>CM031240.1:361042138-361655471 GCA_018340775.1 Taxus wallichiana var. yunnanensis
CTAAAGAGGATCAAGAGAAGAAAAATTTCACCACTTGAATGGGGAATTTTTGCATACACGGTGATGCCCTTTGGATTGAAGAATGTGCACCTAATATTTTCATGCATTGTGGTTCAAGCATTCCAGGATTTTATTCACAAATTCTTGCAGGTTTACTTGGATGATTGGACCATGTATGGGCTTATCAAGGATCATTGTGACAATTTGTGGTTAATGTTTGAGAGGTGTAGATAGTTAAAGCATCTCTTTAAATATCAAGAAGTGTGTATTTTTACACCTTTTGGAACTTTGCTAGGGCATATCATCTAAGGAGGGTTTGTTAGTAGATCCAACTAAGATTGCAGTCATTTTAGGCTTGGAGGAACCCTAGTCAGAGTGAGGTGCATGGATTCTTGGGCCACATACAGGGTATTACAAAAATTTATCAAAGGATATGCTAAGATTTTTGTGCCCTTGGAGGAGTTATTAAAAGGTAAAGGGAAGTTCTATTGGGGAGAACCACATACATAACGCATTTGAAGCACTTGAAGGAGAGGCTTACTACGATGCCTATTTTACATTTTCCTTCATGGAATCTACCCTTTCATGTACATGTGGATGCCTCTGCATGGCCATTGGCACAATTCTAGCTCATCTGGAGAAGGTATTGTAGATCATCCTATTTGCTTTTCTAGCAGAAAGTTGACTCTGCTGAAACAAAATTATACAACTACGGAGCATGAGGCTTTGTCAATGATCTACGCATGCTACATAAGTTCATACAGTACTTGCTAGCAACACCTTTTTTTTTCTATACAGATCACATGGCATTGAAATACTTGGTAAATAAGCCCATTTTATAGGGGCATATGTCGATGGGTTATATTATTCCAAGAGTTTGACTTTACAGTGGTGGTAAAGCCAGTAAAAGCAATTCTAGCCAGATCACTTATCAAGGATTCAATCAGGAGAGGATGCATAGAGTATTGAAGATATACAATGTCGGATGCACAGTTATAGGTTAAACCATGCACCCTCAAAGTTAGAGGATATTGTTGTCTTTTTTACACAGGTATGGCACCCGAAGGAATGAAGGCTTTGGAAAAGAAACAACTTGCAATTCACGTTGCACCTTTCATGTTGATCAGTGGTGACTTATACAAACTAGGCCGAGATGAAGTATTGCATCGGTGTGTACTTGGAGCATGAGCACATGAAAAATCATGGAGGAGGCTCATGGCGGTATTGCAGGTGGACACTATGCAGGTGACGCCACCACGTGTAAGATTTTACTAGCTGGTTTATGGTGGGAACCTTGTACAAGGATTGCAAGGAGTATTGTAAGGCATGTGATCACTGTCAACACCTTGGAAAACCTAGGTAGAGAGATGAAATGCCTTTGAGGCCTATTACTAGTGTAGAAACCTTTTGAGAAATGGGAAATTGACTTTGTGGGTCCTATTTCCCCAACCACCGCATGCATAAACTGGATCACACTATATCATCACTTGTACATATTATCTTACAAGGTGGGTGGAAGTGGCACCTACAAAGGATTGTATAACAACAACAACAACAAGGTTCTTGTGGGAAAATATTCTTACCAGTATGGATGTCCTTTAAGTTTGACAAGTGATAGGGGCACTCATTTCCTTAATGAGACCATCAGGATATTATTGGATGAATTTATGGTTGCACACCATAAGACAACACCTTATCACCCTCAAGAAAATGGGACTTGTTGAGGCTTTCAACAAGATATTGAGCCAGACTTTGACAAAAATTTGTGATGTTGGAAGGAAAGATTGGGATGATAAAGTTTTTTTGTGCTTTGGGCATATAGAACAACCTACAAAAAGGTTGAATAAGGCAACACCCTTTTCGGTTGGTGTATATGGCAGAGTAGTTCTTCTTCCCATGGAATTCATGTTACCTTCTTTGTGTATTGCACACATGCGGGAGGTCTAGTTGATGAGAAAGCATTGGAAGAGAGAATTGACAAGTTGATACAACTGGATGAGAGGCGCACACATAACATGATGGAGTCAGAAGCAAGAAAAATCCAGGGAAAAAGGCATGGCATGACAGGCACATCAAGGACAAGAAGCTTGAGGTTGGGCAGATGGTACTTCTTTATGATTCAAAGTTTCTGTGCCACCCAGGAAAGCTTAAGGTGCATTGGTTGGGACCGTATGTTATCACTCATATACTTGACTCAGGCGCTTGCCAGCTAGAGGTGCTTGATGGAACATGGTTACCTAGTTACTTCAACGGGAGTAGGTTGAAGCCCTACTATAAATAAGCCTTCTTGGTGTTTGTAATAAGGTAATATTTCCATTTAGATTAGATTTCCCTTACTTGTATTTTTTCCTTAATGTGTTTCCTTCTTCATCATTATGCTTTTTGTCAATTTAGTTCAGTGTTTTGTGTAATAAGCATGCTTTGCATGCGTTAAAAGCTGATTACAATCTAAAGTGTTTTTATGCGCAGAGGACTACACATACCCTTAGTGTGGGGTGGTTGTCATTCAAACATGGGTATGCATAAGGAAATACTTGTGCAGGTGATTTCTCTTGTTAGAAAGTGTAGATAGTATGGAAAGGTGTTGCTAGAAAGAAAATTTCTCCTAAAGAAGACCATAGTTGGAAAAAAATGAATGCATAGTGTAACACGAGGTAAGTTGTGGCCATAGAAACTACTTAGAGGAAGGAACAATGGTGAGGTACTTTGGCACATGGAAGCACATGAAAGGAGGTTTGTAGCCAAAAGGTAGAAAGGTGCACTAGAAGGTTATAATGGCGTGTGTATGTATCGCGGTGTATTTGGTGGAAAATTTGGTAAATGGTCAATTAATGAGAGGATCGGTGGTAGGTGGAGGAGCAATAAATGTGATAACTTTTTCCAAATCTATATAAGGATGTGATGCGGGTTCACTTTTACCTTTGCGATCACGAGTATTTGAGTGAGCTAATTGCGACCGAGCCGAGCAAGATGCGTTGAGGTGCAGAGAGATGTGAAACCAAACGAGTAGAGTAGATTTGTGCACAAAATTGGCTTGTGTCCCCATTGGAGAAGGGTTTGAGTGAAGCAGAGGCATGCGGAGAGGAGAAATAGAGCAGGGTTTGAGAAGAAGCTAGGGCATGTGATTTCAAGCTAGGGCATGTGATTTTGAGCTAGGGCATGGATTTTGCTTGACAAAAGTAAAAAGGTGCAACCTTGTCTTACCATGGCACCAAGGAGAGCACCTGGAGAGCAGAACAAAAGGGGAAGAAGAAGGTAGAAACTGAGGTGGAGATCGAGGATGCCCCAAAAATGAAAGTTTTTAGAAATGTAGTACCCAAAGGACGTAATCATGGGACGTGATTGGGATTCTCACGTTTGCAGGAGCAAGGTAAGTGACTACAATCATCGCATGATTGAAAACAAGGAAGAGTTGGATGCATTGTTAAGAAAAAGACAAAAAGTGCACACAGTTGATGACATGCATGTCTATGATGATGTTGGAGAGAAATTTTTGAAGAAGGTAGGGGTCTTGTAGCTATATGAACTCCCTTACTTTGGAAAACTTGAGAAACTATATCAATGGCTTATGAGCAGAGTCCATGAGGACTTATTTTATTTTTTTGGGTGGCGGATGAGGATCACCACGCCCTTAATTACAAGCCTGACAAGTTTGAAGGGAATAGGGATAAAGATTACCAATGACTTATTTGAAAAAGAACTATTTTGGCCACCCGCAAGGAGTTGGGTTACTCAAAGGGTCCACGCGTGGAATGGATATTTACAAGTTAAGGAAGTACCTATTGTGTAGGTGGCGCACACTTACTCACAAAGTTGAATGATCAAGAGAGGTGGTCACAAGTGAACACCATGTGGCTACACATTTCCAAGAAGATGTCACAGGAGAAATTTACAACTTGGCAGGATACATACATAGCAGATACCATCATTGAAGAAGCATGTAAAGGTGAGAAGATAAGCTTTGGCACCATTTTTCTATCTCTTGTTTTTGTTGAAATTGGAGTGCCTGATGGGCCAAAGAACAAGATTTGGGAGTATCTATAGAGAATAAGTCTCTAGCAGAGAGGTTTGAGAAGTATTTATGTGAGGGATCTATGAGTGGCCCATTCAAGAAAAGGGCAGAGATGTGGTATGACAGACTTCATGTGGCCTTCGAAGAGGAATGGAGAATTCCTAAGGAGTTGCCATCAGTAGTTGGGAAGTCGGTACAATTTTTGTGTACCAACACTTTTGCATTGCACTGCTTTTGAATGAAGGATGGGACATGGAGTCCTTGGTGTAAAATCCCTTACACCTTTACAACATGATTCTTCCAGGTGGTAAGTTCACAAGTTTTCGATGCACGAAGGTTAATCTACAATGTAGACAAGGTAGACTGTGACTACCATACCTTGAGAAATACTTACACATACCCAGGTAGGTCTGCTTATATTGAGAGGTTCATATCAGATGATATAACCATGAGGCCTGTCAGTTTGGCCATTGGCGATAATGGGGCCACGCTAATTTATATCCAGCTTAAGCCTAGGCTGGAAAATGGTAAGTATGTTGAAAATGAATTTATGCTACCAGCCCACCAAAGGGGAAACATATAGTTGGGAGCCTGGTGGCTGAAAATCCCACTTCACCATTAGAAGAAGAAGATAAAAATAGGAGGATAGTGGTGGTTTAGTGCATAGGGGATGGAGGAAGCCCTCAAACACTAAGGAAAGTGAGCATGAGATTACTCCTCCCCAATAACAAGAAGAGGAGGAAGACTTAGAAATAGACGTGTCCAACCTTAGATGCAGACCCAATAAATGAGGAACACCAATTTAAAAGGGTGTTCAGAAGGAAAAGGACTCGAGCATCATGGGGCCATCACAACCTCCACGCAGATCACCTCGATCTCCCCTCATAAAGAAGTACCTGAGAAGAGGAGGAGAAAGTTAAAGCTCGGGGAGGATGAAGAGGATGAGTCTGGTGAAAGCGCATCGGGACCTTGGTGCAACCTAAAAATACAGAGGAGCCTCGTGATGAGGAAATGAAAGATGATGAAGAGGGGGTCAAGGAGATAAGAGGAGATGGGTGAGCCATCTGGCATGCCTCACTCCACACAGAGAAGGTGAAGGACCCACTTGCATATTCTAGTGTCTAGGGTTCCCAAGGGCAAGAAGAAAAAAGAAAGGAAAGGCAGGTGAGGACTATGTGACTCAGCTATGGGGTACATAGAGGACTCCAACAAGATCATTCACGCCAGGTTCTAGAGCACAATAGGGCCAAAGGATTTATATGGTTGGGAGTTAATGGACCTAGAAAAGGCCAATGTGTGGACTAGAAAGCAATTGTCCTGGTCCATGCAAACACACATGGATGAACAAACCAATTTTGATGTGTGTGAGAATCATGTGTCTCACATTGGGTAAAGAAGCAACCATAGATTAGGCACATGAATTTCAAACCTCCTGTAATGTTTGATGAGCAAGTAAGCAATGCCTTGGTCAAGGTATCTTTGAAGTGGCATGGAGGAACATTGATAAGGTAAGCCACCATTTGAGCGCTACTTGAAGATAACAAGGATAAGACTACAGAGATAAAGCACTTGAAAGCAAGAAGGAATGAGAAGAGGCAAAGAATGAGGCCTTTGTTAGCATGGCTGAGGAACTTGGTGATCATATCCTTAAGGTAAGGCCTCATTTGGAGTCTAAAGTTCCTCAGAAGTTTCCCTCTACGTAATGCATTATTTGCACACTCTGGTGGATCTAGTTTTGAATAAAGAGCCCATTGTTATGGCCACACCAAAATATCCTACAGAAGAAATAACAAGAGAAAGGGCTACCATTGTTAGGAAAATTTCAAGTTTTGAGGCCTTGCTCCAAACATTGAAAGATGAGCTAAAGAAAGTGGATCAAGCTTTGAACATGTGTGTAGCATCGGATGCCATAATAAGAATTAGAACTATAACAGAGGATAATGAAGTGCTGAAGGCAATGAAGGATGAAACACTTGGGCACATAGAGGTTATCCCTGGTAAAACAAAAGTGTGAGGCCCTTACAACAGCCCAAGATCCACACAAAGATAGGATCAATGAACTTGGGAAACTTATAGCACAAAAATGGACTCCATGGAGGGAATGGTCTCAAGTATGGCACATGTTGTCCAAGTGCTACGAGAATGAAAAGGAAAAGATCACTCAGGATGAAATAGATGCCATAGTGATAGACATTCCGAAAAAGACAGGAGAGCGCTAAGTGTGACTGGAAGACCTTGGAGGCTGAACTCAAAAATGAATATCCAGAGTTAGTCTTTCCTGAGGAAGAGGGTACTATGTAGAGTAAACTTCATTCTTTTGTATAGTGCTTCATTCATTCTTTCATTCCTTATTCTTTATTTTTGGAGACATAAGAAGGAATTCCCATTTCTTGGGGTGGTAATGTACTTTAGTGTGGGGTAATGTTGAGTAAGATAACATATTTCTCTAAGGTGAAGGCACATAAAGGATGTGACGCTTTGGGCAAGGTGCATTTGAGGGTGTGGAAGAATAGCAAATAAGTGTGTGCACACCAAAACACTTTGAATTCAGGACTTAGCCATTTTGTGGATAAGGGCTATTCTGGGAGATAGTGTGTTGAGCACACAAAGACATGAAGACTTGTGGTCCACACAATGGTATTTTGGGAACAAGCAACAACTGAGCGCCATGCATAGTTTAAGCTAATAATAAGATTTCTACTCAGAGTTAACTATAGGAAGTCTATTCTTAAGAGAACTTGCATGTTGTGCATCCTTTTGTAAAGGCATGGCTATTATTAACATGTGACCTATTTTGAGAAGTGCATGGGCGGTGAAGGGAAAGTCCCCACCCCTATATGTGTGTATGTGTGTGTGTGTGTGTGTGTGTGTGTGTGTGTGTGTGTGTGTGTGTGTGTGTGTGTGTGTGTGTGTGTGTGTCAAATTGTAGAGTTATGTTGTTGGTTTTTCGTGTGCATGACTCATGGAGATACTTATGTAATGTAAGAAGCTTCTATGTTTTAGATTATTTAATAAAATGGTTCATATTGGCTGGATAATGGTGTTGAACATGACTGAATTTGGTTCTTGCATGGTAAATCTTGTTATAGTCATTGTTTAGTTCATCTTATATATATTCTAAGAACTAGATCTGGTTTATGCACTTGTGTGTTGTTTACTATTGGTAATGAATCTGAATACCTATATGCACCATCATGCTAACATATTGAGGTAACTTGTCACATTAGAATGGTTTTCTACATGAGGAAATTACACGTGAATTTAGAAAGAAAGTGGTTGATTTTAAGAAGTAAAAACATGTAAAGTATGCATTAAAATATGGAAAAAATTTATTAAGGTGTGAGTTGGTTATAAACTAGGTACTTGTATCTAATTTCATAGTATAATATGAGAATATTATTTACTAGTATGTAAGACACGCACACACCAATTTTAATGGGAAAACTTATCACTTGATATGATTATTTCAGTTGTAGACTTTGCATAAAATGACACATTTTAACCACAAAATGAGGTTCAATCATAGTACTATAATTCAATTCAAGTTTTCATTTTTATGTATATTACATTTAGGCATGTCCTTGATACCATAAATGATGGAAGTAATATTTTGAGAGAGTACCACTTTAATATTAGTGATTATAGATCACATTCACCAAATTTTTCCAAGCTTGTTTTGAGATCAAATTACATAGAGTTTTTCCAAGTTTTTTGAAAGTGTTTTTCAGCCCTCGACACCATTAAATGAATTTTACTACACGCATTAAAAATAATTTATTAAGAGGATATTTATGGTCCCAAGGAAAATATGTGAAAAAGTTCAACATGATATTATACACAAACCAGATGTATGGAGACAAAAATTAAGTTCCTATAGTTTTATGCAAAGGTGTTGTAAGCATTATTCATAGGGTTTATCTCAAGTTGAAGAGACATAAAGAAGGTGGCAAGTTTTATCTTAGGGTCAATTCATGGTCTAGGGAGTCAAATTTTCTTAGTGCATCTAGAAAATTCTTATTAGATCGTTGAATCGATGAAATAAAAATTTTGACACATTTGAATAAGCCTAAAAATAGAACCTTTATAGTCCCAAGGCCATATCCATGATGAAATGTGAAACATGTTTTTATGAAATTAGGATATGTGAAAAACAATCGTAATTTCATATAGCTACATGGGTGGGTCTTTAAGCACACCATATATATTTCACGTAAGTCAAATTGATGCAAAAATGGTGACAAGTTTTCTCTCGCGGTCAATTTGTGGTTTGGGAGACAAAGTTGCTAAAGATATTGATAAACTTCTAATTAGAGAGATAGATCAATGAACTAAGTTAACATATTTGGATGGTATTGAAAATGTTATATAGATATTTCTCCATCTTCCTCCCTATGCCCTCAAATGACGATGACTACACGCGTGTAGAAAAATTCTTGAGAGGAGTTGTATGGTCCCAAGATCAAATTTAGGGTAAAATTTACCGTGATGATATAAAAAATTAAGGATGCTTCGAGATAAACTAAAAGTTCCTATTCCTATGGTTTCACTCATGGGTCCTCTAAGCATGCCTTGGAGGGTTTTGTTCAAGTTGACATGATGCAAAAATGGTGATATGTTTTCTCTCATCTCCAATTCAAGGTTTAGGGAGCCAAAGTTTCTCTGTACAAATAATTACTTATTATTAGAGTGCCTAATTGAAAAACTAATTTTCCCAATGCATACAAATGGGCCTTAAAACTATGAAGGGATATTCCCCAATGATACCCCCGAGTTACTCCGGCTACATATGTTTATAAGTGTTTCTTAAGAGGAGATTTGTGGTCCCAAGGACAAATCCATTTGAAATTCAAAATGATATTATATGAAAAATAGGATGCGTGGAGGTGAACAATAAGTTACTAATATTACAAATGTGCATACTATAAGAATTATTGAGGGTTTCATTTAAGTCAAAGTGATGCAAAAATGTGATACATTTTCTTTCATAGCCAATTTGTGGTTTAGGGATCCAAAGTTGTTTAATACACTTAGAAACTACTTATCAAAGTTTTGAATTGATAATTTTTTTCCAACATGTATGGATTGATGTAATATGCTAGAAAATCCTTTCTCTAGCTCCATGTCACCACCAAATTACCCTTATTACATGATTCTGAAGCATTTCTTAAGAGGAGCTTCATAGTCCAAATGCCAAAACCACGTCAAACTTGGGAACACTATTGTATACAAACCGGGATGCATGGAGAATTACCATAAGTTCTTATGGTTACACATATAGGTCCAATAGGCATGTCGAGGAGGTTTTTAGTGAAGTCACGGTGATTCAAAAATGACAACATTATTTCTCTCATGACCAATTCATGGTTTAGGAGCCAAACTTCCTTAGTATGGATAGAAAATTCTTATTAGAGCGTTGAATAAAAAAATGAACTTCACCAACATGTCGTATGAAACTAAATACAATATATGTACCTTCCTCTAGCCATTTGATTCCCTCAAATGACCTTGATTACATGTGTTTGGAAGCATTCTTAAGAGGAGATTTGTATTCCCAAGACTACATCTACACCAAACTTTGGCACATTTTTGTACATAGACTAGGACATAAGAAGATGAAATATAATTTCCTTTGATTATACATGGAGGATTTTACTCAGTGTCGAAGTGATGAAAAAATAGTAGCAAAATTTCTCTCATGACCAATTCATGGTTTAGGGAGTCAAAATTGCTTAGTAAATCAAGCAACTTCTTATCGAAACATATAATCAATGAATCAAATTTTACAACACATTTGGATGGGCCTTATACATTAGATGAAAAATTCTTTGGCATCCCAACACCCCCTTATGACCCCAACTACATGTGTTTGAAATTGTTTCTTAAAGTTTTGTTAGAAACACTTTTGAACTCATGTAGCCTAGGTTGATCAAGGGATGTAGGAAGGGCCTTATTACATTTTTACACCCATGCAAATGTGTTGGAGAAGTCGTTTTGTCTATTTAAAACTTTGATAAGATTTCTAGTTGTATAGAGAAAATTTTCCCCTACAACACAAACCGACCATGAGAGAAAACTTGCCACCATTTTTACGCTACTTTAACTTGAGTGAAACCATTTATAAATTTCTTAAGGGACCCATATTATAAGCATGAGAACTTAGAATTTTTCTCGTACAACTTAGATTATGTATAACAAGGTGAAATTTTTTGATGTGGATTTGACCTTGGGATTGGGAATATCCCCTTAAGAATAATTCAAACAAGTATATTTGGGGTCATTTAAGGGATGGAGGAATGTATGTATATCATTTTTAAGCCCATATAAATGTGTTGGATAATTCATTTGTCGATTCAACACTTAGATAAAAAGTTGCTAGTTGCATTGAGTAACTTTGGCTCCTTAAACTATGAATTGATTGTGCGAGAAAATGTGCCACCATTTTTATTTTAAGTAGAATTGAGTAAAATCCTATGTGGCATGGTTTTAGGACCCATGTATATAATAATAGGAACTTATGGTTCGTCTCCATGCATCCTAGTTTGCGTAAAACCGTGTCAAAGTTTGGCATGAATTTGGCCTTGTAAAATGAATATCTTCTTAAGAAATGATTTTGGATGCTTGCATCTGTTAGGAATAAAACTTAGCTTAATTCATCATTAGTTGATATTTGAATAAATGTAATAAGTTAAAGTATTTAATTTAAACACTTTAAACTTATGTCAATAGGTATTAGTTATCCTTAGTTGTTAGTTAACTAAGTGATAATGTTCTCATCCCAATGTTTGTGGGATCATGTTTTATCTTGCATATTTCTTGGATGATTTCCATGAGGAGCAATAGGGCGCTTAGGGGCAATATATTATTTCTACATATTTTCTCGATTAGGTGATTTATTTCCATATATTGTGGATGAGATAGAAGTTGTCCAATATCTATAAATATTGTAGCTCTCTCATTTGTTTTGTAAAGCTTGATTTCATATTAATTAAATTATACAAGCACCGTCTTGTTTTCTATAATTAAATCTGGTTTGTAGACAAGATTTGGTATCAGAGCAGTATTCTTATCCAAAGAGGAGTATATGAAGTTTTAGGGAAGTTTAGGGAGATCTGAGAGAATTTTAAAGCTAGGTTGAGCCATAGATGCCCCCATCCATTTCACAAATCCCTACCTAACTCCACACCCCGAATCACGGTTGATTTGCAATTGAAGATCACCTGGAGAATTAAATATTGTTTCTACAGGAGCACCAGGTGACATTGTTCTTTTGTATTTTTTTTTTTTAAAAATTACCTGTAGCTATCAAGTTACTTGTACCTACATTTTAAAAAAAAAGATATACAATATTTTTGATCTGTGGGGACCCAAGCTTTTCAAGCTCCCCACATTACTTCTTCTTCCTCTTCTCTGTACTTTTTCTTCTCCTTCCAAGCTTTTTCAGAAGAAGTTTAAGCGACAAAAAAGGAGATCCAATCGAACGTGGAAGCTTCTCTGTGAACCTGGCTAGAGGAGAAGAAGATAGGAGATTTCAACGATCTCCAACGTGCCTGCATCCAAAACAAAGACTACAAATTAACGTGGAGAATATTTGCAACCTATAAGAAAAAAACTATGTTGAAAAAAGGAAGAAAAATCTATTCTGCAAGAAAAAATACCTGCGTAGAAAGAGAAATAATAAAAGAAAACTACGGCTAAGGGTTATTATAACGCTTAGGAAAAGTGGTTGACTACAGTTGTGCCCTAAACCGCACTACCCATGCACATAAGCATTTATCTGTGTTTGGTTTAAAAAAATTTGCTTCTCAAAAAATTTCCATTTTTGGTCGTTTCAAAAAAAATTAAAATTTTTCCATTTTTGGAAAGGGGCCCGAAAGATATTGAAATCAAAAGTTAAAAAGGTCATAACTTTCAACTGGTACCTCGTATTGAGGTGCCGTTTTTTTAAAGTGTGTGTTTTTGCGAGCTCTACGTCTTGGTCCAACTTTTAATAAGATTTCTTTTGTAAAAATTGCACAAATTAGAGATTGTTTGTATTTGAAAAGAGGCCAAAGAGCCCAAAAAAATTAAATATATTTTTTCAATCGGCCAAGAGAGCCATTTTATTTTTGAAAATCGGCCACAAAGCCAAATTTGTAATAGGGCCAATAGTGCCAAAAATTCATTGTAAATGGCCGAAAAAGCATGCCCAAAATAAATAAATATTATTTTTTTGGGGGATGTGTGTATGCTTTAAGGGGAAATTGTTCAATTCTTCTTCTTTCATTATTCAGTTTTCACAATGGCCACAATTATGGCACCAAAATTCTTTTTTCCAGATTCTCAACTTTTGCGTTCTGATAATTATCCAACATGGAAAACAAAAATTTGTGCACAACTTGATTTTGAAAATCTATGGTCCGTTGTTTCTGGTACATTAACAAGATTTGTAACAAATGTTACACAACAAGCTACATTTGATCATGCAAATCAAAAAGCAAAGTTAATAATCTTGTTTAGTGTTTCAAATGAGGTACAACCTCATATTCATGAGACCACAACAACAAAAAGAATCTTGGGACAAGTTGAAAATAGTATATGAGTCCAAAAATAAGAACACAATACTTCATCTCCAGAGTCAACTATTGAACTTGAAAATGCAACCAACTAAGAAAGTTGAAATGTTTTTTAGAAGAGTAGTAACTTTGCGTGCATCACTTCAAGCTTTGGAAGAAGAAGTAATTGACACATCACTCGTGCCTATAGTATTGAGAGCTCTTCCTCCTTATTATAGGATTTTGTGACCACGCTAAACAAAATTGGTCAAACAAAAAAATTTAAAGAGTTACCGAATATGCTACAACAAGAGGAAGCTATTCACTCAACTACTAAAACCAAGAGAAAGAACTTGCTTCTAATCAAAAAGGAAAAAAAGGCTAAGTCTAGTAAACAACCTATGAAGTAAGGTAATACTCAACAAGGCAAAAGGACCAACAAAAATGTCTTATTTGTGGTCGAAAAGGACATGAGTTAAAAAATTGTTGGTACAACACATTCCAACAAGGATCATCAAGTGGTAAAAAGATCAATTACCAACAAACAAATCTGGTCAACAACAGAGTAAACATGGACAAAATAATCAAAAGTGGAAGAAGAAACCAACTTAACAAGGAAATGTAGCCAAATAGGAAGATCAATTTGATGATGATGACTTCCTATATTCTACATAATCAAATGAAGTATCCAATTCTACAAATTAAATTTGGTATGTCGAATTAGGTGCAACTCGACACATGACAAGAAAGAAAGATTGGTTCTTCACAATGAGTAAAACACCCACCAAAAATCATGTCTTTTTGGGTGATGATACATCATACAGTGTTGAAGGCATTGGTTACATTTCACTACCACTTGGGCATCATAATTGTAAAATTACATATGTTCTTTATGTCCCTAGTTTAACAAAAAAATTATCCGTGAGTTAATTATTAGATCACAATCTCAAAATTGACTTTGATTGTAAAGGTGGTAAAAAGATGTGCCTAATTCGAGATAAGTCACGAAGCTCGAAAATTGTTGCAAAAGATTCAAATGTGGGAAGAATGTTTCAGTTGGATTTTTTCAACAAAATGATCAAGCACTTGTAGCCAAGGATACATCATCAGCTCAAATATGGCATCGAAGACTTGGACATGTGAGTTTTGGCTATCTTGACACACTTTGTTGATACGAAATGGTTAGGGGTTTACCACCTCTAAAAAAGGGTACAAATAAATGTCAGCATTGTTTGGCAGAAAACAAAATAGAGCACCATTGAAACATAGTACATTTTGGGCTAAGGAAAAACTCTACTTGGTGCATACTGATTTGTGCGAACCAATGAGACCTAGCCACTCTGGGTTTCAATATTTCATGCTCTTTGTTGATGATTTTTAAAGAAAAATGTGGATATACTGTATTTCTACAAAAGACAAAGCTTTTGAAACTTTCAAGAAGTTCAAATCCCTTGTTGAAACAAATTCTGGTAGGAAAATAAAAACACTTCGCTCAAATCAAGGGGGAGAATACACCAACAATGAGTTTAATGATTTTTTAAAACACATGGCATTCGTCGTCAAATGGCTCATCCTCACACACCACAACAAAATTGTTTTTTGAAAGGATAAATCATACTATCATGGATATGGTGTGATGTATGATTGATGATGCACAGTTTATCAAAAACATTTTGGGCAAAGCAGCTAAAATGGCAATCTATTTACTAAATAGAGTTCCCACTACAACTCTTGATGGAATAACACCTCAGAAGCATGGTCAGAGTATAAGCCATCTATTTCACACCTTATATTTTTTGGATGTAAAGTGAGTATGCACATTCCTAAGAAATAAAGAACTAAGCTTGATATGAAATCAAAAAAACTTATCTTCTTGGGATACAGTGATGAAGCACTTGGCTACAGACTTATGGATCCAAAAACAAGGAGGGTATACACTAGTCGGGATGTTGAGTTATTTGAGAAGAAAGAAGAAGATGCTCCTTCCATACACTCACATGATGAAAAAATCATCCCTATAGTGAAAAAAAGAGGATGGTAATCACTTTGATGATGACAGTGATGATGGGGAAGATGGTGAAATTCAACCTCCCACAGAACCAAAAAAAGTATGCCTAAATGGTATACAAGTATGATTAGAGATGCAAAATTAGATAGTGTCCCCGACACATCTACCACTAGAATGAGGACTCGCAGTATGGCTCAAAATGAGGTCAATTTGGCCTTAATGGGTAAATTTTTTGAAACTACTGATCCATCCACAGTTTCAGAAGCCCTACAGTCTAAACCTTGGAAAGATGCTATGGATGCAGAATATAAGTCACTTATGAAAAATAATACATGGAAACTTACAAATCTTCCACCAGGGAAAAATCTGATTGGATGCAAATGGATCTTCAAAATGAAGTACAAAGTAGACGACAAAATTGATAAACATAAGGCTAGACTAGTTGCTAAGGGATATGCTAAAAAGAAGGCATTGATTATGAGGAGAATTTTTCTCCCACAACTAAGATAAAAAATTCATGTTAATATTTGCTCTAGCTACACAATTTGGTTGGAAAATACACCAAATGGATGTGAAAAGTGCCTTTCTTAATGGTGATTTACAGGAAGAAGTTTACATGACTCAACCAAAAGGTTTTTTCATACCAAGTAAAGAGGAAAAGGTATGTAAACTCATAAAATCACTATATGGTCTAAAGCAATCTCCCAGGGCATGGTACATAAAAATTGATGAGCATCTCATTCAACATGGATTCAACAGGATTCCATACGATCCTAATCTCTATCTCAAAAAGTAAGGGGGGAGATAATGATTGTTGTAGTATATGTCGATGATCTAGTCATCACTGGAGGATCAGTGAGGATGATTGAGTCAACAAAGAAAGATCTAACACGATCATTTGACATGACCGATCTTGGGATTTTATATTATTGTCTTGGACTTGAATTTTGGCAAAGAGAAAATCATATCTTTATGTCACAATTGAAATACACCAAGAAAATGCTCAATAAATTCAATATGATGGATTGTAAGCCATTTTCCACACCTATGGAGACAAGACTTCAACTATCTCGAACAAATCCATCACCACAAGTAAATGCAACTCTCTATCGGGAGTCTCATCTACTTGACTTACACTATGCCGATATCAGCTATGTAGTCAATTATCTTTCACGATTCATGTAAGAACCAAGGGTTTCTCACTGGAAAGCAAAAAATCAGATATTGAGGTACATCAGAGGAACTATGGACAATGACCTAGAATAAAAGAAGAATAATAACTTCTTCTTGACAGGATATTCATATTCAGATCATGCAGGAAACATAGATGATAGGAAATCCACTTCAGGATTTGTATTCTTTTTGGGATATGGACAGATATCATGGGGGAGTAAGAAGAAAACTTTTTTTCAAGATCCTCCATAGAATCAAAATATTGTGCAGCATGTGGAGCTATTTGTGAAGCGATATGGCTCGACGTATACTTGAAGGATTGGGAATACCACAAAAAGATCCAACTATCCTACATGTTGATAACAAAGGAGTAGTAAAACTTGTTCGGAATCTATTTTTCATGAGCACACCAAACACATTGAGGTGTAGGTACATTTCATTCGTGAACATGTTCAAAACAACAACATCCAGCTCTAATATTGCCCAACAAATATGCAACGTGCAGATGTCTTCACAAAGTCACTTTCTCAAGGTAAATTTGAGGGTTTTAGAGAATTTCTCTCTTGTTCACTAGAGACCATTGTGAATTAAGGGGGGAATATTAGGAATAAAATTTAGCTTAATTCATCATTAGTTGATATTTGAATAAATGTAATAAGTTCAAGTATTTAATTTAAATACTTTAAACTTATGTTAATAGCTATTAGTTATCCTTAGTTAACTAAGTGATAGTGTTCTCATCCCAATGTTTGTGGGATAATGTTTTATCTTGCATATTTTGTTCCCGGATGATTTCCATGAGGGACAATAGGGGCAATATTCTATATCTAAATATTTTCTCAAATTAGGTGATTTGTTTCCATATATTGTGGATGAGATAGAAGTTGTCCAATATTTATAAATATTGCAGCTCTCTCATTTGTTTTGTAATGCTTGATTTCATATTAATAAAATTATGCAAGCCCCATCTTGTTTTCTATAATTAAATATGGTTTGTAGATAAGAGTATATTGTTTTAGGTAAAGGTATTTTTAGCATTTTTAGCTTGATTTCATATTAATAAAAAGTTGCTAGGTGGAATGTGTAAATGTTGCTTACTAAACCACAATTTAGATGAAATAATTAAATATAGTTTGTAGAAAATATTTGGGTCTATTTTTGTGTCATTTCAAATTGGAGTGAAATACTCTCAATGTTGCATGGAATGTGTACTTAAAACCACAATTTAGATGAAAGAGAAAATATTTCAATTTTTGTGTCATTTCAAATTGAGTGAAACCCAATGCATGATTACAACACTTGTGTATGCCATGGAAACATTCCATACATTCTAGTTTATATACAACAACATGTTTTTTTTTTGGATTTAACCTTGGGGCCAACAAGATTCTCTTAAGAATGCTTTCAAACACATGCAAATGATATCGTTTGGGCTGAATAAATGACATCCACATAGTTTTTAGGCCCAAATAGATGTGTTAGAAAAGTTATTTCATCAATTCATCTCTCTTATGAGAAGTTGCTTGATATACTTAAGCAAATTTCTCTCCCTAAACCATGAATTGGTTGTGAGAGAAAATGTATTGTTATTTTTACATTGCTTTGACTGTGTGAAACACTCTAGGGAATGATTAGAAGATTTATGCATGAAAATATAGGAACTTAAGGTTAATCGCCACACATCTTGGTTTGTATACAAAAATGTTCCAAATTTTGATGTGGATTTGGTTTTGGGACCGTGAAGCTCCTCTTAAGAATGTTTATATACATGTGTAGTGGGAATCATTTGGGGACATCAACATTATTTTGTGGAATTAGGGGCTAGATGAATGTCCATCTATAATTTTTAAGCTCATCCAAATGTTTCTATGAACTTAATTCATCGATTTAGTGTTTTGAATAGAAGTTTTGTGATATATTGAGAAACTTTCTTTCCCCAAACCACAAATAATCCACGAGAGAAAACATGTCATTATTTTTACATTTCGTTGAATTGAGAGAAACCATCCAAATAATTATTAAAGGATATATACATGTAATTGTAGGAAGTTATGATTCATTTCCATGTATACTAGTTATATATAGTATTATATAGAATTTTGGTGTGAATTTATCCATAGGACCATGAATATTATTTTATGAACCACTTCTAGATGTGTGTATGAACCAATTTATATAATATAGAATGTGAAATGAGAAATATTTTTTTAGTTTGTAATATACATCTCAAGTTCTTGTTGGGATAGAGCTTTGTTTAAAAATCCTTGGTCAACGAGCTTTGTGAGTAGAGTTCTTTTAGGAGATCGCTTGTTTGAAAAATGAACGTATTTTAATCATGCTCCTTATTGCACCTTGATTTAATATAAAATTTATTAAACCTTAATTTCAGAGTAACTATTGTAACTAATGATATACAAGCGATAATATACTACAGTAATGGATAAGCAACAAGCATGTAAAGATATAAAACCCTAAGCAATAGATGGAGGAGGTGACTTATCTGATTTTCGAGTTATCTGGAAGTGATCTGAGCTAAGAAACTGCTGAGCAGGACTGGAAGAGTGTCATCAAGGCTCACCGAGGGTTCTAGGACTAAGAAATGCGCATGATAGAAGCTCCCATGAGAGGACAAGAAGCACACAGGCACTAGTGTACACTATGGTGCTCAAATTTTGATCCTTTCTAGGTTGGAAGAGCTTCGTTATTGATCCTATTTTTTTCTATGGTTTATCTCCAATTCATCGGTCATGCCTATAACCTGCAAAATAGATAACTAGCTACACATGCCCACAAACCACATCAAACCTAATAAATAAGATGTAGAATGGGAGTCAGACTGACCTTGATGGTCACCCAAGAGTGATCTTACAACCGAGCGTTGCACTACATCTTAGACTCTATGTATTTCTTTTTTTATGTGTGTGTAATGATGCCCTAGGTTTTCCTTGTGTAAGTTGCACTATGATAGTGGGCTAGATCTAGATTGCTCCAAGTATGCAAATGTGTGAGATGGAATAAAATGAACTTCCCCTCCTATGATGTGTATGCAGAGTGATGCAACCCTTGTCCCTTGTATGGATGTGTTAGATGTGTCCTTGTAATGCTCTTGTTCCTTTGATGCAAGCTTAGGTGATGATAGATAGTGTTTATAGTGTTTGACCATTTATTTGATAGCAATAACTAAGTATATATATGATTCCCTTGTTTGAATTTTGTAATTGACAACTTAAATGTCAAACCACATTATTAAAAGGTTCCCAAGAAGAAAAAGACCCAAAAGAGTAGGAAAAGGATAGAAAGGGTCCGATCACCCAAAAGAGACGAGTGCCCGAGAGCTTCTTTCCTAATTGGGTGCTAGTGTCTGAGGCCATAAAAGATAAATCATCAAGTATCGGCAAAGGCCGTAGAATATGTGTAAGATCAAGTAAGAATGTAAGAAAGAAAAAGGCCAAAAGGAGTTGTCAACCACTAGTTTTATTACTTTTGAATATCATATACATTAATATTCTTTAGGACCTAGAAATGTACCCAAGTGCATATATTTTGTATCTACATTTTACCCCCACTTTATGTTATTGAGTGAATACTTGATAACATAAAGTAGATAGAAAATGTGTACCTTGTAATTTTGTAAAGAAGAGTGTAGCCAATAGCGTGTTGAGTGGACAAGTGAAGCGTGAATTGATCGTTATGTGAAGCATGGAGACTATGAAGGCGAGGTAGACCCTAGGGGTGAAGCATATATGCATAACTTGTACCTTTTTGTGAGTTTGGGCTTGTTGAAGTGAGTTGTTTCTTTTTACGTATAAGGACAGGACCAAAAAAAGAGAAAGAAATTAGTCAAAGTTTGTAGATGAAAAATCATAGTAATGTATGTATAAGTAAGTAGAAAGTGTGTATAAGAAAGAGTGCACTTGATGTGTAAGAGAGTATGAGATAGAAAATTATCATGTTGTGCTTTGGAGATCTTTGGTGGATTTGGATGCCTTTTTGTTGATGGTGAGGTTTTGGGTGATCTCACACCAAGAGAGAGTTTTTGGGCGATCTCACGCCACGAATGAGTTTTTTGGGCGATCTCACGCAACGAGAGATTTTTTGGGTGATCTCATGTCAAGAGTGAGTTTTTTGGGTGGTCTCATGCCAAGAGTGAGTATTTTGGGAAATCTCACGCCAAGAGAAATTTTTTTGGTGATATCATGCCAAGAGAAGAGTGTTGGGGAGAAAGGTCTAGTTTTTCTCTCCTTCCATGCCACTTCCCAATAAACACCATTGCAGATGGTACATCCCTGATTTGTAACTTGTTGTTTATGTTGTAACTAATTGAATGCATTATGTAACTGGAGGAAAGTGTCTGTTATTGAAGAACTGTATTGTAAATTGTTGGAGATTGTGTTGAATTGAGAAATTGATTATTTTTCCCCATGACACAAGCACCCACCACTACTATTTGTTACTATGCACTAGTGTCCACTATATGTTTCGATCCACATTTGATTCTAGGCCACTCTATAACTGTGTTCTTGTGCCAATTCTATATTTTTCTGATCTCATTGCTGGCTCTAAGTTGTTGTAAGGGTGATTTGTTCACCCAATAGATGTCCCCCTCATTTTGGATGCATGTAAAGAATGTAGGAGGATGCGGCCCAGATGAGAGACTGAAACTGATATGAAAATCATGTATTGGATACATACATGGGGTAGGGGATGTGCATGGTAGAAACCAAGGTACATGCGAACAAGATAGGCTAGTAATAAGTGTTAGTATAAAATAGCTAGCATGCAATAGAAGACAATGTAACAAGAAACTAGGAAGATGAGATGAATTCTAAAAAAAGTGGGTTTCATACATAGGACATCACTCATAATGTCATGCAAGCAATCGGGGCCAAAGAGGCCATAGGTAAACAATGATCAAGTAAGACTTAAGGCATAGCCTGGAAACAATACCAAACAATAAAAAACAATAGAAAGAAAAAGGTGACATATAACCATGGATGTATAGAGTCCTATAAGGCAAATGCTACACATGAAGCACCCATTATCATGTTAGAAATATAAGTGGAATGTCAAATCATGTATGGATCAATGAAAAGTATAGTGGTAGTAAAAGTAGTAAAATAATGTAACAATAGAACCTATAATGTGTGGAGTGTAAGAGTAGTAAAGGTAGATGCCCCCATAATACTCGACGGGATTGATAAAGATCAGTGTCGAGCATCATGCATCGTGTAAAAATATGATAGATTCATGTATTCACCTCAAGATACCAAGTGAACTCACAGTGTGTATAGAAAAATATAATGACATACTAAGTATCCAACTAGCATAGTAAGACAAAGTGCAACATGTAAGTAGTATAAGCTAACAAGAGTAAATACAACCAAGATGTGCATATTCTATGTGAATGTGATGATGTGTTGTGAAGTGCAAGATGTGCAGATGGTATGAGCCACATTTACCTCCAATGGATGTGCGTGAGATGAGGTTCATTTAGGAATGCTCCCTCAACAGTCAAGTATGAACCATAGAACAAGAGTGCGTCATTAGGTAATGAATGTGTTGTGTGTGATTGATAGTAGATGCTAGAAAAGATATACCATGAAGCAAAAGCGTGAAGTGTAGATGATGTGAGGTTCATTTAATAATTGGACCCTCAACAATCGAGTATGAACTATGGAACTAGAGTGCGTCATCAAGTAATGAATGTATCATATGTGATTAGGATTGTATGCTATGAAAGATGTATCATGAAGCACTAAGCGTGAAAAGTATGTGATGTTAGATTCATTTAAGAATTGCTCCCTCAATAGTCAAGTATGAACCATGGAACTAAAGTGCATTATTGGGAAATGATGGTACAATATGTGTACTAAAGATGTAAGAGTGCTTGAAAAGATAGATATGAAGCGTGGAGCATGAAGTGTAAAGAAGCTATAAGTATATACTAGATACAACCAATAGTGATGGAGGGGGAAGTGCGATTCCCCAAGTGTGTATATCAAGAGCTGTTGGAAAATAGATGTGATCATTGTGAGCAAGAATAGTCTAGAGTATGTATAGTGCACAAAAGGATGTATACCATATATAGAAAGTAGTATGTGTATCATGAGTAGAAGGATCCATAAGTAAGCATGAGTAGAAAAATGTGTATGGAGTAGCATAGAAGCATAAATAGATGTAGTAAGGTGTGCTCATAGTGTAGATGAGAGAAAGTGTTGCTAGAAATATTGACATAAAACAAGAGTAATGTATAGATGTGTATGTGAATAATATGGATAGGTAATTGTTGAGTAGAACATAATGGGGGAGGGAGTTTAATGCCCCCAAGTGTGTGAGTTATGGAGATATATGTGATGATTTGAGAGAGGCCATACCATGCTTGTGGAGTTTGAAATGTTTAATAAGAAAATATATGGTCGCCAAAATGGTAAGTAGAAATAAGAGTACAATCAGCATTAGGTTTGGGGTCTAATTGAAGGAAATGTAAATAGGTGACGGATCGTGGCTTGTGATTGGTGGATTGGTTGTGCCTCTTTAGATAGTGGTTACATATTTATGATTGGTAACACTGTAGATGACACAATAGGAGTAGGTAATGGGGTGGGTACTTCTAAAGGTGGTATGATGCTTGGTTGAATAGGTGGCTCTTGAATTACCGGAGAAGGAACATTAGTAAGTATGGTGTGATGCTCACTAGACATAGAGGGATCAGATTTAGGAACCCATTGGGATTTGGTAACTAGAGATGAGCGTGGAGAAGAATGATGTGTAGCAAATGAAATGAAACCCTTACACTCCAGATGTCAGATTTTTGTTCTAAAGCATAGCAATTTTCATCACAATGTCCATTAATCCCATGGTAATTACAATATGGTCTACTTTTGTATTGAATAACTCGATGAGGAGGGTGGTAATGATTAGGTAAGAAAGTAATTAAGTGATTATTGAGTAGCGTGAATAATATATCATGTTTTCTAGCATTTTGATCGAACCGAAAGGTGCTCGTTGTGGTAATACCTTGACCTTTCTTGTATGAGCACATGTAGTGGACATGGAACTAGGATGAGGTGTAGAATAACTAACATGGTCCTAAAAAGCAACCTTGAGATGTTGGATTTCAACTATGAGGGGTGTGATTGTGGTTTTCATAGCATGAAATTTATCCCGAAATAAACGTATACATCTTGAATTGACTTGAATAATGGATTGATTGGTTGTGGTATCAAGATGATAGGGTTGTCGAGAGAGACAATAAAAAATGACATTGAATTGTGAAGGTGGCATATTGTGAGGGAGGTACATAATGTCTAGGGATTTTTGGAGAACATATTTTGCAAGGTGGGTGCATTTGAAGTAATTCATACAAGGAGACTTGAGGAACCTTAGGAGCCATGGTACAACTAGGGTTTGGGTTTGGAGAAGAACAAAACCAGTAGAGCATGTAAAATAAGGATCCGAGTGTTCGATCAAGAGTTGGGGTTCACCAAATGATTTAATATAAATTGAATTAAACCTTATTTTCAGAGTAACTACTGTAACTAATGATATACAAGTGATAATATACAATAATGGACAAGAAACAAGCATGTAAAGATATAAAACCCTAACAATAGAGAGAGAGAGGAGGAAACTTAACTAATTTCTCGGTGATCTAGAAGTGATATGAGCTAATAAATTGTTGGAATAGAGTGGGAAGAGTGTCATCAAGGCTCACCAGGGCTATGGGACTAATAACAACAGAGGACATAAACACCCATGGGAGGACAAGAGCGTATGGGCACTAGTGGACTGATCTGGGCGCTAGTTTCCACTCAGTGCTCGGGTTTTGATCCTTTCGGGTTAGAAGAGCTTTGTTTTTAGCCTCTTTTATCATTTTACTTTAGCTTCAATGCCATCGGTCATGCCTGTAACCTACAAAATAGATAACTAGTTGCACATAACCACAAACTACATCAAACCTAATAAATATGATGCAAAATGGGGAGTCAGAATGACCCTGACGATCACCTAAAGAGTGGTCTTACGAACGATTGTTTCACTACATCTCAAAATCCATGTAGTTATTTGTGTATGTGTGTAATGATTCCCTAGGTATCCCTTGTGAAATTTTCACTATAATAGTGGGATATATATATTTCTCCAAGTATGCAAATGTGTGAGATGAAATAAAATGAAATCCCCCCCCTATGCTATGTATGCATAGCGATGCAGTCCTTGTCCCTTCCATGGATGTGCTATATGTGTCCTTGTAATGCTCTTGTGCGTTTGATGCAAGCTTAGGTGATGATAGATAGTGCTTATAGTGTTTACCCCCCTATTTGAGAGAAATAACTCAATATATATATGATTCCCTTGTTTAAATTTCGTAATTGACAACTAAAAGGCCAACCCAAAGTACTAGAAGGTTCTTAAGAAGTAAAAGAGACCCAAAAGAGTAGGAAAAGGATAGAAAGGGTCATAAGTGCCCAAGAGGGATGGGATCTCCTGAACGCTTCTTTCATAACTAGCCGCTAGTGTCTGAGGCCATAAAAGATAAATCAGTCAAGTATCAGCAAGGTTGTAAGATGTGTAAGATCAGTAAGAATGTAAAAGATAAATCAAAAGGCCAAAAGGAGTTGTCAACCACTAGTTTTCTTGCTTAGGAATTATGTATACATTAATATGCTCTATGACCTAGAAATGTACCCTAGTGCATAGATTTTTGTCTACACACCTATGAATTTTTTTTCACTTATAAGTATTATCTGTAAAGATTGTTCTTTCGATGACTCTATCTTTGATATTCCTTATTATGGAGAGCTTAATAGCTAAATGTTCTCAATATTTGTAAATGAGAAGTGACCCTTTTCTCGCCATTTGTGTTTATGTGCATGAAAAATTAAGACATTAATTTTTAAAATTTAAATCATGTAAACTTAATATATTTTATAAGCATCTTAGTAAATATATACATGTAGTTAATTCCTTTTGTCTCTTCTTACTTGGATTCTTATGTCTTGTGGAATTAAAAACATGTATTGGGTTGTGAAAATGTCTATTTGTAATCGCCATGGTGATATCATTTACGATATAACAAAAATATTTAAAATGAATTTGAACTTATAAATTGATAATTTAAGTTCCCAAATTATATTTTATTGTACCTCCATGTTGTAGTAACAACAATGTTAGAAACGAATGTGTCGAAAACTACCTCTCCAAAGGGTTGCGGCTGCATGATAGTGAAGAACTATCGTGGCCGGTGAAAGGCTTGCTTCGGTCGAGAGACCTTCATATACCGTTGTAAATACCAATAGAGTACAATAATACATATAAATTAAAAATATGCATTAAAATGTAAATATGAATGAAGTTTAAACTAACATTTCTTGAAATAAAAATGCCAATCACTACATGTTCTCTCCACCAAAGAAATTTACATCCGTTGGGAGTAAAAATTGGAAGTTGAGGGATACCCCTAATATATTCATTTTTTTCTTGTAATCCAAGACTAAACGCATTAGTAAGGTAAAAATGGAGTGAATAATGAAGAACACACATTAATGGTAAAATAAAGAGAAAAGGACCAACATTAATAAGAGAGAAATCTACCAACATCAATACACTAGTTAGAGAGAAAGACACACACACACACACACACACACACACACACACACACACACACACAAAAAGTAAGAACAAATCCATTATAGCCAATTAAGGCACTAAAATACCTCAACAATACCAACATCAATTTAGAAAATATACTTTTTGTATGTATCTGCAATGCTAATAGTTATTGCAATAATAGAATGAGTCCATGTGGCCTAGCCACTGTATCCTCCATAATATATAAGAAACAAACCAAAGAATCTAATTATCAAGCAATTACTCATGAATATGTTTATCAAGGTAAATTTATCATTACTTATGCAACAAATTGATATTTATCTCTATGAATAAGTAATATGAAAGAAAATTTTCATGAGCATATAGCTTGATGCTTCCTTCAACTACTTTAGTAACTATAGATGATACATGGAATTCATGCATTTTTGGAAATGTAGTGTTTCCAAGAGGTGGTGTAATCTGTAGATGGCATATGGTGCTACATATAGTCTCACAAAATAACATTATCAAGAGTACAAATGAGCATATAGGATCCACATATGTAGTCTTTGTAGATGGTATGATACACATCCTCATGCATTATGTAAAATGATGTATAGAAAATGTAATGTTGCTACTACCTATGCCAAAATTTTAACCGCCAATCTTTTTGTTATCTTCATGCCTTTTATGGCGTTATATGAAAATCCATCGGAAAAATTGTTTCAGGTGATGCCATTTCATTTTGTATCGCATTCAATTTCTTTGAAATATTTCTCATTTCCTTGCCAACATTGTCCAACATATCGTAAGTGAACTGCATGCAATATTTATTTAGGAATCACAAAAATACTAATGATTATTTACGCTTTTAGTGATTTGTGTTATATTGTTAAAATAATTCTTCTTCATTTCTATAGTTCTCTTATGGATTCGCAGTATGTTTGGTGGGATTTGTTATGGATTATCACCATTTTATTATACATTTCCCTCCATATTTTTCTAGACAATGGATCCATTAAAATAAACTTTTGAAAATAAAAAACATTTATTTTCTATTTTCACAACCCTAATTTATCTAAAAAAATATTGTTAGCTAATTAACAATCCAAAATGAAGGAAGTAACGTCTTAGATCTGCAAAGGCACACTCAAGGGAATAGGGATCTCAAGGGCATACACAATTTAATTTTCTCATCCAAAACTCATTTTGCAAGCTCATGGTTTTGTTGAAATAACACAAGCTTATTTTTATTTTGTTGATAGTTTTGAAAATGGTGTACACCCTTTATAATACAAAGGGTGTACACCTTTTGTATTCGAATAACTAGTTGCACATAAAGGAACATAAAGGCGTAAACCCTATATTAGTTTTTTTTTTTTTTTTTAAATAATAACAATAAAAAGGTCGTGTTCCCTGTTAGTGTAGGTGATTATTTATCCTTTTATTTATTTATTAGGATAATTCTTACACTTGTGTTAGTCCTACACTTGTTGGGTTAGCTTGTTTAGGTGTACTAGTTGTGTGGAGTTAACTTATTAGTGTTGAGTTAGCTTCTCAGTTATGTGGAGTTAACTTACTAGTCTTTTGGAGTTAACTTAACTACTAGTATCAGTTAGTGGGAGTTCTTCACCACTGATTTAGGTAGTAGTTGCACTTCCCTCCTATATGTACATCTTTCTTATTGAGTAATTCAAGTCATTGTATTGTAATGTATTGAGCATTATGGATTATGATGGATTTCCGTATATGGTATTTTAGCTCTTTTGTTTTGCAAATCTAATGTGGTGTGCTATTATCATTTGAGATCGTAGTTTAGAACAATATTCTTATCGTTCATTTCATGGTATCGAGAGAAATAGATGATGTAGACATCCACCTGTAAATTTTTCTTTGCAAGCAAGGGTTTATTATTTTCATGCATTTGGAATTTGATATCAATTTTCTACAACATGCATTTTTATGCAAAACGAAGTGCGGAATTGCATTTGGAAGGTGCCAAAACCCTAGAATCGACTGTAAACTCGACCATGTTTTGAGCAGCAGTCAAATGCGATGCGAGATATGTACCCTCTAGGTGCATTCTTTTATCCATTAGATATAAGTGTGTACCTTCCGAATGCATTCTTTTACCCTCTAGATATTTCAGTTTTAGATGCAATCTTTTATCCATTGGATGCAAATCACATACCTTACTGGTGAATTCTTTTATCCATTTGATATAAGCGTGTACATTCCTGGATGCATTCTTTTACCCTCTGGATATTTCGGTTTTGGATGTAGTCTTTTATCCACTGGACGCAGAATCTGTACCCTCTAGGTGCATTCTTTTATCCATTGGATATAAGCGTGTACCTTCCGGATGCATTCTTTTACCCTCTGGATATTTTTGTTTTGGATGCAATCTTTTATCCACTGGATGCAGATATGTACCCTCTGGGTGCATTCTTTTATCCATTGGATATTGACATGTACCCTCTGGATGCAATGATTTACCCTCTGGACATTTTAGGTTTTGGGCGCAGACTTTTATCCTTTGGTCGCAAGCTTGTATCGTGTGGATGCACTCTTTTACCCTTTGGACATTTCGGTGTCATGTGTGCCTTTAAAAAAAGATCAACATTAAAATATTATTTTAATAGCAAAACCTTCTAAAGTTCATAACTTTTGATCGTAGCTCGGATTAAGGTGGTATTTTTTTAAAAAAATTATGTATTTTTTCGAGATCTATGCATCGGTGACATTTTTAACACATATTTCAAATTTAAAAGGTACTTTTTCTCATTGTAATGTTTACACACACTTAATTATAAAGTGCCAAATTTGGGAGGGTGTTGTAATCACTTATGGATGCAATTTTGGTTGAGCCCAACATCCTAAACTTTTGGGTGTTGCATTTTTATATCTATGGGTGTATGCATTTATATCTCTTTTTGTTGAGATATTTTGAGTTTGCATTTTCGATACTTTATTTTTTTGGCATGTTGACAGTCTCTCTTGTGGGGGAGTTATTCTGGTGAAACCCAGTGTTAGTTTGTCAGTGTTTGAGTAGTTGATTTTGACAACTCATACAGATCTATGGTGTCACTCTACCCATTCAGTAGTATGGGAGGGTATGGTGTTGATCTTTTGATTCTTTGGGTTTTGTGTCCTTGCCTTGTTACGTGTTGATACTTCTTCTTCGGGTTTCGTGTCCTTGCCTTGTTACCTTGGCTTTTCTTGGATCGTGACACTCCTATTTATTTAGATCTCGTGTCCTTGCCTTGTTGTCTTGGTTGTTATTAGATCGTGACACACCTATTTGTAGCAGTTGATTTTACTTCTTCAGATTTTTGTCCTTTCCTTATTACCTTGGCTTTTCTTGGATCATGACACTCATATTTATTTGGATCTCATGTCCTTGCCTTGTTTCCTTGGTTGTTCTTGGATCGTGGCACACCTATTTGTAGCAGTTGATCAAATTATGTTTGGTGTTTTTTTCACATTTTCGACGTCACTCCAATGATAGTCTCCTTACAGAGCTATTCGGTGAAGCTCAGTGTTAGTTGTTTTTGAGTTCTATGATCGAGCAAAGGTGGATTCGACTACCACGGTCGCACCACACTTCTTCAACATTGTACGAGTTTTTGGAGCCAAGCTTTTGAGGATATCTTGCAATGGGATTTTGCTCTCTCTACTTTGTTATTATTGGTTTTGGGTACCTTGCGGTGTCTAATTTTTCCAGTTATTGTACGTGGGTACCTCATCAGGCCTTATTGTCGGGACCCACCTTCTTTTTCGCCCACCTAAGCTATGCTTACGAGAGGGTGTTAGTGTAGGTTATTATTTATCATTTTATTTATTTATTAGGATAATTCTTACACTTGTGTTAGCCCTACACTTGTTGGGTTAGCTTGCTTAGGTGTACTAGTTGTGTGGAGTTAGCTTACTAGTTGTGTTGAGTTAGCTTCTCAGTTATGTGGAGTTAGCTTACTAGTCTTTTGGAGTTAACTTAACTACCAGTATCAGTTAGTGGGAGTTCTTCACCACTGATTTAGGTAGTAGTTGCACTTCCCTCCTCCTATATGTACATATTTCTTATTGAGTAATTCAAGTCATTGTATTGTAATGTATTGAGCATTATGGATTATGATGGATTTCCATATATGGTATTTTAGCTCTTGTTTTACAAATCTAATGTGGTGTGTTATTATCATTTGAGATCGTGGTTTGGAACAATCTTCTTATCGTTCCTTTCATTCCCTATGGAATATAAATGATATATTCCCTTTGTATTCCCAAGGGTGTACGACCTTTTGTATTTTATGTGTTGATCTTATATAATATAGGTTTAGCCAATAATTTAAAAATTGTGCACACACTTTTGAAATGATGTATGCCCTTTGTGAATAATCATAAAAGTGGGCATTAAATTGTCCCCTACTTTTGTGCATCTATGCCAAGAGTTACGATATTGACTAAAATCAACAATTCAATACTACATTTCATTTATTTAATACTATATTTCATTTTTTACTTCACAATTTATGATTTATGCTTGATTTTAATGTAATACTCATATCAACAAATTGTTCAATTTTATGTGTATTGTTTTTTTAATTTTTTACCATTAGCTCTATTATAAGGAGAAGTCTAACCAAATCAAATTCGGTAAACATTCTTTTGCCACTGTTTCACAACCATTGATGAAAATCACATAGGTTTCTAACTTCGTAATGAAAGATGAAAATACAATATTCATAATGCATTGCCTTCATACCTACAAGTCTTGTAACCACATCGAGTGCCTCGTCACAATATTCATCCTTTATCAAACAAAGTTTCCATCTCGGTTTACAACATGACTTGTAGTGAAACCTTTGTGGAAATAAATTGTTTAGATGAATGATTCATGGTTACCTTGTGAGGTTCGAGGGGTTAATTTATTAACCAAGATTAATATTTATTACATAATATTTTAAACTTTCCAAATAAACACTATAACAATTACAAATAAATTAAAATAGCATAAACACGAGAATTAACATGGAAAACCCTGGGGTAAAAAAGCATGGAAACGAATTTCCATATATGAGAAACCAAACAAGTACACCTCCTCCCCTCATTTCTCTCCTCCTCGATGAATTTCTTGTGTAAAATAACAATAGCATTGATATGTATTCAATTGAACCAACGGTCAATATAAATAAACCAAACAGTGTGAATTCTCACGAAGTACCCGAAAACATTAATAATTGATTTAATAACAAATTAACATTAATAAACACATATTTAATATTAAATAAATTAAAATAAAATAAATTATAATTTATTAAATTATAAACTATAGTTTAATAACAAGAACACTTAATATTAAATGTTCTAACATTCCCCCTTAATATTAAGTGGGAACATATGCCAAAGTTACATGTTTATACAACATAATTTACAAATCCATAAACCATAGTTAAGGTTTAGGCTAGCATATCACTTTTGAAGGATTTATACACCTTCATCATGCTAAAATTACCTTTTGGTACAAATATATTTTAGTATAAAAGGACTTGGAATCCATAAATTAGAAATTATGATTTAGGATAAGCATGATTTGTGAGACTACATCTCACATTTTTCATGGAAAAATCTATACCAGCATCTCTAGGAGCCTTTTATAAAATAAGGACCTCCTTTACAACAGATGCAACACCACTGGACTATACAGTAAACTTAGAGTTATAAGTTTACTAAGATCATAAATAAGATCTTTTACAATGCTTTACATCGGAGAAAAAGTATAGAGGAGAAGGAGAAAACACACGGTTGACCGTTAGGAGGTGGCATTGCCATGCACACTCCCCCTCAATGGAAAACTCTGAAAGGCCAAACATTGCATGAAACTTGTAGAACTTTACAACAAACAATGGATTTGTAAACATATCTGCAACTTGATCTTCAATTGGGTATTATTGGAGATCTATATCACCGCAGAGCACCTTCTCTCAAATGAAATGCATATGAATCTCTATATGTTTGATGTTAAATTGGATTATTAGTAAGAGAAATGCAACTCTGACTATCACACAAAAGAGGATTACTTCCTTTAACTTCCATGTGAATCTCTTCCAACATCCGCTTTAGCCACATGACTTCTTTTATTGTTTCCATCACGCTTTTATATTCTCGCCTCGATAAGAGATGGAGATTGTTGACTACTTTTTACTGCTCCAAGTAATGACACATGTACCAAACTTGAACACATTTCCAGTTGTATATTTTCCATTTATTACATCATCATCATGGTTAGAATCATAATATTCATATAAACAAGCATAAGTATAATATAAATCATTATTGATCTTACTTTTAACCATTTATAAATATTATATTAATACGTTAAAAACAAGTTGGGTAATTAAGTATTCAATTGCTAACGAGGCGGATTTTCCCGAGTGATGGCGGCGAAGGTTAAGGCTGCGAGAAGACCAAGCGCTTCATCGAGGCAAACGAGGGGGAGAGAAAGTGGAGTGGGGGGTCGGGTCTGAGTGGAGACAGAGTCACTGGAGGTACTCGGGCTCCCGAGGAAGGTGAAATAGATTCCAGAGAATGGCGGAATTCATGCCCTAACCTACAACCGTGCGGGAAAAATGAGAAACCTACGGATGGACTGTAGGGGTTTTAGTGGTACGACCAAATTATTTACGGGGTATGGCAACTGGTTATGGGGATATTAAACCTAGGGTCTCTTTCAAAGCCGCCATGGGTAAAACCGAAGATATTGTGACAGGTAATTAGCCATATTTGGTGGACCTCGCTGATAAAATCCCCTCGTTGGTCGTTAATGTTCCGGAGGTGGAGGAGTATTACCAGAATCTATCCTGGGATGCCATCGTAGGTCGCTTCAACGACCGTTGGCCTTCTGCTCTAGAGTTATACCAATGGATTTTTAAAAATTGGACGAATAAATGTGAAATTTTCCTTTGTTCCAGAGGTTTTTTTGTTGTTCATTTTAAAGAGGCGGAGGATTACCAAAGGTTTCTTACAGATGGGTCGTGGTTCAGGGAAATGCAGGCTGTTTTTGACTCCTTGGTTCCCAGAATTTGATCCCAATACACTTTCAATTTCCGAACACCGTTTGGGTGCGACTTCCCAATCTTCCTTTGCATTTGTGGTATGTCAATTGAGAAACATTGGGCAAGATGATATTTATGACATGGAAGATCTAGGAACATTGCATGCAACAAGATATTCATGATGTGGAAAACATAAATAAGTAATCTAGTGACATAGGTTTGCATAAGAGCGGTAGCACCAATCGGACAACGAAAAGATAAATTAGGCGGGCCACAAATCTAAAATCACGCCAAACGAGAGAAAATTAGAAGAGAATCGGAGAACAAGCTTGAGAAAAGCAATATTGGAAAACAAGAAGGATTGTCATCTCCATTGGAACAATCAAATGGTAATTGTACCGGATAATTTAGTGTTAGCATGTATACCTCAACTAATGCAAATGCAAATACCAAGAGCACCAAGTGGAGAAATGGATACCCTTGCCTTCCGGAAGGAAGGCATTACCAAAATTAGAATTGAGATCGGGGATTTAGTAGGATCTAGAATAAATATATTTTGCAAAAGATTGGAATAAATTAAAGAAAGCGTCATTGAAAAATACAAAATTTAGATTGAAGACGGAGAATCGGATCGGGATTACACCATTCAATGAACTACTAGCACAAGAAACAATAATTGCAGGCTAAGTTACAGTTCGTATTTGAGTTTGATTTTTCCTACACAGCAATTTGAGGGGGAGGGAACAGTGAACTAAAATAACAAATAAAATTTGGCTTTAAATATATTGATATAGATTATATTAATTAATAAAAATGTGAGACTATTAAAATTATTTCTTTGAAAAATTAATTATATATTTAACGCAATATTATATATAACTATTGATATAATAGTGTGATCTACTAGTATTATTTCATTTATTGTGCAGGTTACAAATCATATCCCTTTAATAATTAAAAGGGACACTTGGATATAAATCTCCTGTTTATAATATGTTATAAATTAACCCCCAAATTCCCTGATAATGGGGTAAGCAGAAATAGAAGAGTCAAAAGCAGCTCTGTCTGGACTCCACCACAAGGTCACTCTCTAAATTTGAATTCCGATTGTGCCATGAAAGGAAACCCGGGCTACACTGGCTCTGGAGGAATATTCAGAGATAAAATCAGTAAACCTGTTCTTGCCTAATTTGAAGCTTTGGGAAAAGCTTCCAACAACTTTGTGGAGGCTAGAGATCTATTGAGAGGTCTTGTTTTGGAAAAAGAAAGAAATTGGGCTAATTTGGAAATTGAGGGAGACTCAAAGCTCATCATTAAATCCTTCCAAAGAAATTCAAGAAATCACTGGCAACTTGCATCCATCATAGACAATTGTACTCAGTTGGCTAAGTGGTTTAAGGGGCTCACTATCTCCCACACACGAAGGGAAGCTAATAAAACAACTGATCATATGGCTAATCTGGATGTGGGTTTAACTATAAACAATTCTCACATCAATATGATGCAATTCATGGACCCTCCCATTTCGGATTCAAACTTAAATAAAATGTTGAGAAATATATTAAGGGTTTTAACACCCTTAATAGATTGAGTTATCGATTAAATTGTTTAATCATCCCCATTCATTTTCATCATTAATGAAGAGGAATAATTGGTTTGTGTGGCCACCCTTTTTAATCGACACCATCCTTTCCCATTATGCTCTACACAATCGTGGAAAAGTGGAGCAGCGTATGCAGAGCTGTCAGCCACAGGTATACTCTGCCTCCTTATCCTTTCTTGTCTGTCCGTTTTTGATAGATTCGGCTAGCAAGTCATGCCTATATAGTGAACTTGGCATTCCCTTGCATGGAGTTCTATGGGTTGTGAGCTTTCTTTGGATCTCTCATTGTATTTGGTTAAGTTGAAATTCGTTTTCCTACTCTGTTAATGCATTCATGGTGTACGGCTGTTCTCAAGCCTGGTATTGTTTTGATATTGTTGCTCTAGTTTGAAATTTTGATCTTCCTTTCTACCATCCTTTTTCTCTTGTCTGCCTGATTGTGGAAAATGCTGAGGTTTCAGCTCTATCCCTTTGGGCTCGCCATACCTCCTAGTTGTCAGTTGGTGTGAGCAGGTCCCTATGGACAGTAAATCTGTTGTAGCTAGAGGTGAAGGCTCTTGCTCCCTTGCTCTCATCAAAGCTCTAGGCTGCAGAAAGGGAAAGTCTACTTCGAAAATATCATCAAGGAGCAGGACAGGTAATGGTGAACATTTTTTCTGTGGACGATGTTCACTCCTCCTTCATGGATTTGGTGGAAGACCTGAAGCTTGGGCAGCTCATGCACAGTGGGTTTTGCTGGAAAAGTCTGCTAGGAAGACCACAGAACAGGCCTTCAATTTTTAAAGACTGAAAGGTTGGGTAAAGGAGCCTTTGTGTACTGTATTCTCCAGGCTGTAAAGCATCCTAGGAAATCAAACCCCAGGCTTGATACCCTATAGGTAGCACAACATATCGACGTGCAAACTGTCCTCTTTGGGGCCAACAACGCTTTGGCCATTCATGAGGATAAGCAGCAGTTAGAACTCAGTTTGACGAGCAGGCTAGAATACATCTAGAAAATTGAGAAAGTGGTCACAGAAGAAATTGTGCAAGGAAAGAATCTTGAAGCAATTTGGAGAAGGCTCTATATCAATCTTTCTTCTTTCCAGACCACCTCTCTCGTCTCTACTCTTAAGGAACTGATTATGAGAGAGTGGAGCTATTATCATGATTCCCAATTCAAGTGAGGACGTTGAGGCTCATGCTATCTAACTGTTTTGGTGCTGCTGCTATATGCCTTGATGGCTTAGTTAGTTAATGTCTTTTTCAGTTGAGTGTATAGACTTTGTTTAAAATGTCGATACTTATATTAACTTTCCTGATTTATTCAGGCTTTTTGTTTATTACTATATCAGTGGGACTGGAGTCCCCCTTTTGTGAACTCTATTAAAAAAATCACCCTCAAATATACTTCCCAATCTAATCGTTAAAACAATAATTAAATGATGAGATTTGTCATACACATTATCATATTTAGATATAAAATATATAATTATTTGACTTCAATAATTAATAGTATAAAATTATTTTAATGCTTCTTTTAATGGCATGTTTCTATCCAACACACAGCACAGCTAAACTCTACCATGCTTAACAATTCTTTTGCCACAGATCCATTGACGCTCGGCACTTTAAAACTGTTCCAAATTTAAGCACAATTTAGATGCTGGATGTTTACTTTTACTTTCACCTAAACTCAGAAGTATAACCATCTGAAAATCATTAATTTAGCCGGAAAAAATAAATTAGGAAGTTAGAGAAATTATCTACAATTACATAAAATAGCTCAAATGAATTCCACACGTGAGGGCACAAAAAGAGAACAGAAAGATATCACGAAAATGCTGTTTAGAAAGAGTAACATATTTTATTATTTAGAGTTTGACTTCCACTAAAAAATAATATCAAGAAATTAAATATAACAAAAAATTACAAATATATTTGCCGGACACCTTGTCTATCATGCACAGTTATAAATAGATAGATTTCAAATTTTTGAGACCAGAATTGCCAAACCCGGCAACATAGATTGTTAATAAAAATGGACATGCATCACAACATTATAAAGGTAAAGATAATGGTAAAGGCAAAAAGGCAAAGGTAGCTTTTAGATCATCACCAAGTAAGACACCAATTTGTGTAGAGGACATCTCTTGTGGAAGCCGATAAGGGGATTGTTTTCCAATTTATCTTTTATGTTGCCTTTGTTAGGCGTACATACCTGAAATGTCCCTTTCTCCAAAATAACATGTCGAAGTTAGCCCAATTTTGTTTCCCAACGACCAAGGGGTGATAAAAAGGGAAACTATAGTCTTCATAAATTATTATAAAGTGCATAAAAAGAAACTTTATAAAAAGCACTTATATTAATTTATTATTGACTTGATAAAAATAAAAGAGAAGATAAAGTGAAATTAGAAAAAGAAAAAGGGAAAGGTCACTTGATGTATTTATTTCCCCTAGGGGAAAAATGCGACCCATGTTGGTGATTAAATAAATGCCAAGAAAGAATTAAATGCGGGAAAGGCATTTGATTGGGGTTGTGGGTGGCTACTAAGCCAAGTTTTCCTATAAAAGTAAGTCGACTTGGCTTGGAGAGATATCTCTTTGTAATGTCCCCAAATGGACATATTTGACCCCAAATGGATTTAAGGCCAATCCCAAACCCCCAAATACAATTTATAGAAGATGCAACAATTTATTAACATGTAGATCTGAATTTAATCTGAAAAGTGCGACTAGGGTAAAGTGAGAAACCCAAACAAATCACCAATACAATATAACTTTTCACTCCAGTCGATCTACCAATTTTATAAAGCCAAAATATGAAAGAACATACATATTTTGATGCACAAGAAGGCTGAAATTAATTTATTTTGAAACCCCAGTCTTCAGAAAATTATGGCAACTTCAAAAATTCATAACTCACTCAAAAATGCTCCGATCCACACAAATAAACTATGCACGGATTTAGAAAAATAGGGAGAATGCAATGATGTTACCCATTCATACAAATGACCACCACAAGTGCCCTAAACAACCAAAACACCAATTCGCCCTTAGGGTTTTGGGCTAGAAAAATTCATAAAAATATGATTTATTAACAACAATCCAAATCAGATCAAAACCCCTTTAAATACCTCAAGAAGTATCCTAGAAGTGGGTCGTACAATATGATAGAAGGTTGGAAAACACAACTGCAAATTTACTTCAAACCCTTGATCCAAAAATCTACAAAAACTCCTTTATTCACTGTTGGAATAAATGAAATATCGCTGCAAGTACAATGGAATTGTATGTAGAGATCCCTCACATACTCTTGGGGTTTTCGTCCACAAGAGAGTACTCCTAAGGGTTTCCGTCCTTAGAAATAATTCAGACAAAGCTAAAAGCTTCAATTAAAAGTTTCAACAACCAATCACATTTTCCTTCTTCATTAAATGCTTCGACCAACCACTTTTCCCTTCAATACAAGTCGCATTTTCTTAGGGGGAATAACTTTTTGGCACATTTGCTTTGTCTTTTTCTAATTTATTTTTGCCTCCCGATGCAAGTCACACTTTTCCATGGATATTAGATTTTTAATAAGTGCTTTTATCTTTTTGTTTACTTTTCTATTTTTTATTAAGTTCATAACAATTTATTATAAGTGTTTTATAATATATTTTTTGTATTTTTACACTTTATAATAAAATATTTAGAACTTAAGTCTCCCTTTTAAAATTCCCCTTAGCCGTCGGGAAGACAAAATAGGCTAAGGGGATATTACACTCTTTTATTTTATAAAATTTTGAATTTTCTCTGAGATTGAGAGCTTTACAAAATAATTTCTAAGGACGAAAACCCTTAGAGATTATCTCTTGAGGACGAAAACCCTTTAGAGATCTAGAAGAAGAATGAAAACTCTTCTTCTAAGTGTCGGGATTCTCTATTCGGGGTTTCCATTGCGAGATCAAGGAGTTAGCAATGTTTTCCAAAGGTAGTATTCTTGGTGAAGCAACCTACATAAAGAGCTGGTTTGTGGGGTTTTGGAGCTATTTTGGAGCTGATTTCCATTGTTGTTCATAAGTTTGATTTTTAGAAATTGAATCACCACTGGGTGTGAATTTTGGCTCAAGGATATTGTAATTTTCAAGCGTATGCGAGGACAAATGTCTGCGCAGATTTTTAATAAATAATTTGTTTGTTTTGAAGCTCAATCGGTATGTTTTCTCATGATTTCATCCTTACAAAATTAGTTGATTTGTTTGATTAAAAGATTAGGTTGTTTTACTTCATATTTGGTGAGTTTTCATCCCCATACCAAGTCACATTTTCTAGGGCAATAATCAAATGTGTAGATAATAATTTTATATATTTCCTTAAGTTGCATTGTTGGAGTGGGATTTTCTTTAAATCCATATAGGGTTGAAATATGTCCATTTGGGGACATTACAATACCCTACCCCTAACCCGAGATTCAAATATGTGCCTCCTCTATGGAGTAAACAAATGTCCACCATTAAGCCCACTCGTTGTACATGTCTTATGTGGGATTTGAACCTAGGTCACCTCGTCATTGTGACGACCCATATTTAACAATACCTATGATACCATACTTGACATCAATGGTTGGAGCATGTCAAAGCAATACAAGATAGGAAATATTAAGCAATTGTTATCAACATAGGAAGGAAATAATGGTGATGGATATAATGAAAAATGAGCTAATTGGAGAAAATTCTAGTTCAAGTGTCAATTCCAATTCGAAGATAATAGATTTGAACTAGGCAGAAAAAGGTTTCTATATTTAGATGATAGTTCTCGGAACCACCGCTATTCGGATAGAAGGTTGTTGCATAGGGTACTTATGAAAAAGTGATACCATTTTAAACATTTAAAAACTAATTATGAAATAGAGTTAGTAAGCATCCATAACTCAATCATATAATGAAATAGACAAAATAAAAGAGGCACTCTTTCAAATAGATTTAGAACCATTTCCTCCCATAGGTTATAGTAGTCTTGACTAATAGCAACTATCATCCTATTTTTTGAGAATAGAACTAGGAAGCTAAATTGAATATACAACAAATGTATCAGTTTTAGAGAAGTGAAGTGATTAAAAATGAAGTAAACCCCTACCGAGACAAGTCAATTTGGGACCCGCATGCACATGATAACAATGGGTTCAAATTCGGATGCGAATCTAATGCAAAGAACAATCAATATTTTCACATAGCATTAACATATTTTTGCGCAACCATACAAAGATCTAAAAGAGTTGCCTTGAAACTGAGCACAAAATGATAAAATTAAATTTATTCCAAGAGCAATAACAATACAGATTGCACCCTAAAATAAAGTGCCAAATTCCTTTGACAAAGTGGATAACGCTACAAGATAGAAGTATATTCTAGGTGTCAATCAATGAACAGATCTCTTCGGTGGTGGTAGCGACTTGTTGTCATGCAAAATGTGTAGCATGAAAAATTCAAAACAATTATCATGACAACATAATCCTCATTTGAAAATCCCTCTCCCAATCAATGTAAACTTGTCCTCCGGCCAACTCAATTATTGTGTTACCCTCATAATGGCCAAGAGGAATGTGCTAATGTGATTTTCAAGTGTGTTTCATGTGCAGGGGATCTTGTTCAATCTAATTGATGAAGATATCTAGATCCAGAGAACATAAATGCTTCCGGAGGCTCCAAAAGGCTATTGTTTAGCCTTTTTGCACCCGGTGAACACCCTCTGCGAATGTGCAAGGAAAATTTAAAGCACCCAAGAAGTGTGTGGTAGATAAGATAATTATATTAATGTCCAACGAATGACCACAAAAGTAGGTCAATGGGACTCGCATGATAATGCCAAAAGAACCGGCGGGAGACCCGAAAGGGTCATCCGAACAACAAAAGGAGAGAAGAGAAAGGAAAGAAGAAGGAGAAGCAAGGGCCACGATGGCTACAAGAATGCAAATGGATGAAGCCAAAGAAGAGGGGGCGAAAAACCCCATCTCTCGACACTGTCACGTAGTATCCAAGGCCGACTGGAAGTAGTGACGATATGCATGTGTCATATAGCTGAAACTGTGGAGAGTCTAGAATGTCGGTGTGCTGGGAGAAGGACAACAAGATTAGGTCGAGACATGTCATACATGATCCTAAAGTTAACATTACCTAAATTTTCAAGCCACAACTGAACATCACTCCTATTTTGAGTAGTAAAAATGAAGCAAAAGAAAAACCTTTAAAAACATATAATCCATTCTTTTGTATGCCTTCAAAAATAGTAACATCTAACTCATTTATAAACCATTTATCTTTTAACAAAATTACACTATAATTATTCTGAGTTAGTTGTGAACAAAAAAGAAAATTCATTTTTAATTCAGGAACATACAAAACATCATTTATAAAATCAGTAAAATCATTTTCTTTTCCTTACCCCTGAATATTGAGAATAAAATGATCACCTAGATAGATTTGATCATTATATTCTTTGATATCAGTTAGAATATTAGATTTATATGACATGTGCCTAGATGCACCATTGTCTAATATCTATTTGTTTTCTTTGGTAGTGACTAATGTAGTTTACAAGGTAACTACATTAGATTTATGATTATTCTCTTCATTCTTGTTTTGATTTTGATTTGGTTTATTCCTTTTTATTTTTTTGAAATTTGGCTTATTTTTGTTTACTTTACAATCTTCCTTCTTGTGACCAAATTTCCCACAATTGTAACATTTTCCATCAAAACTGACTCTTAAATTCCTAAGTGTTTTTCTTTTTGCTATGGGTTTTAAAGTTTAATTTTTGATTCTTGTTAAATCTAGAAGGTTTGTTCTCATATTTCTATGCGAGAAGTGTCTATGTGGCATTCTCCTTTGAATCAAAATTTGACATGCATTTCTTTTCTTGAATCGGGAGAACACTCAGGGTAGAAAGGTCAGGGATGTCTTGTTCAGTTTGATATTTTGAATTCAGAATGGAAATGAAGTTCTTAAACCTCTCATGAATATTCATTTGAATAATGAAATACATCAGTTTATCATGAATCAAGTTATTGTTACATCCATCTAATTGAGATTTAATGTCTTTAATTTTTGCTAAAAAATTAACTACTTTTTCATCTCCCTTCATGGGAGTCATCATTAACTCAAGAATCAATTTTATAATTTTCAATAAACATGTACCTTCATGCATTGATTCTAGTTGTGTCCAAGCTTCACTCGGACTTTCTTGATTCCCAATGTGAAGTAGAAATTCATCTTACACACTTCAAAATATGGTGAAGATTGCTTCTACACCTTCAGTTGATATGTGGATACATTGTTTGTTGTCGCATGTCTTCCGGTTGGAGCCTTCTCTGTACCATTTACAACATTCCAGAGCTTGTGTGCCATGAATTTCACCTTTAATATGATCTTCCAGATGTTGTAATTTGATCCATTCAACATTTGTGTTTTTTCAATGGTAAAGTGATTATACCTCATTTTAAGTTTTCAAATAATTCAAATGAGGAGAAAAACTAGGTTCTTGTAAAGGAGTTTTAGGAAGTCCCCTGTCATTTTTCAAGTGAAATATGTATGTCAAATTTTGGTGTTTTTGACCTATTCCATGTCGAAAATGACTCACAAAAATTCTTGTATATAATATACTAATTTGATGATAAAATTCACATATTTAATTGAATGTAAACAAATTATTTTTTAGTTTTAAAAAAATAATTATTTTTATAACAACAAATGTAATGACTTCTTATTTTCAAAGCAAAAACAAGGAATCATTATAATTAAATGTCAAAAAAATAATTTAATTTTTCTTAATATTAGATATAAAAAAATATTTTAAATCTTTCTAAAAAAATCCTTCGATAAAAAAATAATATAATAATAATTTTTTTGTTGGAGACTAAGCTTGTAGTTAATATATGTGCAACTCGGAAAATCATAGGATGAACCAGGTGGGCTCACCCGTGATCGAGCTCCCAATTACATTCCAACTCGTATGAACGATTTAACAACCAACTTACCTCGGTGAGCCAACTTAGAGCTAACTCATCGCACAACATAGATCATTTACCCCAAGCATAATTATTAGTGAGTCAGGTGGCAAGCCAACTCGAGCTCACCGAGCTCTTTAACAAAATCATTTCCAATGTGACCTAAGCCACAACAACACGTATTATCTCTTTTTGTTATAAATTCTAAAAAATTATACATCGCCCCCTATGTGGGATAAACAAAACCCTTCATGAAAAAAGTGGTCAAATGGTTAAGAGAATTGGAATGCGGTTTAAACATTTTGAAGAAGGAAAGGAAATTTGTTTGAGTTTAGAGGCTCAACCAACCATCCACATGGAGGCCTGAGCGCTTAGGGAGGAGCGGGCCGCATTAAAATTGCTTGGTTTGGTCCATGACCAAATTAAAAGGTAAGCGGTTTAGGAATTATTATCCTACCGAAGGTAGGTCTATATAGGAATCATTATACAAATTAAACAAATATAACAAGCCAATTACAAATTTCCATGTGGCATTTATTATGTGAAGACTATAGTTATACAAAAATATATATTATTTTGAATTTTTTAAATAAAATCTTTTTTTAATTGGTTGAGACATTTTTATAGTGATATAAGATTTTTTTCAATTAATAAAATATGGAATTTTCAAATTATAGTTTATCTATAGTTTATAAAAACAAATGTATCATACCAACTTCTGCATTCAAACAAATTCTACCCCATATTAGGTTCACTCATTTCACGGCAAGCCAAAGCATTTTGAAAGGCATTCCCACGCAGACACAGAAAGTGATTTGTATCATTAATTTCAACATAATGGAGGGCATGCAATGACCGTAATTAATGGAGGCTATGATCATTGAAAATTACAAAATCGGTCACCTCAAAATCACAACGGTGAATTGGGAAGACGACGATGGTGATTCAAGTTGCCACAAAGACACCGAAAGAAGATTGTGTGACTATGCAAGATGCCTGAAAACCCATTTTCGTTCCAGGAAACCGAGCTGGAAAATTTGAAAGGTATGTTAAGTTCCACTGAGGAATAGATCGTGATGGTGAACTGTAAGTGGGGATCACCGCATATGTTTGAGCAAAGCAGAGAGCGACTGTTCCATTAAGTCACTGACTGGTTGCATTTATTATTGGTTTGGGTCTTTGTTTGATGTAGATATTATTCTAGATTTTTCCAGTGCCCTCCATGGATTTATGTAGCATATGAATTTTCATTTTACTCTCTCCTTTCAGTCGATTCAATGTATGTGGAGTTGCAAGAAACGAAATGGATGCGGGCGGCGGAATACAAAGTTTTAAAACGACCTAGTTCTAAATTCAAAATCTACTTTACAACGACCTAGTTCCCCTTGCGCAGCCTGCGGTTCTACGTAATACAAATGTTTAATTGTCATGTTTATTGTTACAATGACGAGAATGACTTGTTGTGAAAAACATGTCAATGGGCGTTGGAAGAAGATGCAAAGTTGGTCAGTTATATTTCGCAACATGGAACCAGAAACTGGCACATTATCCCCCAAAATGCAGGTAATCACCACATTTTTCAATCCCCTAAAATCATTTCCTAATATAATAAGCAATCTTCCTTTTATATACATTGACGTAGATTTTGTATTGCAGGTTTACAGAGATGCGTGAAGAGCTGCAGGCTGAGGTGGACCAATTATCTTCATCTAGACCTTAAGCATGGAGAATTTGTAGGCACCAAAGAGGAAACTATAATCAAATTGCATTCTGTAGTGGGCAACCAGTATGCCACTTATTTTTGGGAGGGGGCATTCAGTGTACATAAGTAAATACTGGATTTATTTTTGGGTACATTCATACATATAGAAAAACGGTGGTCTCATATTTTGGAGCAATGTACAATTTACAGGTCCCAAGCATTCAATCTTATATATTTTTGGTTGCCTTCTGTGTTTTTTGTCATCTTATAGTATATGACTGCATCAATTGTACCTTTATTGGCATTCATTGTAGGTGTATCTATTGGCTTTTGAAGTTTTGTGTGTTTTGCAGGCATTATATTTTTTCTCACCTGTCAATGCAAAATCACATTTTCTGTGTGATAGAGTTGGACTTTTCAAAAGATTTAGGCACAAAAAATGGTGAGTTGGGTGTATTCATTGTATTTACGGGAAGCTTTTTTCTTCTCCATTGTGGTTTTGATAAAGTTTGTTGTCGTCTGCCAAGTTTTTCTGCACTCTGAGTTCACAGTAAACTTCATTTTTATTGAACTTTTGTTCGGGTTTTATTGTCATCTGCCGAATTTTATACAGATGGAAATATATATTTTCTCAAGATCTATGTGATAAGTATAATCACAAGGAAAAAATGCATTCTAGAATTTGATCAGTAGTTTATGTGAGTTTGGGCAGTTTTGTCTAGAATCTTTCGTTACTATAAGGTTTGGTAGGGTAGTTCTGACATTTAATAGGAGTGAACTACCTACCAGTTGTGTATTTATGAATTAATTTATCAAGAGTGGAGTTGTTGCTTTCATTTAGTTAATCCAATAATCTCTGAGGGAATTTTTCTAATAAATATCTTATAGTGGAGTGTTGCAGGTGCTTATTTTGGTTTCATTTCAAGTGAAATTTTAGGTTTTTTTGGGGCTTCAAAGAGCCATAGATAAGCCCACTTCAAACCTAGTGGAATACACTCCAGAACATGCTCCAAAGAGTGGCTTCATTATATCATCCACTTTGACTAAAAATTTCTCCAAGTACATGTTGGTAGACGTGGACATCCACGTATGCTTACCTAATCTCCCTGCCCTTTGCCGACAAAACACTCCACCCACCGCATTTAATTCCTTCTCCTAACTTCTTTCGTATGCATCTAGACACTTCCTTTTTCTAATCCGGAAGCTTCTGTGTTTTAAATAATAAAAACTCTGTTTCCTTTTGCATTGTAAGAAGAGGGAATACTCTGTTTTTAGAAAGAAGAAGAAGGCGTGTAAACAAGAGCACAAGTAGCTCTGTTCTTTGGCAAATACAATCCTTTTTTTCTCATTGTATCTGATTTGTGAAATATAATACAAATCTAACTCTCATGCATTGTATTTTGTTTTTCTTCCTCTTATGGACACCACTTTGTTATGTAAGATTAAAAGTAATTTCTGAATTTCTATTTTCTATATCATCTTGTCTTTCTCCGGCAAATTGGTATCGAGCAAGAAGTCTGGAACAACGCTTAGCAAAGACAAAGCTTTGGAGGAATGGGAAGCACAAGTGGAAATGTTGCACAACCTTAAATACCAACATTCAATGGCAAAAATTATGATTTTGGAGCATAAAAATGAAAACTCTGTTTTGCTCCCGGGATGTTTGGGACTTGGTTGAGAATGGATTTAATGAACCAGCTAACCAAAGAAGCATATCAAGCTCTTTCACAAGCGAGAGAAGGACTTATTGAAGGAAAACAAAAGAAAGATGCAAAGGCATTATTCTTCATTCAACAAGCAATGGAGGAATCAATCTTTCCAAGAGTAGCAACTGCCACAAGATCAAAACAAGCATGGGATAGTTTGCAAACAACATACCAAGGCACAAGCAAGGTAAAAACAACAAAATTACAAATGCTTAGAAGGGATTTCAAAAATCTGCAAATGAAGGATTCAGATTCAATAGATTCATTCTTCACTCATGCAATGACAATAGTTAATCAAATTAGATCTTATGGAGAAACTCTTGAAGATCAAAAAATTGTAGAGAAAATACTTAGAAGCTTGCCTATAAAATTTGATTCAATTGTAGTAGCCATTGAGGAATCTAAGGATCTTACACAACTATCAGTAGATGAATTAATGGGATCACTCTTAGCACATGAGCAAAGATTAAATCGGTCGGGGCATCATCATTGGAGAATGCATTCAAAGCTCAACTTCCATTTGGCGAGAATAAGAGGGAGATCAAATTACAGAGAGGCGAGAGGACGTTTTACATCAAGAGGAGGAAGAGAAAATACACAACTTGAAAGCAGAAGACTAGTATCAAGCCCACATACCCATTCTACACCAACAAGAGGAAGAGGTGGCAGCCACTCTCATAGCCATCATCAAGGAGAAAGGTATGATAAATCCAACATTCAATGTCATTATTGTAATAGATTTGGGCATTTTGCATCTGAATGTAGAAAAAGACAATATGACATGAATAAGCAAAAGGCACATTTCACAAATGAGGACCAACCCAACACTAGTGAGCAAAACACCATGTTTATAACATGCAATGTAGCACAAGAGAGTTCCAAAGAGGTATGGTTCCTAGATAGCGGATGTAGCAATCACATGAGTGGGAGTAAGGAGATGTTTGCAACAATTGATGAATCGGTAAAATCAGAGGTAAAATTGGGGAATGATCACCAAGTATCAGTCATGGGAAAAGGATCAATTAATATAAGAACCAAGCAAGGTGAGAAGCATATCCCTGATGTATACTATGTTCCTGGATCGCAACACAATCTCATAAGCATTGGGAAACTAGTGCAAAAAGGATATAGAATATACTTTGAAAATGGTGAATGTGTGATTCTAGACAAGAAACCAAGCAATAAGCTGATTGCAAAAGTTGAAATGACAAAAAATAGGATGTTTCCACTTAGAATCCAAAGTGAACTATTCCTAGAGCCACACAAGTTGCAAAAGGTTGCTGAATTAGCCTTCAAAGATTCTTACAAAAATAAATCTTGGCTATGGCATTTAAGATTTGGCCATTTAAATTTCAAAGGATTACAGCTGTTATATAAGAAAAGAATGGTATATGGGTTGCCACCAATAGAACCACTTAAAACAACATGTGAGAGTTGCATATTGGCAAAGCAACATAGACATAAATTTCCAGTTGGGGAATCTTATAGGGCAAAGCATCCACTTGAGATAGTGCATTCAGATATTTGTGGAGCGATGCAAACACCATCCATAAGTGGAAGTCTTTATTTCTTGACATTTATTGATGACTTCAGTAGGAAAGTTTGGGTTTATTTCTTAAAAGACAAATCAGATGCATTTTCTGTTTTTAAAGAGTTCAAGGCAAAAGTTGAAAAGGAAAGTGGACATTATATCAAAGTATTGAGAACTCGATAGAGGTGGTGAATATATATCAAATGATTTTCATAATTTTTGTAAAGAAAATGGCATAAAGAAACAACTTACAACAAGATATACTCCTCAACAAAATGGAGTAGTTGAGAGAAAAAATAGAACAATTATGGAAATGGCACGAAGTATGATAAAAGAAAAACACCTACCAAATGGTATTGGGCTGAAGCAGGTTGCATGTTTGGTATACATATTAAATAGATGTCCAACAAAAGTAGTGATAAATAAAACACCGGAAGAAGCTTGGAGCAAAAGGAAGCATAATATAGTAGCACATTTAAGAGTCTTTGGATGTGTGGCATACTCCTTGATACCTCAAGAGTTGAGAAAGAAACTAGATGATAGAGGAGAGAAGTGCATATTTGTAGGATATAGTGAACAATCGAAGGCATATAAGTTATATAATCCTATCACAAAGAAGGTCATATTAAGTCATGATGTTAATTTTGTTGAAGAAGAAGCGTGGGATGGCAGTATAGACAAAACAACTACAATTGCAGCTAGTGTTCCACAAGAGAATGAGGAGAATGAAACTCAAGTTGTGAATCCTACTACACAAGAAAATGTTCCTACAATGCCTTCTAAGGCACCCACCACTCCAAATCCAACTACTCCAAAGAAGTAATAACAACAATGAATCTTCTAATCCAACACTTGCATCACTAAGATCAAGGTCTATAAACACTTCAAAGAAGTCACGTAGTCTAAGAGAGATTTATGATGAAATACAAGAGGCTAAAAATGATGATTTATGCTTTAATTTTGCATTCTTAACACAAGATGATCCAATTTATTTTGAGGATGCCATTAAAGATGACAATTGGATCGCAACCATGAATGAAGAAATTCAATCAATTGAGAAAAATCAAACTTGGGATCTAGTAGAGCTTCCTAAAGGCAAGGATGTGATTGGAGTTAAGTGGGTTTACAAGACAAAGTATAATGCTTTGATGGAAAGGTAGAGAAACACAAGGCAAGACTGGTAGCTAAAGGCTTCACACAACTACCTGGCATAGACTACAATGAAACATTTGCACCAGTGGCAAGATTGGATACCATTAGGATGGTTTGCAGCTCAAAATAATTGGAAGGTTTACCAAATGGATGTCAAATCAGCATTCTTGAATGGCATTTTAGAAGAAGAAGTGTATATAAAACAGCCACCTGGTTATCAAGTTTTGGGAGAAGAACATAAGGTATACAAACTGAAAAAGGCACTATATGGTTTGAAGCAAGCTCCTGAGCTTGGCATTGCAGAATAGACTCTTACTTTGTGAACAATGGGTTTAGCAAGAGTGGAAATGAACCAACTTTATATGTCAAAGTGAATGATGAAGGAGAAATCTTGATAGTTTGCTTGTATGTAGATGATTTGATATTCACAGGTAACATGTCAATTAACTCATTCAAGGCAGCCATGGAAAGTGAATTTGATATGACTGATTTGGGGATCATGAGATACTTTCTTGGAATAGAGGTAAGTCAAAGTGATCAAGGAATTTTTATATGTCAAAGTAAATATGCTAGTGACTTGTTGAAGAGATTCAAGATGACAAATGTGAATGCAACCCCTACACCAGTTGCATTGGGTTTAAAACTTAGTAAGGATGACAAAATTCCTAGTGTTGATGCAACTTTATTCAAAAGATTAGTTGGCAACCTCATATATCTAACCACCACAAGACCGGATATCATGCATGGGGTTAGTCTTATTTCTAGATTCATGGACAAACCAAAGGAATCACATTGGAAGGCTGGAAAAAGAATTTTAAGGTATATAGCTGGAACAAAGAACTTTGGGATTTTGTATACATCTTCAGATGACTACAAGCTGATTGGATATACGGATGGTGATTGGGGAGGTAGCTTGGATGATAGGAAGAGTACTTCTGGTAACATTTTCCATCTTGGATAAGGTGCTATATCTTGGGCATCAAAGAAACAACCAATTGTGACACTCTCATCAGGTGAAGCGGAATATGTGCAAACCACATCAACAACTTGCCAAGCAAAGTATGGATGAGAAGAGTACTTTCAGATTTGAAGCATCCACAAGAACCTACAAAAATTTATTGTGATAATAATTCTGCAATTGCTTTATCTAAAAATCATGTCTTTCATAAACGCAGCAAGCATATTGACATAAGATATCATTTTATTCGAGAATTGGTGAACAATGGTGACATTCATCTTGAGTTTTGCAGTCCAAAGAGCAACTAGCGACATCTTCAAAAACCACTTGCAAAGCATGTCTTTGAGCATCTCCGGAAGGAATTGGAATAGCAGACATATATGGCAATGAAGATTAAAGGGAGTGTTGGTAGACGTGGACATCCACGTATGCATACCTAATCTCCTCTGCCTTTTGTCGACAAACCACTCCACCCACCGCATTTAAATTCCTTCTCCTAACTTCTTTCGTATGCATCTAGACACTTCCTTTTTCTAATCCGAAAGCTTCGTGTTTTAAATAATAAAAACTTTGTTTCTTTTTGCATTGTAAGAAGAGGGAATACTCTATTTTTAGAAAGAAGAAGAAGGCGTGTAAACAAGAGCACAAGCAGCTCTGTTCTTTAGCAAATACAATCGTTTTTTCTCGGTGTATCGATTTGTGAAATATAATACAAATCTGTTTCTCATGCATTGTATTTTGTTTTTCTTCCTCTTATGGACACCTCTATTATGTAAGATTAAAAGTAATTTCTGAATTTCTATTTTCTCGTATCATCTTGTCTTTCTCCAAAGAACAAATCAATGAAATATGTCAAGTTGAAATTTCCTAATAATGATTCACATTCTTGGCAATGGGATAGCCATGTAAGTTGAAGACACTCATGATGGCTTAAAGAAAACTTAGAAGGTATGCAACATTTTTCCAAATAGTCTACACATGTTTAATTGCTCACACATGTGTGTTTGAATTACTCTTAGATGTCCTAATTCCTTATGAATTTCTTTTAATAGATATGTGATATAACTAGAAGGCTACTAAAAATACCTAGTATGAACCACTGGACATATAGTCTAGTGGATCCACTTTGATATTTTTGGAACCTGTGTGATCCAGGTGACACATGAATAACTCCTAATCACATGAGGAATCATACCGGCTTTGCCAAGAGAAAATCCCCAAAACTCTCACCTCTGCATAATAAATTTCTCCCTACTAGAATGTGTGTGGGATCTAAAATATAATACCTTGCAAGAACTCTAATTCATAAACTGTAGTAACTATATTTACATTGTTTGATATTCACTACAAAATTAATTTCAATTAAGAAGAGAATAGAGAATTTAGTAATTGCATACTCTTTGCACCCCATTTGCAATGGGAAGGCCCGAGACCAAAGGATCATCTGCATTCAATATACAAATATCACCAAGCCTCGCCTCAAGCAAAATCTCCCCTTTAGCACTTCAACCTCCTCCAAGCTTTTGAAGTCCTCCATATGAGCAGGACCCACATTAAGTGCCACTCTCACACAAGGCTCTAAAATCCTAGGCAACTCATGAATTTATCCCACATGGTTCATACCCAACTCCAAAACAGAGGCTTTGGAAGACAATGACATTGAAATAAGAGTAAGGGGTACAACAATATGATTATTTTGATTATCGATGTTTGATGGATATGACCCAGAGACTCCATGGCAGGTGCAATGATGGCTCATATGTTATTGCTCTCAACCTTTACAAAACCCCTAGGCTAACCTTAAAAATCATGTTTTCTACTACACCCGCACAACCCTTAGCCAATGCATATTGTAGAAAGTTGTAGCTTTTACTATGCAATATGTATCCATGTTTGTGTATTTCCTAGATTACATATATCAAAAGTAAAAAAATTTGATTCCCTTGTGGTCTCTATTTCCCTTAGTAACACAAAAATCAAACTTATGAAATTCAATCTCTTTCATGTTATTTCGTTGATTCTTTTCTCCTATCTATCTTGTAATATTAAATGTGTGCATTTACATTGATCTAACTCTTCCCAAACTGATCTCTTTTAGTTGTTGGATGTGCTGAAATTACTTTTATAATTCAGATTATGAGCATAAATAGAACACCAAAGAACACAATATTCTAGATAAATGATCTCAATATGCAATTAAAATAGCTTTGCCACTTCGAGGGGGAAACCTCCAAAGCATGCATACAATAAGACTCAAATGCTCGAATGATCTTGAACTACTACCTACAATCCCCTATATATACTATTCATATGTTATGGCCATCACCAAGGTCGGCCTACTAAGCATGAGAAAGTATAAATGATATAGTAAAATGATATGGTAAGCCATAAGTCATTTACTCATATCCTAATACAAGAAATAGGTTAAGAGTATAGCATGCCCTTCCCCTTCAAACCAACATTGTCCTCAACATTGAATAATCTTGATGTTGTTGCAAAAACCTTCATCCTCCCAGTCGCATCTTCTATGCTCGATTCTTCCACTTGATCGGATATTCCTTAATGTCTCTCGGTTCTCGACCTCTTAGTACGTGTTTACGAATCTTCTCTGGATCCAAAATGCTTTTTCCTTTCTCATCAAGTTTTAGTAGCTTTGTCTAGGCTACAAATTTCTGTCCAATAACCTTCTTTAGGCGAAACATGGAATACTTTGGGTGTATGTGTGAATATTGAGGCAACTCTAGTTTATAAGCAACACTTCCAATTTTTGTAGAACCTGATAAGGACCATAATATTTAGGATCAAGTTTGTTGTCCTTTTTTGTTGCTTCAGGGACATCTGCTTGTAAGGATGTATATGTACAAAAAATTAGTCACCAATTTCAAAATGTCTTTCACTACGGTGTTGATCTGCTTGTTGTTTCATCCTGTTTTGTGCCAATGCCAAATTCTCCTTCAAACTAGCCAAAATCTGTTGTTGATGTTGAATGTGTTCCTCAACATCTTTGACCTTAGTTTGCACCCTCAAGGAAGAAGTGATAGATGGTGGATGGTAACCATATAATGCTAAAAATGGGGTCATTTGAGAAGAGGTATGAAAAGATGTGTTATACCACCATTCTGCAAGTGGTATCCATTTAACCCACCGTTCCTTCTTATCTGATACAAAACAACATAAATACCCCTCTAAGAATTTGTTGACCACTTCCATTTTCCCATTAGTTTGAGGATGGTAAGATGAACTGTGAGCTAGCTGAGTACCCAAACATGCAAATAATTTTGTCCAAAAATTACTTGTGAAAATAGGATCACGATCACTTACAATTATCTTTGGGGTTCCATGTAGCCTTTGAATTGTCTCCAAAAAAATAGTTGTGACTATACTAGTTGTAAATGGATGTGACAGGGCACAAAAATGGGCATATTTTGTGAGCCTATCCACAATCACCAAAATAACATTCTTACCCTTTGAACAAGGTAATCTTGTGATGAAATCCATGGAGACCTCCTCCCATCTCTGGATAAGAATTGGTAATGGTTGCAATAGAATTGGTGTCTTAATGGTTTCACCTTTGTTTTGTTGGCACACCAAACACTCAGATACAAACTTTTGTACATCCCCTTAAGTCCTCCCAAAATAATTCTCTTTTTATTCTATGATATATCTTCAAAAACCCAAAGTTTCCTCTAACAAGTGATGAATGTAGCTCTGCAAAGAATCTTATGCTTCAACTCGAATCTTTACACAAGAATAACGTGTCCTTGTACCATAGGGAATTACCTTTCCACTCAAATATGTTAGATGTTATGAGCCTTGCTTGATATTCTATATTAGAGATTGTATCCTTATCTGCTCCCATTCCAATCTTGCTTCATCCACCCAATCGGCCTTGAATATGGACATTGCACATAGAAATGCATCTACCGATGTATCCCTTACGATAGTGCATCGAACCTTGTTCATTTTATTTAACCTTTTTGTATATGATTTCAAAATCATAACCCAACATTTTACTACCCACTTTTATTTAACCTTTTTGTATATGATCCTGATGAAGTTGGGACTAGCCAAAATCCCATGTTGCTTTATTATTTTATTATATTGTGCTATTGTTTCTACCCGACGGAAAAAGTAATAATATCATGAAAAAAATAATAATATCATCAAAAAGCACATATAATAAATAATAAAGTTTAATCATGAATTAAAATGTCAAAAAATACAATTAAAAAATTGTATTAGAAAAGAGAAAGTGCGACTTACCTTAGGGAGTCATTTTTTGGAAAATGTGCCAATTAGCCCAAAAGGGAAAATGCGACCAGCATAGGAGAATGAAACAATTTGATTGGTTGATTTGAGGGTGGTGGTTGGCTGATCTCCCTTTAAATAAACAGGTCGACTTGTAGAGAGGGCATCCAGATTTTTATTATCATATTTTGCATTGCTAAGAGCTCTAAGCTTTTATCGAGAAATTCCAAGGACAAAAACCCTTGTGAATTTATCTCTTGCGGATGAAAAAACCCGGGGAGATTGAGAGGGGATTTCACTCAGAAATTCCTAGTGATATTCATCAGATTCCAGTTCAGTTCAGCCGTGTGTGTAAAGAGATTTGAAGGTGTTTTCCAGTGATTTGCAACCAGCAGTTGGGTCGGTCCATTGTAAGCAGTTTTGGCAGCGAATTCAGAGGTATTTTTTATCCAAGACATTTGTCAAATGTTTGTCATCAGACTGTAAACTGATCGCTGTACTTTTTTATCATTTCTGAGGTGTATTTTGAAGGTTTTTCAATCTGAATTATAACAGACCTCAGATCTGATTTTCTGGGCTATTTCAGTTTGTAATAAGTTCATTTTTCTGTGTAATTCAGCCCTCAAAAATCTGGGCAGTCATTAGAAATCAGAAGTAATTTTATTGGGCGTGTTTTACATTGATGTTTCTCTTTAACCCTAGTCGCACTTTCCAGATCTGCACTAGGAACTTGACATAAAATACACAGAAATCTGTATTTGCTGTTTTTGTTTGATAAAAAATCAGTATAGTGTAAGAAGGATCCATCTAGGGATCTTTCAGTGGTATCAGAGCATCAATCCTCCCACCTGGAGGGTCTGTTTGGGTTTGTTTTATGCAGCCTACAGAAGTTGGGCCACACCGATATTATACAAGGAGTCAGGCACGTCTGAATATTGAAGGTATCATGGATAGAGGAGAAGGAGCACACACTCCTCCACGACGTGAGCGGCCTGATCCGGATGCCCTTTTCAGTGGAATGATCGATTCCCATCAGGAAATGATTCAGACCATGAGACAGCTGATGGAGAATTTGACTATGGATAGGGCAAGAAATCGGCATGATAGAAGGGAAAGATCTGCATCCTTAGCTAGCAGCCACAGAAGGCACAACCGGGTTCCTACAGAAGTAGGCAGCGTAAGAGGCTCCCCTCCACGAGATAGGAGATATACAGAGGAAAGGAGACCCACGAGGACTGCGGATCGACCTATGCAACCTAGATTCCTACCAAGGGAGGAGCCGCCATTAGTTGAGGACCCACTTGAAGACATAGCTTTTCAAGATAATGTAATGGTAGCTCATGATGAGTGGAGAGCATTACCAGAAGAGGTGCGGAACGCCTTTCCCCTCCACCAGTATTGTATGCAGAAAAGGGAGAGCTTGAAAGCTAGGCAAGCACAGAGGCCTAGGACCCAGCAAAACAGAGAATTGAAGCAGGTTACCAATAAGGTGACCCTTTCCACCTTCGATGGCAGTGGAAAGATTAGTGCCAGGGCATGGATTCACAAGCTTGATACATACCTCACTCTCAAACCTATGCAGGAACAGGAGGCTATTCAGTTTGCTACTCTTCACTTGGAGGAGTGGCATATGATTGGTGGCACCATGGGCTTATCACACAGAGACATGACTTACTACGGTCATATAGGGAGTTTAGTGAGAAGTTGATTGCCAGATTTGACCGCAAAGATGTGGAGCTATATTACAGGGATTTGGCACAGCTACGACAGAGTGGGCACGTTGATTCTTACATCAACGAATTTCAGCGGATTGCAGTAATGGTTCCCGAGATGCCCGAGAGACGTGTGGTAATGCTTTTTATTGAGGGCCTGCATGACAGGTTAAGAGGGTTGGTCAAGGCCCTTAGGCCTACTACATTACATGATGCTATCCAGACAACATTAGATTTGGAGACCACTCCCACTTCTTACCAGCCTAGTAAGAAGCCCTTCACAAGCTCCAAGCCGATTCAGCGTTCCACTACTCAGCAAAGTGTTCCCCCTCCTAGGATGGATCAAGAGACTCGAAATGAATTGAGAAGAAAGAAACTTTGTTTCCATTGCAAAGATCACTGGGAGCCTGGGCACAACTGCCTTGGGAAAGGCAAGGTGCATCTTATTGAAGTTATCTCGGATGCAGAGGCAGATTCTTCAGCAGATACAGATGCAGAGGATGATGGTCATGGTGCACATGAGGAGCAGCCACAGGTAGAGCTAGGAGATGGAGATGCATCAGGCTCAGGTACTATTGCTTCACTTTCAGGAGTCCCTAGGTATCATCCCTTTCGTGTGAAAGGAGTACTTAAGGGCCAACAAGTTGTTTTCTTGATTGATAGTGGTGCTACGCACAATTTCCTTGATGAGGGATTTGTGATGAAGCGGGGATTACAGGTTGAAGAATTTGAGGGGTTCAGTGTACGAGTGGCAGATGGCTTTGCACTAAGCTGCACTAGACGAATTCCACAGCTTAGTATCCAGCTAGGAGACTACACATTGACAGATGATTTTTACATAGTTGGACTTGGAGAGATAGATGCAGTTTTGGGAATTCAGTGGCTTCAGTCTCTGGGGAGGTATGTGCAGGATTTCAGACGAATGGAGATAGAGTTTATGTCAGAGGGGAAGAAGATTGTGCTACGAGCTCTTTCGGATGGTGGACCCAGAGTTGTTTCAGCACATAGGATGGAATCTATTATCAGTCATGGAGAGGTTGCATGGGCAGCCCAATGTTTCATTTCATCCAAATCTTCTCCAGATGGTGGACAACAGTTGCATACAGATATTCAGACCATAATAGATAGGCACGGGCAGGTTTTTGGTGATATTCCTCCAGGGAGACCACCAGACAGAGGGTTTGAGCATGTCATAGAGTTGGAGGAGGGTGCCAAGCCTATGATCACTACACCCTACCATCATCCTAAGAAATTTAAGGATGAGATAGAGAGGACCATCAGGGAGCTTCTTGATATGGGGCATATCCGTCCTAGTTCTAGCCCATTTGCTTCTTCGGTGGTGTTGGTAAAGAAGAAGGACGGGACGATGAGAATGTGTATCGACTATAGGGCCCTTAACAAGAAGACCATCAAAAACAGGTATCCCATCCCTCGTATTGATGAGCTTTTGGATGAATTGCATGGGGCCATTTATTTTTCGAAGATTGATCTTCGATCAGGATACCATCAGATTCGGGTTCGAGAGGAGGACATCCTCAAGACAACATTCAGATGTCATTATGGGCATTATGAGTTCTTGGTGATGCCATTTGGTCTCACTAATGCACCTGCCACCTTCCAGTCATGCATGAACCATCTCTTCAACAAACAGTTGAGGAAGTTCGTGCTAGTTTTCTTTGATGATATCTTGATCTACAACAGGACATGGGAGGATCATTTGAGGCATTTAGATGAGGTACTTGGCATTATGGAGATTCAGTCTCTATTTGCTAAGATGTCCAAATGCGAGTTTGGACTTACTGAGATACTATATCTGGGACATGTCATTGGGGCCAATGGGGTCAAGGTCCATCAGGAGAAGATACAGGCTATGCAGGATTGGCCTCCACCTAGGAACATATCAGAGTTGCGGGGATTCCTAGGGCTATGCGGATATTATCGGAGATTTGTGAGGGGTTATTCAGATATTGCTGCACCATTGACAGATCTCACAAGGAAGGGCGCATTTAGATGGACAGATGAGGCACAGATAGTATTTGATGAGCTCAAGATGGTAATGAGCACATGTCCAGTCCTTGCTCTTCCGGACTTCTCTAAGCCATTCATCTTAGAGTGTGATGCCTCGGGCTCAGGCATTGGTGCAGTTTTGATGCAGGACCGTCATCCCATTGCCTATGAGAGTAGGAAGTTGAGGGAGAACGAGAGGTTGTATTCCACCTATGACAAGGAGATGCTCGCCATCATGCATGCATTGGCAAAGTTCAGACAATATTTGGTGGGAGGGAAGTTTGTAGTGAGGACCGACCATAACAGCTTGAGGTACTTCTTGGAGCAGAAGGAACTCAATGAGAGGCAGCAGAAATGGGTCAGCAGGATCCAGGCCTATGATTTTGACATCGAGTATGTCAAAGGGAAGAAAAATGTTGTGGCGATGCGCTATCGAGGAGACCCCATGTTGTTGTCCTATATTCTATGAGTGAGATTTCTGCAGATTGGAAGTCTCAATTACTGGTCGAGTATTCAAAGAACACCTTAGCATGTGAGATCATGGATGGAAAAATTCAGGATGGGCGCTACCAGGTAATTTCTGATTTGATTTATTATAAGGGTAGGATTTATTTGGTACCTGAATCTAAGCTTAAGGGGAAGATTCTACATGCACTCCATGATGCTCCATTAGTAGGACATCTAGGTTATTTCAAGACATACAGGCAGGTTAGAGAGAGATTCTCTTGGAAGGGTCTCAAGGAGGATGTTCTACAGTATATTCGAGAGTGTATGACTTGTCAGCAAAACAAGTCAGAGCATACTTTCCCTGCAGGCTTATTACAGCCCTTACCTATTCCAGAGCAGAGGTGGGAGAGTATATCTATGGATTTCATTACAGGACTACCAGTTGTGCAGGGCTATGATCACATTTATGCGATAGTTGACAGGTTGACTAAGTATGGGCACTTCTTCGCCATCCCCACGAGTTTTAAGGCACCACAGGTGGCTGATTTGTTCTTTAGGGAGGTATTCAGGTTACATGGGCTTCCGAAGAATATTGTCAGTGATAGGGACAACAAGTTTATGAGCACATTCAGCGGGAAACTATTCGGGTTGGTAGGCAGAGTTGACTCAAGCACTAGCTATCATCCATGAGACAGATGGGCAGACGGAGATTGTGAATAAGTGGATTGAGGGTACTTGCATGCAACTATGTTTCCAGGCGCAGAGAGCATGGGTCAAGCAGCTTTATTTGTGCGAGTATTGTTACAATACTACATACCACATGTCCATTGGGATGACCCCTTTTCGAGCTTTGTATGGTTATGATGCAAGGTCCTTTGTGGATATGGCATTTGGAGATAGTAGAGCTCCTAAGGCTCGAGAGTGTTTACAGGACAGCCAGGATATCCTTAAAACCCTTAAGGACAATATGCAACATGCCCAAAATCAGCAGAAGGTGTATGCAGACAGGCACAGGATTGAGCGATCATTTGAGGTGGGGGATATGGTCTTTCTACGACTCCAGCCTTACAGACAGAGTACTCTTAAGAAGAGTGGAGCGGAGAAGCTTAAGCCTCGCTTCTATGGTCCATACAGGGTAGTGAGGAGAGTTGGACAGGTAGCTTATGAGTTGGAGTTACCTTCTGAAAGTAAGATACACAATGTTTTTCATGTATCTTGCTTAAAGAAGGCATTGGGACAGCATGTGACCTCTTCAGTAGAGTTACCCCCCTTGGATGATGAGGGAAGACTGGATTTGGTACCTGAGGGACTTCTGGATTGGAGGGAGAGAAGATTGCGGAACAAGGTGATACGGGAGTACCTGGTTCGTTGGAAAGATTTACCCTTGGAGGATGCCACTTGGGAGGGTGAGTCTATTCTTCAGCACCCAGCGTTGCTACAGTTGCTTGTGGGCAAGCAACTCCGGGGAGGGAGGACTGTAATGTCCCCTCTGCCCGCATAAGCCTGGGCGAAGACCTTTGGCCCCTTATGTCTACCCGACGGCCAAAGGGAAGTTTTAGGGTGACTTATCTTTATTATTTTATTATATTGTGCTATTATTTTAAAAAATAATAATATCATGAAAAAGCACATATAATAAATAATAAAGTTTAATCATGAATTAAAATGTCAAAAAAATACAATTAAAAAATTGTATTAGAAAAGAGAAAGTGCGACTTACCTTAGGGAGTCATTTTTTGGAAAATGTGCCAATTAGCCCAAAAGGGAAAATGCGACCAACATAGGAGAATGAAACAATTTGATTGGTTGATTTGAGGGTGGTGGTTGGCTGATCTCCCTTTAAATAAACAGGTCGACTTGTAGAGAGGGCATCCAGATTTTTATTATCATATTTTGCATTGCTAAGAGCTCTGAGCTTTTATCAGAAATTCCAAGGACGAAAACCCTTGTGAATTTATCTCTTGCGGACGAAAACCCCAGGAGATTGAGAGGGGATTTCACTCAGAAATTCCTAGTGATATTCATCAGATTTCCAGGTTCAGTTCAGCCGTGTGTGTAAAGAGATTTGAAGGTGTTTTCCAGTGATTTGCAACCAGCAGTTGGGTCGGTCCATTGTAAGCAGTTTTGGCAGCGAATTCAGAGGTATTTTTATCCAAGATATTTGTCAAATGTTTGTCATCAGACTGTAAACTGATCGCTGTACTTTTTATCATTTCTGAGGTGTATTTTGAAGGTTTTCAATCTGAATTATAACAGACTTCAGATCTGATTTTCTGGGCTATTTCAGTTTGTAATAAGTTCAGTTTTCTGTGTAATTCAGCCCTCAAAAATCTGGGCAGTCATTAGAAATCAGAAGTAATTTTATTGGGCGTGTTTTACATTGATGTTTCTCTTTAACCCTAGTCGCACTTTCCAGATCTGCACTAGGAACTTGACATAAAATACACAGAAATTTGTATTTGTTGTTTTTGTTTGATAAAAAATCAGCCACGATTCTACCATATCCCCTCACAAATCTTTGCTAGTAACATGTTAGTCCTAGGAACCCTCAAAGGTTTTTGAGAGTTTTGGGCCTTGGCCATTCCACCATAGCTTTGATCTTCGAGGATAAACTTTGACACCTTTATGGGATACAATGTGACCCAACTACTCTACCTCTTGTACACCAAAAGAACATTTGGATGGCTTTGCATAGAGCTTATGTTTCTCCAAAAGTTCCAACACTTTATTTACATGTTGCTAGTGTTCTTCCCATGTCTTACTGTAAATAAATATGTCATCAAAGAAAATTAATACAAATTTCCTTTAAAATGGCCTAAAAACAAAGTGTTCATCAAGCTTTGAAATGTTGAGGGAGCATTTGTAAGACCAAAAGGAATTACCAAAAACTCATAATGGCCCTCATGAGTCCTGAAAGTTGTTTTATGAACATCTTCCTCTCTTATTCTAATTTGATGGTACCCTGAACGAAGATCTAATTTTGTGAAATAAATAACACCATGCAATTCATCAAGTAAATCATCAATTACTAGAATAGGAAACTTATCTTTGATGGTGTACTTTTTGAGTTCTCGGTAATCTATACATATCCTTCATGTTTCATCCTTCTTACGTACCATGACCACTGGTGAAGAATATGTGCTTTGGCTATGCCTAATGATACCTGCCTTCAACATTTCCTGCACCATTTTCTCGATCTCACTTTTCTGGGAATATGGGTATCTTTATGGTCTGATGTTAGGTGATTGGATCCTGGAATCAACCGGATGTCATGATCATGATCCTTGACTAGTGGTATTCCCTTTGGAATTGCATCAAAAACAAACGATTGAGCATCAACAATCTTTTGAAGATCGGGTGGCATTGAAGACTATGTATTTTGTACCTCTATAGAAAATAACTTTGCTACAAATCCATCTACTCCTTTTATGAGAACCTTCTGCATCTAATGAGAGCTAATAATATGTGGAGACTTAGCTACCATCCCTTTCAATTGTATTTTCCTTCCTTCTGAATGAAATCGCATGAACAATTCTTGGAAATTCATTTCTATAGTACCCAAGGTTCTGAGCCATTGGACACCCAAAACAATATCTACCCCTCCCATAGAAATAGAAAACATAGGCGATTCTAACATGTAGTCTCCCATGGAAAGCTTGATACTATGGCACTTTCCTGTGAACTTGACTGTCCCACCATCCACAATCATAACTTGCATTTCTGGAGTTGGGTAAATAAAACAATTGAGGCAAGAAGCTAACTTACTATTTATGAAGTTATGAGTACTCCTTGAGTCAATCAACACTGTCACCTTCTGTTTTTTGAGATAGCCAATAACCTTGAGTGTTTGAGGAGTACTAATACCTGACAACGCATGGCAAGAAATTGTAGGTTGGTGATCCTCTACTTCATCTTCTACTAGTTCCTCAGCTTCTCCTATAATTTTAGCTTCCTCTTCATCCTCATTTCCTCCTTCAATATAGAACAACTTCTTCTCAACACATTTGTGTCCCAGTCCATATTTGTTTGTCGCAATTAAAACATAATCCTTTTTCTCTTTTTTCTTCCATTTTTTGAGGAGTCAGTCTAATTGGTTGAGTGAATGATGGGGAAGGGGTACTACGGTCTCTAGTGTTAGTGAAAGGTTGTTATTACAAATAATTTTTTCCTCTGCTCTACATGCCATGATAATAGAATTAGAAAGCTTGAGTGGATTAAACATACATACCTCATGCTCAATGTGCTCCTTAAGACCCCAAAGAAATAGGTCATTCAGGTTCTCTTTTGTAATATTCTCTACCCTTAAGGATAGGTTATGGAATTGATGCATATAATCTTTGGTGATCTTGATTGTCTTAGCTTTTCCAATTGACTAAATAAGTTATCTAAAACACTGGAACTATAGTGAAATTGCAACTCCTCGGTAAAAAATGTCCAAGTGACACTAAGACCACTCTTTTTCCTCGAGCACATAACCATCGATACCAGATGAATTGGTCTGCAGTTCAAGATAAATGGATGCGAAGGTCACCTTTTGTCCCGATGGGGTTTGATGTAACTCAAAGAAGTTCTCCATTTGATTTATCCAATTCAATGGATCCTTCCCATCAAATTTGTGCATCTCCACTTTTGGCATCATGTTCCGTGGTTGTGAATAAGTTAGATCCCGATTGGGTGGAAAAGTGATCCAACATGGTTATTTTGCCTTTTATTCTCAACTCGAAGATCCTCCTTGGTTGAGTTGGGATTGATTTGGGACATACTATTTACCCTTTATATGTTGCATGATATCATCCAACCACTAATTGATTTGTTCTATCTCCTTTACAAGGCATCTCGGTTGTACATTTCATGGTTCATACTCGAGTTGGCTCACCTTATGATCAACTGAGGTAAACCCTAGTGCTAAGGAATATGTATTTACCCCTTCTGACTCTAATTCTTTTATCACTACCCCATCTTTATGTGGGTTTTTACCCATAGTGACCGGATTCTTTTTGGCTCTTGTGGAAGGCCCCATCATGATGTCAAACCCTAGGGTTTAGGGTTTCGATACAAATTCATCTGAATAGGGAAAAAAAAACAAAGAAGATACTACCAATATGTTTTTGAGGTATTTCTGAAAATGTAAAGAACTTGGAAAAATTCCACAAATTTCAGCCTAGGGAGCGATTTTATGAAAAACCCTAAATTTGAAATAACTTTTGCAAAATAAATTTAAAAAGTATGAAATTTTCAAAGAATCTTACTTGGAATTATTCACAACTCTGGTAAAACAATATCAGACAAATTCTCCTGGTTCGGAAGATATATTGGAAACAAAAAACTTAGGGGTTTTGCCTAATTTTGGCCGAGATCATAGTGCAACGGAGCGTGGTGGGCCCATAACCCACAAGTCCAAGGATCAAAACCTTTCTCTCGATACCAAATGTAACGAAACATTACACCAAAACCTCGAGGCGTTAGTGAAATCTGCAAATGAGGATCATAACATCCCACCACGCTTCCATAACCTGGACCCCGGGCTAGATTTGCACCGTATAGTGGGACCACACCATGTCCTATACGAGCCCCAAAAACATTACAATGCCAACATAGCTAACTATGATGAGACTCAAACTTGGGTGGTCGCTCGATACCACTTGTAATGAAATTACTTGTATAATTCATATTATGAGCATAAATAGAACACCAAAGAACACAATATTACAGATAAATGATCTCAATATGCAATTAAAATAGCTTCGCCACTTCGAGGGGCAACCTCCAAACCATAAAATAAGACTCAAATGCTTGAATGATCATGAACTACTACCTACAATCCCCTATATATATTATTCATATGTTATGGCCATCACCAAGGCTGACCTACTAAGCATGAGAAAGTATAAATGATATAGTAAAATGATATGGTAAGCCACAAGTCGGCTACTCATATCCTAATACAAGCAATAGGTTAAGGGTGTAGCATTAGATCTAGATGGTGCAAGATCAATAATGGTGATTGTGCGTGTCGGTGGCGAGATGATAAAACTCTTGTCTTCGTTCATGTAATTTAGCAATCCTTAAACATGAGTTGTAATTACAAGGGCATATACATCATATGAAAAATATATTTTCTTGGATTTCTATCTATTCAAATTGCAAATTTTTTTTCTACATTGCAAATATTAATCGAGAGACTTACCTTTCTTTTGCATATATATATTTATGATATCCAATTTGACAATGCTAATACTTTTATGTTGGAGCTTCGGTTTTCTAATTATTAGTTTCAGTGATGAGACATTGTCACCTGCTTTCTATTTCTATCATTTCTCTAATTCAATACTTGATATTAGCTATTTTTTCCCACTTTCATAATGCATACCTTCAGAGAAACATTCTACTTAGCCATTTATAGCTTTTCTCTTAGCATAATCAATGGTTTCAAACAAGTTAAAAGTTTGTTCAACCTAGACTTATCCTGCATATCTCCTAGAATTAAAATTGTAGGATGGCATAGCAACAACTATGACATAGTATCATCTGCACCAATTGGCCACTATGAATTTGGTTGAATGGATACTCCCCACTACTTAACGTGCTAAGCTGAAGATGATCTATTATTTTTGCAATGTATACCAATTTGCTGCAAGGTTCAAAATTGGAAATAGCTTTCCACCTTGCACAGTCAATGTTACCCAACTTCTGTTCAAGGAAACCACTTAATTCTCTCGGGGAGAATTGTTTTAAAATTCATACCTTTCAACCAGGAAAAACTGATTACAAGAAGTCAAACATCTTATCACAGAAACTGATTACAAAACATCGAACATCCTATCAAAAACATGATCAATTGCATCAATGCAAATAATTAATATATTAAAGAAAATTAAACTACATTTGGGTAGTGAGTATATCATGAGATTCGAAACACATGGTTCCCCATCTGACTGAGAAATGACCCACATAAAGATATCTCCAGATATGAGTAGGCACTTGGAAGCCATTGGCATACTGTGACTCCACATCACAATCCAAACTGCTTGATTGTTTTTCATGTGAATTTGTACTTTTATCCCCAACAATTTCATCTTCTTCCACATTATTTTTTACCTGAGACATAAGATGCTCCTCCAAATCTTCCATGGTTGATTCGATACTAAAGATACAAAATCACAGTGGGACGAGTTCCATCCATGCTAATGGTGGAAAACAGGATAGGCAAACTAACGTTCAAAAAAATTCACACACACACAATAAGGAAACATTAGACTAGTAGTACATTTCCAAATACAATAAACCTTTCACACACATGCGCACACACGTGCGCACACACACACACACACACACACATACACACACACAAAGGAAACATTACACTAGTAGTACATTGCCGAATATAAGAAATCTTTTCACGATGAACTCACTCTGGACTTGCACTCGACGTCATCCTATGTTGAACCAGGCCATCATCATTGCAATTTCTCCCTATTTATGACTTGCCCATGGCCCTCTACACAACTCTTAATGCATACCTTCAGAGGAACATTCTACTTACCAATTCATAGCTTTTCTCCTACTGTAATCGGTATTTGCCAAAAATTAAAACTTTGTTCAAGAATAGGTTTTCTCTTAGCATAATCAATGTTACCCAACAAGTTCAAACTCTATTCAAGGAGACCACCTAAATCTATAGGTTAAAACTTAAAATAATTTGAAAATCTATACTTATCTATCGAATAACACATATTAACGCGGAGAAATTGATTACAAGAAGTAAAACATCCTATCAAAAACTTTGTTCAATTGCATTAACATGATTGTCAAAAACTTAAGTTTTTAATCCTATTTCTATATGAAATTATGTATCTTAGGTCATGCGTCGCTGCAGGTCTCCATTCCAACTCAAATGCATTTGTTGTGGCAGGATTTGCCATTTCATGGCCTTGTTTTATATAGAAGTATACATAGGTCTATAACATAAGTTTATAAAAAAATTATAAGGTTTTATAATTTAAATATAGTGCTAAAAAAAGGGGTTCCGTGGGTTAGGTTAATAGGTTAGTGTGTTATATAAAACATTTAGTTTAAATTAATGTGTCTACACCCAAAAAACTTATCCCCATTCCAAAAGCTTTACTCCGGCCAATTAAAAATTGGAAGGCTATTCTTGTGGAGGGTTGTCTCTATTCTAGGAGACTTAGTTTTTACCCCATCCCTACACAAATAATCATCCAACCAAATGTTAGAATATTTTGCAAATATTAAACTGATTCAAATGTCACCTATGAGTGTTGTGGACTCGAAGAGAAGATTTCCAACTTCAAGGTAATTTGCAAATATTTTTCACACTAAATAATTTCGAGGGTGTGGAAAATGGAGGGAGGAGGTGGGTATTTATTTTGAACCACCCAACCAACCAAACGGTTGCGTTGTTTAATTAAATTAATTAAAACATTTGAACCCACTTTGGTGTCATGTGAGGTATGAGGGGTTAATTTATTAACCAAGATTAATATTCATTAAATAATAAATCAACCATTCCAAATAAACATTATAACAATTGCAAATAAATTAAAATAACACAAACATTAGAGTTAACGTGGAAAACCCCAAGGGGTAAAAACCACGGAAAAGATTTTCCATATATGAGAAACCAGTCCAATACAACTCCTCCCCTCACTTCTCTCCTCTAGTGAATTTACCACATAAAATCACAATAACATTGATATATATTCAATTGACCCCATGGGTCAATATAAATAAACCAAACGGGTGTGACTTCTCACGAAGTACCCCAAAAACATTAATAATTGATTTAATAACCAATTAACATTATAAACACATAGTTTATATTAAATAAATTAAAATATTATATATTCTAATTTATTTAATTATAAACTATAGTTTAATAACAAGAACACTTAATATTAAATGTTCTAACATACCTATGAAATTATTGCTATGCATTATGTGTCACCTAGTATTTAAATATATTAACTTGCTAGAGTTCACTTTGGAAGGTTATGAAAATATTAAGGATGTAGTTTCCTATACATGGCCAATGTTACTTGATAGAATTCATGCGACTTCGTGTTACGTTGATTAGGTCCAATCTTCTAGAAAGTACCTTGTGGGACCATCATTCAAAATTTGATATCCTAATAAGAGCTCACAACCTCATGTTCTTGTGTACTTTTGTTGGGATGTATATCAATGGGACCCAACTTATGATTGTTATGGAATAAGAATGAGGTTGGTTCCCCTCATTTAGATTTGTAAAGATAATATTTAATAACAAATAAATTCATGCACTATTTTTTGTTCTATTTTTTTCAATAAACGGAGTTCAATTTTTTCATTTTCTACTATTAAGTTATTTTGTAACAACATTTTATATGCTTATATCTACAAGTGTTTTTCCTTATTCATGTAAAATTCATTGCTAATAATTAAATCAAGTAATCCCAAATCAACATTTTCAAATTAAAATGTAATTCTTTATCTTTTTGAATTAGTGTTGGAAGTGGAGGACAACTTTTCCGTAGTAGAGATGTCATAAATTATCTGAAAGTAATCTTGAAATAGGTCCATGTACAAAGGACTCCACATATTTATTTTATTGTCCAAAAGAGTTTGTAGAACAAAAAATTATCCTCACACAATTTCAAAAACCGCATGAAGGTTTAAAAATGTCACACAAGACATTGAAAAAATTGTGCTACTCTAAAAAAGTTGCACAACAAGGCAATGGTCCATGGAGGTCGAGAAAAAACCAAAATACTTTAAAAATCCACAAAACAAACAGATATGCCGAGAAACACTTAAAAAGGGTGTAAATTATTCAAAATGTTGTAAAGGTCTTGAAACTTCAAAAAATGGCCAAGGATGATTAAAAACCATATCTAAGTATGCAGATTCAACAATGACCTAGGTTTTGATCATTCAATTAGATCTAAAGCATCCAAACACTCCAAATTTAATCTAAATGCAAGGAATTGGAGTTTTGCACCTTGTAGATTGAAAAATCCGTAGATCACATGTTAGGAGGTCTACGGGTTTTGAAACTTTTCAAAAACTTTAGATCCACAAGATTCTTCACACATGAAAATAAAAAACAACAAGATCTATCCTACACACACATAAACACCAGCTCTAATACCATGTCAGGAAAAATGAGAGGATATATAATGCAACAAATTTATAGATCCATCAAAATAAACTTGCCAAGGATTATAGTTTATGTTTGAATAATAAAATAAGATAGATCAAATTATAGAATGCATTAAGAGATTATATTAAGTGCATGAACATGAAATAAAATGAACACAAGACACAAGATATAAGTGGGAAAACCATAAGGTAAAAAACCCACTGAAAATCACTTATCTTTATTGAGAAAAATATGTTTCACCCAACACTCCCACTATTTCCATGTATGCAAATTAGTTACACCTTCATTCACATTTCCTTGTTCATCAACACACACAATCTCAATGAGATCACCTTGATTTATATCAAGGTGGGTGGCCCAATGTTGGGTCACTCTTATATATTTATTTCAAACACATGTTGACCCCTTATGGGAATCCACCATGCACTTATATTTTAAATATAAGTTAAATTTAAATGCCATGACTGTTTTAGTCCTTGGCGGGTTTTCACTAAAGGAATTTCCCGCTTAATATTAAAACCCCAACATAATAATGGACATAAGGTTACATATGAACATTTTTCATAATTACATCAATGAAATATTGAATTTGTTAGTGATTATATCTTATGTTTCAAATCTTGCAAGTATCATTTACTATATCAACCTATTGATTTGGAAATGCAATATATTTTTTCATGGCTTGATCTTTCCTCTTAAGAAAAATTTATTGTATGACACATGTGAATATTTTGCCACACGTTGTATTGGAATTATAAACTTAGAACATGAGATACTTAATCCACACTCTATTACACCCACACGTGACACATCTACCACTCCTTCACATCCACTCACTTTGTACAATCAGGGATTTATCCATTGACATTGTTGTAGTAGCTTCATGTTATTCATCCCCCATACACATGAGGTCAAGGTCCTTCATTGTGGTGATACATCTCTCCTCAATCCACCTCCACGTAGACATACACCATGGTTCACTCCTTCTCCCAAGAGGGAACCCTTATATTTTTATCATTTTTGGTGGAGTTAGAAATTCATGGAGTTTGTTAGACCTTCATGCGGCACTCGGGAATTCAATATTTCATGGGCACCAAATCAGTCTCTCATGGGTTGAAGGCAAGTAAGAGCACCGTGGGGTTTCATGCCTGTTAAAAGCTATAAAAATCGGCTAAGGATAGGATCCGTGGAGCGAGAAAAGGAATGAGAAGCTTAGTGCTTCCCGGTATGGAGAAACATTGTGTTATGCGGACTCAAAACACATATCATTCCGAATAGTTTGGCAATTTTGCAGAACCAAGGATGAAGTCCACCAAGTTAAAAGTCATGATGTAGAATAAGGTGTTGCAAGGCACTACATGACAAAGGAAAAGTAGGCTCAAATGCGACTAAGGTTGGAAATTTTGAGATACTAACATAGTTTCCCGTGGGTTTCTCATTTAAAGTGTTTATGCGGGTTCTCACATAGCCACAAAATGTTCAGATCATTGAAATTCTCATTCTTAGCTTTCTGGACTTTTTACTTGTATGTACCATACCTATTAATATCTGAATAGAAAAGCATTCTTCTGTTAACTCCTTGTCTTCAGGAATGTGTAATAGTTTATTGTTGCATGTTCTTGTAAAACTTTCGTAATTTCTTTTAGGTTTTGGGTTGCCTTCTGTGCCACGTTCTTTAGTTTTAAATCAGGTAAAGATACAATCGTAGAATTTTTGTTTCTTGTATGGTAAGAAATATCTTGTTTTTTCGTATCCTCTTTCTGGTGGCTTTTTTAATATATCTAATATGTATTGGCATCTTTCATGGTATGTTAAAATATTAGCACATTTTCCATACTTATTAAATCAATGCATCTCATGTCTCTTAGGTACTTGATAACTCTCCCTAGCTGTGATAATGTTTAGTGCCTTGGTAAATTTGTGATCCAAACCTAGGACCTAAATTTAATGTTGTATTCAAACCAGATCTTGGCGATATCTAAGAGTTGAGATGGGGCCCATGATTGAATGTGGGCTACAAACGTTGTAAAAGATTACCAAAATTCAAAATTGCAAGAAAATATCAACATTATAAAGGTAGTAACATAAAATAAACCGAAACATCTTTGGTTCCAACTTTCGTTTCTCATTTCATATTTGATTGGCTTATAATGTAAAAAAATTAATTCTTTATTTATAACTTTTTTCCTCATCTCAAATTTGGTTAGGGTTAGAATGTCCCATCTTTTTATGACTCTTGATTTATTTTCAATATGATCTTCCTTAATTTCCTAATCTTTTATGTATCCTTAACATAACATCTCTTCCCTTTCAACCCTTTCTTCACACTTAAATACAATCTCACTTGCTCTTCCAATCCATCCTTTGACCTCAAAATTCTTCGATGTTTCATGTGTTTATGTATTTGGGAGTCATTTCGGTTTCATTTACTTGGAATTTTTAGTTCTAATTTTCATGTGGATCATATTTCAATGCATCTCATTTTCATTATTTCCTATATTTGAAGTATTGAAGTAGAAAGAAGCCAAGATATTTTGACTAAATAAGCTTGTTTCAACTATATTATTTGGGATATAGACACCTTGGGAAGGACTGGCGTTTTCCTTTTCTGAAAAAAATATGGATTAAAGGTATTCAATCCAGATGTTATGAATTTCCCACATTGATAGTGTGTTGGGTGGTTGCTTACATGGAGGTGGGCTTTTGTATCTTTATATTTTAAACAAGGATTTTGATAGAAACAAAACCCAAGAAGAAACCAAGGTCCTCTAGGACAAGTACCAAGAATCAAGTAGAGGATGTTCCCTTAGTCGAAGAGTGTGAAGAAAAAACCAAAACTAGGGAAATGAAATCTACACCTCAGGCTTCCCCATTAGCGTCTCCATCTCCTCTAAACCCTATTGTTGAGGAAAACATTGTTGAACCACCACCCAGTGTTAAGGATTCCCCATTTCCAGATAAAGGGAAAATGTTTATGTTTGAAGGGGAGCCTAGCTCACCACATGATGAGGAATCCCTTACTCCTCAAGTGTTATCCCTCTCCAAAGTTGAATTTGAGTTGCAACAAACAAAAGATATGTTGCAAAAGTTACACCTTTTCCTCTGTAATGCCCCATCCGGACAAAGAAAAACCGGACAAAGTATAGCAAAAATTTAGGGTAAATTTTTTTGAAGGATTACTAACAATACTAAAACTAATTATACAACCGATTCCCAAATTATTTATTTTAAACTAAATTGATCAACCCAATTTCTCAACCACTAGCCCGAAAACAAATTTTATTTAATTAATTATTATTAGATTTATTAGGGACACCCTAAAATGAGGCTTCACTCCTTTTTAGTTATTTAGATTTTCCCCTTGTATTTTAATTACCCACATGCACACCTCTTAAACTTTATTTTCCATTCACATTTAAAAACACTTGGCTCCAAAAGAATGTAGGATTGATTGTGAGCCATAGGATAAAAGCTATCTCAGCCCTAGATCTAAGTTGCCCTAAAAATGCCCTAAATTTTCCTTATCCTCTCCTTTTACCTTCATTTGAATTTCTTTCTTACTTCCCCTCTCTTTCTTATCATTCTTTTTCTCAGTTTTGTTTTATTTTCTCTTATTACGGGTTGGGAGAGGAACCATGGGGTTTGGTGGATTTGTTTTCTTCTTCTCTTTTTTTTTCTTTTTCTTACTTGGATTGTTTGAAGATTTCAAACAATACATATATATATATATATATATATATATATATATATATATATATATATATATATATATATATATATTTGTGTTAAAACCTACCTACAAACCAGAATGGTTTCTTATTTTGCTTTCAACCTATATATATATATATATATATATATATATATATATATATAAAAGTGAATATATATAAAAATAAAATAAGCGGTGATTATATTTTTGTTGGTGGTTTCATGTATTACTAAGGCTGCGGCGGCGGAGATAGGGCAAGTCGTGGGTGGAGGGGGAGATGCGTGGGGGCGGCCCAGGGCTGGGGGGGGCGGGGCGCGAGCAGCGGAAGGGGCGGCGGGGCGCAGCGGGGTTGTGGGGGCGCGCCCCACCGTGGGACGATCGGTGGGGGGGAGGGGGCCGACCCTCCCCCATTACGTTATATTTTTTTAAACAGTGCGGGGGTTGGGTGGGGCGAACCCCCATTGTTATTTTTTTTTTTTTCCTTTTTGGTTTATTAAAACGTATATAAATAAAACGTTTTTTTTTTTTTTTGTTTATTTAATTTTGTTTTAAAATTTAAATACTTATTTAATATACGTATATATATATATATATATATAAGTATAAAACATTATTATTGATAACTCATATACATAAATATATATATTAAACATAATCGATAACAATCTAGCTAAATAAATATATACATATAAGTACATATAACCACATCTATCACCAGTTAATAGACATAATATTTTTTTTTTTGTACTGAATAAGACAACTTCTAAATCTTCTCATAAGAAAAAGAATCAAGCTTTCATTTCCTTTATTTATTTTACCACGATTACAAGAAGATAAAACAAAAGAGAAGGACATGAAGGAAAGTATTTCCATTTGATATCATTCGGAGATTCAATGCTAAATGTTTTAAACAAAACATATTTCAGATTTACACCCCAAATAGAATAACCAACAAGAAATATACCTATGTATCATTTATTTATTTATTTGTTTTTGCAGAGATAAACAAGAACAAAACTCATTCAAATCCTTTAAAACCTTTTTAAATGTAGTCTAAATAATATTTATTTTCCGATGAACTTAACCTTTCATCACATCAAGAGTTACACCAAGTTTTACAAAGACATTCAACTTTCAACCGTATTCAAGAGTGGAATAAATACAATTTGAGAACACACATGCTTCCACGAACTATACATATATTCCACATGGAAGACTTGTAAAAGAGCTCACTGCAATATTTTACAAGGAACATAAGTTTATCAAGAGCTACAATTTTCTAAACAAGAGAGGGTCATAAAGGACCATGCCACCAAAGATACTCCAGCACACCTCAAGGACAAGGCACCAACTTCGAATGCTATACAAGGATTCAACTTCAAGAGAACAAGGCTTGTTTAACCTCCCAACCTTCAGGCATCATTACATGCCTTTCCAAGGGTTGGAAGACATGCTAGCCTCCCCCAAGCCCATGGGAGAGAGAGCTAGCTTCCACAACTTTGAGCACAAGATCTTTAGGGAGACAAACACCACAATACACTCACAAACAAGACCAAACCATGCACGAAGGAAAAACACAACATTGAGCAATAAAAGAAAAGAGGAGAAACCATATTCATCCTCTAAATTTGGGGAAGAGTAGATGAGATACCCGAAAGTGACATAAGGTGTGATCTACAAAAGAATGCACACATCAAACTTCCTTCTCCACCTTATTTCTCCAAAATCAACAAGATCCTCCTTATTACTCCTTCCATTCACCAAAATCCTTCTTGGGAGGATTTTCAAACCCTTTGGGTTTCCTCTCCAAGAATGGGAAAGGGGTTCAAACCAAATGAACCCCTTACCCACCTCAAACCATATGAGGGGAGTAAAGAAACCGACATGGCTTGCCCATCAAGCCATGGGGTTTGAGAGGGAAAATCCCTCTCTCTTCCCCCAAATAACTCAAACATCCATCAATCCATATGATGGATGGAGTAAAACAATGCACAATTATAATCAAGCAACAAACCATACAAGCAACTAAACAAATAAATCAACTATGAGCAAGCTAAGATTTAATAAAGGAACATACCACATAAATGAGCTCAAGAGGTTACCTCTAATAGCTCTCCAAAACAAGATTTTGCAACTTTCTTCCTCAAGCAATCCTCAAGCTCCAAACTTCTCAAGCACCAAGCCAAAAACTCCAAGAAAAGAAGAACCAATCCAAAAAAAGAAGAAGAAGTCCCTCACCATTCCCATGGATGGGAATTTGAAGAGGAGAAAGCAAGCATCCTCACAAATGAGGGGGTGACATGTGTCACCCCTCTCCCTCAACAAGGTCAAAGATGCCAAAACAAAAGAGAGAAAGGGTGAAATTATCTTTTTGCCCTCTTCTCCCAAATTCCCTAAAATGTTAGCAAGACAAAATAAGAGCAACTTTTAATAAACACTCAAATCCACATCCCTTACATGGATGTGACCAAACAAGTGGTAAAAAGAGAGGGAAAACTCCCTCAAGCCTTGAAAATAAGCCCTCCTACCCATTAGGTAGGGTCCAAGGGCTCATTTTTGTGTTGGGGGAACTCCCAAGCTATAAAGGGACCCCCAAAAATGCCCAAAATACCCTAATTTCGGGTTTTGCATTTTTGGCACAAGGGTAGAGGGTGTGGGGACCACCCAAGGGTCTCACATGTGACCCTAAACCCTTGTGCTAAGAGACACATTAAACATAATCAACAATTTAAAGAAAAGAGGAGTTATTAACTCCCAAAACAAGTTTACATCTTAACCAACTACCCTAACCCAAATTAATAATTCAAAGCACAATACATTACATACATTGGGGTCACTCATAGTGCCCAAAATAATAATCGTCTATCCTAAGGCTTCACACAAAGAACATGGCTAGGACTCAGCCCGTGGGCTGCTTGTGCAAGATTGTGTAGCTAGTCTGAATCCCACGTTCTCCTATGACCTGTCACCTGCACACTCATTGCACACATTAACCGCATCTGTCCAATACAAGAGTAAACTAGCTGCTTACTAAGCGAATAGATTCAAACATGTAAATTAATGATATCACCATCATCAATGTGGAATGCACAATCTCACACAATTCGTCGTATGTTAGGTATTACAATACATATCATGTCATATCACCATGTCATCATGTATCCTCATCAGCAAAACAAATACGTTACAAAATCATGGTATGTGACTAACTAATTATCCAACATGTATCAATTTGACCTAAATCACATAGCAAAGTGTTAGTGTCCACAATATCAAATAAAAGGTGTCAACCTACTAATCTAGTTAAATTAGCGCTACGCGCTCCAAATCACCATACGTGTTCATAAAGGCAAACCAACATATCCAAAATCCATAACTGTGGTTTAAGAATTCAGCAGATCATAGAGGTTAGAAAAAGGTGGGCACTACACCTCCAAGGGAAAGATGAATACATTTCCCAATTAAAAACTAAAAAAACTTGGAAATTTAGCATCTCAAAAAGGATTTACAAAGTAAAGATCAGATTATTCATGAGATCTAACAAACTATTGACAATTTAACTATAGAACTTACAACCCTGAAATCTAAAAAGAAGGAAGAGAAAATCATAAGCACCACTGATCAAATATCTCAAACTAATTTTGTTTTTCCCAAATTGTGGTTTTAAAAGGAATGAAAACATGGATGAGTCATTGTTATGAGCTAAGAAAGGTAGAAGAAGAAAATAAAATCTTAAGGGAAGAGAAGAAAGTCTTGGCAAATAATCTGGCATTAATATGCCAATTATATGAGAAAACTCTTTCCTGCAGGTCACCAACAACCTTCTATGCTTTGTTTTTAAGGAACAATTTTATAAATGGCATATTTCTAGGGTTCACTCCAATAAATCCATGGAGTTTGAAATTGATAAGAAGTTCATGGCTACATATGCATCCTCTGATACAACTAGAAGGAATTTTTGTGTGAATTTTATGTCCATAAATTTTTATTTCCTAAAGAAACACATATTCCAATAAATTTATATGTAGGAGAGGTTCAATTAAGGTCTTTTGTCTCCACACTCCGGCATCAGATAATTTGGAGAGAACAAAGAGGGAATTATACAAGGGAGGAGACTAATTCGGTCTTCTCATGAGACATGACTTTCTAGTACTTGTAGATTCTTAAGGAAGTACAAGGCACGTATTTACTCTATTCAACTGGTGGATAGGTACAAAGAAATCATTTCCACATGTGCGGAAGAATTCAAGGCATATGCTTTTCAACCTTAAATATGGAATTATTTTCCTATCAACATATGTGACACTTGATCATTGAAACCTACAAGAAAAAGAAGTTATTTCTCATAACAATCTTCAATGGTCATTGAGAAGGGCCAAGGAAATAGGAAGAATTATGTCAGACATGGAACAAGATTGGGTTGGCATGCGGTTTAGACCACCACTCATATTGGCACCAGTTCCTCGGTGGACTAATGATCAAGACCGGTCATCGAGAGCTATAACAAGTGGAGAAAGGCAGTGATTGAGTTCAATGGATACCATGACCCAAAATTAAGAACATGGGATACTTTTTCCAATGAGTATAATTATAGTAGGATTGTGGAATCCTTAAATAAAAATGGTTGAATTTGTATCAGGAGGACATGTTAATCCATAAGTTTGGGGGAGTGATGAGCCTTTAGAATTCCCATTCCAAGCCCCATTTTTCTACTATTCCCATCTTACCTTGTATTGAACTTTATTGTAAATAATACTTTCATTGACTTAAAGAGATGTTTTGTGCATGAATCTTGGTTATCTTTTATCTTTCATATGATTTCTTGAATTGATTGATATAAGTTGATTTTGGTGCTAACAAATGTGAATGGAAGAACTTTCATAGTTGAGCACAAGACTCACATAAACTTAGCACAAGACTCACACAACCCGACCACGGACTCGCCCAATCAAAGGCACAAGATTTGCACAACTCGTGGAACTACCTATTCAACATCAATTCCATCACAAAACTTGGTCTGCTTAGGTGGAAACCACCTCTTTAGACATAAATATCATTCAAGTTGACATGGTTTAGTCTTTGCATTAAAATTCTAACTAGAAGTAACTAGTCCTTGTTTCGTTGAATCCTCCACTTTGCGAGGAGTGTGATTACTTGAGTTCATCTAAACTCTAGAGATCTCTAGATTCAATTAAGTGTTGTTTACAAGAACTCCACTTCCATCCATAAGACGAGTTCGACCAACAATCTACATGCATGACTGCACATTGACTTAATAATTACTAGTTATATTGTTGTTCGACATAAATATGTTCAATTAACTCTTGCATGTAACTCTTGCATGTAATTCACAATAATAAGTTATCTTGGAAGAAGAACTGGACTTCACCTAATATATAAGGCATTACCATCATAGAATAAGTGTGGTATTTTTCTTAGAAATAAAGGAAGTGCATTGTAAAATCAATGATAAATAAAGGGCATGATTCTAGAATCAACTGTGTTTTCATGAGTAAGACATTGTAACCGGATCAAAGGGAAGGAGCAAGGGCCACTCCTCCCCAATGTGAAGGGAAGTGTTGTTTATTTCTTGTTCATCTATTTCAGTTTGTTTATTTTCAAGCATTATTATGTTTTAATCATTTAAACTGTAATAATTTTACTTCTGCATGTTTCAATTCCTTATAGTTATAGAGTTAGAATTATTTGTCCTCTGTTTTTTTCTTTTATCAATTTTAATAAGTTAGGATAGATTCTTAGTGATAGAATTTTATTTCTCAAATGAATAAGTTGCATGCTCAATACATTTCAAATTGTTCTTTGTTACAAATAGCCTTGAAACCACCCTAGTATTGATAGAATATTGAATGATTAAAATGTGAGTATCAACGATGATCTTCATTACTAAAATTGCAAAGGAAGAATCGAGCTCAAAATATAGTGTAATAAATCTACCTATAATGAATTAGGTAGAACATAAGGTGTGAGTTTATAAACATAATTTCCCCATGTTATATTGAATAATAAATGAAGGAATTGTTTGATGCACCCATTTTGTACAACATTACAAGTGGCATTCCTTGATCCAACTATGAATTATCAATTATTGCTTCATCCAAAAACCCGCCTTTCCATCATCATGGAATAAAATGCCATGAGGCTTTTCATATTTAATCTTCTAAACTACATGTGGAATGTGTGTAATTACAATTCGTGTGGAAATATGAACTCCTTAACACTAGAATGTTTTTGTAATGTATATTTTCCAATATGTGGTGTTTGTTAGATCATGTATCCATTCCCAGAAAAGAGAAAAAAAAAAGGTTCCACGTGATAGAAACTCCATTAGGAGAATGGAGTTCCAATACAATGTGTTGGCATTGACAATAGTTAGAATAAAATTTTATTTTCTCATAAAGATCAAGGAAGGGGTGTAAGTGTGTGAGAATGCATAGGAAAAGAGGTCAAGCCAACCAAATAGTGTAAGGAATTCACCAAAATATTATGCGAGCTAAGCATGTGAGTGTATGAATGTAATGTATCCATGTTATATTGAAGAATGAATGAATTTTTTTACTTGTGCTTATCTTGTGCAACCATTGTCATTATGTACTTTAATCGAGACCATGAGTTTTCAATTGTTAATTTTACCCACAAGCCACATATCATTTATTGTGTGGGGATTTATGTGGACATTTTAAAGCACCCAAGAGCTCGGGCAATGTATAAATAAGTATTCATTGACATTAGCACATGAGGTTTTATTTTGTTAGAATAAATTCATGAAATGGATGATCACAAGTTGATCTCCCTAAGGCATTCTTTTCTCAAACACCGGAGGAATACTCTTAAAGTATGGCCAAGTGATGAAGTCAAAGTTTAGATTTTTGTTTACCACATATATGGTGGGGAGGTCCATGAATATTTAACAATGTCATTTGTGATTTAAAATTTGACTCTCTTGTAGGTTCCCTCCCTATGTACATGATAATATAATGTATCATATGTACCATATTCCAATTGATAGGATTAGTATAGAATCCCTATCAACTCATGTGTTTAAATATCAAGATCATATCATTAGAAATTAAAGACCCTCATTCAATGATGATATTTTTAATTTTCATCATATTACTAAGTTTCATTCATGTGTATTCATGTCGTATTTATGCATTATCATTAAATTGTGTTTCTATGTTCTACATATAGCTTATAATCGGAGTAACCATGTGAATACAAATTATTCCTTCAATCCTAGCGTTTCCCTAGATTATTCCTTCAAGATCCATCAAAATTGAGCTTAAGAGTTCCCTTGAGTAAAGGATTCAAGGCTAGTAGGGGTGAATTTCCATCCACATGTGTTTGCGATGATATTGATTTTATAAAGGGTGAACTCTCTATCGGTTGTTTAGGAAGGAATTAGGTAGTTCTATTCCTAGAACATCCGATCTATATAAGGTAAAATAAAGATAGGGTGGATACAGGGTTTAAAGATCCATCCATACAATATGAAGACCTTAGAATTGGTAGCATGATATGAATAAAGAGGTTGAGCCCCTATTTAGATATATGGCCCATGTCTATATATCTAGTTGGTTCATAATAGTTCTCATGTGCCACTATCCATTAATGTGATCCTGGATTCTTTAGGTGTTCAATTACACCGAATTAAAGGAGGGGATATATATCTATATAAGAAGCCTACCCTAATATGGAATATATATTTAGATAGGGGTGAGGAGATTGAAGAAGGGGAACAGGGACCCCTCTCTTTATATGGGATTGATTTGTACGATCAATCGAGTAGGCCAACCATCATCATCATCGTAATATATATATATATATATATATATATATATATATATATATAGCACCCTCGGATCTTATTTTATGGCAAGATGCATTTCATGCATATTAGTTCAAGAAAATGTGTTATGGCTTTTGGAGGAAACAGACAAAGTGATGCTTATTATTTTGGTTGTGATGATATGGACCAAAAATCATCATTTCTTTCAGATTTTTCAAAAACGGGTTATTTCTTTCCCTCCATAAAATGTATATGACATATCCTTAGGCGAGAGAATTCCCTAGTGAATAGATATCATTTTTGTTTGGCATTTACCAATTGAAGCAAAGTGTGATATATTTCGAGGGATTCATGACATAATAAAAATACATGCATTGCAAAACCATATTGCTTGCTCATAGTGAGTAAACAAATGGTATGTGGTTTCCATGTCTTATTAACAATTTGGTCATATTGTAAGCCCAATGACACCTCTTTTTATGGTTGTCAAAAGTAACCATCTTATTATGAAATACAAACCAAAGAAAATATTTCACCTTAGGCTTACTATGTAAGTCCGATAATTTGAGCCATTTTTTTGCTATTTGTGGAAATGGCGAGTCTTCCTAAACTTGTGTTGCACTAAACAAGCTTGCCACTAACAACAAAATTAATAATACACATTTACCTTATAATTTGAACAAATAATTGACTTTGGTCAAGCACCTAATTGCCCAAACTATTTATTAAATCAATATTCCATGTTATTTCATCATATTGATCCCTTTTCCAATATTCGTTTGAAATGATATGACCCGCATCTTGTAGGATCGATTAAGTTTTGAAAAAACATAATTGGAGATGGTAAGTTTCCCACCCCAATTGTCTTCCAAGAATATGATTGTAGTACCATTTCCCATTTTCCAAGTGGTGAGAAGTTGGAGGGTAAAACCATTCTAAATATGTTTTTTTTAGAAAAAATTAGTAGTTCCAATTAGAATCATACATGTTTTTCTAGTAGCATGTTTGTTAAGAAAGATTTACAAATTATTCTTAGGTCGGTGTTAATATACCTAGGGAATTTCATTTCTTCATATTTATTAATCTTGATGTGTTTGAAAATTTAATCCTCCTTCCCTTGGTTGGCTAATTGTATCCCACAAGACAAGTTGATGAGCCCCAAAAATGGCTCCTTTTATACAAGATTTAATATTCTTTTTCCTTGTATAAATTATATACAAGTGGATCTAAGTGTGATATTTGAATTGATGGTTTATTTAGAATAAAATAGAAAATATATATCATGGTTATTTCTTTAGAATTCATTGTTATCTTTTTGTTAGATATTTCTAATGATTATTGGGGAAAATATGTCAATTTGTGCATATGCAATCCATACTAAGCTATAATTGTCAAATAAATGATTTTGAGCACTAAGCACCAGCTACAACTAGCCTTAGAGGATCTCCAACACTTCTCACATCAGCTCCAGAGATTGTTATTTTAGCACTATAGTGGCTCTAGAGATGTCTTCACTAGCTTTGGAGATGTCTTCACCATCTCTGGAGATGTTCATATTAGCTCCGTAGATGTCCTAATCAATTCCAAAGATTGATACCACAACTACGGAAATGAGTATAACGGATTTAGAGGTCTTTCTTCTAACTCTAAGGGTGATTAGAAATGCATTGTTATCTATTTTTGGAAATCATTTTAGAAATAGATATTTCCATGAGTTTTTATTATTTGGAACACTTATGTAAAATAAGGAGAAATTAATATTCATATTGATTCTCATAATAAAATAAGAGAGTCGGATTATTAGTTAGATTTAGTTGTGATAATCTCTCTCCATATTTTGTGGAGATTGAGATAGATTAGAATCTTAGTTGTTAAGATTGGTAGAATCTTGGTTGTTGGATTGTTGAACGAAAAATAAGAAGATTGATGTATTATAAATACAACCTTTCTAGTTATTGAAAGGGGAGGAAAATAATAAAGATTTCAGATTTGGAATTTCTGTAAGTTTATTGTGTGATCCTCCAACCCTCTTCGAGGAATGAGCAAGGGCCCACTCATTCCAAAGAAGAGGGACAATTTTATTAGATTATATTTGTTTATTTTTTGTGTGTTAATGTAATACGATGTAATTTTCAAGTATGTAGATCAACAACTTGTTTCTTGTAATGTATTATTTAAATTCTTATAATTTATTTTTCTACGCAATGTGTGTGAATATAGAAAGAGATGTCAATGAAAGGTTTTCTTTCCTCTAATGTGTATTTCCTTCGGACACCGACCTTGAATTAACAAGATTAAATTATGAGGATCACAAGGGCACTCATCATAAGTGGGTATTTGAAAGTTTAATACACCCTTTTTAGATGAAACCCCTTTGAATTATGTTGATTTACTATTCCACCTCAAATGGATATGGATGAGTGATAACATATACATAGGGATAGCATATGAACAACTTGAATTAATTAAAATCTAATTGTCAAACTTAACCATATGTTGGTCTATTTACCTAGTTTTGATTGCATTCTAACCACTCTTTGCACCCCTATATCCTTTAGAAGGAATCTAATGTAGTGGAAATATCATATACATCATAGGTAAATTTCCTTATCGAAATAGCAATCACTATTACATCGTGTTTAAAATGTCGAAAATGGAGTTAATTTTGCATCGATTTGTGAATGGCCCTATTTTTTTCCTTTTTTGATGGAAATTTTGACGTAATTCGACACGATGATGGAGGCGCAAAAGTGACGCAAACATGATGCAAATAGCATCATATTTATGTAACTTTTGTGCCAACATCATCCCTAATTTAAAAAAATAAAATGGATGGGCCCATCCACATCCTATTTTTGTTTTTTTATCCCATTATGCATTCACAAAAGAAGTAAAAATACAAAGTAGATGGAAGGATATATCGGGTGAGTGGGAGGAGAAGAATAGAACAAGTGGCATGGAAGGGCACATGGCCATGTAAAAAATTATTATAAGGTCATTGGGTGACTGTGGGAAGGGATGGAAAAATATGGAATGCATGAAACCTCTGAGACAAATTTGGGAAAATGATTGGGAGGTGGGGAACAAATTGTTGAAAGGAATTCATCTAGGGTTTAACCAAATCAATAAATTCTTTCTCTCATTCATTTTTACTTCTGAAATTTACATTTTTAGATAGCATTTAGAATTATTGAAAGTAATATTTTCATGCCTAGGGTTTGTAGAGAAATGGACCTAAATTTGGAAAGATATTTTCAGATTTAGAGTCATTCCTTAATGGAAAATCACAAAAAAATCCTTAGATAGGGTTATAGGGCTGAAAAAAAGAAATATTAGTAAGAAAATAAGGTTGTTACATGTTCTATGCCATTTTCTATCCTATGAAAATCCTGGTTTTTTTAAATATTTTTCATATGGGTTTAGTAGATTTGACTTTAAAAGGAGAAAATTGTGAAATTTTGGTTGTTAAATTAGTGTAGTCATCCTTAATTCATGTACATACCTAAAAATTATTATTTGATCATTTCCATGGAATTTCATAAGTCAAATTGTAGAAATAAGGATGCTTTCCAAGTGTTTGACGAAATGTACAAACACTAAGATCTCTTTGGTTAACCCTAGGATGGATGTTTTGAATATTTTACTATATTTTAAAATCTTTACAAGAATTGTTATGATCATTCAATTGATGGAAAAGAAGAGTAGATTTTAGAAAAATAACTCCAAAAATAACTTGTGTAACATCTTGTGTTCGAACACCAAAAACATTCCCTCCGCGAGACCATTAGCAAGGGGGCTACAACTAACCCCTTTGCAACCCCTCGCAATTAGCTGCGGCCACGTCTAGCACATGTGAATCGGTATTTGGAGGGAATATGTTCAAGCAACAACACAAAGAGTCATGTAGCTTCGGAAAAAATTTCTTTCAAAAGCTAAGTTTCAAACCATAATTTGTAGTACCAATTGGTACCTATTCTTGACAAACATATAAGCTCTACAAACATACAAAGCCCTTGTCATTTTTATGTAATCAATGGCATGGCTTTGTTTAGTGGCGTGTGAACTGTTTGACAAAATGTTGGTAAGGTTTTTACTTGAGTAAATGTCTGAAATAAATATGGTTTCATTGTCTGAGAGGGCACACGAACTATTTGACAAAATGTTTGTGAGGTTTTTGCTTAGCTAAATGCCTAAAATAAATAATATGATTTCATTGTCTTCTCATAAAATACAAAATCATTGGTAGAAGGTGTTGTGGGTTGATGGTGTTATGGCATTGTATATGGGATTGTGAGGCTATAATTTAGTATAAATAAATATGGTTTCATTGTCTTCCTATAAAATACAGATCATTGGTAAATGGTGTTGTGAGTTGATAATGTTATGGAACCAGTATATGCCATTTTTTAGAGAGGGTATGCAAAATGTTTGACAAAAAATTGTGGGGTTTTGCTTGACACAATGCCTGAAATAAATATCGTTTCATTGTCAAGGAGGGCATGCAAACTATTTGACGAGTGATTTTATTCAAATAAAAAAGAAACTTCAATATTGGAAACCAAGATATGCAAATTATGAAAACATGCGTTCGATATGTAAAATGTTATAGTATATGCTTGAAAGAAATGTGGTGTCACGATCTATAATGATTGTGAATTATGCATGAAAAATATTTGTTAAAATAGGTCTTAGATCCTGATAAAATGGATCTGCATTTTGAATGTGTTGACCATGATGTTCATCCATCAAAGCTTTGCACCGAGAACAAAACTTAAGGTGCTCATCTACCTTCACACATATTTTCAGTTGCTCTATTTAAAACAACCAAAAGAAATGGGATTTTCATTGTTACTTCTACTAAATATCTAAAACTAATATCTCTTTTATATTTTAGTATTGGGTTTTACGATCGAAGGCGTCCATTGGCAAGGCTATTATTTTGTCTCTTGCTTTCCATGGAAACAATACCAAAATATATATCACTGACTTTGACAATTTTGATTTGCTATGACCACTTGAAAATTCCAAGCCTATGGTAAGCATTAAATGATTGACTTACATAAACAATATGGCGCTATATTCGATATCTAAATAGACTTAATTGATTTTGAATTCTATTTTGACAAGGTTGGTGAAAATTTCAGAATTTTTCGTTTAAATCTATTCATATGTTGCGTGCATGCCCCTTGTTTTGTGATTTACATTGAATATTGAAGTATTTTCTTGTCACATTGCCCGCATAAAATTGTATGTGATTGTGCTTTGGTGGAGGGAGTAATTCCATTAACAATTCATATGTTAGCAATTTATTTATGTCATAGAAATAGAAAACACGGACTTTTAGGATATCTTTTGTGGTTGGATGTTTTGAATATTGTTTTCAAATTCATAATGGAGAATGTATAGAGGTCATCTATAACCAAGTTATTATGACATGGTTGTCTTCTATTTGGTATGAATTTACATTCACACGGGTAATTATTTCTTCTTATAATATTTGCTATAGCTATCATAGTCCAAAACATTTTTATCATGGATATCTATAATTTGTGTATGCTTGTTTTAGATGTGAATGACACTTTGCATCCTCTGAATTGTGGACTTCAAGAACTCTACTAGAAGAATGTTGAAGGTTAACCTAGTGTTGTTTGATTGCTTGGTGATTGTAAATTAAATTAGCACTTCTCTTAAATGTTTAAGTTAAGCACATTATTGTGTGAGGTATTTATGGTTTCAATTATTCCTAAACATGATCTAGGGCTTTCAATTCAATTTTCATACTAATAGGTAAGCACAAAAATCAGGTTGCATTTTAAAGGGATCTTTGTTGTATATATTTCCAAATGGAGATGTATATTGCATGGTTTGTCCATATTTGAATCCTTGTTACAAACCTTTCTCTTTGTTGTTTTTCAATTATATCTATTTGTGGTGCTTCTCGTACAAATAAACAACTAGAATGGCAAGCCTAGAAGAAGAATAAGGAAAAGAAAGACCCAAATAATCCCGAGAGACCACCCAATGCTTTCTTTGTATTCATGTAAGTTGAATAGCTAAAAATTTTCTATTGATTTCTCTACATGGTGTTAGTTTTTTAACAATGTGCATCTCATTTATGTATATTTTTAGGTCTTGACTCATTTCTTTATCACTTTTCCTAGCTTAAAATAGGCTTCAAATCAATATCATATTTTTGTGTTAGGAGGGGTTAAGAAACAAGTTCAAGGTAATAAATCCTAACACAAATTCTATAACGGCAACAATTTTTCTTTGCGCGTTGCAAAGTTGCTACGATTGTGGGATGGCCCTCCCATTCGGGTACATGGGATAAATGTCGATGCCTATGATAGCTATGAGAAATTGTCTCAAGCTCTAGATGGAATGTTTAAATGTTTTCTCAAAGGTATGTTTTTTTGTTAGTTGATGCTTTTCAAATCCTCCTTTCAATTATATTGAATCTGTATTTTTGTATCATTTGTACCTATGTCATTCTCTGCCTAGGTAATGGATTCTATAATATGGGCACTTCGTCACACTAAAATAAATATTTTTAAGACAATTCTAAACTTGCTTCTCGACATGTTGAAGAATTTCTAGATGGGTAATTTTATGTCATTTGGAGATTCAAATATTTTCCAGTATTTCTTGACACCACAACTGAAAATTTGTTGTTCATCATGTTGCTTGCTAGAAATATATTCTAAAATGTGTAATAAAGGTTTTTGTTTGTAAAACTTAATTTTGAACCTGGTAAACTTAGTAATAAAGGTTTCCCTACTCTTCCAATGCTTATTTTTCCAAATGTGTTATTATATCAAACTTGCAGGTTTTAAGTTTAAATTGTTTCCTCACTTTGTTTAAATTGTACTTCTCATGTTTAAGTCAATTACATTAAATTGACTTATCAACCATGGAGAAATATTTTTCGTTTTAGTACATTTTGCAAACTAGGATACAATGCACATGTTGCAATTGTGCAACCTTTGTTTTGTTGGTATGATTTTCAAATCCTCCTTTCAATTATATTGAATTTTTATTAGGTACTACTTTTGTATTGGTATCCATGCAACTTAGGTGTAGTTACATAAGGAATGGAGTAACATATGTCAAACTAGGGAAATTTGGGTAAATTAGGTCAAATTAAGAGAAATTAGGTCATTTTAGGGAAAGTTATGTCAATAGATTAGGGAAATGAGTCAAAATAAGGGAGAACTAGGTCAAATCAAGGAAAGTGTGTTGTGTTAGTGTGTCAAGTTAGGGTGTTATGTTAGGGTGTTGTGTTAGTGTGTTATGTTAGGGTGTCACATTAGGATTCCATGTTAGTATGTCACATTAGGGTATCATGTCGGTGTGTCGTATTAGGGTGTCGCGTCAATGTGGCATATTATAATGCACATTAGGGTGTCGAATTAAGGCGTCATGCTAAGTTGTTACATTAGGAGAAAGGGTGTTGGGTTAGTGGGTCGCTTCGAAGTTGTTAAAGCAAGATGTTGAATCAAATTTCATTAGGTCAAATTAGGGGACATTAGGGTAACTTATGTTAACCTAGGGGATTTTTCGGTAGATTATCTCCAATTAAGATAAATTAGGTCAATTTTGAGAAAATACGGTCAAATTGGGCGACATTAGGGTACCTTATGTCAACATAGGGAAATTTGGGTAAATTATGTCAAATTAAGATAAATTAGGTCAATTTTTGGGAAATGGGGTCAAATTATATGACGTTAGAGTAACTTGAGAGAGTTAAGATCCACGTAAATGGTTGGCCCTATCTATATAGTTGATTAGATAGTCTCATGCTTGTAAAGTATGTACTCATCCATAATATGATGCTCCCTGATTCCAAGATGAAGTTAAGGATTCAACTTCATGCTCACGGGAAAAATCATGAGTCCATATATTCAAAAGAGTGTCATTATCTTTGGAATCTATGAGGTTTGTAAAATCTAATTTTGACACATCCAAAACTCCTACAAATGTCAACAACCAATCTGTAAGGCCCCAAAACCTATAAAATGACTATATGTTTTCTCAAACGAAACAATGATTGCAAAATTTACACCTAAAAAGCTTTAGATCAATCCTAAAATCTTGAAAAATAACTTAGTAGTGACCATATTGGATTTTGAAAAACTATCTTCTAGACTATAACTCTTGGAGCTATGAGACTAGTTCTAATAGGTGTAAAGTAACACTACTTTCTTATATTAACTAAAATAAATTTAAAACTTTATTAGTCTTTATATTTCTATTATTTCTTAAACTTAACAATTATTTTCGTAAAAATGACCCTCGTGGTCTTGCCTACCAATTTTGAACCCTCCTAAGAAGACTTAATAGCAAGAATAATATTAATGTTTTCTATATATTTAACGACAATATCAAATAATTACATTACATTTTTAAAAGTTTATCAAACAAATTGTGTCATTTTTGTGCGTATATGAGACATTCTCGTGTTCCGATCTTTCCATTTTATGCACCCATCTATTGGGTGAAGCCTCTCTCGGATATTCGAAAATTAATTGGTTATCCGTAAGGGAAGCTTCCTTTTCGTTTCTCAATCAATTACCAAGTCCTCGCTTGCTGGACTTGTTCGCCTCTGTCTGATGGAAAGATGCAACGGAACCACATGGTATTATTTTATTGAACAAAATTCATGGCGCTAATGTGGCGCAATTAAAAAATGTCTAGTCACATCAAGTTTGCGTCACAATTTGTGTTACACCCACGACGCAAATTTTGCCAAGAAACATGCCAAAAATGGTCGATTTTCGACATTGAAATTGACCCAAAATGTGGCATTATTTGTACATTTTGTAGTAGTGAATATTTGGAGAATCGCTAACTTTTGGATTCTTTGTAATCGCAAAAGGACATTAAATATGTGGTTGTCTATTAATGGGCATGATGTCAATTGTCCAAATTGACACAAATTGACTTAAGACCTACGTTATTTCTCTCAATAACAAAAAAAAAAAAAAAAGAACGAGGGTGTCATCTCGAAAAATGGAAATTGTTACACATGGGTCCTATCACTAGCCAACAACCCATAAACATTACCTTCCTTTCATTGTAGCAATGTGTGTCATTAGAAGTTCTATTCTTATGAAAACATAGGGGCTTAAAGGATCTTCGTGTTTGATACCTCCCACTGAGTTGAAAAGCAACTCAATTTATCCAATGACGAATAATGAGAAAGTGGCATTAGAGATATAATTTCCAATTTATTCAAATATCTAAGAGTTGAATACATCTGTTTTGGGTGTGCAATAATATGGACCAATTTCATCAATCAAATGTATTTGAAATGTTCATTTCATTCATGACATCAAGGATGTCGTCAGTAATGTATGATTCCCTGGACATTAAGGACCATGTTGTCAATAAAATGTTTGCCTAATACAAACACTATTTGTTAGAGATAATCTTGGTGAAAAGTTTGAACATGTTCCCAATGAGTTTGGAAATATATTTGTAAGTCTAATGGATTAAGGCTATCGACCTCTACTAGTATGAATGGTCATTCTTTGCCTTTTTGGAATCAAGGAAACTTTTGCAACATTTAATCTCTTAGACATTTGTTTTTCTCTTGTAATCTTCTATAAGAGCCATAAGGTCTACCATAAAAGCCGAGAGCCTTTTGTTTCAAGAAGAAAAAGAAAAGTTTCATCAACTCCCCTCCTAGGATAGTTCTTAAGAAAAGTAATACCTCCCTTCTTTTGGAATGTTATTTACGAGAGTATTTTGAGCATTGTTCCTACTATTAACAACCTCCTTTGAAAAAATGCTACTTGGTTAGGAGGTGGTGTGATTGAAGATATCATCATTGGTTGTGACATATGAATGATAACATGTTCTAAGGCAATGTATGGCATTTATGTGTTGCTTATTGAAAAAAACAATATGATTGTTTTTTGAGTCCCCTTATTGAATCCATGTTTCATTGGACATTTCATCTATTAACTTTCTTATGTGTTGAAGAATTCACAGCTCATTGATTAATATTTTTTTTACTTCCAATGTTCTTTTAATCCCAAGTTCCTTTATTTAATTTTGAATTTTTCCCAATCTTTGGTGTGCTTGTTGCAATTGAGAACAAATATTACCAAACTTGTGTTGATCACATGTTATTATTCTATTTTTCACAAATTTTAAAAAGGCATGTCCCTAGATGTGGTTAATTTCCTTCACCAATTATCTACTTCACGAGAGAATTACTAGTGTGTGATCCACCATCTTTCAACTTTGAAATGTGTTTTTAATACCAAATATCTGAGGTTTGATTTCCACTTGCATGAGCCAATAGTCAAAAGAGGATGCAATCACTAAAACATGAGTGTATTCTTCGTATCCTATCCAACCAGTCATTAAATTCCGTCTATTTTTTCTACGATGCAATGAAATGCTTTTATTTTATTACACCATGTAAACAGACTTTGAAAAAGATATAAAACCCCATGGTGGATTCTATCAAGAAGTGAGTTAAGATTTGTTTGTCACCCTCCTTCCCCCAACCCCTGCCCCCGCATTTTCTTATGGTCTTTTGATTTTTAATCAACTCACCCATGAGAATACTTTTTGTGGATTGGAGATAGAGACCCCTTGTAAAATTTCATTGATGTATTTCTTTTGCTAGTGAATGATAAGGTATGTGTGTTTTGTGAAGTATATGATACATAACATAGTTTTGCAAAACAATAAGATGCTTCGCAAGTCTATAGATTGATGAAAAGCTAAGACAGATAATCACAAAATTGTAGGGTGCTTTGAAAGTTGGAAATTATAGAGCAAAGAAAATCACACTAAATGATTTTCCATGATTTCAAGCAGACTTTTGTGAATTTATTGTAAGTGGGAAGCTAAAGCACAAGTGCAAAATATATTTTGGAATGTAAATTTACCGTAAGTGGGAAGCTAAAGCACAAGTGCAAAATATATTTTGGAATGTAAATTTATCCTAAGTGAGAAGCTAAAGCACAAATGAAAAATATAATTTGGAACTAAGTAGTAAGCCATTCGAATAGGTTAAAGAAAATGAAAGAATGGGTAGCTATGGGGAGTTATGGACAACTTGGTGAAAATTGGTACAAATACTTTTGTAAATGTTAGCAAGAGGGCTAAGAATGTTGCAAGAGGATAAAGTGTGAAATTATAAGTACGCACTATCATTTTCCATGGAAAATATTGGACTTTGCTTCAATTTCATTTATAGTTATCTCTAAGTCTAATTACCTATTCTTTTAAGTATGTATATGAATGGATACAATAGAAGGAATTTCCTTTTATGGTTATGTTTTGTTGTTTTCTTCAGTATGTTAGGAAGTAGACTACAACAGCCCCACTTAGTCTGACTTTGGAAAGATAAGCCAAAGTAGATATAACGACAGTTTTATTTCCAATATTTGAGAACTTGATGTAATGCCATAGTTTAGATGGTTCGTGGGACAGAGAGAACTCAAATCTTGGTTTGATCACATGATCAAGGATATTGCAAAATGTCAAGCAACCAAAATTGGTAAGGATCCTTCACATTTATGTTTTCCTTATATTCGTGGAGAAATATATGATACTTTTTAGCATGAGTTCTTTGGGTTGTTAGTCGGGAGGCCTTGAAGAGTGTTTCTTTCATAGTTACCTATGACCCTGGGATGGAAAAAAAAATTCCAAATTTTCGGGACAGGGGATGGTTTTAAAATAATTTATAAAATTAAAAATATTAAAAACATCATATATATATAGATGAATTTTTAAAAACTTATGAATAGTAATTCATATTTATATATCAGTCCACCATGTGCATACAGCCCACATTCAGACGTCCATATTAAAAACTCGCAGCATACATATAGCTATACTAATGTTATATGTCGATATAACTTTTAATATCAATATGTATGCTGCTGGTTTGCATAGCATGTTGTTACATACATGTGCATTTATGCTTGAATTTTTGTATTCATATATCACTCTTGTTTCTTAATATGTCATTGTAATACAATACAGTCAGGTTATGGTTAAGAGGTAAACATTTATAAAGAGAACAATAAACAAATTAATTTTTTATTTTTTTTAAATTAAAAAAAACAAGTCCCGAAACATTTCGGGACGTCTAGCCATCCCCGCCATCCCCGAACCATCCCGCACATCCCTAGAGGCCCCCTTGCTCGCCAAATGTCACGGGATGTTTCCTTTGCCACCTGCCTCTTCGGAAATGTGGGGGAATGTTTCCCCATCCTGGCGTCCCCAAATCGTCTGGGGCGTCCCCGGACTTCACATTTTTGGGGGTACACGTCCCAGTAACACTGGTTTCTTTCTTAAAGCAATTGATAAGTTGTGTGGACAAGGGAGAAGTTGAAACAATGAAATGGTTGGGTAAAACCTGGACCACATAAATAGGCTATAGTGTAGAGACAACCTTAGACAGGACACACAATTGAATTTGCCATTAAAGGGTATAAGTCTTTTGATTTCACATACTACCATTAATTTCTATGATAGAGGGGAAATATTTTGAGAAAGATATAGTTATTCAAGATGTTGGCATTAGAGGACAAGGTGCACCTTTTCCTACATGGACTTATTAGTGTCGGCGAATGAAGGATGAAGTGACTGTGATGGATAAAAAGGATCAAGGAGTTAAGAAGATGAGTTGCAAAGAAAAGTACAAGGAAGCTAGAACTATTTTCGAAGTTATTGAAAGAGGACAAAATATCACAAGGATCGCAAAGAGAAAAAAATCGATTACAAGAACTAAAGTTCGAGTAGATGTAGAAAAATACATAGACGAGATGGAATGAAACGTGAAGAAGAAAACAGAAAGATGAATAAGGCCTGAAAAAGAGTTGGATAAGATAGATGAGAAGTTACAAGAAAGCACCATAATGGGTGGTGCAAAGAGTCGTGGATAAGTTTCAAAGTATAGGTCAGGTCGATAGTAGCATAGGAAAAGAAATCAACACGAGATCGCTCAAAAGGCGCAAAAATGATTGTTGGAGAGTTACCAGATATGAGTGGATTTCCTCATAAGTTTTCCATTTGGAAGAGTGACGTTCAAAAGGAAAGAGTAATATGGACCCTAGAAGATCATCACAAAGGGCATCGCCCGCTACACCATTAAAGGAATTGAGAGGTTTAACAAATCCATAAAAGAAAAAGTTTAGATTCTAGATATGAGTAGAAATGTTAAGGAAGTTGCAAGTTGAATTCAATGAAAGAACACAAACTTTACAAGAATTTAGTGAGAAAGTACTACAAGCGACCACTTGATACATCTATCGATTGGAGGATGAGGTTAAGCATGGAAGGAGATGACCTCGATTCTATGGAGAGCTAAATAGTGGCAAGAATGGCTTTTGCAAAACAAATCAGTTGCCTTGGTACACCATAGTAGACTTTTGCAAGAGAATTTGTAAGGGTTTTACACACTAGGGAGTTCAAAGTACCAACGCACTAAAGGAGGTAGAACCAAGACATTAAAGGAGGGATGCAAACCAAGGAACACAAGAAGTACATCAAATAAGAACCATATCCAACATTCCAGAGAACATTATAAACGTTAGTTGCTTGCAATTGATCAAAATATACTAAAAATTGTTTGTTCACATGTGAGATCTTGGAAGCTAAAATGAGCCCAAGATGAAGGAGGTCAGCCATAAAATTGATCGGAACAATATAAGGCAGAGCTTGACTTATATTGTACCATAAAACGCAACTATTTATTTTGCACAAGGAAAGGGTAAGTTAATGATTTTAGAACACACGAGTTACAAAGTGATACCATAAAATAATTGAAACCATTTACACAAATTTTGAAGAAACAATAGAAGGCTATGATGAAAGGTTCACAAAGAGAGTGAATGAGATGAAGATAAAGTTTGATGATGGTTTGAAAGAATCTTCGCTTGTAGAGGGTTAAGAGGAATCTTGACATTGAGTTTGGAAAAAGCCCAATATAAGAATAAGGAATAAGCTTGTGTAATTATATTGCGAATAGAGAGGATTGAATGAGGAGTGCCCCCATCTCTATTGGAGAGGGGGCGCCACGCCATATTTCTCTCTATAGGGTGCCCCATATCTCCCTCGGGGCCCTCGATTGCCCTATCTGCGAGTCGGAGATATATGGGCCATAGGGGATATATAGGCATATCTAGAAAGAGTTCCCCTCCCTCCTCCCCCCAGCATAGATCCTCCTGAGCATAGCAGTCTCTATATAGATAGGGAGAGAGATGGGCGCTTCCTCTGCTCATCAATGCAATGCTCGTGTACTTTGATGATTCGGGAGATAATCTAATCGGGCCCTATAGAGTCTAGAGGGGAATCGAGGAGGAGCCCCACACTCTAGATATGGCTAATCTCATCTCATCTCATCTCACTAAGAAGGCATAAGATGAGGAAAATGTGCTTTATAGAAAGGAAAAGAAAAGGTCGATAAGAGCGAAAATAGACAGTTTACAACAAAGAAATTGACAGTTAGTAAAGAAGGGAAAATAGGAGTTTCGCCAAGAAAATAGTTTCATAAAGTGGAAAAATATTTGCAAAGAAGAAAAAGCTTCACGAAAACATGCTTGCAAAGAACATAATGTTAGAAGAGCAGAAAAAATTCACAGAAGAAAGAAATGTTTGCAAGGAGGAAAAAGATTTGTAAATAAAAGACGGTGTTGCCGCAATGAAGAAAGTACTTACAAAGAAAAATACTACTTTGCAAAAGAGAATAATACTTAAGTTTCACAAAAAGAAGACACGCTTTGCAGTTAAGGATTAATCACAATTGCAATGCAAAAAAAAAAGACAAATAAAATGCATGAAATTGTGTAACACAGCAAAAATGCCCACAGGTACATGGTCTATTTGCAAGCAGTGGGCAACAGGAGTCAAAAGCCCATTACTCTTATCAAGAATTCCTGGCTTTATTGTGAGCACACATGAAGTGATGTATTCTCCAATGGCAATACCAATGCATTGCAAGGATGAATCTTGCCAGTATTAGCTAGAGAGAAATGGCAAGCTTACCCAAACTGGGACTGTGCTTGGGAGATCTCTCAAGGATTAAAGGCAGGTAACGATGGTTTCACAAATAGCCTTGATTTCTTCAGGAACCATGAGCCACCTTGAAACGCAAGGTCTTTCTCACACTTAAATGAGAAGATGGCCATGAATAAGCCTTTTGGCTTCATGAGAATGTTTATCGATCCCCAAGGGATTTCAATTTCCTGCACCCATGACCTGTGTTCCATCTCCTCTGCAGAGAAATGTATTTTGGGTGTGGAATCCATTTTCAGGTAGCAGCCATTGGTTTTTACTATGGGGAAGTTAGGATGAATGACTGGTTTTGGGCGTGCTGATGCAAACAATTGAGTAGATCATCCCTAGAGGGCTGCTTGTGTTTCTGTCTCTGAGACACAGATGCTTTGAAAGATGACATGTGTGTTTCTAAGCAAGAAGCTGTGGCCTTCCCTCTTGGGGTGTGGTTTAGGCATGTCATGGCCTGTGGTAAATCCGATCCAGACCTGAGGTAGAGGAAGCTGGTCTGAATTGAATGAGTCAGGACCATGGAGAGGTCTGATCATCTAGCTACACCTCCAACTAAGCAACATTCACCCAATATACATTGATTTCTGGTCTACAGAATTAGAGTATGCGAAATATACGAGTAATATTTGGGAAAGACTAATCTAATGAGACAATTCATTGATAAACTGCAGCAAACACAAGTAGAATAGATAAAAAAGGAAATAATATACAATGGAGATTAATGGCTGCAACAAGGGTGGCTCGTTCTTAACCACAGTAAAAGAAAAGAAAGAAGATATGATCTGCATAAGCACAATGTTACACTCACATTGGACCCTACTCAACACAACAGTGAAATCTCGTAAATTATCCTAAATTGAAATGCAAACAAGTTCCCTTTATTCTAATAAATACAGTGACTCAACTAAAATGGTTGTGCAAAGAGCTCGTTTAGAAATTGAACATAATACCTCTCATTATCTATTCAAAGATGATTCCCATTTGGCATTGATTACCAAAAGCAAAGAACTTTGCAAGTGTGTCACTAGCTTCTAACATTACCTTTTAATACTCCAGTTAAATGCACTCGTTTGGGAGATGATAATCTTTGAGAACTTACAAAACAAATCATCAGAAATTGGCGTGGATCATATCCCTTGCAACAATCAGATAAATTAAGGAAACCATTTCTATCCGCCCACATCACCCTTCTTCAATTTTTTTCCTGATCTCTTTGTGTGCCTTGTTCCACAGTTTTCATTTGCATTTTCACCATCATGTAGCAAATGACTATAATCATCTAGGCTTGCAAAAGGAGATTGTCCTTGTTTTTCTGAAGCTTTTCTCTTCTTTCCTTCTGCATTGTCTGCAACATTTTTGGCTGAGTCAAAATCTAAGTCCTCATCAACGAATGGCTCATTGTCGTCTTCAGATACATCTTCAAGAATATCTTCCTCACCTTCACTGTCATCTGCCAATAGAGCATCATCCTCTTGTTCAAGCACAGCATCCAATTTCTCATAGTCATATTCACCATCACTCTGAGAATGTGCATCAAGATCATCTTTGTCTATAAAATCATCAATTTCCTCATTGTCGCTTTCATCACCCCCATCAAAATCATCCTTACCACCACCTTCAACAAGGAGACCATCTCCTGTGGCTTCATCATCAAGTTCCTTAGTTTTCTTCTTCTTGAGCTTCCGTTTTGATGAGCTACCCTTTGCCATATAAAACTTATGAAAAATAATATCTTCAGGAGGCACTTCTTCTTCTGCCAAAGCTAGGAGGTCAGGTCCCACAAGAGGCGGCACAATGTGAATCTGTCAACATAACCCACACATTAATTCTATAAACAAGAATTAAATTTGGAGCAAAGCTTTCTTTGTGTGTTTTGTATCATATTAATAACACCAAAAGTAAACAAGTCATGATGGCATTCCAGTTTACCACGTTAACCACACTTGACCAGAGAGTGTAGTGACAATAGACAAGGACAAATAATGACAAGTACCCAATATACATTATTCATACTATCCAAAAGAGGGAATGGCATTATGTTATAGTAAACAATTAAACATACATACCGAAACAATAAAAATTATCTGCAACTGCTAACTTTATGCATCCCCAAAAAATGCAGACCAGTAAAATTTATGCCCCATCTAGCATCTAGACATAGATTAGATCAAAACACATTGAAATATGCAATCTCCTAAATTTCTTTCAGCTTCACTGTTGTGATTGCATGCTGCTTCTAAACAGTCTCAGACATAACCTTTGAAGTTCCCACAAACAGTTCTGTAACCAGGAAACTAATTAAAGATGCTCTTTGCCATCCAGATGAAAATTTCTCCTAGAATTGGCTCTTTATTGAACTTTGTCTTACCCAGAATTTGTGACTCCTCATATATTTATTCCTTGGAACCATATAACATTGATACCACAATTCTTGCACAAGTTTAAAAATACTTCCCAGTTTCCTTAAGGCTTATCCCATAATGATCAAAGATATGAAGCTACTGTACATATTGAACTGGAACTTATCATGCCAAAGAAACTATCAATCTAGAAACAGGGTTACTAGATGAATCCCTGCCAGTCTTCATCTCTTGCTTGATGTGGTATACACTGCAAAGGTGAAAGGGCAATTCTTCTTCTCACTGTCTCAGCCATATTCGCATACATCAGTCTCTTACTAGCTCTAAGTACACAACGCTGTTGTAAAAAAATGTGTTTTTGTGATAAAAAAAAAAATGTGTTTTTGTGATAAAACAAAAAAATCAATCTTGATTTACAAGAGAGCATATTGATCCAGATTGTAATTATAGAATGTAAACTTTCCACCCTGGAGTTCAAACCCAATAGAACCTTCACCTCTGTATTCCAGTTACTAAAGTAAAAAATGTGCATATTACTTTTAGGAAAATCTCCTTCTAAATAGGTGCAAACATACAATTCATTTTCTACTTGATTTCTACTAATGTAAAAAACTATAATTTATTATCGGAATATTAATAATTATGCAGCCCAATTATCATATGATGATACTTAATACAGAAAACATCCACTTCCCGTGCCTATTCAAACAGAATTACAATAGTTATAACATGAAAAAGGATGCAAATAGAACTTGACGAAATAGTCTCTTAGTAAGCCCAAGATGCTCTTGTAAGGAAACAAAAACCCATATGAGAAGAGCAGAACTTCCATGCTGATTTCAAGAAAGCAGATTGATCTGCAATCATTCAATTTTGAAGTTCAAAACAGAACAATTTTCTCACCCCCTTTCCCTGTGAGTTCAAAAAGAAACCATAATAGCTATGTTTAAGGAAGAACAAATTTAAACACGCATGATTTTCTAATTGATATTCCCTTTTTAATGGCAGCTGGGAGTGGTGGACTGTAAGTGAATGAGATGTTAACAACTAATGGCTGACCTTAAATATGATATCCATTTGTCCGTAATAGCACAGTTTCAGCCTAAAATTTGACAATTGACATTCATTTGACTATCATATAGAAGTTTTTCTTCTTACTTGGAGAAGTTGACCAAAAATCAGAATCTATTGGACATTCGTTGAACTTTGGAGCCCAATTTTTAATCCCCAGAAAGATTTTTTTGAGCCTGACACATTGGTACAGCTAGATTGAGGCCATCTGTTACCAGTCGGGGAAAATTCGCTAGGACGGTAATGGAGTCATTGATCAATGTGGTATGTAATAACAAATCAAAGACAGACGCCTCAAGATTGATATCTACTGGAATTTTTCAGATAGATGTATTTAAGATATCAGTACATTTTACTTTTAATTCATGTAGAAGATGAGCATCTCCATGGTGAAGGCTATAGAACCCAATCAACCCATGCTGATAATATACGTAACCAACATCCATTTCTGGTGGCTGCTAGAAAAAATAATACAGCTGCTATGCTTTTGAAAAGATGCAAAATTAGAAGTAAAAACTTCAGGGAGTAACATAAGAAGTAAACAAACCTTTCTTGCAGGTGCTATTTGGGAGCCGCCATGCCATTCTCCATCTGATTGTTTACTAGCCTTGGGCTTCTTCTCACTAAATTTATCAATAAAAGCTCCCAATGATAGATCTCTTAAAGGATCACCATTATAGACAATATTGGCACCTAAAAGAAGTGTTCGAGCCATTGTTGCCACGGACGGGTGGACATGCGATGTCAAAGCCGTGAGTTCCCACCAACAGGCACGATCTGCATTGCTGTCATGTGAGGTGCCAAGGTATTACATATCGTTCTAATGTATTCTACAAGGAAGAAAAAACTTTGAATACTAACTAAAATCAAGCTTGCAAGGATCTCCTCACACCAATATGTTTACCAGTATTCCAAGGACACAAACACTTTTATTAATATCAATTACGATTATAGAATGACAGTATTAAGAGAGAAACAGGAAGAATTTTGCAAAGAATGTAATCCAAATATATGCCTGCATCTTCTGTAACCTTTGAAAACTAAAATAAGGAATTTCCTCTGAAATTTGTACCATGCTGCATATGTATAAAATACATGCAAACTCTCAAGTCGACAATAAAGAAGGTATAACTTAATTAAATCATGCCTATGTTTTCACCAGAGGATCCCTTTACTTGGGAGGGAAGAAAACAATTTTGCAGTAACTATGGACAATGCATGCAAACCAAGTTGCTTTACAGTTTAAAGCGTTAAATTAATCTCTCACAAATAGAAGATATTTTTTTGACAGTTTTATATCTCAGGAGTCGGAACAAATCTGTGAAACAAAATAAGTCATATGGACCTCTAGTTGGTTGAAGTTCTATCTAAAGCTAGGAAGCCAGGTACACATGCACAAGCACCGGAAACGGGTATGGAACGCAACCTGGTATAGGTCCTGTTGAATATATATAATGAACCTGTACGGTTCTAAACAGTTAGGAGGTTGTAAAACAGTTGTAACTAAAGATCATGTAACTACTCCTAATAATATATACACCCTGCCTGAGTCATTCGAATCAGTGCAGTTTTGTGCATCTCTATCTTCTTGCTGTATTTCTTTATGCTTCTAAATCTAACAGTGGTATCAGAGCCATAGGCATCAATGAAAGGAGGGGTCGACAGTATGGTTGACGCAGGCAGAAGATAAACTCGTTTTTGAGTGCCTGAAAACGTCCAGCAAAAGGAGAAACACGTGACTGCTCAGGAGACTCAGTCGTTTGCAAAAATACGAGAAAAGTCGTGGCAAATCATGGCAGACATCATGTGAAGGCAGAGACATCCGCTGTGAACAAGAAAATGTTAGTTCGGTGTCCAGTTCGTTGCTGAATGTGCCCAGTTCAAAAACGTGCCCAGTTTGCTGTTGAACGTGACCGACCAGAAGCTTTACCCAATCGCAAATAATCATGGAGGGCAGTCACAAATACTAAAGCCTGACTCGTGTGGGCAAAGGAAAGGAAAAGGTGAAGTCGTGTGGGCAGAATAAAGTCTAGGAACAAATATTTGAACTGTTTGTATAATTTCTTCCTCCACGTATTTGTTGTTTGATTACTTCCTGCCACGTATTTGCATAAAGTGGTTTTGTTTTATTTGGTGGGCAAAATACTTTATTTCCATTTTTATTATTTTCATAATAAAATGGCGAATATTTCAAATCTTATTCTGCCTGACTCACAAAAGTTAACGGGCACTAATTTCAATGTTTGGAGTCATAAGATTTTAACGGTTGCGGAGTTTCGTGATTGTAATAAAATAATCACGGGTGATGAAAGTTGACCAGCGACAAACTTCGCGGATTATGACAAACGTCATAAGGAAGCGTTATTGCTCCTCAAGTTGTCGGTGTCGGATGATTTGATACCGGAAGTGCGGAATGCTACTATAGCAAGCACGTTGTGGACCAGTCTGAAGGATAAATATCAGACATCAGAAAAGAGTCAGGTTTTATACCTGAAAAATATGCTCTTTTCCGTAAAATTACAAGAAGGTGGATCGCTATCTGAGCACCTACTTCGGATGAAAGATCTCCGAGACTAGTTGTCTTCCATAAATAAAAAGGTGGACGATGATGATATGGTGGCTTTGGTTCTAAATAGCTTGCCTTCTTTGTATGAGTCATTTGTGGAGGCACTTCATTTAATGGCGGAGAGTCAAACTCTTACGTTTGACAAGGTGAGTTCCTACCTATTGCAAAAGGAACAAAGACAAACACAAGCTCAAGAGTCCACTTTTGGACAATCTGAGAGTGCTTTTGTTGCTCAGTCTAAAGGAAAGTGTAAACGACAGGCTGAGACATCCTCTTCCTCTCCTAAATATCAAGTAAAATGTTATTATTGTCACAAACTTGGTCATGTGAAGGATTGTCGGAAACGATTCAATGCTCTGAAGAAGCAGAAGGGGCAGGCACATGTGGCTATAGTTGAACACGAGTCAGAAGAAGAATATGCTCTCATGGCATCTTGCACGAGTAATGGCAGCCCTACTCGATGTTGGTTCTTTGATTTTGGAGCATCACGGCATTTCACATGTCAAAAAGACTAGTATGTCAATTTTAATTCGTGTTCTTCGATTCAATTACTTTAGGAGATGGAAGATCACATGCATGTAGAGCGTATTGGGGATGTTCATATTATGCTAAATAATAATACGAGATTACTTGTAAAAAATGTTAGATATGTGCCTAACATGAATAAGAATTTGTTATCTATCAGTCAACTAACTGATAATCCCAATATCTTTGTAAACTTTTCTGGTAAACAATGTATTGTGTCTGACATCAAGCAAAATAAGGTTGTTGCCCTGGGGATTGGGCATGGTGGTCTATATAGACTTGTTGATCTTGCCACGGTCAACTTGCATGCCTTAGTTGTGGAAGGCAATACCAGTGTTTTATGGCATGAAAGATATGGCCATCTCAACCTTCAATATTTAGCCCGCCTTCATAGAGCCAACATGGTTGTTGGTTTGCCTCCTATTCAGGAGAAACAGGACATGTGTGTTGGTTGTTTTGCAGAAAACAAAAGCGGAAGCCTTTTCCCTTTGAAGGTGTTTGGCGTGCAAAGGGGCTCTTGGATCTTATACATGCAGATCTATGTGAGCCATCGTGGAAGACTCCCACAGTCCTTGGTGCACGTTATTTTCTCTTGCTGGTGGATGATTATTCTCGAAAGATATGGGTCTATTTTTTGAAGAAAAAGTCTAATTGCTTTGCTTCTTTTGTCAAGTTCAAGGCCTTAGTGGAGAATCAAACCAGTCGGCGGATCAAGACTTTGAGATCCGATAATGGGGGTGAGTTTACCTCTAAACAATTTGCAGATTTCTGCAGTAAAGAAGGGATTCAACGCCGATTATGTGACCCCTTATACCCCTTGATGAATGAGGTGGTAGAACGGAGGAACAAAACCATCATGGAGATGGCTAGATGCATGATGCATAGTTGAGGAGTGCCCTATAAGTATTGGGGAGAAGTTGTTAACACAAGTTGTTTATATACTCAATCGGAGTCCTTGCAAAGCTTTGCAGGACATCACACCGGAGGAAGCTTGGTCCACCATCAAACCAGAGGTATCAGCATTTCGTATTTTTGGTTCAGCTGCTTATACTTTGGTTCCTGCAAATAAGAGGAGTAAATTAGATTCCAAATGTTCTAGATATTTTTTTGTTGGTTATAGTGATCAATCTAAAGCCTATAGGTTGATTGATACTTCCACTAATAAGATCATAACAGAGTTTGGTACTCTTTTCTTGCCTGATCATGAATCCGGTTCTTCTCATACTCCTCCACAAACTCCAGGGCAGTCTATCCAATCTCCCACTGAGATTGTTGAGTCTCCAGAAAATCAACTTGCGTTGGTTTCTCCTCCGGAACTTCCGTTGGTTTCTCTTCCAGAAACACCACAACCAGCCACCACATCTTCAATTCAACGAGAGGCCTAAGTGGTTTTACTCCACTATTCAGGATTTGAGGAAGGAAGAATTGTCTTCTCTCTTAGATGGAAAGTCTCGACGAACTGGTAAGCAAATTGATTATTTTAAGCACGCTCAATTTGCTCTTACTTCTGATCTTCTTCATATTCATGGGCCACAGAAATACTCTGAAGCACGAGGCATACTTTGGAATGGGAAATTGCCATGCAACCAGCGTATGATGCCTTGATTAAAAATAATACCTAGAAGTTGGTGCCATTACCTCCAGGGGAACACACCATTGGCTGTAAATGGGTGTATAAAATCAAGTGCAAAGCAGATGGTACTTTGGATAAGTACAAAGCTCGACTCGTTGCGAAAGGATTTTTGCAACAGGAGGGGATAGATTATGAAGAAACTTTTGCTCCTACTGTAAAGATGGTCACTTTTCGACTTCTTCTTTCTTTTGCAGCTCAGTTTGGTTGGAAAGTATATCAGATGGATGTCAAAAGTGCTTTCCTGAATGGGGATTTGGAGGAAGAGGTGTATATGACACAACTTGAGGGTTTTCGGGCTCGTGGTAGTGAGCATCTGGTATGCAGATTGATTAAGTCCTTGTATGGACTTAAGCAGGCTCCTCGAGCCTGGTACATAAAAATAAATAAATATCTCGAGATTCAGGGTTCACACGAAGTCATTCTGATCTGAATCTCTATGTCAAAAGCAATGATGATGACATTGTGATTCTTATTGTGTATGTTGATGACCTTGCCATCACCAGCAGTGGAGATGCTGTAATTCATAAGGTAAAATCAAATTTATGTGCTACTTTTGACATGACTGATTTAGGCCTCCTTCACTATTTTCTTGGTGTAGAATTCTGGCAACTTGATCACTTGATTTTCATATCTCAAGTTAAGTATGCCACTAACCTGCTACAGAAATTTCAAATGTATGATTGTAATTCTTCTTCTACACCTATGGAGGTAGGGCTGAAACTCTCAGCTCATGATGATTCACCACCGGTCGATGAATCATTATACAGACAATTGGTGGGTAGTTTGATCTATCTAACAACTACACGACGGATCTATGTTTTGTTGTTAGCTATCTCTCTCGGTTTTTATCTAAACCGAAACTCATTCACTGGGGAGCAGCAAAATGAGTTCTACGATATGTCAAAGGAACTCTTGACTTTGGCATTCTATATCAAAGAGTTGCAGATTTCAGGTTGATTGGCTATACTGACTCTGATTGGGAGGATCTGTAGATACTCGACGATCCATCACAGATATATCTTCTCTTTTGGTTCAGGAGTTGTTTCTTGGCAAAGTAAACTTCAGCCTATTGTTGCCATCTCTTCTACGGAAGCAGAATACAAGGTTGTTGTTAGTGCCAGTTGCGAAGCAATATGGCTTCGTCGGATTCTGACTGATTTTCAGTTTCCCAGTTGTTGCAACACCTCTTTCACTCTTTTGTGATAATCAAGGTGTTCTAAAAATGGTGAAGAATCCTATCTATCATGCCCGCACTAAACATATTGAGATTCATCATCATTATATTCGCCAATTGGTTGATTCTGATGAAATCTCTCTACATTTTTGTCCATCTGCAGATCAGCCTGCTGATGTAATGACTAAACCTCTTGGTCCTTTGTTGTTTGTCAAGTTTAGAGATAAACTTGGTGTTGTTTCGAGGTTTGTCATTAAGGGGGTGTTGAATATATATAATGAACCTGTACGGTTCTAAACAGTTAGGAGGTTGTAAAACAGTTGTAACTAAAGATCATGTAACTACTTCTCCTAATAATATATACACCCTGCCTGAGTCATTCGAATCAATGCAGTTTTGTGCATCTCTATCTTCTTGTTGTATTTCTTTATGCTTCTAAATCTAACAGGTCCATCTGAAAATATGCCAGGGAAACACACAGGGTACACAAAACAGTACACGGGTACACCGGATTACATCTTACAGTATAAAAACGTTTCTCTTTGCTTTTTGGTCAAAATAAGTCAAAACGACTTTAAAAAATAAAAACCCTAAACAATTCACATGATCAAGCTAGCGGGAGTGGCACTCCTCCTTGTGGCTCTAAAGAATCACACGATGGTTCTAACTTCTAATGATGCTTTTGATGAATACATGGAGAGTGTTACAATTATGACCATAATTAATATACTTGTTTATCTTGATTTTTGAGTATACATTGTAACATTTGCACAATGTACTTGTTCTAAGTTCGATCAATGAATATCATGACATTTGGCATTGAATTATCAGTATGTTTTGTGGTTATTTAGCTTATTTTGTTTACTCTATGCATATTATATGGTTAAATTTGCTTATTTGGATATATTTTTAATATTTTTATTTTTTTGTACCCTCGTACCCAAAGCCGTACCCAACCCCAAAATACAAATCACTGTGCTGCCTTACCAGATCCCCATATCCGTATCTGTACCCATACCTGTACTGGCTACCTAGTTTTAAAAAGTGTGCCAAACAGATCACTAAGTTTTGCTATTCGCCCAGCCATATACAATACCTACACTGGAAGAGACACAATTCATTGGCAGTAAGAATATCACAAAAGAGAATAATGTATCTTATTAATAGCTTTCTATATCATAACAAACATGCTAAACCAAAACAAACGAAGTTACTAGGGTATTACTCCCCAACCAGACAGAGAACTAAACACAGGGCATTAGCGAAAGGCTATGATGCATGGAACAATTTGAAATGTCTACAATTTCCACTGGTGATAAATAATTTGCATGTCTTAAAATCATTAAACGATTAATAAAAAGATATGCCTGGGAAATGAATTGTTTGCCATTTCACAGTATGTGTTGGCTTATTGAAGTACACTCTTTTTGAGGTAAGCAGTGTGACTTCTGCCTGGCATGTCTGCAAAATCGATTACCCAATTCTCAATTTTTGGTTGAAATCACAAATATGCCCCCAAACAGACAAAAAAATCACAAATATGCAAAGACATTATAAACTAGTGTTGCACAGAGACTCGTCTCCTACCACCAGAGATGCATGTCGGAAACTGGTACTCCTATTGGAGACTTGCATTTCACTGTGTTCTTTTTTAATATATTTTGTATTCTTGACCCTAACGATGATGAGATATCAAAGATAACTAATAAATATCAACATAATCTATTTCTCGCCTTTTGTTGGCATCTAATAAAAACCATAGTTACCGAATCCGGTCGGCTCCGGGTTTTTCAGCCTTCCCGGATAATTTCAGTCTGGGTCAGCCCTGTTTTTTTACAATTTATTTTTTCAGTGTTTTTGCAATACGAAGACTCCCAACACCCTCACAAAATTATTTAATAATAAAATATATTAAGTTATTAATGTTTTCTCTGTGTTTCTCATTTTTGCATATTTATAGATTATGCTCATATATAAATTTATAATATGTATATATTCAGCATCAAATTTTTTCGAACTTTTCAAGAGTTCCATATTTTCAGATTTTTTTGCCTTCTAGTAAACTATAATAAAGCCTAATATCTTAGCTTTTAAAAGTTCTTAATATTTTTCTTAGGCTATATGAGGCTGTGTAATATTGTTCTCTAAAATTTATATACATATTTAAATAAATAAAAACTATTTTATAGATATTCTGAAAAATGGTGTACCCATCCCCATTTCCTCGCACTTGTACCCATCCCCTGGTAATATATTATAAAGTATAAACAAAAACAAAATTTGACCCACCAATCCATGCATGCCCTCGTTTTCAAAAGATGATTATTATAGACAAACTGTTCTTCAAAATAAAAATAAACAGTAATGTCCTCTGACATAATTTATTTTCTTTATCTGGCTCTAAAAGAAATAATAAAGGTATGAAATGACCGGTAGAAAATAAATATCAATAAATCTACACCAAAACAAAATATAAGTGCCACACTGCATTCCTTTTCTCAAAGTATGGCATGCATACCAATAAGCAGGCTCCCGCATGCGAGGATCGTAGTATCCAGGTCTGGGCCAGGCATTCCGTTTTCCTTTTCCATCAGACTCATTTTTCGTGTCTAATCTGTTTTCAGAGGACTTTAAATGATTTGACTGCAGATTACTATTCTTGACACTTCCAAGTATGTCCTCATCCTCACTACTATTGTCATCTTCAGAATTGGAAACATGAACAGGACTTTCTTCATCATCTGACTCAGAATCACTTCTGCCATCATCTTCAGCCATATTATCAAGGGGACAAGCTCCGAGCTTTCTAATCTGTCAGAATGGACATTTTGATCATTTTCTGGCATTCCTTCACCCTCTTCCATAACATCTACAAAATGTTCAAAGTCTTCTTCATCATCCTCTGGCTGAAGAATTGCATTCCTGCAAAGACCCGTATTAAAATCATTTTTAATGGATAATGGAAGAAATGGAACTACCTGTATACTTATTTTACAGCCCCCAATTCCAAAAAGAGGAAAATATTATCCCATTCCGCTTACAAATTCGGAATTAGAATTATTCAGCTATGGTTACTCACCAAAGAACTGGTCTTACTTTTAGCACTTCGGACAGAAGTAAGAGACATGCGCAAGCAAATTGAGGGGGTTGTTGAAGAGCAACCTGCAGAAAAATGAAATGAAGATAACACAATCCCCTTGAGCAAAACTACTTGACAGCTAACATTAGAAAGCCTAATTTTAGTATGCCTCAGTGAATACTGAGACTACTGACTGAGGATAGCATACTGAAATTTGCCATGGCTAGATTCATCCCAATATTATTTGTGAAAAAAAAGCAAAGTGCGATTCTGGCACTAATCTAACAGTATTGGACTCACATTAATCAGCATGCTCTTCAAATGTGAATATGAGCTTGACTTATTACTTAAAACTTAAACCCAGTAATGTGAAACCGAGGACACCTTTATATATCTTTCCAAGTGCAATTGTGTTAAGTTTCCTTTACAAGATTGATCAAAATGTAACTGCTACCATGCAAAGGAAGTAAAAACAAAAATGACAATAAAGTGACTTCAAACCTGCAACAAGCGCTTTGAAAATGCCGCAATTCTCTTTATGTTTATATCATTCTTCAACACTTTAAACATCAGTCCTAGCCACATTTCTGTCTGAATAAAAGGCGTTAAAAATATATCAGCAAAATATGCAACACTTAAGATATTGCTTCCTGTGAACTTCTTGGAAATGTAACTTTACTCATAATATTTGAATTTTGAACAATAAATGAAATATGTTCAGTTTCCCATAGACATTCAAAATATGATCATTTTATCAAGTCCCCAGGTATGCCCAACTGACCTATTTTGTAATTGAAATTTGAATGTACTAAAACTAGGAAACTCTCCACAGAATTCGCAGAAAAAAGACTCAATGCAAGAAAATCCCCTTGGGCTATTTGCATTTCTAACAATCTTGTTATCAAATGGTTCATTTGCATTGAACAAAAGTCAAGCCTGTACCGACATTCACACTAAGGAGATAAACATCCATCAGTCCATGTCAATCAACATCATTGGAAAAATATCAAAAGAAAGAACATCCTAAAAGGAATATAAAGATTGTCAGTTATAGATTCGGTCAGGTGTCAATGTTCAGCAGACATGTTAAAGAAAAAAATTATGATGAAGCAACATTTTTGTTTTCTTAAAGAATCCCTCCAACAGTTGACAAAATAAATGAATTACGTAAATTGCTTCCCACAAACTTTACTGCTAATTTTTTCATTTTAATATAAATCTCACATTCATGTCCTCAACATAGAGTTGTTTTTTAAAGTTTGGAATAAATGTTCTTAGACTCCATTATGACACCTTTTCCAATGCTTGTATGCCAATTATAACAGTTGGATGAATATACATATACTGTACAGTTAAGGAGGGATGTTGTTGTGTCCAAAGCCATAACACTTCTCTTGTTATGTAGAATAATGTGCCCTTATTTCATAAAATAATACTATTTAATGTTACGTTGTGGTCCTCAGGGATATTAGTTTTGATCTATGTTCCACGGGGATGCGTCCCCTATGTTTTTTAGCTCGTCCCGTACCAGGGACGTTTCGGAACCTCGGGACGGGTAGGAAACGTCCCCTTCCCGTCCCCAAACTTTGCAAATTTTAGGAAACGTCCGGGGATGTCAAAAAAAAAAATAGGGGACGGCTGGACGTCCCCGGTACGTTTAGGGGACTTCTAGCCGTCCCCTAAACGTACCGGGGACGTCCAGCCGTCCCCTGCCGTCCCCTAAGCAAACAGCCTTAAAAAAACACATTTAAAAAAAAAACACACTTTTAATTAAAAGTAAAGCAATGTGGGGGCCCACAAGGACCCCCACTTTCATTTCTAAGTGCCCTAAACCTAAAACAAACATCAAAACAAAAAAGAAGCTCATTTCTGAATAACAAATTTATTGCATAAGGTAGTGTTCAAACTTCAATACAATCACTTGGTACAGGGAGGAACTGTCACATCAGTGCCCTTCCCCTAAAATGAATCATTCTGTTTATATGACAAAAGAATCAAAGAACCAATGATTTTCGGTTAAAACACAACTGTCAACTACAACTAAACATAACAAAAGAGTCGATAAGACACTACTAAAAGCCAACAAGAGATTAACAATAACAGAAAATAGTTGGTTACCAAAACAATGTTTATATTTAAATCAATGGTCTGCATTGATTAGATAATTGAGGAGATTGAAGATGAAATGGGCTGGTATATTCCGCTATTATAATTGAGAGAAATACTTTATATGCTATTAAATGTCACCCCTTTGTTTTGGATATCTTCAATCAAAGCTGCATGTTGGCTTCGTTCAAATGGTCAACAACAGACCTTTAAGAAGTCATGTGTGGTTAGTCTTAGTTATCATCCATTGGTATAATCTATAAGTTGTGAGAGAAATGAATAAAATAGTTCTATTATAAAGTATGGAGCTTATACTTGTAGTCTCTTTAGATTACATGACATTGATAGGATTCTTATCGTGTGATTTCAATTTTGAATTTTGAAGCCTGCATGTTGTTTATCATCCATCCTTAATAAATTTATATGCCACCACACAATTCAAACAGTTCTATCAACGTTTACTTTATGGATGTCTACAAGAAAATATATTGTAGCACTTTTCTTTCCATAGAAATACGCCACAAAATGCCAGACTTTTTGGTCTTTGATCTTGGTATATCATATTCTTGTTACAAAACAATTTTTTCCTACACGAATGGGGAGTTTTCATGCAAGAAGACAGTGAGGAATGCTTTAAGTTTAAGTTTATCAATGTGTTATACTTATCATATGAATATTTGAAATTTCCTATATTTTTAAGGTTAAATGATAAATCTTATGTGAAATCTCAATTCAACTCTAATTTTATGTATTAAGGTTTGCTTTAGCAATGTTATCATATGAATATTTGAAATTTCCTATATTTATGAATATTTGAAATTTCCTATATTTTTTAAATTTTCCCTTATTTTTTAATAGCCGTCCCCTGCCGTCCCCTAAAAAAAGGCCTAAAAAAATCCGTTCGAAACACGCCCCCCATCCCCTACCGTCCCGTCCCGAAACTTGGTGGAACATAGGTTTTGATGTTATAAAGGACACTTGTAAGAAAACCAAATTAGTTAAATGAACAAGATTATTTATTTTAGATAATATCCTGATTATTCCTTAAGGATTAATATATTACCCATGTTAAGCTTCTATTCATCTTGTCCTATAACTAAAGGGCATTAAACTGTTTATGTAAATTGCAACTAATAAGTAATGAAACTCAAATCAAACACCAGTACCAAAGAAAAGGCAGCTATTGAGAATTTAAGACCGGCTATCCAGGTAGATTGTACAGAGGAAAAGAGTAGACATATAGAATCCGTGTTATATTGGTATAATATAAAAAGCACAAGATGATGCACAAGAACACAAGGGCATCTATTAAATAAATGCTGGTGGGAGTCTGAGTTAAGGATCACACCTGTTCATTGAAATTAGTTAACATTAATAACAAATAAGAGCATCATTACAAGTCCCATCTGCTTGAGATGCTTTTTCATCAAAGCATGGAGAGAGATGGCTGCATATCTGTGAAGGGTTAGTTTCCTGAAATGCCTCACCCTCAGAAATTCTTCTACTGAATTTAGTAGTCGATACTGTTTGGAGCACAACTTATTTGTACGAGTTTCAAGAGCTTCTTCAGGTTCAAGAACAAGGTGTCCCTCTTCATCAAAGACTCATTACTCAGTTTGACAGAGAGTGCATTCCCAGTGTCTTCATCAGACAGAATGCGTGATAAGCATTGTGGCTACAACTAGACCTTAGTAATTCCAATGCATAAGCAACAGAAGTGATCTTCTTACAAATCCAGAATGCTCCATAACTTTCATGATAAGTTGACAATTCAATCGCTTTGTGTCAATGAAGTTTGCATGTATGGTTGAAGAGACGCAAAGAACCACCTTGTCTAAAGTGTGAGTAGATAGCAGGATTCCTAGGAGCACATTCTTTTTAATTTTGCTCATCAGTGTCTCAGGATGAAATGAGTTTTGGGTGGGGATAAACTGCAGATAAAGTTATATATTGAAATTAGAGGAACTAAAGGTTCCAATATCAAGTCATTATAGAAGAATTTGGGTTCAATCATTTACACAACAAAGAGATATAAAACACAGATTTGACCATCATATGCATTCATCATGAACATACACTGAAACATGACAGATAGGACACACTAAGAAAGTAGGAACACAATACTTTCATAATGGATAGGGTTGTCAATATATAAAATCAGAAGGGCAGTATACCTGAAAACCCTTGGTAACAACTACTTTAAACCATCACAACTTCGTAATTAAGTCCTCAACATAAACAAGTCTTCATACTATGTGTAAAGATTTGGCGCGGTACACTAATTCCCTTCAATACTTCCCACAGTATCATTTAAGGAGTTAGTAAATAATGCAGTCTCCCAAGGATTGCATTGTTTTTCAATTTATTTCATAATCGTCTGAGAATGAAAGGAGTTTTTGGTGGAGGATAATGTCAAGCATATATTCATGTATTGAAAATAGAGGAATTAAAAGTGTTTTTTTATTGATAAAAGGAGGGTCAGAGGTTCTCTCATCCGTAAATTAATATCAAATGAACCTTCCTACAAAAGATACCTTTCACCCATTTACATCTTTCAAAAGGGATTTAAAAAGGAGACTACTACCAAGTCATTTCCGTAACCCAACAACAGAAAAGGATCCATGTAAAAATACCAAAAATAAATACCTACATTCGCAGTATAACACAAAATTCACTACCATAGAAAGCTAATTTCTGCAGCCAGTTCCAAAGAGCTGTCTTCCATAAGTTCAGCAATAGACCATCTTCTGCAGCATGTGCTCAGCCTTCCGCAGCAACTAGAAAAAGACCAAAGTACATTGACATCCTAGCAGAAAAAGCAATCACTGGACACAGGACTTTTCCTCCCTGCCGGGAGAACAAACCTTCTATTGTCGGTTGGGTGCCTTCTCCATTAGCCTCCAAGGCCTTCTGCTGCAACCTTTCCAACTCTGTTTCTTTGCTTTTGTTGGAATACGTGAACAAGGAAGAAATAAAGAAGGCGGATTGCACACATTTGAGATTGTGTCCGTCTATTTATTATGAATGATGTAGTTACAAAACGGTTGATATAGTTACAACCGGTTACAAAAATAACTAATGACAACCTTATAAATAAGTCTTACATTCTAATACCCCCTCTTAAGGCTTATTCTACATAAAGCAAAAACAAACATTCTAACAAAACAGAATTACGTAATCTTCAGAGGCTTTCACTTTGAAAGCAATGCTATGACTAGGTAGGGCTCCATCAAGCTGCTTCATGACCTTCGTAAAGGTGTAGCTCCCAAGCTGAATTCCCGAGTTCCCGGATTCCACCTCCCCAAACTCCCAAATCATAGATCTCTCAAATTATTGGACAACCATCCATAATCAGCCATCCTCAAGCTCCATCAAGTTGTCTCATGGCCCTCGTGAGAGTATAACTCCCAAGATCCATAGTCTCCCGAACTATCTGAGCAACCATCCATACTGAGCTTCATCTACCCTATATCCTTTCTTGCCTTCAAAGTTTAGAGCATCTTTATATTGTGTATTTGTCACTGTCCTCACTACCTTCTACATCTGGTGGGTCTTCAACCATGGCTATATTGGTTGTATTTGATATGACTTTACCCTTGAGCACATCATTGGCTCGAACACGACAATCCCATGTTGTGTGACCTCTTTTCTTACAATAATGACATTCAATCTCCTAGCTGATCTTCTACGAGAGTTTCTAGTTCTGGAATAGAATGCACTTTCTTGCTGAGAATGACCTTCTACATCTTTTGTAGTTCGTTTTTCTTCAGCTAGAAGAGCTGCAATCATATCATCTAGAGATTGAGATTGAATTTGACTGAGGGTAAAAACTACATTGTTGTATTTTGAAGATAGACTATTTAATAGGATAGCTTTGGCATCCTCATCCTCAATCGCAGCTTTGACTTTTGCTAGTTGTCTGATCAAGGACCTTAGATTATTGATGTGGCTTGACATAGAGACTCCATCCATTTTGAACCTATATAACTGAAGTTTTAGGGAAAATTTGGCATTAACTGCTTTCGCTCCAAATAATTTATTTAGAGCATCCCAAATTTCCTTTAGATGATTTGTCTAGGTCTACATGATGAAGTTTAGAGTCGAGAGAGCAAGGCCAATAATAGCTTTCGCTCTATCATCTTTGCTTTGCCAATCTAATAATTACGATGCATCGGTAGGTACTTGTCTCTTTCCCTTACAATGCCACACAAATTTTAAGTTGCATTTGTATTTTCACTCTCCATGTATGAAAATTTAGAGAAGAATATGTTTCTACGGGAATTTCCATTTTAATAAAATAAAATAAATACAACTACGTATTTTCCGAAATGAGTAAACAAAGAATAAAGTACCAATTCTTTACTGCAACTGTGATGTGCACAGTTTCGCACCCTAGCACAAAACTTTGTTGTCCGAAATTTTTGTTTATTTCATGGCTATTTTTTGCCTTGGCTTGTGGACTGTATATTCACGACTGCAACTAGAACTGTTTTTGGTTGGTATTTTCCATTGAAAAACACAACTTTATATTCAACCCTTGTTTCTTATGATCGTGCCCTGAAAACACCATTGTATGCTTCTTGGGTTCATGTCCACGATTTTGGCTTTGTCTTAACGGCGTAAAATGGCTCACAGAGTTTTAGACACTTTCGTGACTTAGTTTTTGCTCCTTATTCGCGTCACGAGTTCACGACTTAGTTTTTGCTCCTTATTCACGTCAAAGAGTTGCAGACCCTTTCGCGACTTAGTTTTTGCTCCTGATTCGCGACTCCTTGCACGACTGTGTTTGCATAATTGGTACTCGCGACTACACCCCGATTCGTGACTCCTTGCACGATTGTGTTTGGATAACTAGTACTTGCGACTACACGTTTTCTACCCTCACGAAAACAAACATGCCCTTGATTTCATTCACTTGGATCCCTCACGAAAACGAGCGTGCCCTTGATTTCATTCATTTGGATTCAACTTGCATGCCCCAATGGAACTGATCTTCTTCCCTTCTCTCTTTCCTCGCTTGGTCTCGCTCTGATACCAATGTTGGAATACGTGAACAAGGAAGAAATAAAGAGAAGGCGGATTGCACACATTTGAGATTGTGTGTCTGTCTATTTATTATGAATGATGTAGTTACAAAATGGTTGATATAGTTACAACTCGTTACAAAAATAACCTACGTTGCCGGGATACGGGTATGAGTATCGTGCGGATGCGGTATGAGTATCGTGCGGTGCAGATGCGATACGCGGATATGTCAATTTTTAAAAACCCTTGGGTACGATACGTCTTGGATACGTCCGTACATATATATTAAAAAATCAAATATATATATATATATATATATATATATACATCTACTCATTTTACTCATTTTTTAGTCCATAAATAACTGAAATAGTAATATGAAACTTGAATCAATGTTCAAAACATTCAATATACTTAAGACTTAGCATTTTTATTGATCATGTGGTTGCCATACATATCCTTGGCGTATCAGTATTCGTATCCGTATTGGATATGTATCAAATGGGAAATGTGGGGGTCAAGGCGTATCCTGACAACATAGAAAATAACTAATGACAACCTTATAAATAAGTCTTACATTCTAATAGCTTCTTTTTTGTTTGAGGGGAAGAAGTCAAAGTTTTTGAAAGATTCTTCTTGGGCTAGAAACAGGAGCATCTTGGATTAATGGTTCAACTTATTCCAGATCAGAAACCAAAGGATCCTTACACTGTCTTGAAGAAGACATTGGTAAATTTCCGAGAGAACTCCCCTTTCCCTCAACTTCATAACACGGACCCAACCAACTTCCTCCCGAAAACTTATAGAAGCATCATGCTCAATGGAGGAGAAATTGCTGCATGAGAGGTCAGAAAGTCCTCAGCTTCTGGACCTGAATTCTCCCTAAAGTGCTTACCAAAAAAACAGCCATTGTCAACCTACTACTGATCAATAAAAATTCTGAAATTTCACCCAAAGAAATCTAAACTGGGCTTGCCATCCTCCTTCCAGATCTGCTTGTTTGGCATTTGGTTTCTAGCATGCTCAAGGGGACACCAGAAAGACTTATGTCCAATCTGTCTACAATGGAAGCACCATACGGGACGCCTTCATAATCCAAGTTCTGAATCCATGAACCAGCAAAGGCGAGTATGGGCGTGCCTTCATAATCAGCATTGCGTATGCCACTTGTCATTGTGATTAATTGAATTTATTATGTTTATGTGAGGGAAGATCAGTTGGCCAATTTAACCACATTGGATGAGATTATGTTGTGAATTGTCATCAGTCCGCACCATTCCTTAATGAAGAGGGGATACTTGTGCTTGATCCGGATGGACCGTCTCCCACCCTTCAGCTATTCTCTGGATGCCCCTGCCCATCTGCTACCCAACCAACAAGATCTTCATAGGATAATCAGAGATGATATCTACAGACAGTTCATCCAGCACACATGGACCAACCCCGGGGTTACGTCCGAAGATGTCACTCTATGCAGCACACTTTCTCGAGATCCGTGATGGGGTCATTTTTAGACCCATGTACATTTCCCGGCATTGGTTGCAGGCCCTTCGTATCTCTCTGGGTCAGTTTCGAGTGGGCTCACATCGACTCCGTATTGAGATTGATCATCACTTAGACCGCTCGGAGCGGACTTGCCTGCTTTGCTCTCTCCAGAAGTTGAAACCGAAGAACACTTCATTTTCAGATGTCTTATTTACTATGAGATTCATGGGCGATTCCATTGCCTGTTTCGCGAGCTTCCTTCCTTCACAACTTTCTTCAGATACTATGATCAGAGATGTCTTGCTCTCTACCTTCAAGAGGCCATCAGGTTCGGGACAGGCTCCTCCATCCTCCCCCCCGACGGATGGCTACTAGACTGATCACTTCCTTCTTCCCGTTGCTCTCCCCGATGAGGGGTGCTAAGCGGCATTTGGTCACGTGTCTGGACCCCCAGTCTAGGTCCGTTAGGTCTCGTGACTCCGTTCCTTCCACCCAAGGCTCCCTATCTCAGGCATGTCCCAGGGCCCTTCGCATGGACAGCGATCCACCGGGCCTACTTTGAGGCACCGCCTTCCTCCCGGACACCGGCTCCCCAGGCATTCCACAGTCTCTGCTTCTTGTCGTCGGCGCACTGCGAGTTACTCCCATCCGGCCTTGAGTGTTAGGTGATGTTGTTCCTTCTTCCGCTCCCTCCCCACACTGTCATCTCTCTCTTCTTCGTTTCTAGTCTCTCGGCCTCTGTTGTTTCCTTCTCCTCCTCTCCTCTCATTGTATTTCGGGTGAGCCGTTTGGGTCCTCTTCTGGGTTTGTTTGCTTTGTACTCTGCAGTCCCATTGACCTACTTTTGTGGTCATGTGTTGGACATTAATAACATTATCTTATCTTATCTTATCTTCAAGATCCCCATAAGGTTAGGTTGTCTTCACATCCATTTGATCTATTTCAAAACCTCAAGCAATAACAATAGACAAGTGAAATCTAGTTGAAGTTAACTTATCAACATGAGAGAAAATCTCACCAAAATCAATTCCCTCAACTTAGGAATATCCCTTTTACTACCAAGTGAGATTTATACTTCTCCATTTTGCCTTCTCGCACTAAACCTCTTCTTGAGCATCCATTTGAAACCCGGATCGCAACCATCACCCTAACAATTTGTAGGAGCATCCAAGATCTCTTTGCTCAAAGAAGGAATTATAGAATGAGAAAGAAAAGAAAAAAAAATTATATTAATGATCAAAATACCACGCCAATGGGGTTTGGGTGGATCGGTTAAGACAGATGGTTGTGTCCGGATCCACCCAGGTTCAAATCCCGCTAGGCGCGATCCCTTCGGGCGGTTTCTTTCGGTGGTGGTGGGTGTTCCATCACAGGTAGGTTGCGGCGGTTCACTTTGGTGGCGGGTGTTGCGGCACCGATGGATGCAACTCGTGGCTTCGGCTGGTGGTTCTCGACGGTGGTGGAATTTGCATCGTTGGCATTGGCGTTGGCGGCAATCGGTGGCTCTAAAAACAGCGGTGGCGGAAAAATTACATCGTCGGTGTGGGCTCAGTGGCCGCGTTGGTTTGTGTTGGTCTTAATTGTAATATCTTGTCTGAGGACATTGTTGTAGGGTGGGGCCCCACCAACCCTTTGGTTCATAGCTCCGGTCAAAGCGTTTAACAATTAAAAAAATGATCAAAAATAACCAAAAGTAGGTCAACAGGACTCAAGATACAACAATTAACAATAGAAAGTTATAGGAAGAGAGAACGCTATAAGCAAAATAACAAAAAGTACAAAAGACAAATAAAAGAGTGTGCCACTAACACGGGTGGTAATGAAATCAATACAAATAGCAATGACAGGATAACAAGAGCCCCTAAAGCATTTTCCAATGAAGACTAAAAGGAAATCTCATCGACTATCTTTTCCTGAAGTGGAGTCATCTGGGCCATCATCGACTGTTATAAAATATTTGATAATGTTGATTGGGGAGTATCCAAGTTCAGAGGGGCTTGGCTGGAAGATCCTACGAGGAAGCAAACTGCTTCCTCTAGAATCTCCCCTAACAGCCAAGGCTGATGCAAAGCACCCGTAGTAGAAAAAAACTCGTGATATGAGTTTGTCCATGTGGTATGGGAGGATCGTAAGTTGTAGATCCATGTCACTGAGAAGGCACATGGCCAAGCTAGTGGGAGGGAGTCGTGAGGCTGAGGGGGAGTATGTTGGGGTAGTTAAATACTTTGAGTAATAATGGTGCGCTGAGAGAAGCGTCACCCGACTATTCTATCAACTCTACTATGTGAAGTGTCACCGTCCTAAAGGCCCTTAGTGTTCACCATCTCCTAGGTGGACTAGAAAAAGAGGTGATTAAAAGGAGGCTCCAGAGCCTCTGAACCCCCTACGAGGGATTTGCACTTTGGAGAGACAACCTTACGAAGATTAAGAGTTAGGTGCTATCGGTCGTCGATATCTAAAGAAAGTAGATAGAGTGTTGCCTAAGTCCCCGTCTGACAGTAATGGCATCTTCCTTGTATCACATAGTAAATGGGACATCTAACCATAAAGTGTTCCTAAGTGTCCATGTACTTAGAGAGTGCAAGGATGGCAAATTTGGTCCTTTCGGAGAATGTGATGATTAATTTCAACCAGTAACTAGTGAGAGCATACTCTCATCTGGCCGCGGGGAAATCTTAAGGCATGGGGCCAATGGCGTTGGAGATGGTGAGGGTAACAAATAATGCCATCCACCACATGTAAGAAATGCTTGACCTAAATAGAAAGCTTGGGGTTGAGTGGCTCAAGGGGGAGATTTAGGTAACCTATATATATTATCTGTAAATGTCTAGCAGCTTTGGTGATAACATCCTTTGTGGGATGGAGCCTCGGGGGTCAACTAGGGAGTACATGAGAGGGGTTAGCCTATCTATGCCCATGCCAATAGAAGGGAGCAACCTAGCCTCAAAGTACCAACAATGTTGGCCTTTGGTTGTGATCGGTGAAGCAATCCTCTCAGAAGAGAAAAGTACGAAGTATGGATATCTCTCACGACCCAAAGTTGAGGTCCCTAAGGATCTAAGTCTATGGATGAAGAAAGTGAACTTAAAGATAGTCTCAAGGCATAGAAGCAATCCTCTCAAAACAACAAGGTACTAAGTATGGATATCTGTCACGACCCAAAGTTGAGGTCCTTAAGGATCTATGTCTATGGATGAAGAAACTAAACTTGAAGATATTCTCAAGGCGTAGTGGTCGGGAGGAAAATTCAGCTTGGACAATGCACTAAGGAATTGTCCGCTTGCGACAAATCATGTGCTACAACATGAGAGTCTTGACCCTCTCAATACAACCCCAATCGAAGGCTCACAGACTAGGTCCCCAAGCCTTTGAAGCATATAAAATTGTAGGCTTGATAATTGTATCAAAAAGGCATAACTTGGGAGGGATGTCATAGAAATGGATTTGGAAATACTGGCACTCCAAGATAGAAAGAAAGGCATACCCCTTGCAAAAGAATGGACCAGAAAAATGGGGCCAAGCAGGTGTACACTAATGAGATCTGTATAAGTTCCCCATTGTAGAAAACATGAAAGTTTGAGATAAAGCACTTGGAAATATTGAAAATCATGACCTTAGTTTTACTAAGGTTGACTAAAAATGTCCAAGATCATAAAAAAGGCAACGGCATTAATTTGTCATTGTAAGCCCTCAACAGAATGTGAGAGGATTGTTGCTCTAATTTCACCCTAGTCCCCAATCTCGAGGTCACACGCACAAGTCCAAGAGACCACAACATGCTTCCCATGTAAGCAACACTCTCGCACCAGCATATCACACAAGGTAACCTTGTGCGCTCACCTAAGACACAAGAAAAGACCAGGTTCCGTTGGTTTTGGTGCATGCCATGATAGTTTTGAGACATTCACATAATAATCACTTAGTGCAGGAGAATGCATTCACCATATAAGATAACACCAACAGAATGCAAAGAATTAACCATTCAATACAAGTACTCAACAATAATCAATTACTATGCATGAATCTTCCATACACACTAGCTACCAACCAACCCTCCTCGATATGAGATATTGGAAGGGTATATATACTAGTGGGGCATTCCCTTCACCACTCAATCACTAATTACATTGGTCCCCATCAAAGGGTAACATGAAAACATCTTTAAATCTAGGCTTGGCATGCAAGCCCCAAAAGCTTTCGTCTCTTGATGGTACACGCTATGTGTTCTACATTGATCTCTTCTTCTCTACTACCACTTGTCACTTGTCCCGCACCATGATAATTGTTCAAACATGTTCCTCGATGCACTTCGCTCTCTTCACAAATTGTTGTCATCACATCAACACACTCTCAAACATCTATGCAATCGCTTCCCAACCAAAAGTCCAAGATTTTTGTAATCTTTGAAGCCCCCATGTAGAGTCTCACATGCCAAGTATCTGAAATTCTATCTAGTTCTTTCACATGCCAAGTGTCTGGAGCCTTTCCTATTGTCGCATGTGCCAAATGTAACAAATTTTAGTCCGCTCTAATTAATATGAGTGCACACCGCTTGTCACCTCCTACATACTAAGTGCACACCAAATCAAGGGGTCCAAAACTCCTAAGTCCCGCTCCTCCTCGAGACTTGATCAAAATGCCTTATGTTACACCCAAAATGTATACTTAGCGAAAACATATATATTTAATCAAAATGTGGAATCAACAAGGACAACAACATCAACTAAAAAAGAATAACTATATCCATCTCATGCAAAATACAATTGCCATCTAAATGGGTATGTTGCCAAAGAAACTCCTCTAACTCATCAATGTAAATGTTTAATAGAGTGGGAGCGAGAGGACAACCTTGCTTGACCCCAATGGTGTTCTTAATAAAGTCAAAGAAATTGTAAGAAGTACGAAAGTGTCCAATAATTGTCTCATAAAGCCTCCAAGCGACGGTAATCAAAGAATTTGGGATGTTGATATCTCTTAACTTCTAGAAAAGCAAGTGTCTCGGAACCGAGTCAAAGGCCTTTCGGAAATCAACAAAACAGCAAAAGACTTTAGACAACATGATGAGCTTCCTCAATAATTGCTCAAAGTGTAAAGATGTGGACAATAGTCTAATGGTCTCTCCTGAAACCATCGTACCCCTTAGTTATGAGATTATTCCTTTCCAAGTATTATGACACCTACATGTTCAATACTATGACATAAAGCTTCAAAAATGCATGCCCAGTCATAAAGGTCCTATAGTTGCCAAGGGTAGAGAGAACCCTTAGGGTGAATGATGTGCTATAAACCACAACTTAGGAAACCCTAAGCATACCACCTCATTAAAGAGTGTGGCATGGGGAGAGACCAAGGAATCCACAACATATTTGATGAATTCAACTTGGAGACCTTCACAATCCACTACTTTGCTAGTGCACAACTTCAAAATAGCTCTCTTAGTGGAAGAAGCAAAGAAGGAAGAAGACAATGACGGAAGAGTGCGGGCAATGACAGCAGCGTGGCACAGGCCATTATAGAGGGAACAAGCATAGGAGACACAATCGTTGGGGGTGATATTGAAAACGGTGTCTTTTCTCAAGAGAAGGGTACATCAAAAAGTATTAGATGAGTAGTCGAGATCAACAGGGGTTAAAGTTGTCTAGATGCAAAAAAAAAAATTCTTACATCGAAGAAGCCAACAACACTCCCTACGTAAGTCGGGGATGGAGGATCATGGGCTAGAGAAAACAAAAGTCTCCAATGAAGGGATTTACATTCATCATCGTACCACCAATTATCATGTGGTAGGACCCGTGCGGTCGTGGAGGAAGGCGGCTTCGAGTAGTGTGTCGTGGGGGACAAGACTCAAGGGTGACATCTTATAGGGTTTGATGTAAGAACTCATAGATGGAGTTAATGGTGGGAAGAGAAGGGAGTAGGACCAATACATGAGAAGGGAAAGACAGATAAACATAGTCAATAGTGTAGTCCTCATCAAAGTGGATTGTGGAGGGTCGGGGGAGAGGGGAAGGGGCGGGCGGGAGAATCAATGTGAAGGGTGAACATCAAGACGGCATGGTCGCTAAGTGAGAGTTGAGGAAAAATAAGGAAGTCGTAGATGGAGCGGATGAGGAATTTGTCCACGATGGTCACACCACCGCCATGGGGAAAACAAATGAATCTACCAAAGTCAAGGAAGTGAGGAAGCTCATTGAGAATGTGGAGGCTCGAGATTTACCCAAACTGGAGAGAATGTCTCCCATAGGCCATAGTGTAGAATTCATGTCAGCAGAAGCTTGTTGAAGACCAAACTCTTCTAGATCTAACTCATGAAAGAATAACTCATCATGTGAATGATCATGAATAGGCATTTGGAGGTTCGTTGTATGGGCATTAAAATTACCCAAAAGAATGATAACACCAATACTAGAGTATCTCCAATATTAGAGTACTAAGAGATCTTTGGATAGAGGTCAAGGTCTAGGTCACAATCAATGTCAATGACGAAAGGAGATATGGCAGGGGTGAAGTAGCATACAACTATGCAGACATCCTGGAGAAGGTGGATCCCTCTGAACCAACAGCCACAAGTGTCTCGAGTGTGCTATATCTTGAATGAGGCAAGACACATCACACAAATCACAAACACCACCCGATCTATGACTTCCACAACAAGAACTACGAGTACCCCATGACTAGAGGGCGGGACCGCTCGAGGTTCTCATGGGTCTCAGTGAGGAAGATGAGATCCCATAAAGCAATAACATCCTAGAAGGTAGGTGGGGAACACCAAATAGTGTCATTGTAGTTCCAACAAGCAATGCAAATGCTACAACCACCCACCGAGACCAAAGGTCATTGCCATTCTAACGGTCTACAACATGTCCACCCAAGGGAAGAGAATCACAAATGACATCCCTACAGTCTCTGATAACAGCCAACTTGTTTCCTTTCTAGCCAGCGACAACCTAGATATGAGCTTTCCGAAGCTCCTCAACCTAGAGTCTTGCGAGATCTAGAGTCTTGCGAGACCTACATCTTCATAAACTTTTTGTAGGAGGGTAAAGAGTTTATTTTTGCTTTAAGAGCTTGCAAACACTCTTATGTAGTTCAGAATTGGATAACAAGGGTGTTGTCTAGTAATGTCCAAGCTTTAGTAAGGGAAATATCGTTTAAGTCCAAAGCTTCACAAGAGCACATGACCTACCTGCAAGGGATCAGGAACGGTTTAGGGATGCCACGAACACAAAGGTTGAGTGCCTTGGTTTGATGTGCCTTTTCTTCTTCAAATTTTGCTTGGACAGCCATTTCCACCACTGAAGGTGCTTTTTTCCCCTTAACTAATGGTACCCATGAATTTGTTCCAACCTGTTTTTGGATAGAGGTTGTTGGGTTGAGTTTTCTTTTTTAGGTGCTTGTGTTGAATGATTTTCTCTAATTACTTGTTCTTAACTTCTGAAACCACCTCATAAAGCTGCTGAAAGCATCAGGAATCTGCAAGGCTGGCTTGGGTTTGTTCAAGTTTAATGATTCTTGCCTGCAAATCAGCAATAATGTCATCTTTCTCCCATAATTGTTTTTGTAACAGCAACAAAAGGTCTTGAAAGAACCCAATGTCTCAATTCTAGATAAACGGTTACAAAAATTAGCAAATTTATTATTGGTGATAAAACCCCAATGGCGAGGAGTAAAAGGGAGCTCCATGCAAATGCAATCTTTGTTCACTAAATAGCCCTGCAAATATGAATACTTCTCCCCTAGACTACAAGTATAAACCTCTCACAACAGACCTTTGCATATGCCTACAATAGAATTTTCCAGTCGGTGTAAATCATACCTAGAAGCACCTTGTCCTAGCCCAAGTTTCTAAATTTGTTATTTTTGAATTTGGTATAGTCTACCAACATCTTTGAAACCTTCAAACTGTCGTCATTTTCTGCAACCCATTCTCTCCATTGAAATAATCGTTTGACCTGGTCTACAAATCAATCAAAATCATGATTTCTGCAATGATGTCTTCATGTATGACACCTTTTCTACACGTGTCTTCGTAAGATTCCAAGCTTCATGCATGTGAGTTACAAGAAACCCTGGACCAAATGCGAATAACAGATGCGAATCAAAATGGTGGTCGCATGACTCACAAATGTGAATCTAAACACGAGTAGATGAGAAACTAGGGCACACTTGTCCCTATAAGGCAATTGCAAAGGGAAAACATGATGGAAAATAGACGAGAAAACACAAGAAGGATCAAAACGGTACCGAAAAGGATTTGACGTGACAAGAATGATAAAAGGGGATGTGAAGGATCCATTAGAGAGAAACATTTTATAATTTTCAAAGCGAAAATGGTCTGGCTTCAATCTCATTTCGTAATTCGTGGGTAAGACATTTTTTTGCTGTTATAATCATGTAGGAATAAACAGAAGATTAAAATAACAAAACTAAACAAAGTCACGCATTCTTCAAAAGCTTCTTCTTTGAAGGCAAAAAGGGATCTAGTGTAGATAAAGCTCAACATGGATGGTTGCCCAGTTAGTTTGGGAGTTTGTGGATCTTGGGAATTATACCCTTACGAGGGTCATGAGACAACTTGATGGAGCACTGTGGATGTCGCTCAATATGAATGGTTGTCCAATAATTTGGGAGGTTTGTAATTCGGGAGTTTGGGGAGGTGGAATCCAAGAACTTAAGAATTCAACTCGAGAACTACACCTTTATGAGGGTTACGAGGCAACTTGATGGAGTTCTACTTGGTCAAAGAACTATTTTCAAAGAGAAAGCTTTTGAAGAATGCATGACTCTATTTAGCTTTGTTATTTTAATCTTCTATCAATATGTTTGTTTTTGTTTTTGTTATGTAAGCCTTAAGAGGATGTATAATAATATAAAGCTCATAGTTTATTATCATGTCACTATTGGTTATGCATTAACTAATGTTTGGTTGTAACCACCTCAACCATTTTGTAACTATCTCTTGCATAATAAAATGATGGATACACAAAGTTCAAACTACTATCTCTTGTAAGGTGATCTGGGAAATCAAAAACAATTAGGCATTTTTTCTTTTAGTAGGGTTCATGATGAGGATTACATCACCTAGTCATTTGGACAAAGCCCATGTTCTGGTGGGCTATATAAATTTGTGGGAATACATATCATTTTTGGCTCGGTGTTGCCTATTTTACCGACACCGTGTAGTGAGGGGATTTCATGTCCCAATGCCTGGGCCTTAAACAGGATCTCACAAGAAACAACTGTCATTTTTGTTCAAGCTCCACTATAATGGATGGAGTGAAGCTAAGGGGGATTTGACCCTTTGAACCACAACATTAGACAACGCTTCCTAATTTCACTGGACTTACATCTTGCATACATAAAGGTATATTGAGGATGCCCCTAACAACCTTGTTTATCCTAGTTAGGTGGCCAAACTAGATTAGGTTGTGCTTGCTTGACTCTCCCCCACATCTTGGTTGAAAAACTGAAAATACGTTACTTTCTCCGAGTCAAAACTTGATTTTCCAAAACCCACGAGGTGAAACTTTGTCTGAGTTAAACCTTGTTTTAGCAATAAAACAAGGTGCAACTCTATCCAAGTTGAATCGCATTTATCACACATCAAGACCTAAAACTCTCAAAAACTTTAGCCTCATTTTCAAGAAAGCAACTTTGAAACTCTGCCAAAATTCCATCTAAACCAAATCAAACAATGGCATTCATGATTAGATATCCACTTCTTCCAAAGCCAACACCCTAACTCGTAACTCTTGGGTATATTCTCCAACAAAGAAAACTCTCCATCTACTAGTTATCATCCTCATGTCACCTGATATGGAACTTGTTCTATCTCAACCATCCCATCAAGATCCTAATCTAGTCATCTTCAAGATCCAACAAACTTAACCAACAAGTGGCCAACCTCGCATCCCGCATTAGCCCTCTACCTTCCCAACCTTCGTAAGCTAATAAATCCCATCCACAAACCAATCCTACTGCAGCCCGAAGCCTCACTCGATCAAATTTCCCCAAGAAAACCCCAAGTCACCCAAACTACATCTTCCCTCATTGAAGATCCCTGCAATCCAAAATCACTTAATCAAAAATCTAATTCAACTCCCACATCATGATCCAATCCACAAGAACCCCTTCTCCCATCCGCACTAAAACATCTTCTTCAAGTAACACCAAACTATTCAAAATCCATATCTGATTCAGCCCCTAAGCCATCCCAATCTAGCAATCATAATCGCACTTTCGAGCCACCTCAACCAAGCATTATCCTATCATCACCAATCCTCTAAAGTCCATTGTTTGCATCCACTTCAAACAATTAACAAGTGAAGATGTGTAAAGATATCTTTTCAAAGCACTCTCAAGTTCCTTTGTGGAAATAACAAGGTCAAAACCACCCAGTCCCATCGTATTCATCAAAAACAACTTCTAAATCCCAAACACTTGTTGGACCCCTTCCTTCAAATCAACCATTTATCATTGACAAACATGGACCTCCTCTTATCCTCCCATCATCCCATTTCCCCTTACATATCAAACCTTCTAGGTTTATCCTTGGTCCATCTCCTATCCTTTCATCACCCAGTCATCCCTCACATATCACATCCCCTAAATCACAATATATCCTTGGGCCACCTCCTACTCACCCATCACAATCTATCCTTGGGCTACCTCCTAATCTCCCACTACAATCAATCCTTGGGTCACCTCCTACTCACCCATTACAATCACTCCTTGGACCACCTCCTACTTGCCCCTGGCAATCAATCCTTGGACCACTTCCTATCTATCCATCATATCACCCCTCTCTTAGCAGATGTGACAAGCCCACAATCTTCTCAAACAGTCCTCTCATCAATTATGAACATCCATTTCTTGTCCACATTACCCAAGACCAACGAGAATCACACATCAGCTATGGGAAGACAAAAGAATTTCTTCATCAAAAGAGGAGCAAAAATCAAAGAATCTCCAAAAATCAAAATAAATCCAACCACAAAAAATCCAAAAACTCAAATGCGATTCAAAAGTCAAAACCAATGCAAATGTTAAGTATGGTAAAAGTGCAAAAATCCATGGATAAGGAACTCAAGCTTCCCCCCTTAAACACCAAAATCGCAAGATAAATCTAAATCACTTATCAAGTGTGATCTCACCAAGACCATTGAGCTTGGAGCCAATATCACTTTTGAGAAGCAAAAACTCATTGTTGCCTCATAAAAGACATTGCAACAATCGTTGGTGGGTCCTATGACAAGGTGTGACACTGTTGGTCCCAAATCCTAAACCCATCCTAGCCTATCCCATCCCGAATCTTTTTCAACCATCACATCTTGAATCCTATTTATCCCCCTTTCATCCACTATCATCGCGTCGTCCGACACTAGAACAAATTTTTCTTCCTCAACGGTTTTCCTTTTGCCCACCTTCTATAAATAAAAATATCCAAAATCCAAAAAAAAATCAAAATATCCAAAATCAAAAAAATAAAAATATCCAAAATAAAAAAATAAAAATATCCAAAATCATTAAAAACAAAACATCCAAAATCAAAAAACAAAATCATAAAAATCAAAACATATGCAATCACAATAAGGCCTCGCCTACACACAGATGTTCTTTCTTTTCTTTCCATCCTTTTGCACATCACCCATCATCGCCATACTTTCGGTGCTCTTTCTTTTGATTACTCTATTTGCACTCATCGTGAGGCAATAATCTCTATTGTAGCCATTTGACCTTGGTCTTTCATTACCTAGATAAATTAAAGAACAATTGTCCTCTTAGAGATCCTATCACTATCATACACTTAATACGCTTGTTGCGAAGAGCTTTGGTTGTATCCGTTCACACCTTTGGACAATGTCATCACCACCATCACTTCGCACCCTTCATTAGTGGTTCTTAACACCTTATCAAAACAATTGACAGAGCTGAATATCTTTTCAAAAACCAACCAAAACAGAAAAAAATCAAAAAGTAAAACAATATCAAAACTCTCTCTAAGGGCAAAACAAAAAAAACAAAAAGTAGGGTGTCTCCAATTATATCTATCTACCGGGGCTATGGACGCTTTGACTAGTACTAGAGCAATGTTACGACTAGAATCAAATACATCTCCATCGGGGTTATAAGCGTTTGGCTGGCAGCGAAGCAATGTGCGATTCTCCGCCAACACAACCTTCATCCACCAATCAACTATCAAAACCAATCAGTCCTATACATTGGCTAGTTGGTCTTCACTTACTACCTACTAAATCTTCACTCAAGCAATTAACTTTCGTGCACGGACACTTTGGATCTCGACGAGCAACAAGACTAGTCTATTACCAAGTGTTGTTTGGACCTGTTCACACTCCTATTTTAGTCCATCTTTTGTCTCAAGATATGAGCCTTTGGCTCATCACTTGTTCATCACCAATCATCAAACTATTTTTTCATATCCATCCATAGCATTCATACTTGCCTTCATACTTGCCTTTTGCTTCGCTTTCAAAACATCTGTGTGCATTTATTGTATTTTTACCATGTCCTGGGAGCAACTTTGTCCCCATTTAAAAAATCAATCGTGTACCTCTTTCTATCATTTGTTTATTTTCCATTTTTGCATCCAATGTTCTCTTGAGGCAGCTTGCGCCCAAAATCAACATGTCACCTATACCACGTAGCTTGGAAAAGGGGCACAAAGGTATCAACATTGGATGACCGCACCTTGCTTAAGGTCTTTTCATTTGCAATAATCCAAAAATCCAAAAATATTTATAGCTTATCAAAATCCCAAAATATCCAAAAATCCAAGAGCCCAAAAAACATCCCAAAAACCATAACATCGTAAACTACGAAATCCAAAAAAATCATAAAACACAAAAATCCAAAACATATAAACCCGAAATCCAAAAAAATCATAAAACACAAAAATCCAAAACATCATAAAACATGAAATCCAAAAAAATCATAAAACACAAATATCTAAAACATCATAAAACCCGAAATTCTAAAAACAACTAGAAAATTCAAAACCAAAAATCCAAAGAACTTAGAAAATAAAAATCCTATCTATTACTCAACCATGTGTTTTAAAGACAAATGAAACACCATCAACATCTCACCACCTTTGACATCGTTTTCTATCCAAGTCTCCCAAAGATAAATCGTTATGCAGGGCAAGTTCTCTCGTTTGTCATCTCACCACCAATGACATTGTTTGCCATCCAAGTCTCCCCAACATATATCGTTGTCGAGGACAAGTAATAGTTCATTTTGTCATCTCTCGGTACAGATTAGTCCCCCATCCATCTCCCTTACGTGTATGCTCGCTTGGAAATATCATTTCCCTTGTCTCAATCCTACATCACTTGGGTATTAAACAGGACAAAAATCAAATGCATTCATTAAACAATTGTTTGTTTGAGTGTGTTTTCTTGTGCTTGTTTGTATGTTTATTTGCTTAATTGCATTGCATTGTACTTTGCTTTTGAGTCAGTCCTATAACATCTTACAAACATTGGTATTATGGTTTTTCATATCATAGTACTTGTTGTATGTTAATATCAAATAAAGGTTATTCAAAACAATATCCGTGTGCAAGCTAAGCAACATTTTCCCCATACCCCTATGGCGAAATTGCATGTGATTTTTCCCTTCTCTTTGTGAGAGTCCATACCCTTCTTCTATCACCGCATGGTCTCTCGAGGGGGCATCCTCTTATAAATCTCTTCATTCCTCCTATCATCCCATCGTGTTTACTACTTTCTTTGAAAGGGCGACACTAACGCTAACACTAATGCGACACCCTCCCGAAGAGAAGTAAATGCGAGACACCTAAAATTCGCCACATTAAACTTAGTTTAAAGGTTCTCAAATAACACTAACCTTGCTTTTCTTTTATTAATTAATGACCATTTGTTAATTAATTAGATTCCTCCTATGGATACTAATTTACGAACTTACGTTAATTTAAAAAATTCTCTTCATTGTTAATTAATAATCCATTATTAATTAACTAGAAATCCCCTTCGTATTAATTAATGACCCTTCATTAATTAAAATCATGCATCAAATCATCTCTAAATCTCATTAAATTCCCCTAAAATCATCTCAAATAGCTTCTACAAGCTAATCAAGGCATATTAATTAATCCCCAATTGATTAATTAAGCCCCCTTTATCCCCATCCAAGTCTTATGGAGCACTAATCCCATTTAATTTCTCTAAATCCTACTTAATCAAGCTTAATCCTACTTAACCAAGCTTAAGCCTACATTCCCATTATCCCACATTCATTGAGAATGGCACTCTTCCCAAGAAGAGAAGGCTATAAAAGCAACCCTCTACCCCCATCCCAAAACACACCTTGACATCTTGTTACACCAATTTCTCATATGAGCATTCTATTACTAGAAAGCTTGCCAAAGTGAGAAAAAACCCTCTTTGGTTGAAGTAGAAAGAGGAGATCCAAACATGGCTTTTTCCATTTTGAATGGACCTCTTGCTTCACCGAGCTCCCCTCCTTAAACAAACCTCACGGTGTTGGTTTTGCACATGGTTCAACAAGGATATCCACATCTCCAAAGCAAATCCACAAATCAAAGGGAGGTTTGCATTTCCATGTTATGTTTATGCAAATTTTTTTCTTCCCTTTCTTGCTTTATCTTGATGTATTTGCATTAGTAGTAGATTAGGATTTACTTGGTATTAGATCCTAGCTTTATTTTCTACTTCTAACGCATGCATACACAACCCATTGATTTGTGTCCACAAGATCTTCCACGACAAAATGCTAGCCATTAAATTTTCCTTTCTCTATCCTTGAGCTTTCCAACATTTTTCTTGACACAAGATGGCCCCGCGCACCACTCCCACTCAAGAAAAGGTTTATCTATGGCCAAGATGCTTAGCTCTCCAAAATAGCTAAACCTTAGCTCGATACCAAATGAAGAGATAGAATATCAATAAACCTATACAAGAGAATTAATGCTAACAAAATCTTAAAATATAGCGAGAAAAGGAAAAAACACTCACAATATACACAAGACAATTGACCTAAGAGATCTTTTTGAGATAAAACCTAGCAAAACAATGCCCACTTATAGTATTACTTTAACCCTTCACAATAGAATAAGGTATTTCTCCTTTTTCTATTTTACCATAATCCATATATGTGTATTAATTGGGGCATCGCCGCTAAGGGGTAACACAATATAATGGGTATAAAACCATGGATTGAGAAATCGTCAATACAATACCATGGGCATTAAACCATTGGTCATCAACTATGTGCCGAAACTACCCATCTGCACTCGAATTACCCATAAGAGTCCCCAATACAAATCACGAAGATGGAATTCCCTACATGTGGGGTAGATTATACATCATGGCAAAGTGTATTGCTTGTAAAGGGGACTAAATAATGCAAAATATAAAAAGCATTTCCAAAAACTAATACAGAAAATGTTTGATCTTAAGATGTTATTGAAATCTAAATATAGTTATTAGGAAAAACGTCTCCAAGACAAATATCGGTACTAAGATATCTCCCAATACCTAAAGACTTCATTCCGAGATTCCTGCATCTTCCGAGGAGTCTCCCGACTTGAGCTGCAGACTCATATTAAATAAGGAAAAGAAAATGAAAAAATGATTTCATATGAGCCAAATTGGCCCCTATCACTACTACCTAACCCTAAATGACTAACACCTATGCCCTACTCTCAATTCTATTTTACTTTAAATTCTTTTATGAATTTTGTCTTTTGAAATTTGTTTACACATGGTATGATAACGTTTATATATTTATAGCCTTTCCCAATACATGACTACCGTATTTACGAGAAAATGGCATACTCACGCCCATCCCCATCTCTCGTACTAGAACGGATACATATTTCTTGGTGACTATCAATTTAAACCTTTCATTGAAGTAGAGCCAATATCTCCAATGAAAATGTCGAGGAACCCAATGCTGATCATGAAGCTCTTTATATTTCGCTTGAGTCTTCTAGAATGTATCAAGAACATGTGCATGTACTTCAACCAAATCTTGGACAAAACAAAGAAGTCTTAGCTTGCCCTTTTTGCAGATAAAAAGAAGTTTTGAGTAGAACTCCAAGAATCTTGTAAGAAGTGGTTGATATGCATTGCAAACCTAAAATGGGGTGTATCTTGTAGACACACAGATAGCTCTATTGTAACTATGCTGCAACACATGAAGATGTGTGTTGCTCTGCTTATTTTGTTCATGATTTGTGGAGAGTATGAACCTAGGAGCGATTCACTGCCTCAGTTTGACCATCAGTTTGTGGAAGAATCTCGACTAACAGCCCAAAATTTTTCACAAGGTTTTCTACATGCAACTAAGAAATCTTGAGTAACAATTAGAAATAATAGTGACTTGTAAGACAAAGTGACACTATACATGCTCGAAAACAACTCGGCAGCTTTTGAATCACATACAGTTTTGTTGCATGGAATGAATACAATCAGAAAATCTACATACAACAACAAAAATGAAATTGTGCTTCCTAGGACTAGCAGGCAATCTGCTAATAGAGTCCATTGATATGGATTCCCACAGCCTAGAGGAAATGGTAAAAGCTTGGTAAAAATCAAGCTTTCTATTAGAAGGTTTGGATTGGCTGCATATTGTACACTTTTAATCAAATCTTCCACACACTTCCTCATAGATGGCCAATGAAAATCCCTCTGTAAATACTGCAAAATCTCCGATGTGCCAAAAGGACCACCATATGATGATGAATGTGCTTCTTTTATGAGTGTAAGACAGGCTAAACAAGTTGGCACACAAAGCTGATTTAATTTGTACAATAAACCAACTCTTAATGTATGTAGTAAAAGAGTTGATTTAGCACTGTAGGCTGTTATAAAGCCATAAGAATTCACCCAAACTGTGGATCTGAAGAATACAGTGACTTCCAATCTTCATATGTAGTACAAATCTAGCATCAAGGATATGTAAAACACTGGAAGGATGTCTATTCAATAATCCCCTTTTTGTATTTGATAATTACATAAATTGTTGTTATAACAAGCCATTTAAGATGCCTTTGTTCTTAAATCTTAGATTGTGAATTCAAAAGCATGAGTTGCTAATGATCAGTGTAAAGAATAGTTTACTTACCAAGGATATAGTGACTCCATCGCTCGAGTTCTTAACCAATACATCAAATTCCTTATTATATGTGCTACGGGTCTCTTTCGTCATACTGGAAAATGTTTCTCAATGATATGCGATTAGGTGGCCTCCATGCTTGAGAATAACACCTATAGCATTATCTGAAGCATGGGTCTCAATCTCAAAGGGTTGATGCAAATCAAGAAGAGCAAGCACAACGGCACCCATGAGCTGCTGAAATATTTCAGTGATTGTGGCACAAAGAGATAGGTACTTATTGATACTAGCATGTTTGACTGCCTGCTTGCCAGAAAGTAAAGGAGGTTTGAGCGAAGATGAGAAAAGCCAAGTTCACCTATATTTTACCATCATTCTGGATTTGATGAATTTTGTGTAGCTCATCACAAATAGCATGCCTATCATACTCATAAGGATGCACAAGGATTAACTCAATACAATCGAATGGAATGATGAAAAAATCGAATACGCATTTCCTTGTTTCTAGTGTTGTAGTCCCAACATCTTTGACCCAACCGAAATGATAAGTTGTTGGATGGGTGATGATAGGAACTTGTAAATCTGAGATTAGCTTAAGAGATACTAGATTTTTCTAAGAGCCATTATCAATTATAAGGATACCAATCGATCCTTTATCAAACAATTCTGTCTTAAGGGTACTTCCCTCAGATTGGCTGAATAGTCTATGATCATCAAAATATGATACAGATCTGGACAAACTGGATTATCAGTAACATTTTCTGCATCCTTGGGTTCACGTTTTAGAAGAGCCTTGGATTCTTTCGTGGCCAGTAGAGCTCTACTTCTTAAATGGGATGGCCAGGCCTCTTGTGATAACTACAGTGTTTTTTTGTGCCAGAAAACGGAGATGGCTTACATGAACCCTTAGACTGTCTACTAAAGTTAAATTGCATCTTAGTGGTGGAAGCATTTGAGATAGAATCACCGGTATGGCTGGAACTGGAGCCTTTTGCTAAATTTAAACTTAGTTTCAACAGAGATAGCAAATCTTATAAGCTCTTTCTAAGGAATGTAATTCAAACATAACTATGTTCTTCCTATGATTGGGCAGTAGCAAAAACACAATTTGATCTTGAGTCGGGATATGATCGACTTGCAGTTTCACGAAAAAACAATGTAATATTGCACCAAATGACTTAGCAGTTGCCTGAGTTAAAGCCATTGAACTCATAGATTGTCTTGATACCCAACAGGGTATAAACACTGTTTCACAGCATCTTACAAGCCAACCCATGAGATGATATCATTATCACCACCATCTTCCTCTTCAACAGCTGCAGGAATTTCCTAACAACTTTGACACCAATCTAGGGCACTGTCTTCCTTATGTACTTCAATAGTTTGGAACATATCAGCATCAGTGATCCTGGGACGAGTCTTTAAATATACCTTAAGGCTGCGGAGCTAGGAGTCAAAGATTCTCATCAGTGAAGCTTTTGTTGAACCAAGGGAATTTTACCTTGGCAGAGAGTTGGACGCCATTCTGTGGTGCTTGAGCAGTTGGTGTTGTAGCTCGATTACACAAAAACATTGTCTACATTGTTCTCATCATCTCTTGCAGAAACTTGGTCTGGTTCTCAATCTAAGTGGCAAGGATGTGCTCAAGAGCGCTAGCCTGACTAGGAAGGATCTACTCATGGGCATTGGTATTCACAGATTCTTGTGACAATTCCTCATGAGACGCGTTTACTGAAGGCATTTTGAATCAGATCTAGGAAATGAGAACTTGATGTAAGTTGGATATCGGCTGATAGCAAGACTGTTATATCTAAATTAGGATGAAGAATAAATGCAACAAATCTATTGTCCTTTCTATGCTCGAAAAAATCGGAGATTTGCACCCAAAAGTCACTTATATGTGCCCAAAATTCAAAGACCTGTGCCAAGAAGTCACAGATTTGTGCCTACAAATAGAGCTTCTAGTGTTGCAAAGAGTTTTCCACGGATGACAAAGGCATGAACATAAGAGGCCATGAGGTAACTCCCAAATTTTGAAATTTGCTAAAAAGAGTAAACCCACAAAGGGTAAGAGGCAGAAAGTTTCAGAGAGATGTGACCTTGACTGCCAGATGCCTTGATGGTGTTTAATCAAGTAAGTGTAAGAGATTGAAGCCTTTGAGATCAAGTAATACCAAATGATATGAATAAAATTGCAAGCAAAAAAGAGCACGAAGGAATTAGTCACAACTGTACATCACGTACACTCTATTGTATTAGGTATTTATAAAATACAGTGATATACAAAGAAGCTTCTAGACAAAAGGAAGCTTCTACAAAAAGAAAAGAAAAGGAAGCTTCTAGAGGAAGATACATATTCAATATGTTAGAAATTTGGTAGTAGTCCATAGTATCATTGTTATACTAAGAAGTGGTTGATTAAATTAGAGGGATAGGTTTAAATATTCAATTATTATGTAAACCTATTTAAGTAGGTGGTTGGATTATTAGTTCAACACCCACGTAGACACATGTGAAGATGAGAATTTAGTAAATGTAATAAGTTTGAATATGCTATAAGATAGGATCACAAACAAACATGAGATCGTAAATGTAAAACTTGAAAATTGAATAATGTTTATCTTGATACCGGCTTAATATTGCAACAACAATAACCTTCTAGAAAAAGGAATTCTCTAGAAGAATATATATACATAGAGATGTGTGCGACTAACAGGAATATATGATTGGATTAATATTTTTGTGGGATTTTTACTTGTGTGTGTTTAAGTCATCTCAAGATGACCACCGTGTGTAGTCAATAACGTAATGACATTTTTCCTCGTGTAATTTTGGTAATAATCACAAGGCAAGGGGACCCACTTAGTACACGAGCACCATAAGCATTTGTTAGTAATGGGGAGGAACAATGAATGTAATCCATTGCTTTGGGATTCTCACCCTCTAGCCTATTTCCCCATTGATAAAGCTTTTGGAACGTGTAGTGCTTTTGGAGTTTGCAATGCTTGTGTGCTAAGTGGCTCCCCTTGGCTTGTGATTGTTACCAAAAATACATGAGGAAAAATGGCATTACATTAATGACTACTCATGGTGGTCATCTTGAGATGACTTAAACACACACTAGTAAACATCTCACAAAAATTAATAATCTAAGTAAATTGCTCATGAAAACCTTTAACTAAAGTATATATAAATAAATATAGCTTCTATGACTATGTATCATCAGTTTGGGATTTAATTATTATGTAATTATATATAGAGAGAGAGAGAGTTACGACCAAAGGATTTCAGCTACACTGCCCTTGATGTTTCCCTTTTGATTGCATAGCTTGGCATTCCTATCTACAATGAAATCATGGCATTAAATACATGAGGAGAGATGTTATTACATCAATGAATACTCATGTTGGTCATCTTGAGATGACTTAAGCACACACGATTAAAAATCCAAAAAAAATTAATAATCTAATTAAATTGCTCGTGAAAACCTTCACTTAATAAGAATATATGAATAAATATAGCCTCTATGGCTATGTTTCATTGGTCTGGGATTATGTAATTATAATTTTGGAGAGTTACTACCAAAGGGCTTCAGCTACGCTGCACTTGATTGTGCCCCTTTGATTGTATAGCTTCACATTCCTAAATATCACAATATCATCACACACCTGTTTTCTTGGTTGTGCAAACAGTTGGTCATGAAGCAGTCAAGCAAATGTAAAACCAGATTATGTCCTTGTAATTGGACAATTACATCAAAAGACAGACCTCAAATCAACACCTGTGAGTAAAAGATGAAAAGAAATCGGCAAAAAGACAAGTTTGTAGATCAATTAAAGTGTAGAGAAAGAATTATCCACATTTCTTGATAAGTTAGATATTCCAACTCGGAAGTTGATGTTGAGACAGTTCAACACAATTAAGACAGTTGAATGTGTCAAAAACAAGGACCATTGCTAGGTTATGAACCAATTTAAGCTTCCAAGGAGGAAAAGTTAACTATTTATTCCTGCAAAAGGAAGAGGACCTTGCTTAACTGAGAAATCCTCCCACAAAAGAGGGGAACTGTAGAGAAGTGGAATCCCTTTAAGAAGGTAAAAGACGGTGCCCAAGCATCACCCTTATATCAACACCAGCTAGGTTTGGTGATGAATGTTATGAAGAGTGAACAACCCATGGTTTGAATAACAATTACTATCAGAAGGTAAAAGATATTATTTTGGGTGACAAGACAAGATGAACACTTTCCAAGCACATTGCAAAAAAATTGCCATTAAATGGTATGACCAGTTGGACCTGGAAAAGAAGAAGACATTGGCAAATATAAAGGCTCAATTCATAAAGAATTTAAGAGATGACATGTTGATGCCCAAATATATAGAAGATAAAGGTAAGTCTGTAAAAACAATAAAAAAAAATTGAATCTAGCACAAATGCTGGAAAAACCAATTGGGGGTAAAATAAAGAAACAATATTTTGTAAATTGGATGTGAAACCCTTATAAAGCGGGTTGACATTGTACCTAAATCCAGATATAACGATACATACATTTGGATGCTAGATGTTGAGCAACAATACCATTACAGGTGATAATGATAACAAATCAGGGTTGAAGATGAATGCAAAAATCTCCAAGCCACAAGGAAGAGACACACAAAACAAAGAAACCAAGCATGTGTGATTGAAGGGGCGAACTGAAGGCACATCTAAGATGAGCGTCCAGTTAACCTATGTATCATTTGTGATGATGTCAACACATGACACAAAAGAGTGTTCATTCAATGTGAAAACTAAATCGGAGGAAGAGAAATATGAGAGAGGCCAATTGTAGAATTCCAGCAGAGTAATAATATGGACGTGTGTGGTAGAGATTAACTGCAAACATGAATACAAAAATTATATACTGAACGGAAGATGAATTCAAAATCTCCAAGCCACGAGGAAGAAACACATAAAGGAAAGAAACCAAGGATGTATGATTGAAGGGGCGAACTGAAGGCATATCTAAGATGAGCGTCCAGTTAATCTATGTATCATTTGTGATGATGTCAGAACATGACACAAAAGAGTGTACATTCAATGTGAAAACTAAATCAAAGGAAGAGAAATATGAGAGAGGTCAATAGTAGAATTCCAGCAGTGTAATCATATGGACATGTGCGGTAGAGATTAACAACAAACATGAATAAAAAAATTATATACTGATGTGGCCTAGGACAATCAGGAAGAATGTCCTAAACTGGAATCAGAAAATATGATTCAAATGAAATAAGATAAAGAACAAAAAAAAAAATCACAGTTGCAAGGGCTGTCAAGAAAAAGGAGTAAGATATGTCCATCCAGAAAAATTGGATGCAAGATGATATTCATGAAGTGGAAGATTGAGGAACATTGCATAAGATGATATTCATAATGTGGAAGATCAAGGAACATTGCATACAAGAAGAGATTGCCCACAAAGACAAATACAAAAATTATATACTGAATGTGGACTAGGAGTGAAAAACAAAAAGAATGTCCTAAATTGAAACCAGCCAATATGATTCAAATGGAATAAGATAAGGAAGACAAAAATATATTCACAGTCGCAAGGGCCGTCAAGAAAAACAAGCAAGATATGTCAATTGAGAAACATTGGACGCAAGATGATATTTATGACATGGAAGATCTAGGAACATTGCATGCAACAAGATATTCATGATGTGGAAAACATAAATAAGTAATCTAGAGACATAGGCTGGATAAGAGCGGTAGCACCACTGTACGACGAAAAATAAATTAGGCAGGCCACAAATCTAAAATCTGCCAAACGAGAGAAAATTAGAAGAGAATCTGGAGAACAAGCTTGAGAAAAGCAATATTGGAAAACAAGAAGGATTGTCATCTCCATTGGAACAATCAAATGGTAATTGTACCGGATAATTTAGTGTTAGCATGTATACCTCATACCAAGAGCACCAAGTGGAGAAATGGATACCCTTGCCTTCCGGAAGGAAGGCATTACCAAAATTAGAATTGAGATCAGGGATTTAGTAGGATCTAGAATAAATATATTTCTGCAAAAGATTGGAATAAATTAAAGAAAGCGTCATTGAAAAATACAAAATTTAGATTGAAGACGGAGAATCAGATCAGGATTACACCATTCAATGAACTACTAGCACAAGAAACAATAATTGCAGGCTAAGTTACCTGGTTCGTATTTGAGTTTGATTTTTCCTACACAGGCAATTTGAGGGGGAGGGAACAGTGAACTAAAATAACAAATAAAATTTGGCTTTAAATATATTGATATAGATTATATTAATTAATAAAAATGTGAGACTATTAAAATTATTTCTTTGAAAAATTAATTATATATTTAACGCAATATTATATATAACTATTGATATAATAGTGTGATCTACTAGTATTATTTCATTTATTGTGCAGGTTACAAATCATATCCCTTTAATAATTAAAAGGGACACTTGGATATAAATCTCCTGTTTATAATATGTTATAAATTAACCCCAAATTCCCTGATAATGGGGTAAGCAGAAATAGAAGAGTCAAAAGCAGCTCTGTCTGGACTCCACCACAAGGTCACTCTCTAAATTTGAATTCCGATTGTGCCATGAAAGGAAACCCGGCTACACTGGCTCTGGAGGAATATTCAGAGATAAAATCGGTAAACCTGTTCTTGCCTAATTTGAAGCTTTGGGAAAAGCTTCCAACAACTTTGTGGAGGCTAGAGATCTATTGAGAGGTCTTGTTTTGGAAAAAGAAAGAAATTGGGCTAATTTGGAAATTGAGGGGGACTCAAAGCTCATCATTAAATCCTTCCAAAGAAATTCAAGAAATCACTGGCACCTTGCATCCATCATAGACAATTGTACTCAGTTGGCTAAGTGATTTAAGGGGCTCACTATCTCCCACACACGAAGGGAAGCTAATAAAACAACTGATCATATGGCTAATCTGGATGTGGGTTTAACTATAAACAATTCTCACATCAATATGATGCAATTCATGGACCCTCCCATTTCGGATTCAAACTTAAATAAAATGTTGAGAAATATATTAAGGGTTTTAACACCCTTAATAGATTGAGTTATCGATTAAATTGTTTAATCATCCCCATTCATTTTCATCATTAATGAAGAGGAATAATTGGTTTGTGTGGCCACCCTTTTTAATCGACACCATCCTTTCCCATTATGCTCTACACAATCGTGGAAAAGTGGAGCAGCGTATGCAGAGCTGTCAGCCACAGGTATACTCTGCCTCCTTATCCTTTCTTGTCTGTCCGTTTTTGATAGATTCGGCTAGCAAGTCATGCCTATATAGTGAACTTGGCATTCCCTTGCATGGAGTCCTATGGGTTGTGAGCTTTCTTTGGATCTCTCATTGTATTTGGTTAAGTTGAAATTCGTTTTCCTACTCTGTTAATGCATTCATGGTGTACGGCTGTTCTCAAGCCTGGTATTGTTTTGATATTGTTGCTCTAAATTGAAATTTTGATCTTCCTTTCTACCATCCTTTTTCTCTTGTCTGCCTGATTGTGGAAAATGCTGAGGTTTCAGCTCTATCCCTTTGGGCTCGCCATACCTCCTAGTTGTCAGTTGGTGTGAGCAGGTCCCTATGGACAGTAAATCTGTTGTAGCTAGAGGTGAAGGCTCTTGCTCCCTTGCTCTCATCAAAGCTCTAGGCTGCAGAAAGGGAAAGTCTACTTCAAAATATCATCAAGGAGCAGGACAGGTAATGGTGAACATTTTTTCTGTGGACGATGTTCACTCCTCCTTCATGGATTTGGTGGAAGACCTGAAGCTTGGGCAGCTCATGCACAGTGGGTTTTGCTGGAAAAGTCTGCTAGGAAGACCACAGAACAGGCCTTCAATTTTTAAAGACTGAAAGGTTGGGTAAAGGAGCCTTTGTGTACTGTATTCTCCAGGCTGTAAAGCATCCTAGGAAATCAAACCCCAGGCTTGATACCCTATAGGTAGCACAACATATCGACGTGCAAACTGTCCTCTTTGGGGCCAACAACGCTTTGGCCATTCATGAGGATAAGCAGCAGTTAGAACTCAGTTTGACGAGCAGGCTAGAATACATCTAGAAAATTGAGAAAGTGGTCACAGAAGAAATTGTGCAAGGAAAGAATCTTGAAGCAATTTGGAGAAGGCTCTATATCAATCTTTCTTCTTTCCAGACCACCTCTCTCGTCTCTACTCTTAAGGAACTGATTATGAGAGAGTGGAGCTATTATCATGATTCCCAATTCAAGTGAGGACGTTGAGGCTCATGCTATCTAACTGTTTTGGTGCTGCTGCTATATGCCTTGATGGCTTAGTTAGTTAATGTCTTTTTCAGTTGAGTGTATAGACTTTGTTTAAAATGTCGATACTTATATTAACTTTCCTGATTTATTCAGGCTTTTTGTTTATTACTATATCAGTGGGACTGGAGTCCCCCTTTTGTGAACTCTATAAAAAAATCACCCTCAAATATACTTCCCAATCTAATCGTTAAAACAATAATTAAATGATGAGATTTGTCATACACATTATCATATTTAGATATAAAATATATAATTATTTAACCTCAATAATTAATAGTATAAAATAATTTTAATGCTTCTTTTTAATGGCATGTTTCTATCCAACACACAGCAAAGCTAAACTCTACCATGCTTAACAATTTCTTTGCCACAGATTCATTTAAGCTCGGCACTTTAAAACTGTTCCAAATTTAAGCACAATTTAGATGCTGGATGTTTACTTTTACTTCCACCTAAACTCAGAAGTATAACCATCTGAAACTCATTAATTTAGCTGGAAAAAATAAATTAGAAAGTTAGAGAAATTATCTACAATTACATAAAATAGCTCAAATGAATTCCACGCGTGAGGGCACAAAAAGAGAACAGAAAGATATCACGAAAATGCTGTTTTAGAAAGAGTAACATATTTTATTATTTAGAGTTTGACTTTCACTAAAAAATAATATCAAGAAATTAAATATAACAAAAAATTACAAATATATTTGCCAGACACCTTGTCTATCATGCACAGTTATAAATAGACAGATTTCAAATTTTTCAGACCAGAATTGCCAAACCCAGCAACATAGATTGTTAATAAAAATGGACATGCATCACAACATTATAAAGGTAAAGATAATGGTAAAGGCAAAGGCAACGGTAGCATTTTAGATCATCACCAAGTAAGACACCAATTTGTGTAAAGGACATCCCTTGTGGAAGCCAATAAAGGGATTGTTTTCCAATTTATCTTTTATGTTATCTTTGTTAGGTGTACATACCTGAAATGTCCCTTTCTCCAAAATAACATGTCGAAGACCCTTAGCCCAATTTTGTTTCCCAATGGCTAAGGGGTGATAAAAAGGGAAACTATAGTCTTAATAAATTATTATAAAGTGCATAAAAAGAAACTTTATAAAAACACTTATATTAATTTATTATTGACTTGATAAAAATAAAAGAGAAGATAAAGTGAAATTAGAAAAAGAAAAAGGAAAGATCACTTTATGTTTTTATTTCCCCTAGGGGAAAAATGCGACCCATGTTGGGGATTAAATAAATGCCAAGAAAGAATTAAATGTGGGAAAAGGCATTTGATTGGTGGTTGTGGGTGGCTACTAAGCCAAGTTTTCCTATAAAAGCAAGTCGACTCAGCTTGGAGAGATATCTCTTTGTAATGTCCCCAAATGGACATATTTGACCCCAAATGGATTTAAGGCCAATCCCAAACCCCCAAATACAATTTATAGAAGATGCAGCAATTTATTAACATGCAGATCTGAATTTAATCAGAAAAGTGCGACTAGGGTAAAGTGGGAAACCCAAACAAATCAGCCAATAAAATATAACTTCTCCACTCCAATCTGATCTACCAATTTTATAAAGCCAAAATATGAAAGAACATACATATTTTGATGCACAAGAAGGCTGAAATTAATTTATTTTGAAACCCCAGTCTGCAGAAAATTATGGCAACTTCAAAAATTCATAACTCACTCAAAAATGCTCCGATCCACACAAATAAACTATGCACGGATTCAAAAAAATAGGGAGAATGCAATGATGTTACCCATTCATACAAATGACCACCACAAGTGCCCTAAACAGCCAAAACACCAATTCGCCCTTAGGGTTTTGGGCTGGAAAAATTCATAAAAACATGATTTATTAACAGCAATCCAAATCAGATCAAAACCCCTTTAAATACCTCAAGAAGTATCCTAGAAGTGGGTCGTACAATATGATAGAAGGCTGGAAAACACAACTGCAAATTTGCTTCAAACCCTTGATCCAAAAATCTACAAAAACTCCTTTATTCACTGTTGGAATAAACTGAAATATCGCTGCAAGTACAATGGAATCCCTTGTGTAGAGATCCCTCACATACTCTTGGGGTTTTCGTCCATAAGAGAGTACTCCTAAGGGTTTCCGTCCTTAGAAATAATTCAGACAAAGTTTAAAGCTTCAATTAAAAGTTTCAACAACCAATCACATTTTCCTTCTTCATTAAATGCTTCCACCAACCACTTTTCCCTCCCAATGCAAGTCGCATTTTTTAGGGGAATAACTTTTGGCCCATTTGCTTTTTGCCTTTTTCTATTTTACTTTTGCCTCCTAGTGCAAGTCACACTTTTCCATGGATATTACATTTTTAATAAGTGTTTTTATCTTTTTGTTCACTTTTTCTATTTTTATTAAGTTCATAATAATTTATTATAAGTGTTTTATAATATTTTATTTATTTTTGCACTTTATAATAAAATATTTAAAACTTAAGTCTCCCTTTTAAAATTCTCCTTAGCCGTCAAAAGACAAAATAGGCTAAGGGGATATTACACTCTTTTATTTTATAAAATTCTGAATTTTGTCTGAGATTGAGAGCTTTACAAAATAATTTCTAAGGATGAAAAACCCTTAGAGATTATCTCTTGAGGACGAAAACCCTCTAGAGATCTAGAAGAAAAACGAAAACTCTTCTTCTAAGTGTCAGGATTCTCTATTCAGGGGTTTCCATTGCAGATCAAGGAGTTAGCTGTGTTTTCCAGCAATATTCTTGGTGGAGGGACCTACATAGAGAGCTGGTTTGTGGGGTTTTGGAGCTGTTTTGGAGCTGATTTACATTGTTGTTCATAAGTCTGATTTTTAGAAATTGAATCAGCCACTTGGTGTGAATTTTGGCTCAAGGATATTGTACTTTTTAGTTGTGTCTAAGGACAGTTGTCTGCAGATTTATAATAAATAATTTGTTTGTTTTGAAGCTCAGTCTGGTATTTTTTCTCATGATTTCATCCTTACAAAATTAGCTGATTTGTTTGATTAAAAGATTCAGCTGTTTTACTTCATATTTGGTGAGTTTTCATCCCCATACCAAGTCGCATTTTCTAGGGCAATATTCAAATCTGCAGATAATAATTTTATATATTTCCATAAGTTGCATTGTTGGAGTGGGATTTGCTTTAAATCCATATAGGGTTGAAATATGTCCATTTGGGGACATTACAATACCCTACCCCCAACCAGATTCAAATATGTGCCTCCTCTATGGAGTAAACAAATGTTCACCATTAGGCCCACTTAGTCTCGTACATGTCTTATGTGGGATTTGAACTGGGTCACCTCTATTATGACGACCCATCTTTAACAACACCTATGATACCATACTCGACGCCAATGGTTGGAGCATGTCAAAGCAATACAAGATAGGAAATATTAAACAATTGTTATCAACATAGGAAGGGAATTAATGATGATGGATATAATGAAAAATGAGCTAATTGGAGAAAAGTCTAGTTCAAGTGTCGATTCCAATTCAGAAGATAATAGATTTGAACCAGACAAAGAAAGGTTTCTATATTTAGATGATAGTTCTCAGAACCACCGCTATTCGGATAGAAGGTTGTTGCATAGGGTACTTATGAAAAAGTGCTACCATTTTAAACATTTAAAAAGACTACTTATGAAAAACAGTTAGTAAGCATCCGTAACTCAATCATATAATGAAATAGACAAAATAAAAGAGGCACTCTTTCAAACAGATTTAGAACCATTTCCTCCCATAGGTTATGGTAGTCTTCAGCCAATAGCAACTATCATCCTATTTTTTGAGAATAGAACTAGGGAAGCTAAATTGAATATACAGCAAATGTATGAGTTTTTCAGAGACTGAAGTGATTAAAAATGAAGTAAACCCCTACCAGACAAGTCAATTTGGAACCCACACATGATGACAATGGGTTCAAATTCGGATGCAGAATCTAATGCAGCAACAATCAATATTTTCACATAGCATTAATAGGTTTTTGCACAGCCATACAAAGATCTAAAAGGGTTGCCTTCGAAACTGTGAGCACAAAATGATAAAATTAAATTTATTCCAAGAGCAATAACAATACAGACTGCACCCTAAAATATGCTGCCAAAGTCCTTTGACAAAGTGGATAATGCTGCAAGATAGAAGTATATTCCAGGTGTCAATCAATGAACAAATCTCTTCAGCGGTGGTAGCAGCTTGTTGTCATGCAAAATGTGTAGCATGAAAAATTCAAAAAAATTGTCATGACAACCTAATCCTCATTTGAAAATCCCTCTCCCAATCAATGTAAACCTGTCCTTTGGCCAACTCAGTTATTGTGTTACCCTCATAATGGCCAAGAGGAATGTGCTAATGTGATTTTCAAGTGTGTTTCATGTGCAAGGGATCTTGTTCAATCTGATTCATGAAGATATCTAGATCCAGGAGAAGATAAATGCTTCTGGAGGCTCCAAAAGGGCTATTTTTGGCCTTTTTGCACCTAGTGAACACCCTCCGGGAACGTACAGGGAAAAGTTAAAGCACCCAAGAAGTGTGTGGTAGATAAGATAAGATAATTATATTAATGTCCAACGAATGACCACAAAAGTAGGTCAATGGGACTGCACAAAGACAATGCCAAAAGAACCAGCAGGAGACCCGAAAGGGTCATCCAAACAACAAGTAAGGAGAGAAGAGAAAGGAAAGAAGAAGGAGAAGCACGGGCCACGATGGCTACAAGAATGCAAACGGATGAAGCCAAAGAAGAGGGGGCAAAAAAACCCTATCTCGACACTGTCACCTAGCATCCAAGGCCGACTGGAAGTAGCTGGCGATATGCATGTGTCCTATAGCTGAAACTGTGGAGAGTCTAGAATGTCGATGTCTGGGAGAAGGACAAGCAAGACGAGCCCTCTATATCCTCCCCGCCCGACCGTGATCAATGGGGGCCTAATCGAGTGCAATCATGAAAACCTCTTGACTTTGGGAGGTGGCATCTTGGGTCCTGACAAATCTGGTTTGGGAATCCATATTGGTGTCAAGGTGTCGCTTGGTGCCCCTCTCTGGATGGGAGCACAATAAAGAAAAATGTGATCTGTCAAGTAGAGAACCTGTCTGGGAGGGGACTAAAGGGTCTCATTCCGAAGCCTGAGAGCCTCTTGTAGGTAGAGAGCAAGACACCGTTGATCGCAATACCTGAAGAAAGCCGCAAATGACGGATGCTCCCAGAATAGGCAATGGAATCTCCTTTGATCTCATAGTAGATGGGGCACCTAAAAATGAAGTGTTCCTCTGTTTCGACCTCCTGGAGAGAACAAAGTTGGCAAATCCTCTCCGAGCGGTCTAGCTGGTGGTCCTCCACACGAAGTCTATGAGAGCCCACTCTGAACTGGCCTAGGGATATGTGGAGTGCCTGCAACCAGTGTCAGGAGATATACGTAGGCCGACTAATAAGCCCATCATTGACCTCAAGGAAATGTGCAACATAGAAAGCCATCTTAGGGCGTAATCCACCGGAGGGCTGATCCAAGTGTGTTGGATGAACTGCCTGTAAATGTCATCTCTGATAATTTTGTGCAGATCTTGCTTACTTGGTAGGAGATGGGTAGGAGCATCCAGGAGTATTTGTATGGTGGGAGGCGGTCCATCTGAATCCCGAAAGAGCCAAGAAGACGTGAGACTCCAACGTACCAACAGCGGGAACGACCACTGTGGTCAAAAAGAGCAATAGCCTCGGAGGAATGGTAGGCGAGGTAGAGATACTTGTCCCTGCCTACGAAGAATCTGAAAGTCCCCGGATGCGATGCAAAAGCGAAACAAGGCCAAATATAGTCTCCAGTCTAAAGGGGCGAGCCCCAAACTCAGCCAAGAGGATATTGTGTGGAACTGTCTCTTTGCACCTGATGATGCGTCTGAGCATGAGGATCTGGACTCGCTCAACAATAGCCCAATCAGAATCAAGCAGGATGGCCCCCAAACCTCGAGCCATAGAGAATTGTGGGCCTCACAAGAGAATCCGAGAGAGACATCTTCGACAAGATGTCCTGGAAGTGGTGGCAGAAGCACTATCTCTCCAAGATTGCCAAAGAGCCATACCCCTTGTTGATGTGGCGTGAAGAGTATACCGAAGACTAAAACGGGGCCCAGTAAATAAAACTCCCAGGTAAGTGTAGGAGTTGGTGATCTCAATCTCTTCCCCTCTATAGAAGAAATGGAAGTCAGAAGTCTTCAACCCATTGAAGATCATGACCTTGGTTTTACCAAGGTTAACTGTCAATTGTTTGTGGTCGCAAAAGAGGGCTAAGGCGTCCAGTTGTCTCTGAAGTCCCTCCACGAAGAGGCAAGGAGGACTACATCATCTGCGAAAAGGAGAATGTAGATCAGCACCTAGTGAAGAAGGCAACCATCCCCCTCTTGGATATGGTCCTTGAGAAATTCCTCCAATTCATCAATATAAATACCAAACAAGGTAGGCGAGAGGGGGCAGCCCTGTTTAACCCCGATGGTGCTCCTGATGAAATCCGAAAACCGGCAACAGTGTGAAGGCGGCCCAAAACCTCCTCGTACAGTGCATAATGGCGGCAAGAAGAGTTTCAAAATACTGGTCTCTAAGTCTACAAAAAGAACTTCCCATGGCACCGAGTCAAAGGCTTTCCGAAAATCCACGAAGCAGACAAAAAACCTTGGAGGAGCGGTGGCGTGCCTCCTCAATAATGGCTCGAAGGGTGAGAATATGGTTGATAGTCTGGTAAGCAGGTCGGAACCCCGCCTACCCCCTGGCTCTATAATGGTACTACTCTAGAAACTCAGAAAGCTGCATGTGGAGGACTGTGGCATAAAGCTTGGAGAACATGTGGCCCACCATGATCGTCCTGTAGTTGTTCGGGTCGAAGTGGGACCCGACTTGTGGATGGGGTGAATGATATGGTGGGACCACGAGTTCGGAAAACCTGTACAAACCACCTGATTGAAGAGGTCCACAAGATAGTTGTTTAGAGTGTCCAAACCGTGCTTGAAGAATTCTCGCACTGAAGCCCTCCTCATCTGCAACCCTACTGCTATTCATGGCTGAAATGGCTTTCTTCACATTCGTGTAAGTAAAAATATGACAGGTAGAGGGAGGGGACACAACCTGGATCTGGGGCTGGCCAGGGATGTCGTAAAGGGTGGAAGTATGAGTAAACATGGAGTTGGGATGTAAGTCTTGGGGTAAAGAGGAATGACGGGGAAGAATGGTACACCAAAAATGTTTAGGGGAGTGTATAAGGGATGCACGGAGCTCAAAGTGGCGGCGAGAGATAAAGGTGCGCTTCTTGTGGCGAAGGAGATGACAGAATGGACTTGAGAGATGGGAAGGAGGGGAGAGCGTGTGTGAAAGCAAAGCGAAGCTGACGGTGAAGGGCTTTGCAGTCTTCATCGTACCACTGGTTCATGGGACAAGTCCGCTTATAAGGGAGGGTGGGAGTGAAGTGGGGAAAGAACACAGAGCAACGCATCACGAATGGCAGAGGAAAGGGTATCAAACATCAAGTCGAGGAGAGTGAGGCAAATTGGGATACAGGGGGAAGAAGCTGGCGAAGGTGAAAAGAAAAGTCTACAAGATCACCCTCATCGAACTTCCAGATGGTACGGGAAGGGGCGTGGGATGGGGTCAAGGATTGGGGTATAACCTGCAAGGAGAAGGAAAGGGTCGCATGGTCAGCAAGGGGAATGGGGGAGACACACAAATGGTGAATATAGGGAATCAAATTGGAAGTAGTCATGATGTAGTCCACCACGCTAGCTCCCCCACCATGAGGTCTGCATGTGAAGAAGCGGGAGTCAGGGAAACACGGAATGCCATTCAAGATCAGCAGATCATGAGATTCCCCCATCTGTAGGAGGTGTCGGCCATATGACGTCAAAGGTCCTGCCATATCCTCTGAATCCCGTTGAAAGCCAACTAAATCAGGGTCCACCTCAAACGCATCAACACACATCATCGGTCCCTATCGTAAAGGGGAACCTGGAGGTTTCTGGTACGTGCATTATAGTCATCCAACACGATGACCTCCCCACTCGCCGAATACTGAGAAATGCTTGTATAGAGGTCGAAGAAGGGGTCCCCATCTAGGCCATTATGAATGGAAAAAGAAGAGGTAGGGGAAATAACAAACTGCAATGAAGATATCTCTGAGGTGAGATGAGGTCCGCCTGATCCTAATCCAGAGAAAGCAGGCAAACTCGTCCTCTGCGGCCACGAAGATCCTGTTCCGAAGTGTATCCTCGCCGCAAGCCACCCCCCACCAAATCCTCTAACCCTTCCGAAACTTCGAGTCTCCCGTCTCAAGTAGTTTAGGAAAGTTCTAAAAAAAATCAGGTTTAGGAACAAGTTATGTGATACAGGACTATTTGTAGCGTGGTATCAGGAAATGAAAACGGTGAAAAAGTTAGTTGGCTTGTTCCGGACATATTAGGAGCCTCGAGAAGAGTTGGTAAACAATCAGATACTCATTGGAAAGATAAGAGTGTCTACTTCATTGTGCAAAAGGTTTCAAGGGATTCTGAGGAACATATTTGCAGATATTGGCCCGACAGTGCGGATAAAGACCTTCAATCTTGGTGAAGATTCAATTGAGGATTTTGGGATTTCCAAGGAGAGTTAGAAGTTGATTCAAAGGTCAAAATAAATCAAATGGGATCCTCTACATGTTCCATGAGTTGAGTTGGACAAAAAGGCATATTTTTCTTTGGTGGCCATTTGACCTTCCAAGAACCACCCATGATCAAAATTGAAAAAGGGCCTAAATTTCAAAGAGGAAGTAGAATCAGGTCCTACAAATGGTGGCATTGGATTCCTTGGGTGTTTTCCACTCAAAATGATATAAGGTTGGCTTAGAAACACCAAGGGAAGCTCTCGGGGCAAGAAGGCACTCTGACAAGCTATTTTTAGCAATGTAATGGTGACACCCAGCTTCCAAAAGTGGCAAATGCGCACTTGGAGACCCCTGATGTCCCTTTGTACCTTTGACCAAAGTCAAAGGGACATGGGGGACACAAGAGTGTGCCACCAAGGAGGGAGATTCATAATTTGAAGTTGTGTCACTTAAAAGACATCTTTAGGTGTTAAAAAGTGTTTTCCACTCACTTGAAGACTTGGCCCCTTTCTCATGTTGAGCTGACTCTATGTGCACTTATGAGGGGGTGATGTCCCTTTGTCCCTTTCTAAAGGGACATGGGGACACTAGAATGCGCCACCAAGGAGGAGGAGAAGGTTGCATCACTTATGTCCCTTTGTCCCTTACTAAATGTGGTAAGGGACATGAGGGGGTCTGAGACCCATTTAGTAAGTTATAAGCCCTCCTTGAAGCTCCTCTAACCCGGGTTAAGCAGGGTGGGTCAAAAGTGAGTTAGCTAGGCTCGTGAAGGAGTGAGTATAATATTCATTCGTTGCCAATTTCAACTCATTTTCATGTTTTAACACTCCCCGTTGTTGTTGGTATGTTGTTATGCTGCCCAAATTTTTAGAACCCTCCATTGATGAAAACACCTTTTTGCTCATAGCTCTCAAATCCTAGCTTCGTTTGCCATGAAACTTTTCCTAAAGCCTCTTTCTATAACGCCTTAGAGATGAAACAAACCTTTTCTCATTTATGCTTTGCATTTTTTTATAGCAGCCACATGAAGATTCCAAAAAAAAAATGTTGCCTTTTCAAAACCCTAGAGTTTTTGTGATTGAAAACACTCAAAATTTGGAGCATGAGATCACAATAAAAACCTAATCTAACAAAACTGATTTCAGCTCAATCCAACACTTAGAAGGCACACTTCTATTTTTAGTAAGTTGGCACCAGAGCCATTCTAAAAATAGTAAGTGTTGAAAACCAAAGAATAATAATTTTAAGACCTCTGTGTAATTCCTCAAGTCCAGAACTCAGCAAATTAAGAAATCTGAAAATTGGGAAAATTGCCTAAAAATAGACTCGAGGGTGGGGTGAGACTTACTAAAAATATTAAGTATCCAGATCAAGTTCAAATTTCACACATACCTTCATCTCTCCATTCCCTCCCTATCAAGTACACCGACTTTGAGCCAATATCCATTCTGGCCACCGAGTACTCAAATGTGGGAGATAGTGATGTGGCACATCTGGACCTGGAGGATTTGAAGACAAGGATGCTAAAAGAACCATGACTGTAATTCAAAGGACCAAGAAATGGTACAAAAAGAAGAGGGTTTCAAGCATTGAAGGTGGTGAAACACTTGCATTGCCTAGGCAATCTCCTCTCACTTCATCTCACAAGGTCTTTGATGAGGATGCGGTTCATCTCATTCGGGAAAGAGAAAGAGGACGGAAGTTGATGTTGAAGTATCTCCTTCTATGGAGGTTTGTAAGAGGTCCAAGGTCAAAGAACACCCTACGGAACAACTTGAACCAGTGAGATTGACCTTTCTCGGTCTCCCTAATCATCCGGATCCAATGTTCTTGTTGAAGCACTTGAATTAGCTCATCTCGGTCATGCTTTGGTCCCTTACCAAGCACCTGAGATGCCTAGTTTCATTTCCACACCTACTAAGCCTTTTTCATGGGTAAATGACTTACTTGGAGAAGAATCAAGGATGGTGCAACAAGCAGTGACACCTAACCTCGAGGCCATCTTGAAATACATAAGGACCAAGAAGGGTAAGAAAGCACAAGCAACTTCTCGTTTCTACACCAAGGCTTCTAGAGCTCAATATGTGGAGGTGGCACATCCGAAGGTAAATAAGCCCGTGAAAGAAATGACACCGATGATTATGTAATGATGAAGGTCTCTTTGGGTCAAGCTACCCATGAGGGTGATGCTCACTTGTTCAAGGAGTCTTCAACTCGGATCCTTACACGGAATGAGGAATACAAACAAACCATTGATCAATTGGAGGAGCATGTTAGGACTTTGTCTTCATATGTACAATCATTTCTTGAACTAGGTTCATCATCCTTACCTCTGATTGAAGCAATCTCTCCCATTTGTAGCTTCGATTCCCAGACAATCAAGAGAGCTCATGTGTTCACCATGTAGGGAAGAGCCAATGATAAATGGGTGGACATGATTATTGAAAAGGGGAAGACTTTGTTGCCTAAGGTGCTTTCATTGTTTCAATGTCTCGCTATTGTGTCAAAGATAAAAGATACTAGGAGAGAGATTGAGAAGGAAAAGGCCATTTGGGAAAGTCTTCTCCCATTGGTCTCTGAGATGACCTCTCTTGACTCTTACTTCTTAGTGAATCATAATGTGTTTCATCCATTGCTTGAGAACTTGTCCCCCATTTGGTCCCGCACAATGATTGCAAGGTGCGATGTGTTGAATGATGTCATTTCCGAGCTTGAGGCATGTGAAGAAAATGTATCTAGGATCTCGATGACGAGATTGTCAAAAGTGTGCAAGAGCTGGGAACACCTTCACTCAATGAGAACACATCCTCATAAAGACTCTTGATTTCATTTCAAGAGCTGGTCCAGATAGCTACAGGAGAACCCTCTTCATTCAATGAAAATACTTTGGAATCTCTCGCAGAGATTAGAGGGCTCTATTTCTAATACTGCAAAAGATCATGAGAATTGGTTCACACAAGTGTAGAAGGCTTGGTAGCATTCCTGAGACTTGGCTCAGTACTTTGGAACATGTGTGCATCCCACATTCTAAGAAGGTAGCATTTGCAGTGGCTCGATACAACAAGGAGGTCAAGGGCACAAAGTTCATCATTGGGGATCTTTCGCGGAAGCCGGATGGAGTTTATTCTTCATCAGAGGGGGCTTCTTCATCAAACAGTTGATCAACTCCCTTCTTCTTCTCCCCTTTCTCCCTCTTTTCTAAGTCTTCATTGTATGTAATCATGAAATTTTTTCTTTTTCACTTAAGTGACTCTCTAATGTTACATTGTAAAATTCCCTTTTGATTTATAAAAGGGGACTTATTTACTTACTTCCTAGGAAAATGAAAAGTCACAAGTGGAATAAGAACTTGAAAGGTCATGTGGGGGTAGATGAGAGGACAATTTGCAATGCTATAAATTGAATGGCTTCTCCATTCCAAAGGAGCTTGAAAGTTAGTTTTTTTGTAGCAATTGTGGATTGTTGTAGGTTGTTGAGCTTTGTATCACCACTACACAAGAAATAAGAGTTGCATTTCTTCCATTTCCTTTGTTTATGCTTTCCTCTATTCTCTCTCTATTTTGCAACTTTTTACAAGCATAGTGATCTTGAATAACAAAGAAGGAACTTTGTGTCCTTGATTGATGAATCTAAAGAACTGTGTGTCTCTAGTTTGTTAGTCTTGCTAATTGCTTACATTGTTGTTTTCTTCTAATTGAATGTGGACCTACTCTAGTTATTGTGTGAACTCTATTAGTGCCTACTCACAACAATAACCCTCTCTTTCCTAATTTCCCCAACTCTCCTTTATCCCTCATCGCTGCAAATTCCTCCCTTGTACTCCATACAAACACTTTGCCACAAGCTCAGTGAAGTGTTCATGTGTGATCCCGACATATTGACCACCCCACAAAATTAGGATAGTTTACATTCAATAATGGGAGCCTCCCCATACCCAAGAAGGAGGGGCTTAGCCTGTGACCATCGATGGAAACACCTAATTTGCAACACAACAAATTATTTCACCAACACACCCAAGAATGAATCAGTTTGGGTTGTGAATCGGTGGGGAATACCAACGTCTTAGTGCAGTATCTAAGAAAGATACATTTCCAAACCCTTTTACAACATCATTTCAGAGGATATGGTGGGTCGTGAGTTGCACTAATTCTTGTATAGGCTTTCAGGATACAGCAAGATAAGTATAGAAAAGATCATAGAAATTTGTTTCGATAAATTTCAAAAGCTTGTATTAAATAAGTAAAATTATATCAACAGAATTCCTGAAAGTTAACAAAGGGCAGTGGGGAATAGGTTTTAATATCATCCATGAAGTTCAAGTATACCCCAATAAAACAAAAAGTAGAACAAAGCCTCTAACTACACCCAACAAAACTGTGTAATAAAATCTAAGATTCTAAGCTACTGCAAACACAAAATTTCCGAAATGCCAAAGAAAATAATAAATTAAAAATATCGTTTACTTTGGAATTTGGAATGCATGAATATAATTGTATGCCATTTGAATTATATAATTCCCCAGCTATGTTCAAAGAACCATCTTATTCCGAGAAATTTCTACTGCATATTTGAACACTTTCCCTGATGATTGGTGTATGCATGGTATTAGGGATGACCATTTGAATGGGGTCCCAATGACAAGGCCTTTAACAAGTTGAAGATTATGCTGGTTAATGCACCTAAAAGATGTTCGCCGAATCCATGGAGCGTGTTTCATCTGAACAAGTTGAGACCAGTTGCTATACACAACCTGTAGCAGCATAATATGATGCTAATTTGAACAGGAGAAAGATATCCATATTCAAGTAAATGCCTCAAAATATGAGAGTGGTTGTACATTATTTCAAAATGCAACCCACAAATTGGAGCATTCATTGTACTTTCCAAGCAGGGTGTTGAACAAAGCAGAGAAATATTACAAAACTATTGACGGAGAAGCACTACAAATGGTGTTTCCAATAAACAAAATTGCCATTAACTAATGTAATGGTACACTAAATCCACACATTATCTACAGCTTTACTAGATCTCCTCTCATCATCGTCACTCCTGACCTAAACAGTCAAATGCTTAAGTGAACATTTGTAATCTACATGTGGTAAACTTCAATATGATATTATAGACTAAATACATATGATTATTCTTTTAAATGTTTTGCAGTCATTCCGAAAACTTCAAGATATATGGTTCTCTTTCCCAAAGGCTTTGCATCTTAAACAACGTAAAAGCAATATCAGGAACAGTACATACATGATGCATGGCATGGCATTCTTCTGCAAACATAAACAACTATGATTAACTAGAAACATCCTTCCAACTAATATATTGTCTGGGTGTTCAGTGGTGATGTTCAGCATGAATATTCTGAAATTAGAAGGTTACCATACCACAATGGAACATGCAAGAATCTGTAAGTTTATATGCTTGTCTGAAGTTTGCACTCGTCTTTCTTTTGTTTCATCAAAGCTATTCATTCCATTTCTTAGGTTCATAGCAACAAGTGTCTCACATGCATATTACGTCTATGATTAATATTTCCACCTGAAAACGGTTTGGATTAGAGTATTAACCTTTGATGACCTCATTAGAGCAGGAGTCAAAAGTGTTGAATAAAGAGCGCGATAGAAGCGGTCACTGACAGTTTGATTTTTGCTAAAAGTTGATACAGAAGCATCAAAGCTTGCACCCCAATATTAAAATTCTTGGAGTGCACCTACAGGGAACAAACTATCAAGTCAGAACTTACAAATCACATGAGTAAAAAAACATACTGTAAAAATGCAAAGATTATGTGTATTACTCGATATTTACCAATTGAAAAAGGACGGGTGTTTGTTTCTGTATGATATCATCTGCCTCATCAGTTGAAACATAAGGAAAGGATCTATTAATACCCTGCAAATATAGATCATTCAAAACAACAATATCTTAAAATAGATCCCCATTTAGCATAGTTTAAATATTGTTAAACTGCTGCTCGAGGATTAGACTGCAAGCTATGTCATAATGAATGTATAAATAACTAAGAACAAAAGAAAGCCAAAACAATAGATGATTTTTGGAAAAAACAATCTTATAATACTTGATGTTTCAAGAAAACCATTACAAATCAGAAAGCAGATTCACCCAGATGTGTTATGTTCTATCAAGAAAATATACGATCAATGGCTAATGTCGGGAATAAAGATTGACATCTAATCCCATTGGATTGTTGTGAATTTTGTTGCCACTTTCAAGAGTACAAAACAAATCCCACTACTTTTCCACAAACTTATATCACAACCATGATAAGTTTCACAAAGAACAACAACCTAACTTGCAGCATACTTAAAGTTTACCCAATAACATCCTTCTGTGTGAGCACAAAATATAGATAGAATATCAATATACTGCATAAATATGTGAACACCAACAACAGGATGCTGCTTGAACAGAATTCCACATCAATGAAGATCTCAGGATGACAGATCACCAGCCAGAACTATTTGGATGGATGTTGAAATGGTTACTAGATAATAGACAAAGTCACTTTTTATTTTGTTTAGTAATCTTTTTGCAGATTTGTCTGATCATTTGTGGCAGTCACCTAAGAAGCACTAATATCAAAGAAACTGGGTTTGTAAAGTGACATCTCATAGCAGTTCTGTTTCTTGTAACATAGGATTTGACAATAGATCACCCATTGATGTAGAAGGCTTCCTCGGTCCGGCCAAAATTAAGGATTCCTTGCTGCACTTGACTATTTATTGCTGGACGAAATGGCCTGTGATCGCTTGTTTTTAAGAAACTGAAGTTGAAAAGTAACAGGCCATTGCAAATCAATTTCTTGTAACATAGCACTTGACAATAGATCACTGAATCATGTAGAAGGCTTCCATCCTCAAGTTAACAGTAAGTATACCATCATAAAATATAGTGAAATAATTTTATACATACTCTTTAACAACTACAATTTTCCGTGCAACTTCTATCAATAACACATAAAACTCTATAATGTTGAGATCAACACATACATGCATCATCATAGCAAACACATAATGTTGTGAACATGCCAACCACTTGCCCACGTTTGTGATTAAGAAAATTTACCTATAGGCCATCTAGTATTTCAGTAATTTCATGAACCAGTTAAATGTTTCACTACTTCTCAATCAACTCCATTACAAGTATACATTGGTATCCTTTAATCACTTTTCCTCAAAAGTTTAATGTCAGCAGCTTGTCAATCATTTCGAGCAATTTGGATGAGTTTGCAAGTGCTATGATCCATATAACACTTATCTCACGCAAGGATCCCATCCATCATCATTGACTCCTGGTTGCAACATGATAGTATTTCCAAAACAATTTTATAGTTTAACTGTTTTTCAAACAATCTCGTAGTCAAAAGACACATAAAAATAGACGTGTCCCATTGCGCACTAAAGAAAGAAAAAAAGAAGGCAGAAATCATACTAATGTTACCCAAGTAAGCTAATGGGGATCAAAAGTACAGCAAGATACAATAGCTAATCAGGAATCCTAAAAAAGGAACTCTGCTGACAAAAATTTAGTACTATAGACTAAATTAAGAAGGCAACAAAACATAAAAAAATAGGATAAGCCCGACCAAGTGAACCCTAAACAAGTCTATACAAATATAAAAAAACTTGCATCTGAATCAAACATTTAACATCAACAGCTTGAAAAGAATACCCTACATTAAAAAGAAAACTGCCGATAGAACCAAGAGAACGTGACCAACAACGCATGGTATATCTTGACCTGCTGATCCTTAATGGTATATCTTGTTTCCCGGACTCTCAGTTCTTCACCTGCAAACCCCACTGTGGTGGCGCTAGTGTTGTTGATTACGTCATGACTACCCCTGACCTTCTTCCATTTATCCACCACTTTTCCATCTCCCCCATTCCCCTTGCTGACCATGCAGCCCTCTCCTTCTCCTTGGAAACCACCCCCTGCACTCCACGGCCCCGCCACTTTGCCCACCACATACCACTCTGAGACTTGATGAGGGTGACCCCACGACCTTCTCCTTCCATCTTCGTCAGCTTCTCCCCCCTCTATCCCTTTTTACTTCACTCCCTACTGATAGGATGTATGACCTTCTTGCCACCACTATCCACGATGCAGCCTTGCTCTCCTACCCCCATTCCACCTCCAGGCCCTTTGGTACGAGGACATGCCCCATGAACCAATGGTATGATGACGACTGCAAATCCCTTCACCGCCAACTCCGTATGGCCTTTACCCATGACCTTCCATCCTTTCCTCCCTCAAAATTGCCTATCGCAATCTCCTCCGCCACAAGAAGCGTACCTTCATTGCCCATAGAAGAAGGGATCTCCACACTTCACTTCTGCATTCCCCCAAACGTTTTTGGCGTACCATCATTCCCCGGCGCTCCCCTTACCCTTGGATCTTGACCCCCACACTATGTTCACCCACACCTCCACCCTGTATGATATCCCTGGTCAGCCCCAAACCCAGGTTGTGTCCCCACCCTCCACCTGCCACATTTTCACCTACACAAATGTTAAGAAGGCCATATCGGTGTTGAATTGCAACAAAGCAGCAGATGAGGAAGGTTTTCAGGCAGAGTTCTTCAAGCATGGGATCAGCACCATCAACAGCTATTTGGTAGACCTTTTCAATCAGGTGGTGTGCATTGGCTTCCCACATTCTTGGTCCCACCATATTATCCACCCTATCCACAAGTCCGGTCCTACCTCTGACCCTAATAATTACAAGACAATTATGGTGGGTCATACTTTCTCCAAGTTGTATGCCACTGCTCTCCATTTCTATCCGAGTTTCTTGAGCAAGACTGGCAGCAGAGCCGAGAGGGCGGTGGGTTCCAAGACAGGGTACCAAACTACTGATCACATTCTCACCCTCCATGCTATTATTGAGGAAGCACATCACCGTTCGTCCAGAGTCTTTTGTTGTTTTGTTGACTTTTGGAAAGCCTTTGACTCTATTTCGCAAGAGGTCCTTTTCCGCAGACTTAGAGACATTGGCATTTCTGAAACCCTTCTTGTAGCCATCACCCGGCTATATGAAGAGGTCTTGGGTCGCCTTACATACTCTGGGCTTTCCGACTTCATGAGGAACACCATCAGAGTCAAACAGGGCTGCCTCCTACTCTGTTTGGCATTTATATTGATGAGTTGGAGGATTTTCTCCAAGATCACACACTGGAAAGTGACGGCTGACTTCTTCACCAGGTTTTGATCTACATCCTTCTTTTCGCAGATGATGTGGTCCTTTTGGCTTCTTCTGCAGAGGGGTTATAGAGACTGCTCGACGCATTAGACAATCGATTTGGGTAAAACCAAGGTTATGGTTTTTAATGCGCTGAAGACCTCTGACTTTCATTTCTTCTACAGAGGGGAGGAGTTGGAAATCACCAACTCCTACACCTATCTGGGGGTTCTCTTCTCTGGTCCTCGCTTCAGTCTACGCCCGGCTATTCAACCCCACATCAACAAGGGGTATGGCTCCCTTGCAATCTTGGAGAGACAGTGCTTCCGTCATCATTTTCAAGACACTTTGTCCAAGATGTCTCTCTCGACTCTCTTGTGAGACCCACAGTTCTCTATGGTTCTGAGGCCTGGGATCCCTCCCTACTCGAGTCTGATTAGGCTTCTGTTGAGCGAGTTCAGATCCTTATGCTCAGACAGATCATCAGGTGTAAAGAGACTATCCCTCATAATATTATCCTTGTCGAGTTTGGTGCTCGCCCTTTTAGACTAGAGGTCATCTTTGGCCTTGTCTCACTCTTGCATCGTATCCAGGGACTTTCCATTTCTTCCATAGGCAGAGACAGGTACATCTACCTTGCTTACCATTCTTCTAAGGCCATTGCTCTTTCTGACCGTAGTGGTCGTGTTCGTTGCTGGTATGTCGGGGTCTCTCGTCTCCTTGGATCCATTGGGATCAACATGGATCGTCTCCCCCCTTTCAGGTACTCCATGGATGCTCCTGCTCATCTCCTTTCGAGCAAGCAAGACCTGCACAGAATCATCAGAGATGATATATACCGACAATTCATCCAGACTACTTGGATCAACCCCCGTGATGAGCTATGCCCGAAGATGGCCTTCTACGCCAATCACTTCCTCGAAGTCAACAATGGACTCATCATTCGACCCACCTATATCTCCCGGCACTGGATGCATGCCCTTTGCATCTCCCTGGGCCAGTTCAGAGTTGGCTCTCACAGGCTTCGGGTTGAGAGCGATCACCAGTTGGATCGGGCCGAGAGGATCTGCCAGCTTTGCTTCCTCCAGGAGGTTGAGACTGAGGATCACTTTATTTTTCGATGCCCCATCTACTATGAGATCAAAGGGAGGTTTCACTGTCTTTTTCGTGAACGCCCAACATTCATGACCTTCTTCAAGTATTATGATCAGAGGTGTCTCGCTCTCTATCTACAGAAGCTCTTAAGCTTCGTGACGAGGTCCTCCATCCACCTTCCAGGGAGACTACTACTAGATGGATCACATCTTTCTTTGATGTGCTCCCGGGTGAGAGGGGCACCAAGCGGAGACTGATCCTAGTGGGGACCCCCATTCCAGATCTATCAGAACCAGAGGTGCTTCTTCCTAGGCCAGAGATTTATGGACTCAGACCACCAAGGGCCCCTTCTCATAGGCGTCAGACCACCAAGCTCATCCAGAGAGCTCGACTCTCCACGGATCATAGGCGTCTCAAACAACTTCCAGTTCCGAACACCAGACATCAACACATCACCAGATTCTTTCCAACTAGCATTGGGCAACAGTCATGAGGGTTGGTGTCGAGGCTTTTCCCTCCACCTCCCTTTCTCCTTCGTACTCTCTTTCTTCTTCTTTTGTTGTTCTCGGAGACCCGTTTTGGGCTTTCTCCACTGGTTCTGATTTGCTTTGTATGGTGTAGTCCCATTGACCTATTTCTGTGGTCACTTGTTGGACATTTAATAAAATTATCTTATCTTCTCTAGTTTGAATCTAAGTCACAAGATAAAGAAGGGGAATGAATTCTCGTCAATCACCGGAAAGGGAAATGCAAAGTATGATGTCCTCAAGACTAGCCTCACCAAACAATCCTACGAGGAAGCACCAGCTCGAAAATCTTAACACCCATGGTCAATCATCCTCCGTAAGTAGATAAGATAAGATAAGATATATTAATGTCCAACGAATGACCTCAAAAGTAGGTTAATGGGACTGCAGTCCAAACAAATTATCAAATTATATCAATGTCGATGGCCAACCAAAGCAGGTCAATAGGACTTAGAAGTACAAGCTCCAATATCAAATAACGGTGTTAAAAGAACACCAATAATCGAAAAAGAATATCACATTAAACTAACAAAAAAAAACACCTAGAGGTGATGAACCCGAAACAAGTTAACCCTAGGTAAGTCATAAAAGATAAAGCCACGTTATCCAAGTGCAAAACACCATGTTAAAGAGAGATCCCTCAATGAACACAAGAAGTGAGCCACCAAAGTTAGAGACCATGTTGGGTCAGGTCTGTCTCAAAATCTGGAGCAGAAATAAAAGGGCTAACTTTATCATCCATTGTCACAAAAGGTATACAAGATCTGATGATGTCAGTAAAAGAATGACTAGGAGAAAGTCGCGTACTCCCTTTAGAACATTCAAAGCTTATTTGTATAGACTTGCATACATCTGGTCTCAAAAAGTGTGGATTGTAAGATTCTTATCTATGTACCATAGTTAAAAACCGCATTTGACATGCCTACAATGGTAAAGAAAGCCATTGCTATTGTCAATCTCGTGAAGAATTTGGGAACCTCAATCACGCAGATGAAAAGAAGTGCCCATTGCAAGACTCTGGTCAGATTAAAAGTGCTATTGACAATAGTAACAGACCACGCTTGAAAGACCTTCAGTGGCAAACAAAGGCATTGGAATTGTCAACTCTTCAAAAATTGTGGAACTTCAATTATGAAGAATTTTTTTAAAAGTATCAAAAAAACAATTGCCACATTCTGGTCTGATCAAAAGCACTACTGAAAATCGTAACAAACCATGTTTGAAAAACTTTAGATCGCAAAAAAGGCATTGGGATTGTCAACTTCGTGAAGAACTTTGGAACCTGAATAATGCAGATTTAAAAAGAACCCAAAAAATGATCTGGACTATGTTGCAGATTTTTATTAATCAGTAATTCTTAAAGTTCTCCCATCAAAGATTTGGCAAGATGGGAAACTAAGTAACCTTCAAACCTCCTAAATGGCCGGTTAGGAACGGTAGTTGCAGATCTTAATACAGGATGTAAAGAAAATCCCTTTCTTGTTGCCAAGATGGATTTCTGCTGGAGAAATGTCATTTGAAACTATGGGCTTGCATAGGTGCATGCTTGGCTCAAGAAAAGCCAGTAAACTGATGGCAGTTCTATGGGCCTCTTTCACTGCTACGAACAGCTGCATTCCCCTCCCTGCACAAGTTTCTAGTTCCGCTGCTGCTAAGAGGAATTGGTCTACATATAGTTAGATCCACTCTAAGAAGACGAACAGACTTTAACTCTAGGAGAACAGAGAAGCTTGCTGTTGAACATAGTGCCTTGCATCTGAATTATCACAATACAGATGTGTACATCGAGAATCCAGCATCTGATGATTTATAGAGCCCAAGGAAGTTAACGAGGAGCAGGTTGTGCAAGTAGGATTGGTTACTGTCCCATTGCAAGAACCATTGAACCCACCAGCTCCAGTGATGAGGAGAAATTCATACCATAACCTGATGTACTCTGATTATTAAGTTTGTTGCTCAATGCAGCTAAGCATTTTGATTTTCGTTGTTGAAGTTTTAACTATTTAAACTTGAACTGTTGATGATGGATTGTCATTGTAACTTCAACGAATCAGTGCTTCATAATCAATTTTAATCATTGACAGTAGTAACTCGTGAGTAATAGGACCATGTCGTTCAAACAATGTTATTTTGATCAAATCTCAGCTTTTTTCAATTTCTTTTAGTTTGTAATTTTATTTGATGATATTATTTTTGTATGTATTTTTAATATCCGTCACCCATTGTCCCCAAAATACAGGAAATTTTTGATGTCCTCCCCATTCTACTGTCTCAGAAACCAAAGTAAGAGTGAACAAAAAATTTTACCTTCAATATAATAGAAGGCCTAAACCTTATACTTGAAACTTTATAATTCTAAATGCTCCCAAAACAATAATAAAAGCAAAAAGCACTCAAAATGGAGAATTTTAAACAAGAATAAAATATGCCAAATAAAAATTTCAGAGAATGTTAAAGACGTAAGAATCAGAAAGATCAATCCCACAACAAAGAAGTGGAAGTGCACAGTATAGCATGCAAATACAAATAGGCTGTGTTAAACACCACAAAGACAGTAAAAACCTTTGAGAAGCTTCAATCACTAAACTTTTGTTTTATTTGTATTGGTACCTTAACCACATGAATTGCAGCTTTACTGCCGTGGGTTTACCCTATTTTCAGTGCTTCTGTTATTTTTATTTAGTTCGTCTTTCATCCTAGGGTCCATTTACCCTAGCAATTTCTATTGTAATTGGATGTATTCTCAAGCTCCACTGACCTACTTTTGGTCATTTGTGGACATTGATATAATTTCATTTCCTTTTTCATTTCAGTTGCTGAATAAAGCTAGTGACATATGCAACCTAAATGTCATTGATATTATGAAGATGGGTCAATATGAGGTATTTACAACAATGGCATATGATGGCATGGCAAGGACTGTGTTCTTCAACAACAAAATGAGAAGAAAACCAACTAGAATGAACAAGGATAACTTGTTATCCATGTAGATCATGAAACTCGATAAAAATTGATTATTGTTTTCCCAGGTCATTTTTATAGCAAGAGCACTCGAGTATATATTTTCTCATTAGATTCTGTGAAATTTCCTTCACATCTACTAATGTCGATAAATCCAACAGATTCGTCAAAACTGCCAAAACCTCTTTAAAGTCAAGGTGCTAATAGGTCATATGTTTAGTGGTTTGACTGTTATGGGTTCTTCTTCACCTAGATCGACATTATGTGAAGCACTCGCATGTTGAATGACGAGGTCATCTCAATCTTCTTGTGTTGGAAGTCAGAACTCATTACGGGCAGCAGTACTATGTGGATATACTTTCCTAGCTGCATTAAGACTAAGTGGTCTTTAAAAAACCCTCTTGCATATCGCATTATTTCTGGTGCTGTTTGTTTGTATGTGTTGGGTATTGCTTTGATCCACTGCGTGGAATTAATATGCTGCTTTCTGAGACCTGCTTTGAAAAAAATTGGTGTTTGTGTCCACCAACTGGATCTAAGTCTCCTGGATTGTTGTTTCCAATAACATTCTTCTCGTTGTTGGGTTAGCATAAACTCTTGGATCAGGCTTTGTTCCTGGGAAGTTATGTCCTCTGTAAAGCCTATTTATCTGATTTGTTTTTGTATGACAGCAAACTTTTCTTGCGAATTTGCTGATTGGGTGGAAATATCCCCAATAACATGGCAATTCCATGTTTTCATCCACAACTCGAGATGACTCAACTTATGCATAAACTTATACGTTTCAAGCCCTTTTAGTTTATTCAACTCCTCCCAACACCGTTCCACATTGGTTGCAAATTCTGAATGGATGAGCCACACGTTCAAAAATCTGAAATGGGTCTGCCTTGTCCCAGCATTGCTTCAAATAATTTCCAACTGTATTGGCCAATGGCTAGAGAGAGTGTCATGCATCTTTGCTGTCATTTGTATCCAGGAAGTTAGCTACTTGTGAGAGATGATGACCCTGTTCAATTTCTTGGCAATTTACTCCTGGCTCTTCCTTTTGTTAGTCCATGTAATCCTTGTGTGTAATATATCAATCACGGATCCTCTTGATATGAGTTGGACAATGGGTTTGGCAATTCGTTGGATGGAATCATGACCCTATTCTTTTCTTTATGGGATTTAATTGCATTTAAGTCTCCACGCAAGGATATTGGGATGCAATTTGCACTACTCAAGAAGAAAGTTTTCTCATGATAAACTATTCTATCATTGCCAGGAGGAGGTATGTACACAATGACTAGATAACAAGATTCTCAGAATTCATGTGTGTAGAAATGGAGAACCAATCCCGGGGAAGGAGTGGCATTAAACAAGGGCATACCTACAGAGGTATAAACCAATGTTTTAAAAATCGGAACTGGACTCAAAACCGGTCAAGGGTTGGACCGGACCGGTTCAAACTCTATGAACCGGTTTACTAAAAAACACATAAAAATTACATTTTTAAAGAAAACAATATATTTGAAAGATTAGAAACCATGATTCCAACAATTACACACAAAATATGCATAGTTTGCTCATGTATATAGTACCATAGTTGGAATACTCGCATTCGGCAAATACTCGGCAGACCCCAAAAAAAAACTCGGCAATATTCGCCAATACTCGGCAACTTAAAAAATACTCAAATTTCTTTAAAAAAACATAAATTTGCAGCCAAAACCGTGTATTTGCAGCGTTTTCTTTCATTGCTATTAATGCTTTCTTTTTGTTGGGACCTCTACGATAGCATTCAGTCTTGTGTCTGAAGATGCGCAAATTGGAGTGTAAACACAAAAAAACTCTTAAAATAGCAAAAAAAAAAAAAACCTACGCATCTGTTGATATGTGAAGTCAACATTTGAATAAGCAGGTTGTGACCAAGTTGGCAGGTGGGACGATTAGTCCGAGCACGGGAGAATACTCGCCGAGTTTTGGCGAGTACTCGCCGAGTTTTGGAAAGTTATCCAGTATTTTTAATTACTAATCTATCTATAGGCGATCAAAGCTCATGATTCTTTCAGAAGATTGCAAGAAGTTGCTTGGTCCAAAAAGGTGCAAAAATGGATTTTATGAAAATAAGAAAAATATTGCCATCAATGCGTAGAGCTCGAGAAAATATACACTTTTAGAAAAAACGGCACCTAAAACGGAGCCACATAATAAAAGTTATGGCACATGCAAGTTTTTGCTGCTACATCTTCGCGGACCCTTTCCAAAAATGGCAAATTTTATCCTGTTCTTGTGTTTTTTTCACCAAAAATCCAAAAAAAGAAAGAAATGCCAAAAACGGAAAAAAACCACGACTCAAATTTGGACCAATTCGACCGCTTTGGTACTAAACCGGCCGGTTCCTTACAAAACCGATCGGTTCCTTACAAAACCGGCCGGTTCAATACCAAACCGGTCAAACGGTCCGGTTTTTTAACCGGTTCATGTCTAAATAAGTTGAACCAGTCGAACCGGCCGGTTCCGGTTCTAGTTCAGTCGGTTTTTAAAACACCGGTATAAACTTAAGGACCATGGTTCAAGTGTTGGGACATAATATTTTGTGTTTGCTTGCCTCTTATGCTTAAGTACTTGGTTTTTCCGAGACCTCCTATCTTTTGTTTCCTGGAGGAAAAATATATCAATTCTTTTTGTTTTGGTCGTCCTTGAGAAATTGGAGTAAATTGGTATTTGTCAGGTACACTTCTGCCTCAACCATTCCATGAGATTATCCGCATTGCATGGATGGTACGATGTTGGTCAACCTTATGAACTGTTCCATGTCTTCTTTGGAAGGATGACGTTCCAAATCTTTGCTTTTTTAGGTGTGTGCTTGGCTTGAAAAATCTCAAAATCTGTTTCCGGGGTCTACAAATGATTTCCTCTTTTTAAATCCATGCACTTACATGTATTTTTGGGTTATACTACACTTGAACTTTGGATTTGCATTTGCTATTGTTTCCCCTTAACTATTAATTTAGAGATGTCAGCAATGGAAGTGAATTGGATGGTTTCCTTCGCTTTTTCTTTTCTCGTTGATGAGCTTTTGTTGTTATTATGGACTCTTGGGGGCTTATTGAGGTTGTGGTGGTGTTCGACTATGTTTGGTTTGCTGATTTAGTTTTCCTTGCATAGACACTCTCAAACTTGTCTTCATTTTGTTTCTCTGTTGGTGCTTGGTCCTGCTCTTGGAATTAGATGTACCTAATTTTTACGCACTTTTTGAGCATACTCTTCATTTTCTTTATACTTCATCTGGTTGTGGTTTTAGCTCCTGATGTATTGCAGGTTTTTGTTCTTCCTATGCCGTTGATTTGGCCCGTATTGGGAGGATCCAAACTCTCATGTTGCAACACATGATCCGATGCAAGTGGACAATTCCTTGGTGCATCACCCAAGCAGAATTTGTTGCCCACCCACTACACCTTGAGACTATCTCTTTCTACATCCACAAACTCATATCCCTAGGGGACTGAGCTTTTGGTCATGAGAGGTATCCCTACTTAGCACTTTGCTCTTCGAGAGGATTGCTTCACTAGTCCCCACCAGACATCAACACTATCGGTACTTTGAGACTAGGTAACTCCTTTCTATTGACATCTCTATTGACAAGCTATACCCTTTCTTGTATTCCTTGGACGCCCCTCCTAAACACCCCTCACAGGCTCCTTCCCACTAAGGATGTCATCACTAAAGCTGCTTTAGAGGACATCTGCAAACAATATATCCAAACCACCTGGATCTCCCCCCATGAACCGCTCAGTCCCAAGCTTGTTTTCTATGCCAATCATTTCTTACAGGGGGTGGACAATACAATTCATCGCCCTCATTATCTCCAGCACCATAGTTGGAATACTCGCATTTGGCAAATACTCGGCAGACCCCAAAAAAAAACTCGGCAAAAACTCGCCAATATTCGGCCAATACTCAGGAATACTCGGCAACTTAAAAAATACTCAAATTTCTTTAAAAAACATAAATTTGCTCGTACTCAGGAATACTCGCCAAAACTCGGCGAATACTCGGGAATACTCACCAAAACTCGGCAAGTTTTTTTACCTTTTTGGCGAGTTTTATGGCGAGTTACTCGTTTTGCATGGTTTTTGGCGAGTTATAGGAGAGTATTCCAACTATGTCCAGCACCATTGGTCTCACAACTTGTGGTTTCCCCTTGGCTGGATGAGAGTTTGTTCCCACAAGTTACGGGTTGAAATAGACCATCGCATTTTCTATCGAGACCAGATTTGTGTCATCTTTGACCCCACCAAGAGATGAAGACCAAGGACCACTTCATTTTCAAATGCCACATTTATTATGAGATCCGGGAAGATAGCATTGCCTCTACAAAGACTCGGACAACAATTTGGCTACTTTCTTCAGATATACAAACCAGCGGTGCCTGGCTCTTTATCTTTGCGAAGTTGTCACTCTCCGACTCAAATCCCTACAGGAGGAGCCTAGAGGCTCTAGAACTCCCATATTGATCACCTTTTCTTTCAGCCCATTCGGGCAATTGGTAGCACAAAGCATCCTTTGGACACCAGTACATCACACATCAGAGCTAATGGATCAGTTAGGTGGCGCTTCTCTCAACACATCACTACTACTCAAACTACTCAGATCTCCAAGCCTACTATCTCTTGGCATCATGGCTCTGCTCCACCCCATCATCATGGCTCTACCCCATCGGCATGGCTCTACCCGTCTCTAGCGACATGGGTCTTTTACTTTCCAGCCTACCCCCTGCACCATAGGGGCAAATTGATATTACAAGCTTCTTTTCTACTACGAGAGTTACACTAGCCTTGGATGTTAGGAGAGATTCTAGAGGAAGTTTCTTGCTTCCTCCTAGATCCCCCAACCTAGCTCCTCCGACCCTATATACTCACCGGACAACATTATCGATCACAGTGATCGATAATGGCTCGATGATTCCTCCACTTTAGGCACAGACAGAGACATTCGATGAGATTTGCCTCCAATCTTCATTGGCACATGCTCTTGGGGCTTTTGTTCGCCCCTCATTACTATTTGTATTGGTTTCTTTGCCACTTGTGTTAGTGGCACGCTGCTCTATTTTGTCTTTGTACTTTACTTCATCGGTTTGCCTCTAGGATTCTCTCTTCCTAGAACTTTCTATTGCTAATGGTTGTATCCTTCAGTCCCATTGACCTACTTTTGGTCATTTGTGGACATTAATATAATTTCTTTCTTTCTTTCTTCCTTTCTTTCTTTCTATGCTTGTTGAGATGGGCTCACCCATGTCAAGTGCAATGTTTGTAGCAAATTCTGCTATGGAAAGGGATGTTCTCATAATATATGGGATGTTCTCATAATATATGGGCTTTTCCCGTTCTCTGCCTCCCGTTTCCAGCAGTATTCTGTTCAGCAATGGCTTCTCCAAGATTATATTAACACAGATCCAAGAATAGTTTAAAACTCTGGGGTGTTTAAAGAAACTCAAAGGCAGTTATAGTTCTCCAATTGCACCACATCTTCATGAGCAAAGATTCTTGCCAGTATTTGCTTGGGAAAAGAGGTCTAAACGAGAACAACGCTCAGGAGGTCCTCTGTTGGGTTGAAGGCAGGTGACCAATGGTTTCATGAAGAAGCTTGATTTTTTCATTAAGTTGGCTCCGCTTTGAAAGGCCTAATCATTTTCTTGCTTTGGGGAGAAAATATACATGAAACAGCCCTTTGGCATCATCAGAATTTCAATACGTCCAGCAGGTTTTTAATTTTCCTTTACCCATATCCTGCATGATTTGGGACATGGAAAAGCTCCCATGAACCTGCACATCAAAGACTTTGCTTTGAGAGTCTGAAATCTTTGTTTCATCTTGTCCAGAGAAAATTGCACCTTAGGAGGGGTTTCAATCATCAGGTAACGGTCATTCTTTTTGGCAGAGGGTCTTATTATTGTTTTCTGGGCATGGATCTGAAAAAAATTGAGTAGATCATCCTTACCGATCTGATTGGTCTCATTTGAAGCAGCAGTTCTGAAGGATGGGCTGGACTGTTGATGGATGGGGGACAATGTGAGGAGGCCATTTCCCCCTTGGAGAGGCTGAAAGCTTTAACTCAACTTGAATGTGAATCTTGGGAGATCTGGTTGATTGAAGAAAGGATGCAGGGTAGGCGGTGTGAAAGTGAATGTGAGATAAATGTTGGGTTCGTATACCTTAGTATATTTCTACTCTACTAGCATATAGTATGTACTTTTGAAATCACATGGACCTACACTTGTTAGTAATTTGCATCAATATATACTCTTTCTTCGAGCTCACCTTTTTTTCTAGAGATGGGACTTTATATGGCAATATACACCATTCAAATAAATTGGCTACTAAAGACTCATAAGTAATATGTGCTTGCAGTAGAGTAGAACTCAATGTCTTTACTATTTTTTATCTAAATTACCAGTTCAGTTTCGGTTACAGTTACGGCGAATCGGGTATGCTAGCACAGCGTTTTCTGGCCCCACGTATGGCCAAACAAAAAAATACAAATTATTAAAGATATAAATATCCTATCCTAATAAATACAAATCACCCACATAATATTCATAGAACAAACAAAATAACCACAAAACAATACTAATAAATTGATAATGATGACTGAATGCAAAATGTCATGATAAATATTATTATTAAATCAATATTAGAAATCATCATCAAATTGTTCTTTGTTGTCATCTCGTTTCAGGCTATGTCACAAGGACCACGGTTTTATGCAAAAAGTTCAAACTTTATCCTTAGCGAACATGAACTCGAACTTTATCCATTAGTTTTACACACGATGTTTTTGACACGATTTTGCATTATTTTATATATATAGCCCAGTGAAAGCAGAGGATGGATTACTCTCTCCACTCTATCTCTCTAACATATTTATTTAGAACATTAAAAATGAAAAAATATTCTTTTGTTCAAACTCTAAGACATTTATTTTTCGAACTTTATCCACTGGAGAACTTGAACTAAACTTTATCCTCGTTCAACACGAGCTCAAACCTTGTGACTTAGGTTTCAGGCAAGTAGCTTTTCGGTTTTCATTTTAGGTTTTAGGAGGTATTACAGTTCTTTAGATTTTTTTTAAGTCATTAGTCAAAGTCAAGAAAACACAATTTAAAAACAGCCATTTAGCCTGCATGCTTTCACCCTTGTTTCGGCCCTGGTCCACTATGGTCCTTCAACATAAAGACCCAAGCATTCCCAAAATTAGAAATCATAATATTGTTCTTCAGTCCTATCGTTTCAGGCAAATAACTTTTAGGTTTATAATTTGATTTTTAGTAGGTATTAGGGTTCTTTTATTTGTTCTTAAAGCATGTCCAGTTATGTCCAGTTTTGTTCTTCTTTTTGTTCAAAAAAGTGAAAAATATAGAATTTAAAAAATAGGCATTTAGTTTGTGGGTTTACCCTGTTTTTGGCCCAGGTATGTCCAGTTCGACCCTCATACACTAGGTTCCTTCAACATAAAGATCCAGGCATACCCAAGCTATCCTGGGCGTCTTGAGATGAACCTAGGGATGAACCACACCCAGACCAGCCAATTCCTAGGCCCGGGAGGGAGGGCGAAACCAACTATTTAGTTTTATTTTATGGTAACATATGATGGTGAGATGATTCTTCCATATTAGATCCATTGTTTATTTACATTTATTCGTTGGAATCATAATGCTTAGCTGATGTAAATTATTTGTTCTCTATGGTAATATAAGTCTTGAGATATACATTTTCTCCAAAAAAATTCCTAGATTTTTATACCCACATTCCCATGAAATTCCTAAAAACTTCTATGTCCTACAGACATATCTACATGTCCCAAAAGCTTTATGTAACATTGAATCATTGATTGAAGGATTCTATTTGAGACTGAAAAGTCTTTGAATCAATTTTGGACTGTAATTTGAAGACCTATGGACAGTGTACAAAAACATCCTACATCATTCCATATACACAATGATGGACAAACAGAGGCAGTAAAGTGGATTGTGGTTCATCCACTAACAGTTATAATAACACACATCCAAAAGTTCTGGATGAGAATATATTAGACATGCAAGTTGCTACAATTGACAATTACATGTATCCACTAATTGGTTGCCATTTAAAACTTGCTTGGCCTTTTGCCACATGCACCATTTTATTTTGTCTTTGGGACATAGGGAAATGAACTTTGTGAGGAAGGATGGTGAAGAAAAAGGGGCTCCATTGTTCATGGATTGAATACAAAAATACATGCCCAAGGGTTTGATCAAGTGTGCATGAAATACAAAGCTCTCCATGATCAGCGATGATTGGCACATCAACCAACCATCAATTTTGTACTGGGGATATGATGTGACTCTATTTTAGACTGAAACACGCCTCCCCTATCGTTACCGTCTGGAAATGGACCTGGTACGAAATGCAGGTATGGAACAGCAAGGAAACGTCTCAGAGATGTCATGTTGGCCTAGGTATGTGCCGGAAATAGCAGTCGTTTCCAGCACGTACCCACGCATTTCCAACAGCACTATTGAGTTTAAAATGTTAAAATATAAGGCTTATTAATAAGGATGTCATTAGTTATTTAACTAGAAGATGGTTGTAACCAGATGTAATTATATCAACTGCTTTGTAACTACATCATTCATAATATAATGACAGACACACTATTTTCCATAGTGTGCAATCCGCTTCTTCCTCATTCTTCCTTGTTCATATATTACAACATTGGTATTAAAGCAAATACTACTCGAAGGGGCTCAAAAACGGAGAACGTGAGTTTGATAAAAGAAGACTGAAGAATTCCCAGCACATGAGTTTGTTTCAGACTCAAAAATACGAGTTGTGCGCACATCTTATCACAAACACAGTCATCACTGAATAAATAGCAAAATAGGGCATCCAGGAATTCAAACAAAGCTGGAAAAACGTTATTACCAGTCGCGACTCAGGAAAATAACAATCGTGAGGATAAATAACACTCAAATTCACGAGGATAAATAACACTCAAATTCGCGAATAGGGCACAGGAGGATACGAATTTCACTGTTTTTAATACAGTCACGCAAATAAGGAAATACAATACACATAAGATTCAGCGAAATCAAGGGCAAAATAAAAGAATAATTTACAATCGTGATTTTTGGATTTTGAAGGGCATAAAATTCAAAATGACAATTCCAGTCATAAATCTCAGCTAGGGCAGCACGAATTTCAAGTAAATAAACTCTCTTATTTTTCTGAATTTTTCTGCAAGCAAAAGCAAAACCCTAGTTTTATTTTATTTTAAAAATGGAGTTTTCATTACCAATAGACAAATATTTTGGTTTCAATTTCCACACCTAGAAAGTTAAAATCCAAATGCAATTAATGAACAATTTGTGGGGTATAGTTAATGGAAAAGAAAAACCACCCACTGATGTTGCTAAATTGTTAGAGTGGGAAAGCCATGATGATAAAGCGAAAGCTATAATCGAGCTTGTTATTTCTGACTCTAAAATCCATCATATAGATTTAGATAAATCGTCCAAAGAAATCTGGGAATTCCTAAATAAGTTATTTGGGGCAAAAGCAATGAACACCAAATTTTCTTTAAAGCTTCAACTGTTTCGATTCAAGATGGCCAATGATGTTACTATGTCCAGTCATATAAACAATCTAAGATCTCTTCTTAGACAGTTGATAGAGGTTAAAGCTCCGGTAGATGACGAAGACTCTAAAGCCATTTTGTTAAACAGTTTGCCCTCTTCATATAGCAATGTTATTTTTACTCTCAATCAGATGCCTTCACAAAGCCTGGAAAATATGATTCCAGCTCTCTCGGCTGAAGAAAAGAGAACTACGTAAGATATAAAAGGTAATTCTTCACATGAAAGTGCACTATACTCCCGTGTAAGAAATGATAACAAAAAATCAAATAAAGATAACAGAAATGGAATGTTATTATTGCAAGAAAAGAGGTCATACAGCATGGGACTGCTGTGTTCAAGCCAATAACATCCTCAAGGGAATGCTCAAATCCAATGAAGTTAATGTAGCCCTTATTGAAGACCCACCAGATGTTGAAGGTGGTGAAGATTCTGATGATGAATACGTCCTTTAAAGAAACTAAGAAGGAAAATACATATTCTAAGAAGTCCACAAGTTGACGGCAAGAAGGGATTTGGTATAGATAAAGCTCAGTATGGATGGTTACCTAGTTTGTTCGGGAGTCCGTGGATCTTGGGAATTATACCCTTACGAGGGTTATGAGACAACTTGATGGAGCTTGTGGATGGCTCAACATGGATGGCTGTCCAATAATTTGGGAGATTTGTGATTCGGGAGTTCGGGGAGGTGGAATCCAGGAACTCGGGAATTCGGCTTAGGAATAACACCTTTACGAAGGTCATGAGGCAGCTTGATGGAGCTCTACCCATTCAATGACTTGTTGCTCAACACAGACGCTTCTGAAGAATGTGTACTTCTGTTTTGGTTCTATTAGTTTTCAAATATGTCATATATGCTCGTTTCTTCTTTCGTAGGGCAAGCCTTAAGAGGGGGTGTAAAAATATAAAGCTTATTAATAAGGATGTCATTAGTTATTTAACTGAAAAAGATGGTTGAGCCGGTTGTAACTATATCAATCGCTTTGTAACTACATCATTCATAATATAATGTCGAACACACTATTGTCCATAGTGTGCAATCCGTTTCTTCCTCATTCTTCCTTGTTCATATATTACAATATAAAATACAAAAACTTATAAAAACAACATTATATATTTATAAGAAACAAAGCTATACATTTAAAATCAGATCTAATGATGTAAACATGTAGTGTTGTTGGAAAAAGAAATTATAAAGAATGGATTTACCACTTATAATGACATGCCGTGAAGCCTTACAAGCTTTTACCGTAATGAAACTAACACTATACCAAGATTATGAAGCCTTAACATCCATGGCAAGCTTTAGCTTGAGGGTCCATTAAGGCTTTGTTGGGGTTTGGGGAAGAAGGGACAAGGCATGGATAAGCCTTTCCCCTCTCTCACTCTCCTCCTCCCTCCCAACCTTGCTCGTGTTGTAAATGAGCCTCAAAAGTTTAGGTTGACCTTCGTAAAAGCATCCTTATGTATTAGGGTAGCTTTTAGGGTTTTCTCAATCCAATGGTTGTGATAGAACCTAATCTAAGGGCAGAGATTGTCTTCTTAACTTTTGAGGTAAAAGTATTTTTAAACTGAGTTACTTTTTAAAGTAGTTTCAAGACAACCTAAACTTTACTAAGTTGTGCATCTTAAGTTTTCATGTTGAGTTACTTTTTTCAATAGGGGTCACTTAGTGTAACTTTATGACTTTAAACTTTTGTGTTTGTTGGTTGAGTCAAGTTGATATTGTATAAAATAAATTGAAATTAGAACCTAAAGATAGCATGTATTATTTATTTTAAAATTGAAATTCCATGTTTTTTTATATTTATATATTTTGAGGATGTTTTATTCTTTTCAAATATGCATACATTAATTATAATATATATGTACTATTATATTGTAGGGACGTTTCCATGTTTTGTATCCAGAGGTTTTTGAAAATTTGTGTTTCTACATTTCAGACCCTATTGTGTTTCTTGGCAACATAGGTGTGGTTATAGTTGTGAAAATTTGAAAGAAGAGTTCAAGGATGAGTATCCAAAATTAAGACCAATCCAATATTAATCGTGAGAATGCATTGAATTGTTGTGCTTCATGAGGGCATGCCATCAGCACTTGGTACCCTCGAGTAGTTCACAAATTGTGGCACACAAAATATAAAAACAATACACCTAGGGAAAAAACCCACTAACTAAACCTAACCCCAACTATTTTCCAAAAACTATTATCTATCATTAAACTAAAAAGATCTTGAAACTAAATTGATTATGTATAATGTGGGGTAAGTATGAAATTCAAATCATGAACCACGATGAATCATTTCGCTTTCATGTTGACATTGCACCTACCACTATTTATCCAAAAAAAAATACTTCATTTTTTTAATAGAAAACATTGTGTTGTAAGTTTTTCGCACAACCACCCCTTTTTCCAAGGATTTTGAGGGTAACTCCACATCACTTTTTCTCATAGTTACCTAAGACTCCGGACGAGGGGATGTCGAGACATAGGGACGGGGTTTCCAGGACGGCAAAAATTACAGATTTTGGGGACGGCGAGGGGACGGCTAGGGGACGGCTATTAAAATAATATATAAATATTAAAAATATACAATGGGTCCCCTAACCTTGGAAAAAACATGAAAGGTTATAATTTCAGCACCATAGCCAATAATGTTACCAAAGGGCCTGTAACATGCCAACATCTCTTTATCATGTCACTTACATGATTATATCCTCGAATTAAAAAAATAGCTTTTTGGAACAATAGAGGCCATGCAAACTACATGAATAGCCATCCATAGACAAAACCGGCTAAGGTAACTGAAAAACACTAAAAATTAAATACAAAGTTGGCCTCTAGAACATCCTAATATACCGGTAAAGCCTTCAATATCATACAAAAAGAAGCAGAAAGACTTGCACAACAAAATTTTGAAACTAAAGAAATCCTTTAAAATATGCATATGAATTTATTGATCCTATTGCTATGTATAAGAAAGGCTTTAAAATGTAAAATAACAGTGACCTCTCGTTAGAATATCTTCTTTTGGAACCTACATAAGACAGCAAAAATCCATTTCTTGGGAAGGTAAGTTTGCATGGGAAAAGGATTAGTTTTCATTTTCCTCTTTTCAAAGTCATAATCCTTTATGTTTTTATATTTTTTTTTTTTTTGGGACTCCGGGACTTCGGGACGTCCCCTAGCCGTCTCGGGGACTTCATTGTGTCCCCGTTCGAGTCCCCAAAGTCTCAAAGCACTTGGGGCATCCCCTTCATTTTTGCATTTGGGGGGTGTGTGGGGGAATGTTTCATCCCCGTCCCCAAGCACCCAGGACATCCCGGGCGGCTTGGAAATGGGGGGTGCACGTCACGTGACACCGCTTTTTTTTCTACTACCCACATTTCCTTGCCGCCTTACAAATTACAAAGGGGGTTCAATGGAACATTGTTTAAATTAGATCTGTCAAGCTACATGAGTATCTAATCAGTAGTGAATTCAAATAATTGGAAGTTGTTTCAATCATCTACATAGGATGACGAAGATAGAAACAAAATTCTATTGCCAAATATGAAAAACTGCTGACAGAGCCAAAACTGTATTCCCATTACGGTAAACATAGTGCCAGATACCCAACAGAAACTCTAGAATGACACAGTTATGCAGCAGCAGAAGAGCAGACCTAGATTGCAAGGAGAGTTGCAGTTATACCAAGTCGGTTAGGGAAGTGATATTTCCAATTTGACCCAAAGTGGTATTCAACTCCATTCTAAGTCACAATGGTTGTGTTCGAGTTCAAGTTCGGTGAAGATAAAATTCACATTAAGTTCGGCTATGATAAAAAAAAATCAGAAAAAAAAAATCATGATTAAATTTGACTACAATAATTTGTAATTTTTTTAATAAAAGAAATATCCACAAAATCGTCAAAAGGAAAACATTATTAAATAAATTTGAAATCTATATAAAAAGATGTCACATTATGTCCTTAACATTATATATTCATATATGATTCTTAATTTGGATTCGAACCTCTCAATGGGTTTAAAAAGCCCAGCCATCTAAGGTTATGTAGTGGAGTGCATAACCTTAACCTTTCATTTATTAGTTCTTTATGCATAAATAAGTTAGGTTCTTCATAAATAAGTTAGGCCTAATTAGGATGAAAGGGTGCGACCTAATTAGGATGAATGGGTGCGACCCTCATATTTATGTATATAAATATGGGTGGGTGTGATTCTCCCAAAGGCATCACATAACATATCATTCAGTCTATTTAATCATTTATTTTGATTTCTAGGTATCCCCTCAAAGTGGACTATATTCAAGTAATTTGATAAAGAAATATCTTAACAAGTGGTATCGAGCATCATTTTTTTGGCAACAATTTTTTCCCACCATATCTCACACAAATCTATGAATTTTTCAAATATTTTTTTAGGGGTTGTTGTTATATATAAAAAAGTCTTCAGTCCAAATTTCAGCCTCTTTTGATCTGATTTGTTCAAGTTATTGCGATTTCATTATTTTTGACAAATCCACTATATAGGCCAAAAATTCAGAATTTTTCTGAGTTATTTACATTTTTAAAAACCTCATAAAATTTGAGGTAGGGTCCATTCATTGTATTTTCTGATTTAAGGCACTCTTATTTAGAAATTCTCGGGTCAAAGTTGGTCAAAGTCAACAATGGAACATCAGATTCATATATAACACATATTTTGACGATTTATGGTTACTACTCACTCTGGATACTTTCTCCCCCAATTGATAATAAATCAAGAACTAGAAAAAAAAGTCACATCAGCCATGCATTTTGAAACAAATACATTTTCATCAACCATTGATCCCAATGATGCTCTTTATTGTCCACCACCTAAAATTGAGGGTGACATTCCTGCAGGATGTGAAACAATGGTAACTTTTATACAAGAGAAATTATTTGCCCCATTTGCAACATCTTTAAATGAGGGTTTAGATAGGTTTAAAAAGGATATGGTTTATGAGTTGAAAACCTTAATTAATCCACCTCATACAACCACTCACACACAACCAAACCATATAGGAGGGCAAAATAGACCAAATATAGGGCAACCATTCCAAGGGTCAAAATTGAACCTACCAAAGATGGACATCCGTAAGTTTGATGGTACAGATGTAACCTCATGGATAAGTCTCATGGAACAATACTTTAAGTTGCACAATATACCAGATGATGTAATGGTTGACATAGCTTCACTACATTTAGAATTTGAACCATATCAATGGTACCAATGGATGATGAGTGACAAAAAAGGGAAGATTATTAGTTGGGAGGAATTTATTAATGACTTAGCAGCCCACTATGAGCAGCCATGGAAGGGAAGTTACTTCACCCAATTAACGAATCTTAAACAAACAGATCTGTAGCCAAATATAATGTTGAGCATATGAGATTGGCAATCCGACTCCAGAAGCAACACCTTACCAAAGACTACAATTTTACATCAATGGACTAAATGATCAAGTTAAGCATGACATTCATTTGTTGGAACCATGTACAGTTAGGAAAGCTATGCAACAAGCACTACACATTGAACAACGAAACTCAACTACTAAGAGATTCACACAAGGTCAAACTATGGGATGGAGAGATAAAAATGTGACTAATAATATTATAGAAATGTGGTTAACTCTTTTAACCGAAGTCAAATTACCAAGCTCTCTCCTCAACAAGAGGTAGAAAAAAAGAAAAAAGGCCTATGTTGGCATTGTGATAGTAAATGGTCTAGAGGTCATAAGTGTGTTGGGGGAGAGAAAAGACTCATGGTTATTGAAAATGAGGCATTGGATGAGGAAGAAATTGATAATGCAGAACCAACAATAGCACATGAGCATGCTAACTTGGAGGAGGAAGAAAATCCTACTATCTCACTACATGCATTGAATGGGATAAGCACACCTCAAACACTCAAAGTTGTTGGTTATATTAAAAAGAAAAAAGTGACAGTTTTGATAGATACAAGGAGTACCCATAACTTCATCGATAGAAAATTAGCAAATGCACTCAACTTGTTTTGTGTTTCATGTCTCCAATTTTCAAGTCATGATTGTTGATGGGAAACAACTCTCTTGTGGTGGTAAATGTCATCATATCAAACTATCAATGGGGACTATCTTCTCGATTCTGAAATGTTTTCCATCCCAATTGGGGGAGCCATGTAGTTTTGGGAGTGCAATGGCTTAAACAATTGGGAACAATGTCTTTCAATTTTCAAGACTTATTCATGACTTTTAGTATGAATGGAAAAAATTACAAACTTCATGGGATGCAGTCACCACCAAGCCAAATTATTAGCTCTCATAGGATGGAGAAACTACTTAAGAAGGGAGCTTATGGTGTGGTGGCACAACTACATTTCATAAAAGCACATGATGTAGAAAACCAAGCTCCATCAACTCTTCAAGAGATTATTCAAAACCATCAACAAGTATTTCAAGAACCAAAGAGCTTACCTCCAATCCGAGATCATGATCATGCAATTGATTTGATTCCAGGAAGTATCCCTCCTAATATTAGACCTTACCGCTATCCCTATCAAGCAAAAGTCAGAAATTGAAAAGTTGGTCAAGGAAATGCTTGACTCAGGCATTATTTGTCCCAATAAAAGTGCATATTCATCTCCAATGATTATGGTTAAAAAAGGATGAGTCATGGAGAATGTGCCCAAACTACATGGAACTCAATAAGATCACTCTTAAAGATAAGTTTCCCATCCCTATCATTGATGAATTATTAGATGAATTGAATGGTTTTTTTTTTACTAAGTTAGATTTGCATTCAGGGTACCATCAAATTCGAGTAAAGGAGGAGGATGTACATAAAACAACATTTCGAACACATGATGGTCACTATGAGTTCTTAGTGATGCCATTTGGTCTCACTAATGCTCCTACTTTTCAGAGCCTTATGAATTCAATTTTCCACCCATTTCTTCAAAATTTGTGTTGGTATTCTTTGATGACATCTTAATTTACAATAAAACATGGGAAGAACATTTACAACATGTAGAGAAGATATTACAGTTCTAGAAGATAATCAACTTTATGCAAAATAATCCAAATGTACTTTTGGGGTGAAGGAAGTGGAATACTTAGGACATGTGGTGTCATATGAAGGCATTAAAGTGGACCCTAAAAAGATTGTAGTTGTCAAAGAATGGCCAATACCTAAAAGCATTAAAAATTTAAGAGGATTCTTGGGTCTAACAGATACTATAGAAGATTTGTTCAAATTATGCCCACATAAGCACACCCTTAACAAATTTATTAAAGAAGGATTCATTTTCATGGTCAGATTTAGCCACTCAAGCATTTCAAAAACTAAAATACGCTCTAACTTCCACCCTTGTGCTAGCTACCCCTGACTTCTCTAAGACATTTTTGGTAGAATGTGATGCTTCTAGACAGGGAATTGGGGCAAGTATTAATGCAAGAAGGGCATCCATTAGCATTTGAGAGTAGACAACTGAAAGGAAAGAACTTATTAAGGCCCACATATGAGAAAGAAATGTTAGCAATCATTCATCAATCAAACAATGGCGCCAATATCTCATGGAAGACATTTCAAAGTAAAGACAAACCATGAGAGTCTAAAGTATTTTTAGAGCAAAGATTATCTTCAAGGAGCAACAAAAATGGGTCACAAAGATGTTAGGGTATGACTTTGAAATTATTTACAAAAAGGAAAGGATAATATTGCAGTTGATGCCCTCTCTCAGACAGGAAATAAAGGAAGCGACAATTCATGCTATATCTTTATTACAACTAGAATGGATAGAAGCAGCAAAATAGAGTGGAATAAGGATGCTCCAACAAGGAAACTCATACATCAACTTCAAGAGAACCCATCATCTTCTGATAAGTATGTGTGGAAAGGGACTCCTTATGGTATAAAGAGAGGCTCTTTTTGTGCAAAAATTCAAAATTGAAAGCTAGTGTCTTGTCTCAAATGCATGACTCACCCATAGGAGGACATTCAGGTTTTTAAAACCTATCACCGTATAAAGAAGGATTTTTTGGGGAAGGTCTTAAGGGGGATGTACAAAAATTTGTGGCAGAATGTTTAATATGTCAACAACATAAAGGAGAAACGAGTTAAGACTCTAGGGCTCTTACAACCATTAAACATTCCAACACAACGTTGGAGGAAATATCAATGGACTTCATTACAGCCTTCCTAAGTCAATAACTTGGATGTGATATTGGTGGTTGTGGATAGACTCACTAAGTATGCACATTTTTGTGGACTTTCTCATCCATTTCAAGCCAGTATAGTGGCAGAAGTCTTCATGGAAAAGGTACAAAACTCCATGGTATTCCCAAAATAATTGTAAGTGATCGAGATCCTATCTTCACTAGCATATTTTGGACTGAACTATTTACATACATGGGGCACAAAACTAGCACATAGTTCATCTTATCATCCACAATCAGATGGCCAAACAGAAATTGTGAATAAATGTCTGAAGGATATCTACGTTGTTTTGCATCGAAAACACAAGGACAATGGTCCAAATGGCTTTCACAGGCAGAGTGGTGGTATAACACATCATTTCACACATCAACAAAGATGACACCATTTGAGGCTCTTTATGGTTACCCCCACCTTCTACAATGTCTTATTTGTAGGGTCCACCTAAAGCCCAAGCGCATCGAGGATCATTTTCAACACCAACAAGAAATACTTCAAGTCCTTAAGGAGAATTTGGTTGTGGCTCAAAATAGGATGAAACAACAAGCAACCAGCACCGAAAGTGAGAGGCATTTTGAGGAAGGAGATTGGGTATTCCTTCGATTGCAACCTTATAAACAAAGGTCACTTCAACAACATAAGAACATCAAGCTAGCACCAAAATTTTATGGACCATATAAGGTTCTCAATCGGATAGGAAGTGTAGCTTATAAGTTAGAACTTCCACCCTCTTCCAAAATTCATCCCATATTTCATGTCTCCTACTTGAAGAAAGTAATTGGTACCAAGCTTCCAGTCCAATCTGAATTACCAAAGTTAGATGAAGAAGGTAAGTTCATTATGGAACTTGAGGGAGTCATCGAGAAAAGAGTGAAGCAACTAAGAAATCGAGCAATTACAAAATTTCTCATCAAATGGAAGAATCTACCAATTGAAGATGTGACATGGGAAGATGAACAGTTCATGCTACAACATCCTGAGTTGCTAAGCGTTGAGGGCAACACTTCTCTCAAGGGGAAGGGCATGTTATGTCCTTAACATTATATATTCATATGATTTCTAAGGTTATGTAGTGGAGTGCATAACCTTAACCTTTCATTTATTAGTTCTTCATAAATAAGTTAGGTCACCTAATTAGGATGAAAGGGTGTGACCTAATTAGGATGAATGGTGCAACCCTCATTATTTATGTATATAAATATGGGTGGGTGTGATTCTCCCAAAGGCATCACATAACATATCATTCAATATATTTAATCATTTATTCTAATTCTCAACACAACAATTGGCCTCGCACACATTTAAAACCTTTGTCACATTTTCCCCAAGTTATTGTTTCAAATAATTTTCTATAGTCTTCCCTTAGGACATTTGCAAACAACTGAATTTTCCCACTCATTGAACAAAAACATACCTTAGAGTTGCTTTCTTTTCAACCACTCTTTTCAAAGTGATATAAAATGAAGCAAATCTTGTTTCACATGGCCTCAACAACTCCCTCGATGCATGTTGCTTATAAAGATTCAATGTGAGACGGTGATTTCTTATCAAATTTGCTATTGCCCCCTACGTATGGGTATTTAGCCAAGTCATGAAGCAACAAATCCGAACCATGTGTTGGGCTCCAATATATTTGTGAGTACTTTTCTCTGACAATCACCTTTACAAATGCGCCCACACAATTTGCGGCACTATCAATAATCACTTGAACCACATTCTCCACACCTACTTTAAGAACGGCTTCCTCTACTATTTGAAAAATATATTCTAAAGTTTTTTATGGTTCATGGTGTCAATCACCTTCAAGAACACAACACCTTTAGAACAAGCCACCAAAACATTAATCAATGGCCTTTGACGTATATTTAACCGTCCATCACATAATATAGTACAACTTGTTGCACTCCAAGAGGCTTTGACCCCAGCTAATTTATCAGTAACCCTATCTTTTGACCTTTGCAAAAGAGTTTTTCTGAAAGCCTCTAAGGGAGAGGTATGTAGCTTTTGCCAAACTCTGCAACTTTTTGAATCGCATTCAAAAATGTGGATTCTTGACTACATTAAATGGAATGGCACTTGAATAAAATAAATCAGCTAATGCATCATCCACATTTTTGTTGGCTTCCACAAGTTGCTCAATGTCATGCTCCTATCGTGGTCTTATCCATCCGGAAGAGGAAGACACAAAAGATGTCGTGAACCTAGACATATCCTCTTGGATTCTTTGTTTCTTTTGTGTCAATTTCATCTTTCCTACAATCGAAGAGGATTGGTCTTTCTCTAGAGCGGTTCTCATTTCTAGAGTCATTGATTCACATGGAGCTGACACCCTCTCCTAGCCCCCAAACGCCAAGTGGTCCATAACCCTTGTTAAACTTCCTGTAGAAGAAAAGCCACACAAGTGACATTTGACGTTGTTATCGTCATGAAGTCACATGTTTCCATCCATTGAAAAATGATTTTATTTGAGCCATTGATTTACAATTTTCCTGAAAATAAAATAACAATATATCAAATTCAAATGTATTATAATAAATTTAAAATATTAATTAGAATCTAAAAACGATATATTTGACAAATAAAAATATTTACGGATTTCATATTTTAAGTTAAAATAGTATTTATATTTTACATGATAAATTTAAAAATATTAAAATATAAATATAAGAAAATTTTAAAATACTAACTTAAAGAATGTAAATATTTAAATTTTAGTACAATTTACATATATTAATAATTAAACTTTAAAAGTGCCTAAATTACATTTTTTAAATATTAATTAAAAATTAATATATTTTACAAAAAAAAATATTAATGTTTTATATATTTTAAATTTAACATATTACTAACTTTTAAATTTAGTTTTTATATTATGTAATTTATAAATATCGTTGTTACCTAAGATTCCCTGGACGGTGGGACTACAGACAGAGTTTCCAAGGTGGCAAAAACTTCCAAACTTTTAGGACGTCGGCGATGGCGGGGGGACAGCTACTAAAATAATATATAATATTAAAAATATACGGGTAAATTTTAGAAATTTTATGAATAGTGTTCATATTTATATATAAGTCCACCATGTGCATACAATCCAACATCTAGACGTCCATATTAAAAACTAGGAAAAATACATATAGTTATACTAATGTTATATGTCCATATAACTTTTGATATTAATATGTATGTTGTTGGTTTTCATAGTATGTTGTGATACCACCATGTGCACTTGTGCTTGTAAAATTTTGTATTCATATATCATTCTTGATTCTTAATATGTCTTTGTAATACAATACAATGGGTTATGGTTAGCCAGAAACGTTTTCAAAGAGAAAACATCACGAAATTAAGTTTAAAAAAAAAAAATTTAAAAAACATAAGTCCTCGATACATCTCGGGGACATCCCTTGATATTCGAGGATGTACCCATTTTTTCCCACCCTTTCGGAAACGTGTGGGGATGCTTGGGTTTCGTGGGGAAGTGTCCCCTGGGTAACACCGATAAATATTGAAGATTTAAAGAAATTAATAAAAAAAATAAACTATTAAAAAATAAAAAAGTAACAATTTAGAAAAACCTAAAACTAAATCTAAATGACTACCTAAAAACCAAAGGCTAAACCTTATAAAAACTAAAAACTCGACCTATTTGCTAGAAGAGCACAATGGCGACAACAAAATAGACCTCTTGTGTAGGTTTAATGGCGGATTTTGCTAACGGCCAAGGCTGCAATGCAAGTGCAATAGAGCTCGGTTAGAGACTACCGAGCACTTGGTAGTATTTGATTCACGTCACGGGCACACACAAGGCATGTTAATCACACGCGACAAGCCACGCAATCTCACTCACAGCTTAACTCACATGGAAGCTTTGATAAACACTCCACTTCGATCACAACTTGCATGGAAAATGGGGTTTTGTTGTTAAACACCAAGAAATGTCGTTTATAAAAACATTGGGCCACATTTTAAAGTTTTGCCACTTTACTCGCCTCGAACATTGCAAATATTTGTGATTTTTGAGGCCACTTAAAAGTTTAGTGAATTTCAAAGGTGTGCTGAAATCCGCCAAATCTTGTGACTTAGGCTCTATTCATTAACAAGTTGTTTGGACGATGCTTCCGGCCATGAGTGTCAAGTTAGTGAAACCGAGAGTCTTGTTGATTGAGGATGTACTCAAACTAGTAAAGAATTAAATGAAAACTAATAACTATTAAGAGGGGAGACTTAATTTGAAATCACATCAATTCTTAGTCAAATTTCACATTTTAGTCTTACTTAGTTTAATTTCAGGCTTGAAGGCTTGACTATTTTAATTTCACGTTTGAAAGCTTGATTAGTTCAGTTTCAGGCTTGATTAGTTCAGTTTCAGGCTTCAAAGCTTGAAAAGACCCTTAACGGGAAGGAGGATTTATACTTAGTAAAATTACATGTCTATAAATTTGGAAAAACTATCAAATCCTCCTTTTTGGACCTCCAAAAAGTTTATGTTTCATGGCAATTTTGCAAACCTTAAAAGGGATTGTTGTCAAACTCATATGTACTTAATATGAGATCACATGTACTAGTCTTTGGGAAATATATATAATGTTAGCTAAGTAATTGATCCTAGTACGAGGTTCGGATATGCCGGTACAACAAAATTTATTTTCCCAAGGTACGGCTTACATAAAGCCCTACAAAAATATATTAAAAATAAGAATAATTAACCATATTATAACTACAAAACAGTTGAATACATCATTGATAATGCAATTACCAATGATACAAGTATGTCATGAGTGGGAAGTGTATTGTTATTTGCTTTTCACAAAATGAATGTGAGAGTGCCTTTTATTGTTCCCCATACTTCGTAATTGTCTTTTAAAGTCCAAATTCACTTTTTTTAAGGTTAAAACTTAAACCAAACAAAAAAACTTTTTAAAAATGTTCCTACACACTTTAGATTATGGGTTCTACTTGAGTCCCACTTTGGACAAGGGCATACTTGGGCAAGACTTGAGGGCGTATCAAACCAATGCCCAATACAGTACATGGACGCACTTTGGGCGGACTTGAGGCCGTATTGAACAAGAACCAATACCTAGTATGTGCCATACCAAGACCAGTCCCCCTAAGGTGAAGGACCTCATTGTCTCCTAGAAGTTGGACCCTGATAGAGAATGGTGTGTGTACTCTCTCTCCTGTTGACAAAATTGGAACACCTCAAGGCTGTGGGTAACCTATGTCTGAGGTGAACCTCCAGAGAGGGCTGGTTCCCTTGTGAATCACCTAAAAAAGAAAACTTTGACAAGGAAAAGGGAAAAGGAATGCGGAAAATGGGAAATAGGGGTGATACACCAAAAGTTTGACACTTGCATGTAACTCTGCACACAAAGAATTAAAGATCCACACACCTGCACAACTCTGGACTATTTTGCATAATTAATTCAAGGATTTAGGAAAAGACAACGGTAGAGGGAATGAATTCCACACTATAACAAACACAATGAATAATCTGAAAACAGCAGTATGAGAGGGCAAAACAAAGCTTTATTATTCAAAGGTGCAAGTACAATAGCTGAAGATGCACAAGCAAATCAGCTGCTCCAAGTATATCTTTTTACAATAAAATCAGCCTATATCATAAGAAAAGACTGTTGTTTTTTCCCAAAAATAGGCTGTTGTTTTTATTAATTTATTTACCTCTTATCCCTTGGCGCCAACTTTGGGAACAGCGGTTCTATTATTAAAATTCCCCTTGTCTATCCTTGGCGCCAAACTCCAAGAACAAACTGTTGTATGCTTTTCTTATTTCTTTCATCCTTGGCGCCAAAAATAGAACACCAATCTTTTATTTATAAAAATCAATTCTATTCTTGGCTGGCGCATGGGACAGCAGCTGCTTTTATTTATTTATATATATTTCTATTTTTATCCTCTTTCATTCAAAGACTTCAGTCAACCACAGTTTGACTCATGCAAAGTCTTCTATTTTTATCTATTTAATTCCATCTTCATCCTTTTGCCTGAAATAGGAATTAATAAATTATTTTCCACCCTTATCTCTCCATGGCGCCAAAGATAGGACAGCAGTTCTATATTAATTAATTTATTCCATGCACTTTATCTCTCCATATTTATTATTTTATTTATTTTTTCATGCACCTCCTTATCTCTCCTTGCAAAGTCTTCCTTTGGCGCAGACTTGGCTTAAAATATGGTATATGGTATATAAGGTAACCGGGAAAACAATTCCTTGCTAGAATAAATGGTGGCAATTACACCAAATAGGTATCTCACTTGGCTATGGGCTAACAACTACCTTTAATAAAGGTAGCATGATTATGATAATATTAATAAATTACTATTATGGTATTTCATAATAATAAAAAGGATTATACTATATTGGACGTTCTTGGGGGAACCAACCCCTACCGAGACATATCTAAGTAGTATCGAACTAAGACCAGTACCTCGTATGTATCATACAAAGACCACTCCCCCTATGGTGAAGGACCCAGTATTAGAGTATATAAGGTAAACTGGAAAACAATTATTCACGAGAATATATGGTGGCTATTACACCAAATAGGTGTCTCACTTGGCAATGACCTAACAATTACCTTTAATAAAGGTACTATGATTATGTTAATATTAATAAATCACTATTGAAATTATTATTATGGTGTTTCATAATAGTAACAAGGATTACACATTGGACATGCCTTGGCGAACCCAACCCGATTGAGATGTACCCGAGCAAAGATCAAACCAAGACTAATATCTCGTACATATCATACCAAGACTCGTCCACACCCAAGGTGAAGTACCCAAGATATCATAGTATGTAACGAAAATGGAAAAACAATTAGGGGAATCTATGGTGGCCATTACACTAAATAGGTGTTTCTCTTAGCAATGACCTAAAAACCATCTTTAATAAAGATGGCATGATTATATTAATATTAATAAATTACTATTAAAATTATAAGTATGGTGTTTCATAATAATAATAAGCATTATACTATAAACGCTTTTATAGCAATGTCGCTTATGAGAAAAATGTCTTTTGGGTAATGACTACTCATGGAGATCGTCTTGAGATGACTTAATCACACTCAAGTATATATTTATTAATTTAGGTTAAATTGCATGGCACTATAATTAGATGTATGGGAGTATGTTAAAAAATTGAGGTAGAAAAGGGGGTGAAATACTTAGCAAAGTACTTTGCATGTCCATTTAGGGACATTGAATGGGCGATTAAGAAGATGCATAAATAGAGTATATCATGCAATTGTTACATAATAGAGAGAAGTTTGTTTTAAAGATTAAAAGCAAAAACGAATACTCAAATTAGGAGGGCAATTTTCTCTATAGTAGAGGAGGCATAGATGATTGTGATATATATAACATGCAGGAGTAAATTGAAAGCAGAAACAGGAAGACATTGGTTGGAAACATTCAGGCAGAGTGTTTTTGCAGAGTAATAGGAAATACACTGGAAGAGATAAATTTGTGCATGTGGAGGAAGATGTTGAAAAAAAAAAGAAACTGCTACGATAGTCCATAGCAGTCTGGAAATGAACTATAATCAGAACAATGATTTGGACCCATCCAAGGCGTGTGAACCACTTGAAATCACTTCTGAACTGGTTATCACCATGTGGCATGGCAACCTGAACAAAAAAAATTCAGTTTGAATCTTCACTTCTGATCAAGTACTGTGGGTTGTCTGGAGACTGAACACTAAATTTTAAATGCATAAATGTAATGTTGTAGACTGTATATGACCCATTTCCTTCACTTGTAAGTGATCTCTTAGTGGAGGGGTTTTCCCTTTCGTTGATGTTCTCCTGTGGAGGAACACGAGTGCTATATTAATTGGTGGAACAAATGTTATCACGTCGTCTAAATGAAATTAAGGCACAGGAGTGACCATTCAATATTTACTTTAAGTATTTGAGACATGTCAAATGTCCCGAGATTGGCCAAAATGCTTATTGTTCATGATACTTCGTGGGCTTGATGACTAGTGAGTAACCATGTCGATTCTCGAGGAATGACAGTTCTATGTATGGCGTACAGCCAAGGATGAAATGCCTTTTCTTAGCTTGTACTTTGTTCAAATCATTAAGATATTAGCCCCGCTATGCTTCAAAGATTCAAGAACATCCTCATCTTAAATGTGTGATATTATTGCAACAATTTCTCGGCCCATCAAACTCCATTGAAGATCTAAGGGCGTTTTTGATACTGCAGCAACTGGATACATTCTACATCATGGATTCTGGGATGATGTATTCCAGCTGGAAGTTGGCTTTTATCTGCTTGGCACGCTATATGGATGTTTCCATCAAGTCTGTCTTTGGCAGAGAAAATGGGTTTAAATGCTAAAACCCATAGTTGAAATGCTGAGACGGTTTGCGATGATCAAATATGCTTGACGAGATTTCCTCCCCATGCAACTCAATTGGAAATCTACAAGAGCTTAAAAATAAGAAGGCCAATAAATATTGCACCCAACTGGGATCATTCCCATAATACCAAGTTTTGACTTAATAGTTCATATTTCAAAGACACGTGATTTATATATGCACTTTTGTGCTCATATATGGATAATCGTTGAAAATAGTGGTGAAGCTTTGTAATGTCCCCTTTTCAAAATTAATTGATTCTGGATACCCGAAGCCTATTCTTTTTATTTTCCATAGGCTAAGGGGAATTAAAGAGGAAAATAAATTAATTTAAGTGGTCCAAGGGTATTTTTATATTTTATTTGGAAAAAGGACACTTGAATTATATTTTAATCCAAAAACAAAAGTGGAATAAAATAATAATAAAATAAAGAACTTCTATTTTTGGGGCGCCAAAGATAGAATAATAATTATATAAAACATTCTATTATGGGGTGCCAAAGGTAGAATAATAATTATATAAAACATTCTATTATGGAGGGCCTTGGAAGTTATAAATGCAGATTTGGGATTTATTATTCATTCATCTTGGAAATTTATCAACTACTTCTTTGTCTGCAAGTAGCTTCTGCTTCTACATCAGCAATAGAGGACAAAATCCCTCATTTGCATACAGATTTGAGGACAGAATCCCTCACATCTGAGCTTGGCAATTCCATCCAGGGGTTGCAGTGGTCATTCAAGGTACAAGTGTTCATCCAGTGCAGCTAGGGCACGCTTTTTAGGCTTAATTCTACATCCAAAACAGCAAGTACAGCTAGGGCTTCAGTATCTGGAGGCAGATTTCAGTCAAATCAGTTTGCATGCTCATCTCTTCCATTTATATTTCTATTTAGATCATCAATTGTGGGAGAATAATTGTATTCACACTCTGGTATTTCTTTTATTGTAGCTGATTGAAATCAATAAATAAAAGTCTGTTTTTGGCACTTTGAGGCTTGCTTAATAAAAAATCATATTGTCGCTGTTGTCATAAAAGGCAATTTTTTATACTAATGTCCTAGGGTTTTGACAGAAATATCTAGATTTATTTAAAGTATTTTCAGGGATATTACAAGGTTGGGGTCTTCAAGGATATATTGCTTAAAACTATGATAAAATGAGATTATTATAGTTTAGTATTGAATTAAAGAGTTGCTTATTGTAATTAACCTCCGAAATGGGAATTCAATTTGAATAAAAATTATAAACATAGCCATGTTATAAACTTAAGTGCTTTTGTCAAATTAGGATAAAGTTCATAAGGCAGTGCTTGGCTGTAATGCACCTATAAGATATTGACAAAGTTGGAAGATATTAATTTGAAAGGTTTTAGAAGTCCTGCAATGAAAGGCTCTACTAGTCTTGTCTAGTCAAAAAGGTTGTCATGGGAAAGCTATGTCAAAACAACTCCAGAACAATTAAGGAGCAATGGGATTAAACTTTGTAACACTTCTTCATTGATAAGGTAGCAATTCAATGAGGATTTATTTGTGAGCATTTGATAATTGTGGTCAATTAACATGGAAGGAAAACACAAATACTATATATATATTATAGAGTAAACGCTAATATTAGGGAAAGTGTTTTAAAAGAAGCAATTGCTAAATTAGGGCAAATGAATTTTTAGAGAAAATGCTATTTTGAGCAATTGCTAAATTAGGGCAAACGATGGTTTTAGGGAAAATTTTATTTTGAGCAATTGTGAAATTAGGGCAAAAGATAATTCTAGGGAAAATGTTATTAAAAGTAATATTAATCAAGGGTATTCAATATTTGTAAAGCAAATGTTATTAACAGCAATCAAGGGCAATTGGTAATTGCCGTGAAAGAGATAAGTAGAAAACCAATTGTGGAAATTAGTGTTTTGACAATACAATTGTAGTTCAAGTGGTGCAGATGACACTAATAGTGTGTTGTCCCACCAGCCACCAAGATACAAACCCAAGAGAGACTAAAAAGGAAGGTAAATGATAAAAGCAAGTTTATAATAAGGATCTCTAAGAAACTCCTCGGATAATGTGATGATAAATAACACAGCCATGCCTCTTGCTTAAAATATTAATGAAAGATACAAACTATAGGCCCCTGATTTTGTTGAGTACATATGTAGGCATCTCAAACTAAATGAACCCGGTTTTAAATACTATCATATATTATGGAGGCGTATTACATTGTGCATATGATCACCTTATAGAATCAACAACCCTTAGTAAGTAACAGCTATAAGAACATGATAGATGTATTTGAAAGACACTAGCTAGTAGTCTTGATCGATCTAATTTGCCAAGTAATTAATTAAGCCTTTGAAGACAGATGTGTTTTACTAATGAGTGCAATGATGATGGAACTAGTAAAAGATCCCAATTAAGGAAAGTGAAAGTGGGAAGTGGATATAAATGTGAATTGGCATGTGTTGTGTTCTTGAATGAAAAATTTGGCAGGTTGGCTTGGGTATTGAGCAGGGCTAATTCAAATGTATTTTTGTCAGTGCCAACAAAGAATTTGTAAGAGTCGGGACTTAGGGATTGGAGTGGGGCGTGTGCCTTTAGAAAACTTCCACTTAGTATCAAAGTAGCACAGTGGATGCATAGAGGACCAGGTTATGAAAGAGCGCAACTCATAGAGCTGTTTAATGAGAGCATAACTAAACCATATGTATTTGGTTTGGGATGTGGGTCAGCATTTAGACTGTTGTTGCAGTAGTTAGTGATACTTTGGGCATTGCCCTTGTGTGTTGGGTGTAAACCATGATTATTTATTGCTGGTTTGGTTGTTTGTGGTTTTCATTACATGTATAAGGTGGAGGTAGTGTAACAGCTGCACATGGGTGTTTTGGATTGAGTGTCTCATTCTTTTCTATTGGGATCAAAGATATCAGGACCTGACAAAACCCTGTGACCCTTGTGTTCCTTTATTTGTTGTTAAAATGCTGGAATTTGAGTGGCAGGGCCGGCGTAGTCCTTCATTGGATTTGATATGTCGTGTTACATGGTTATCAACCCTTTTTCTTCCACTTTTTTTAGATTGGATGTTTCTTAACAAATAAGAAAAAACTTTGGTTCCTAGACCAGCAGCTTTAGCATGTGTGTTGCATGATAAGGGTAGACCCTTGAGCGGAATCATGCGAAAGAGAAATATGGACTTTACCATAGAAGGAAAAAACTTTAAAATTCAGAATAACTTGGTTTTTAACAAAAACATTCGTTACCATTACCAAAGTGGATGTGTTAGCTCTTTTTGCTTATTCAGGAAAGGACCCTGTATAGCTTCCAAATTGTCAACTGAATTATTTTGTATATTCTTACAGCTTTATGTCATGATGCATACTTCAAAAACAAAGGGATGATTAAGGATTGCTAACTTTACAGCTGAAATTGAAAAATGAAATGGATCTTGAAAATTAAAAAGCCACATTTTCCTTTTCTGACTTCCTATTTTAGAGCTGCACCTGTTTCTTGTTCCCTACTTTAACCTTTCCTTCTTCTAGTCACTCCATATTATCCTTAAACAAAAGATTTGACTCCTTTTATAAATGCTTTAACTGATTTGACATTTTTTCAGATTTATAACGTCAACATACTTGTATAAGCAGAAATTACTTACCGTTAGTAGTGCACTCAAAAGCCTGGAATCAATTTCAACAGGGACTTGAGTCGAGGACTCTGGCTTCTTTTTCTTGTCTAATATATTCTTTGGTTTCTCCTTGGAGCCTTTCCAATTCTTTCCACCTTTCTCTGTTTCATTATCCTTTGATATCAGTACCTGAAATTCCAGAACAGAAGAGTGACAAAATGCCTCAATATACAATTAAGCAATCAGAAAAGCAATTTGTCATGATAGAATTTGTGAATAGGCAGCATATCATCTCAGTGTGCAAAATTTAGACCACAAACAATTAATAATATACAAAGGTGGAAAAATCAGAAATTGTCAAGGAAAAATAAACAGTGCACAATCAAGAACCACATCGGACATGAGCATATATCTACTTCAAGAGCAATTGGATTTACTTTTCAAACCCTGGTAATTTTTATACCCTTGTAGCTGAATTCACTTTCGAGCCCCAATGACCTACTTTGGTCATCAGTGGAGATGAAAATAAATGCTTGCTTTCTTTCCTCATTGCTTCCTTTACATCAGACACAACATGTAACATGGCTCATTTAACTAAGAGGCAAGGGAAGAAGACAAAACAACTTCAAATAAATCGGGATGCAAACTGTTTCACCTGATAAGCTGAAAATATCTTGGTGAGATAAGCAGTTTTGACAAAATCAGAAGTCAAATAGCTTGTTGACATACACACAAAAGCAAAGCTTCAAAAATGAGGAGGAGAACAAAAGTTAACCAAAAAATTGTGCAAAAACATGAATCTCTAACTCCAGCTAGAGAAAAGTAAAGAGCATGTGCTTTAAGCAACAACAGGATCTGTGCTGCCGCTCCTTGCATTGAATCATCAACTGTGACCGGAGCTGTTTCACTTGCTTCAAGAGTCATTTGGTATTGTAGGTTAAGATAGCCTCCTATTTCTTCATATTACTTTGTTTTAGGATATAAAGGAGAATATTGTCACATTTGTAGAAGCAAGCATGCTGTGTAACCACCAAGAATAGGGGGCATGTGGATCTATTTGACTGAGATGTAGTGGTTGCATGTGTCATGCTGAGAATATTAGGTGTCATATGCATGGCTTTTTCTTGAATTGCATGACGGCTGCATAAATAATTGTTCATTGAAATAACAAAATAGATTCTTGCTCATCGTACAATGTTAATTATGGCTCACATATTTCTTCAATGCTGTTCTCATCTTGCTTGTTATCCACAGAAGATTTTGTCATTTGTACATATTTCAATTTACTCTTGTAGCTGAACATTCATTTGTGTTTTGTTTTAGTATATTTTACTTAGCAACAGATTGTGTTTGATTAACCTTGATTGTGTTTGCTTAACCTTGACATCACGTCATTAAATCTATCACTCTTCAGCAAGAACCATGGGAAAGGCTACAATGATATTTCTTCAAAACCTACTCGGCACAACCCACCCTCCACACAACACCCTTGGACTCACTATTTGCAGCTGCACAATGATTGATAGCACTAAAGATAGAATTTTTAGCCTTCTATTCTACATTTTTATTTATTTTCTTCAAGGCAGCTCTTCCAGCTTTATCGCATTTTCGGATGGGCAAACATATGGTTCTACTTTGCAAACTCTATCATAAGCATCCTGTTTAGGAGGATTTTAACTTCATTCCATTTTTCCCTGAAGATTGATCTAGTAGTGAGATCTGAAACGTTAGACAAAAACAATCTTACACAGTTGATTCCAGAAGAACTTTACTCATTATTACATTGTGAAGAAACTAAACTCGAATCAATAATCAGATATATAGTTTATATTTTATACATAGTGTGAAACCAAATCTTTTCTGCAAAGAAACTTCCTCTTGTGATTTTAGAGCTACTATCTGACTGAAATGGCACACTCACCTTGGGCACCAAGATTTTTATTAAAAATTAGAAATTGAGCAATAATAAACTTCTTGGAACTATGTTATACTTTGTATACACTCAAGTCTAAAGGGAACGTGAATGAGACCTCTGTAATGTCTCCATTCCTTCACCAAGGGCCTAACGGCCATTTTTTCATTCTTAGCCTTGGGCATACCCGAGGGGCTAACGACAATGTAGGCTATTGGGTATGGATACATGATTACCACCTTGCTTTATGTTATATTTTGTCGTTGACATTAAGTTGAGCGACTTGGTGGTAATAATTGTTATATTTTGTCGTTGGGTGACTATATGGCACTTTATTATTCTATTTCTTTGTTGGGGGTCACCTAAGTTACTTTTGGCACATGAGGGGAAAAGGTAACTTAAAATCATATTATATTTATGTGGTTTTCCCAAGGGGGTCGATTGGGGTCTTTTTGGGCCTCTTGTTGCATGGTGAAGTTATAAAAGGAGTGCTTGGGGAGAGTTATTCATTCATTCATACACTCACCTATTTTGATATTGGAGCAACTTTGTTGTTTGCACTTTATTTTCTTGTGGAGTAAGATCCCACAAGAACCCTAGCTTCAGTGGTGAAAGATCCACACCTAGCTAGCAAAGCACTCTTCGGTGGTGAAAGATCCTCCCTAGTTTGCTATTTTGGAGCTTTATTCAGATTTTTGGATCAGATCTGGAGAGTAATCAGAAATTCAGTTTCAGAGTAAGAGGACAACCCTTCTTCATCAAGGGTTTCAATTCAGATTTGGAACAACTATTTTCTAGGGTTTTATCTACTCAGTTCCAGATTTGTAGTAGTGTTTTTAGGGTTTCCAGTGTCCATTTTCAGATCTGGAGGTTGGGATCATTTCCATATATTTGTTAGATGTTATTTACAGAAATTCAGATTTTTATCTATTGTATTTGCAAAGTTATGAATTTTTGAAGATTTCCAGCAGTTTAGGGCATTCTAAAAATTATTGGCATTCATATACTATTCAGAAAAATCCAAAAACATTTTCCTAGTCTTTGTTATCATTGTAGCAAGCTCTATATAAATTTTCGTGGGATTTGGATAAGTATTTTGTGAGTTATCAATAAAATTCAGTTCGCTGCCCTAGTTGGCTTAATTCCAGAAAAACCAGAATTTTTATTTGCTGCAAATTTTTATATATTTTGTGGATTGTAAGTCATATCCCTCAAGGGATATTTCAACCTCTTCAGAAGAATGCCATCAGAGATAAAATAAAAAAATAAAGGTTATGCTCTCTTACAAGTATGGTCGCATCTAACTTATAAGATGGAAAGTCGACCATCCTTCAAAATACTCCTAAATATTAGACAAATAAATTTCAATTAATTATTTACTATTGATAGAGACTTCAACTAAATATTGTTTCTCATTGAACAATAGACAATTGCAGGTGCTCTAGGATTTGTGAATGGGAATCGGACCCTCCCAAGCAAATACTAATGCATTTCCTTATTAACTGGGGCTAGAAGCACCAGATCAATGGATGAGACGTTGGGTAAATTTGAAGGTAGACTTTCAGCTCAGAGAGGGAAACGGTTGAGCCTGGCTGTCCCTAGTACCATTATTAAATCTATATATTACAGGCCCTTCCCATATATGTGTTCTGTGTTAAAATCCCCAAAGCCTTCCTTACTTAGATTGATGCATTGTGAAAAAATATCCTTTGGCAAGGAACATCGCAAAAGAAAATTCCAGGATAACCTAGAGATCATAATAAAACCTTGGGAGAAAAGCTCTCTTGGAGAATCTAGAAGGAATCTAACCAACCATGGAGTGGCATCCTCTGCACAAATTATCTAGACTCTCAATACCTAGGATGGATCTTCACAATGAGACATTTCCCAACTGACTCTTGAATCTGGAACTTCGTAGCATATTCAAGAGACCTGATCACCAATCATCCAACATAGGAAATAGGTGATGATCAGAAGGCAGAGTTTTGGGATGACTCTTGGTAGGGTCATCAGGCTTTGGCCAGGAATAGGGAGTTCTTCGTGTCAATGGGGGAGCAAGGTAGGCAACTACTGGAATGAAGTCAGGGATGATGTATGTTATGAAAGAGTGTGGATGGCAGTCTTCTTGGGGAAAAACTAGCGACCTGGATGGTTACAATTCTCAATTCCCACAGAATCCCTTTAGATGCAAGAGAAGACATGCTAAGATCGACTGTCTGCAAGAGTGTCAGATATAAGGTGAGAGATTGTTATGGTGTGGCATCCTGAGATCTTTAAAGGGTAAATAATTTTCCTTACAAGCTTGGTTTGGTCCAAGTATCGTTACCAATGGTGTGCACCTTTTCATGGTTAGCAATTCATGATAGAATTCGAATCAAGATATACTAAGGAAAGTATGTATGCAGAGGCTCTAACTCTGTGTAATATGCAGAAATCATGACGAAGATGTCTTTAATGCTCTCAATATTTCGAGAAGAATGCAGCAATAACTGAGCTTTCAATGGGCTACCCCACTTTCTCTTATGGACTTGCTTCAGTGATTGTCATGCTTGAGTCAAAATCTAAGCCCACTTTGAAAAATTGCCCCAACCACCCTGATATGGAATGTATGGTTGGAGAGAAAAAAAGATTCTACCTGACCTTGGGAACTATGTTAAACCATTATTGAAGCAGCTCACTCTGATTTAGCCTTGATTCACCTAAAAACTGATCCCATTAATCTCACGAGTATCAAAAAACAGACACTAACAAAATTGCCACTAGTAACCTTCCCAGTTAACGGGCTTCAAACAAAGATGAAAAAGGCAAAGTGAACCCTCTGCACCCAAATTTGTTTTACCTGAGGATGGTATAGCAAATACAGAGGAAACTGCACCAGGACCTCAATTGAAGAGGATTTCAATGAAAAGTCAGTTGTCATGGTGCAGGATGAATTTATTTCCTACTGATTTCGGAACAGCTCTAAAAATCCAAAATACTTCATAGAAGGACTTACAACCAAATATAGCAGAGGACCTTTGGGTGAGGCTGGAAGTTGCTGCTCTCAGAGCAAGGATTCAGGTGGTGCATGAATGATTTGAAGTTAGGCAGAAGCATTACTTGGACAACATAAAATTTTCAAGGGAAAGAAGAATCGTGCACAGGAACAGCAAATTAACATTGTCAAGCTCCATGGAAATGTCTATACTGAAGTGGGTTCATTCTATGTATTGCTTTCTCCCTATGCACTGTGCTGCGCCAGAACTGAGGGTTAGGACTGGGGATTTGAAGAGAGTGTGGGTGGGAAAAAGCAGATGTGAAGTGGATGATGAAGGTCCATACACACAGGGTAAAACAATCTGGTCAGGGTGCATCTCCAAGAACTGATGAAGCTGCTGCAGGGAAAAGGGAGAAAATGAAGGAACCTGATTACATTGAGCTGGAGTAACCACAACTGCTACAAGCTCCCAATTTTGTAAGATGGGAAAATATTTTGTTATGTTAATTTTCTTGTAATATGTATTATCTTAGCTTTGCAAGGGAAATCTGCCAGTGTAAGCTTCTGTTGGAGACTGTAGGAGAATGATTGTTTTTAATTCTTCAGTTTTTATCGGCTGGATGGTAGAAATTTTCTATAAGTCTGTAAATAAAACTTGAATTTGAATATACAGGGCACAAGGGGCCATTTTTATGGAAATTCTTTCCTGACAGTTTTCTTATATGGGGATGATTCCATATTGCAACTCCTGTCTTACTCATCAAAGTAATTGTTGCTTTATATTGTAAAAGGAAAAATTGGCAGGCTCTTCTATGAGAAACAAACGATTTTTGAAGTAGACTGAAATGTTCAAATTTAAAGATCATCTAAGGAGACAACCACCTTGATACCTACAATGCTAAGCATTGTAAAATGTGTTTCATTGAAGCAAGTAACCTAATAAGCTTTATTAACATTTGCATCAGACACTTTTAGCAAATATGGTTGAACATTACACATGCACAATGCCAGATAGGTTGCATGGACACATACAAGTGCCAAAATATCACGGCATCCAATACAACAAATTTTTCAGGCAACCTTGAATATTACATAGATGGGATGGGATTAGATAACATGACATATCCGGAAACATAGAACTACGGAGGAGCACAGCCTTGACTGTCTTTATCACTTCTTAGGAGAGTCGCTACAATTTCAATGACACGGGATACCTTGAAATTTGGGAACAACGAATATCAGCATTTGTAATATGAAGGATCTCTCATAATAGTACAGGATTTGACGGTATGAAAATCATTTGAGATGAAAGGTAAGGAAAAGATGAAATTGATGCTATACAAATTATTCAAAACAATCCAATCTCTAAACATTTTGAAGAAATTAGGGTAGTTAAGGTGGAAGTCTTGCAAGAACAACATTTTGAACTGATTGTTCGGGTAACAAAAGTCTTCCATAATCAATCAACCTGTAATAAAGAGACTAAACAAAAGTTGAAGACAGAAAGGAAATAGCTCTATTAAAAATCCCAAGACAATGGATCTGGAATGAAACAATTATAGAAACCCATTGAGACCATTGTCATGACTAAACCAACAATAGTCACTTGAAGGAAAATCAAAAACTTTTCAAGATTTGTAAATCTGCTTATGAGATTACACACACACACACACTTGACAAATGACGATATTAATTGATTTAATCACTATTGAAGCATCTCCTTAATTTAAGTTGCACTACAGTTTTTGCTTCAAAATTTGTGATCCTATATTTCACTTCTCAGATATGTTACTGGATTCTCCAAAACCCCTTGCCATACCCAAACTTGAAATGTCCCGGGATAATCAGAAATATTGGGTCCTTAAAACGTTGTCAACATTTCCAAAATGTCTCCAAGGAAAACCTGCATTAGGGTTATTTTTCTTTATATTTTTGCATTTTATGTATGGAAGTTTCCACAACTGTACCCAAAGTTATACAAATATTGGTGTTTCTGATACCCGTACCTGTTTCCTAGTAACAGTTCTCAGACTTAGCTTCTATATAATAATTTTACAGTTCCACTGCCTGCTTTTTCGTCATCCCAGAACATTTTGTTAGCGGGGTAAAATTAAATGTATATTTAATTTGTCTCGTGTAGAAAATGCGAGGAGACATGACGGACATGAAGAATCAATGGAAATGTGAAAGGACGCCATTGTGAAAAAGCATGGATGGAGAGAGAGATGAGGCAGAGTGAGCTGATTTGCATTGTTATATCTTTCTGCTCATGGCCTCTTGGTCTGAATAATTGTAATTCTGCTCTCAGTTAATGAAAGATTCAGATTCGCGTTGCCCCCATTTTTCGGTGTTTATTCCATTTTTGTCATTTAATGTATAATTCTCCTGCTGTTTATGGCTTCAGTTTCTATCTATTTAATTAAATGTAGTTAACTATCTCTTAGCATGCCCTGTGCCAAGGGCCTCTACTAACAATGGTACGGTGAGCATGGATGGGAGCACTTTGGTTAAGCGTGGAAGTTGAACAGCCATACAACGGGCGTGGAGAAGAACAAGAAGATGGAGTGTGAATGTTGAGCAGTGGAATTGAGGGAGAAGAACCAGAAAATGAAGCGTACTAGCAAAATATCAATGTGGAGCAAGAGTATTAACGGCACCTCCTCTATCAATTGCATAGTAGAGATTACTGTTGGTGTGCAACTGTCAGAGCAGGAGCATGTAAGGTAAAGCCGAGCGGCAGGAGGGAAGAAGGTATTCCAACTCATTTTTGTCATATGCAACATAATAGAACAGCACATTTTGAAGACTGCGCAGCCAACACCAAACCTTATTGTCCTCATCAACTGCGCATTAGAAAAAGATGTCATTTATCTGTCAACAAGTGGACACGACTCTTTATTGCCAGAATAGAAGCTGATAAAACGGCCTAAGGATGCGCATACACCGGAATAGATTGTCTTATCCAGTAAAATATGTAAGGAAGACTGCGCAGTAGTTTGTAAAATGGACTGAAGCATCATGTGCGCAAGAGATTAAGCATAGTAATTGGATTACGTAAACGGAAGAGAAATATAAGCAGCCTGTAAAGCGGTGGATTACACTTTGAGTGCGCAATAGGAGAATTGTTGGAAGATGATCCAGTCAGGAGGGACATGGACAGTTGTTGGGATTCAAAGACGTGGACTATGCAAGTAGTTGTGCAACAAATGCCATACAAGCCATATATTGCACAGTGCACTATGCAGCAGACCCAGGGCACGGAAAGAACGCAAAAGGTACGAGGATGGATATTGTATATGTCAGTGTGCAAGCATGGTATGACTACACATTAGAAGGAAAAATAGACTACGGGAGGAACTGCACATAAGTGGAAGCTTGAACACAAAAATCTCGATTGCACAATAAATTACGGAAAGTATATGCAAGAATGAACGCATGGAGGCCACACAATGATAATGAAGAGCAAACAAGAGAAAGAAGGCAAAGGAGAATTGATTGCGCAACGAACTACGAGATATATTGCACAATAGACAATGATTGCACAATGCATCATGCAATAAATAAAGACACAATTGACGAATGAGTGGTTTGAATGGGTATGGCCATAATCTCCTAATTTCAATATTAATAGAGAATGATCCCCGCAAGATTGTATGGACAGCCGACGGGAGGAAAGAATTGCATTGGATGTTTGTATGTTTGTACATTAGTGGATTATAAGTGACCAAGAGGTGTGCACAGAGCCATTGACCCTGTTAGTAGATTTGAAGTGATCGGGAAGGGCACGCAAGGATTCGTGACCACTGGATGCGATGAGAGAGAAGGACAGTGATAGTGGAATAGGAAGTAGATTGTGTCGAGGAGCACTCAAACAGGAGCCAAAGAAAAAGCACTTGCACATAGGAGCAGCAGTAGTTAAGATCACATACAAGCATGTACCCGATGTATTAGTTGTGTCTCAGAACAAGACACCTATTTAAGTCCGAAAGAGTATTAGCGGGGGGTAAAATTAAATGCATATTTAATTTGTCTCGTATGGAAAATGCAGAGATTTGAAGGAGATGAAGAACCACCGGAAATGTGAAAGGGCGCCATTGCGAATAAGTATAGATGGAGAGAAAGAGAGAAGGCAGAGTGAGCTGATTTCTATTGTTATATCTTTCTGCTCATGGCCTCTTGGTCCGAATAATTGTAATTTTGCACTCAATTAATGAAGGATTTGTAATGTCCCCATTCCTTCACCGAGGGCCTAACGGCCATTTTTCAGTCTTAGCCTTGGTCATACCCGAGGGGCTAACGACGTTGTAGGATATTGGGTATGGATACATGATTACCACCTTGTTTTATGTTATATTTTGTCGTTGGGTGACTATATGGCACTTTATTATTCTATTTCTTCATTGGGGGTCACCTAAGTTACTTTTGGCGCATGGGGAAAAGGTAACTTAAAATCATATTATATTTATGTGGTTTTCCCAAGGGGGTCGATTGGGGTCCTTTTTGGGCCTCTTGTTGCATGGTGAAGTTATAAAAGGAGTACTTGGGGAGAGTCATTCATTCTTGCACACTCACATATTTTTCTTATTGAGCAACTGTTGTTTGCAATCTTCTTGCTTGTGGAGTAAGATCCCACAGGAACCCTAGCTTCGGTGGTGAGAGATCCATTCCTAGCTAGTAGGGCACTCTTCAGTGGTGAAAGATCCACCCTAGTTTTTCATTTTGGAGTTGATTCGAGCTGTTATTCAAAGATATTTTTCAGAGATTCTAGAGAAGGGTTTTGGAGGGTTTCAAAGACTTTTTGTGGAGATAAATCGAAGGGTTTCAAATCAGATTTGTGGCAGCGATCAGAGTAGGGTTTGGCGCAGATTTTGGAGACATTTTCATGGGTTTTCAGCCTTTCCCTTAGGGTGACATCAGCCCTAGGGTTTTTCAGCATCTTTTTGGAGGTCTCCAAGTGTTTGTTTCCAGATCTGGAGGTTGGGCTTTCTTCTATATCATTGGTAGATGTTATTTCCAGAAATTCAGATTTTTATCTATTTTCTAGGGTTTTATCTACTCAATTCCAGATTTGCAGCAATGTTTTTAGGGTTTTCAGGCTGATATTTCCAGATCTAGAGGTTGGGCTTTCATTCATATTATTAGTAGATGTTATTTCCAGATTTTCAGAATTTTATCACTTGTATTTGAAAAGTTATGAATTTTTGAAGATTTCCAGTTGTCTAGGGCTTTCTGAAATTTTCTAACAGTTATCTATTATTCAAAAAATTCCAAAAATAACTTTGTAGTGTTTGTTATCATTGTTACAAGCTCTCTATAAAATTTCATATGTTTTGAGAAAGCATTTTGTGAGATATCAATTAAAACCAGTTCGCTGCCCTAGCTGGTTATTTACTGCAAAATCCAGAAATTTTATTTTGCTGCAATTTCTATATTTTTCATGCATTTATAAATGATATCCCACAAGGGATATTTCAGGATTCAAATTCGTGTTGCCTCCATTTTTGGGTGTTTATTCCATTTTTGTTGTATAATGTATATTTCTTCTGCTGTTTACAGCTTCAATTTCTGCCTATTTAATTAATTGTAGTTAATTATCTCTTAGTATGCCCTATGCCAGGGGCCTCTGCTAACACATTTACAGAACAGCTATCTTCAATCTTTTTGAAAAAGTTCAGATTCAATTATATTTTTCAAAAATATCGACTTTCATTAAATTGAAAATAAGGAGGAATACATCAGGAACCAGACCACTACAGTCTAAAAACACTAATAGCTCTTGTTTACAGATTCTATTAGAAATAACTTTGACGCATATATGTATTCTGATGGATGCAATTCAACACAAACACACCCAGATACGAGGAATCCTTTTAATTCATTTCTGGCAAAGCACAGAAAAAGCAAGCCAAGCTTACAACTTGCTGCTACATGATAGCCCTTGGTATTTTGGGCATAGCCCCTCACTTAGAGGTCAGATTTTGAGAGTTTTTATATTGCTAGAAAGGTCATGAAAATATATGCAACAATCTTCTTTCACCTAAGGAAAATCTACGTAAAACCATAAAAGGACATTAATATATCTCCAAAAAGAAACCAACCCAAGATTAACTGTATTCCCACCTGGCCAACACCCCTAATCCCCAGAGTTCACGAAAAGACTAAATGAAAGATGCCATATAAAGATTTCCAATCAGCGATATGATTAGCCTCTTCAGTTGTTTTGCATACTGAGTTTCTAGTTCTTGCAGATAATAAAATGGGAAATTATTTTTCAGATATCCTAATAAGTAATAATACCAAGATTTTAGGATAACCTAGATCAATATCCGTTGTGGAAAATTTTTGCTCACCTCGAGTTTATCCTCCTAAATCAATGCAAACAAATACAAGAAAATAGAAAGGAAAGCAATGCAATACGATATAGAACAAACATCCCATCAAACTTCCAAACATGATTTCACACAATCAGAACCTTGGATCTAAATAGGAATACTGTTGGAAATTACAATCCAATTCCGATATCATCCCTCTCTTATCCACATAAAACAACAATCTAATAAAAATGAGACCCATGAAGAATGCATGCAATAATGAATGAACACATTAAGTAAAACTAAGGACACCATAGACATAGAGACACATATACTTGCAGTTGCTTCATAACATTGTCAACACCACTTCACGACTGAAATGCAACATGATATGTACACTTACTAGACCTAGTTGGTTCTACATCTTTGTCAATCAACATCATACATTAGTCCACGAGAGGAGTGCAAATGGCATTCTCCATTCTAATTAATGCTACAGGAACAAGCATATAAAAAAGATATCAACTTATTGAGATGTGCGTGCATATCAAAACAACAAAAACGAAAAATGGGTTAAGCAATTCACCTTAAATAATGCAAAGTATATGTCAACCAGACGTTTTGCCAACTTAGGTCCATCTCCTTTGCTACTAAGTAGTATTTGATTCAAGAAAATAACCTATATACACCATTAAAAACATCCCATCATACAAAGAAGAATTAAATCAGATAGACCTAAAAGGTTCAAACCCAAATTTAATAATTATGAACACAAACTATCACTTCAATTCAGTAACTCTTGCACATTAAACAGTCAAGAATAGTGGTTTTGTAAAGAAAAAAATCTACAATGACAAAAAAGCATTGACACCAGACAGCTTTAGTCTTAAATAACCCAAGGAATTTATCAAAGGAATAAATAGTCTTAAAGCGGTTTTGATGGCGGTCTGCGATTTATCACAATAAATCGCAATTTTTTCGCAAGTTTTGTGACTACGGTAAATGTATTAACTGAAATTGCATTGCATAGAAGGGAACCCAAATAAATAAATAATAAAGCAAACTTGAGAAGATAAGAATTTCAAGCAAAGCACTTCAAGATACAGCGTTTCAAGACACCTTTTTGTTACATAGTTCAGGTAACAATAATTTTCAGGTTGCATTAGTTAATCTGATTTCTAGTCAACCGATGTATTATTTTCAATTTTATGATTTATAAAGTAAAAAGATACATCATATAGTTTAATTTGGGTTTCCTTATTTATGAAACATTTAAAAATAGTAATTTATTTTTTTAAGGCTTATATGCAAACAATAAACCTTTCTTACCTTGATTTGAAATCTGTCTTTTACCAAGTCAACTGAGTTGTGCACTCTTAAGAGTGGGAGTCACATCCTTGGATTTCCTAACATCCCTGATTAGGTAAGGAATGTTTATTTATGATGGGATATCCTCTTACAAAAGCTGCACATCACGGTATGTTGGCATGTCCCGTCTGCAATATGCATTTTTCTATGTTCCACTTAATGAGAGAAGTTTGCAATAAAGGATATCTAATTCTAACTAACTTATCATCAAATTAAGGTATACCTAAGAATATCCCCAACTCAAACCATAAATGCAAAAGAAAAAAGCAATGCAAAAACAAGAATAATTGAATGGGAATTACATTTTGGGAGGCAAAGCACTATGTAATGTCCCCTTTCCTACGCCAAAGGCCTAAGGGCCAATTCGAGTCCAAGCCTTGGTCATACCCAAGGGGCTATGGACGCTGGGAGCTATTGGGTATGAATATCTAGTCCGTTTTGTTATAATTCTTCGTTGACATGAGCTTAAAGTGTTTGAAGGGACTTAATGTTCTAATTTTGCGTTGGGGGTCACTTTTGGGCCATGGCGACTTAAAAAGGGAAAAGTAACTTAAGTTACTTTTATTTTATTGGCCCATCCTAAGGAAAAATGCGACTTGGGCTTTTTGGGGCTCTTTTGCCTTGGGGAAAATTATATAAGGAGTTGGAGGAAAAAAGGAAAGGTCATTCTTGCATACATAATTATTTTCCTTCATGTGCAATTGTGCTTGCAAATTTATAGCTTGTGGAGTGAAATCCCACAGGAACCCTAGCTTCGGTGGTGAGAGATCCATCCCTAGCTAGCAGGGCATTCTTCGGTAGTGAGAGATCTACCCTAGCTTGTCATTTTGGAGCTGTTTTCAGGGCTGATTTACAGAGATATTTTCAGAGGTTTCAGAGGAAGGGTTTTGAGGGTTTTGGAGACATTTTGTGGAGAAAATCAAAGGGTTTTCAGATCAGATTTACGGCAGCGATAAGAACAGGGTTTGGCATCATTTCTAGAGGATTTCCAAAGGGTTTTGACCATCTACCAAAGGGGGCGACTTGTTTTGGAGATTGCAGCCCTTATTTGGAGGGTTTCCGGGTTGCCATTTTCAGATCTGAAGGTTGGGGTTTCATTCTCCATATTAGTATATGTTATTTCCAGAATTTCATAATTTTATATTGCTTATTGGAGAAGTTACGAATTTTTGAAGTTTTACCCTGTTTAGGGCTTTCTGTAATTTTCTGGCTGCATTATATTATTCCAAAAATTCCAAAAATAGTTTTCTTATGTTCTTTATAATATTAGCAAGCTCTCCTAAAAATTTCAAGTGATTTGAGTGGGTATTTTGGGAGATATTAATTTTCTTCAGTTCGCTGCCCTAGCTGTTAAAAATCTGCAAAAATCAGTATTTTATTTGGCTGCAAATTTTCAATATTTTGTGCATTTTTAAGTGGTATCCCACAAGGGATATTTCACACTAGTTTTCAACTAGGGTGTACCCTGGTAAGCATACAGTACAGATGTTCCCCAGTTTATTTTGGGACCCCGGGTTCAGCATGGCTTGGGTACATCTGTACCAAAAACAATAAAAAATATTTTAAAATCTCAACAAAATCATGCATAATATCAATGTTATAAAATAACAAAACATTAGTGAAAATTGATACTTAAAAATATCAAATGAATGATGACATTATATGTCACATAGGTTTATATTATCTGTTCAATCTAGAAAAATAGTCAATGGTCATAGTCAAACTCAAGAAGTAAGTGAACAAATCAGCATATTTCTATTCATCAAGAGCATCCAAATCAGCAAATGGTTCGTTAGAACCAGATGCAGTATGACTAACAGTAGAGCCACTTCCACAAGCTTCCCAATGCAGCTCATGCCTAGAAGTTTATGTTCAGTTGTGTTTTTTCTTTTGTTTTTATATTGCTTTTTAATTTATTTTATTAATCTGTGTACATTTTATGTTTTAATGGTCCTGCCTGGGATAATAGAAGAACATGGGAGGTGCCCCAACTGGTACTGGTGCCAGAACCTTGGCGCTATGGATACATGGGTCTCCTTGGCAGTAGCCAGTAATGTAGGTTTTCAGCTTGAAAGAGAACACTTATAACAAAACAAAAAGCATTAATCAGAGAAAGATTAAATCTATATTACACCAGCAACCAATAAGAGTACAACTGTTAGCACATCAGCTGATATCCTCTCTTCACAAAGCCAAGTAAAGTTGTCATGTCCGTTGACACATTCCCCAATGTACTAGCTATCACAATCTATCATATAATATTTTAGTTTATATCACCGACATGTGGCAAACCGGCTCAAATATCTTCAAATGGGCTCGACCTGAATTTAAAACTCAGATTACCTAGACTCAGAAATCATGTTTCAAAGCTCAAGACAAACTTATTTATCGACTAGTACTAGGTGTTGAAATCGTCAGAACCGTCAATGAACAAAATTCCTTCATTCTCAATCTTTTTCTTCTCTTCCCTTAATGCACAACAACCTTAAGAACAGAAAGAGGTCCATGTGTTCCTTGCAGCCAGTACCACCTACAATAGCGGTTATAATATTCCCGATGTCATTTATCTGCTACCATCTGCTATACTGACTGAATTCTTTCAAGACTAATAGAGCATGAAAAATTCATATAAAAGGGTCCTCCAACAACCCAGAAAAATGCCAAAAGAACCTGGAAGCACTAACTGTCAGACAATCACCTGTTAAGACGCTTTCATTAAACAGTCACAGAATTCACACACAGCTGCAAAAATCCAATCAATAACCATTTCAATTCCCTGAAAGAAATGCTCATACAGATACCAAGACTATTTATATCTTCCTTGACAAAAGTATGCCTTTCCTACAACAGTGCATCCCATGGTAAGCAAGGGCAAATTAAAGCATGGACAAAGGCCAAAGGTCAAAGCATCATGTAATAGCTTTTTTGCGTAATGACAGTAGCTCAAACTTTTACCTGATCAAAGATAAAGTAGAGTACAGCTATTCAAAATAGCATTTAGTGGAAGATATGGCAAATCTTGACCAGCTTCATTTTGTAATTTAAGAGGGTCTTAGTAAGATGTGTGCATAAACAAACAGAGTTGAACCAAACATCATGCTCAATTGTAACCATAAAGGATATTAGTTTTCTAAATCTTCAAATATGGTATTACTATTTTCTAACAAAATTATAGTTGGTAGTCTGAATTCTCATGATAGATATTAGAGGACTATTACTTGGATGGCCAGAAAGTTAGTAATTGAGGAAAATCTACTTGAACAACTTCGTTTTGGACCTACAAATTCGGGAAAACACTGCTTGTGAATCTAGATTACAAATCTCATTCGATAATGTTTGTAGATAGAGGACACAAGCACTTACACCAATGGGACCACTACAAGATGAGAAACCCGGATCGGTCAACGCAGATCGAGACAGACATGTTGCAGAAGAAATTATGCTTAAAAGAGGTGTTTTCCTGCTTCAACTTTATAATTTCACAAAAAATGCATTATGGTATAAATGTGTACATATAGAAAACAAAAACAATATATATATATATATATATATATTGCCTGAAAGTTCTAAGCATTTAGAGTCTAGACAATGGTACTTCAATGAATTTCAGAAGATAAGAATGGTTAAGAAGGATGTTGGAAAGAGACAGATTTTGTAAAAATCCCTGCTGAGGATTGTCCTCGGGATCCTAACAGCGATTCTACATTTTTGAAAGAAAAAAAAAATGACAAAGACAAATTAATAATACGGGGTCTTGAACTAGCTTTGGATAGTGTATGCGGCTTGGTTTTTATTTAAAATAAATATTGTAATTCATTGATTGCATGGAGTTGAATATACAAATGACAAAAATTATTTCTCTAATTTCAGATTTTTGTTCACTCAAAGTCAAAGTAACATCTGTGTGATACCATGTAGGACTCGCTTTTAAATGAGAGGCCCAAGAAGGTCTTGATGTTTTATATTATTCCAAGATGCCTAGCCACACCAGTGTTACGCCGGGACGCGTCCCGGAGGTTTACATCACGTCCCAGACGTCCGGGACGTCTCGGGGACTTGGGGACGGGGACGAGACGTTTCCCTGCTGTCCCCATTTTCCAAAAAATAAGGGGGACGTCCCCTAAAAACAAGGAACGCACCCGGGACGTCCCGTGCAAACAAGGTTTAGGGACTTCGTTGGGGACGTCGTGACGTCCCTCGGGACGTAGGGGACGTCACGATGTCCCCAACGACTTTCACGCCAAGCAAAAGCTAAAACAACTCGTAATATATCATTTTTATGTTTTTTTAATATTTTTTTAACTTTTAATGCTTTCTAATTAAAAGCAACATGACCTAACCCTAAAAGCAACAAAAAACTTTTTAAAAGAGCATTTCACACTCATTCTAATCACACCAAGCAAGAGCAAAAAAAAGAGAAGGAAAGAGCAAGAGTAAAAAAGAGAATGTAAGAGCAAGGAGCAAGGTGCAAAGAACAAGAGCAAGGGGCAAGAGCAAGTGCAAGAGGTATGTACATACATTACTAATTTACTACAATTCTTTGTTCAAAAAAACTTATAAAAAGAGCATTTCACACTCATTCTAATCACACCAAGCAAGAGCAAAAAAAGAGAAGGAAAGAGCAAGAGTAAAAAAAAGAGAAGGCAAGAGCAAGGAGCAAGGTGCAAAGAGCAAGAGCAAGGAGGAAGAGCAAGAGCAAGAGCAAGAGGTATGTACATACATTACTAATTTACTACCGTCCCACTGCCACCTTGGTCGCAACCCTCCTTACTCAAATGTTGACTTCACATATTAACAGATGCGTAGGTTTTTTTTTAATGTATTCATCGCTGTTTTTTTTTAAATTGTATTCATTGTTTTATTGTATTGTATAGTTATATTGTTTTGTATTTTAATTATCTGCAGCTTCAAAATGAGTTCCGATAGTGATTATCAAGCTGAATATAAGGTTGAAATGGGTGTGCGGAGAAGAAACACAATCAGAAACACCTAATACTGCTACTAGTTCACAAGGGAGTGTGGACAAGTTCGGTTGCCCCTCCAAAATGTTGAAAAAGTATGCTAGGGGGCCTTTTGATAAGAAAAAACCTGTGAAACAATTTGGTCAAATTATGCAGGGTCCTAGATCAAACATTTCAGGGGGCACTAAAATATGGAAATGCAACATATGCTCATTATCTTGGTCAGGGAGCATTACTAGGTTGAATGTACATTTATTGCACATTGCGGGGAACGGTGTAGGCATGTGTGGACAGCTATCACTTGAAGAGAAGTCATAAATGGTGAGGTCAGTATAATGGAGATATGGTGGAAAAAGTTCCGTGAAGTTTGTGCCGTCATGTTAGTGGCACTGGCACCCCTTCTAGTTCTGTGAGAATTAATACTGGTAGTGTTACAGGTGCATCTTATGAGGTGTCTGAATTGGATGCTTTTGGTAGTGGTAGGGGGAAGAGGAAGGTTGTGGCCTCCAATCCAGTTGTTGAAATAGATGATACAAAGGCTAGAGAAGAGGTTGATGATGCCATTGGAAAATTCTTTTTTGCTACTGGCATTCCATTTCATGTTGCTCGCTCTCCTTATTTCAAGGAGGCTTTGGCTAAGGTAGCCAAAGCAGTGTGAGTTATGTGCCCCCAGGAGACACGAAGTTGAGAACCACAATCTTGGATAGGAACTATTCCAAGGTTAATTTACTGATGGAGGAAATGAGGTGCACATGGGTCTCTCACGGTTGCAGCATCATCATGGATGGGTGGACAGATATCAGACACCACCCACTCATAAATATCATTGTTTCATGTAGAGAGGGTCCTTACTTTTTTAGGGCAATTGATTGTTCAGGGAAGAAGAAGGATGCAGAGTTCCAATTCACCATTTTGCGAGATGCTATTGAGGAGGTTGGCCCTGCCAACGTTGTGCAAGTTATTACAGATGCAACTTATGTGTGCAGGGCAACAGGTAAGCTTGTCGAGGCTCATTACCGACATATATATTGGACCCCATGTTGTGTGCATGCCATGAACAATGCACTAAAAGATATTGGAAAAATTGATTGGGTCAAAAATGTAGTGGTTGATGCTAGAGATGTGCAGATGTTCATCTGCAACCACCATACGTCATTGGCACTCTTTCGTAGCTTTTCGAGAAAGGAATTCCTCAAGCCAGTGGACACACGTTTTGCATCATATTTTATTTTGCTGGATAGGATGGCTGAGTTGCAAGAATCATTACAGTGTATGGTCATGACATCAGAGTGGTCTAGGTGGGATGGGTCCAAGACAGAGCAGGGAAGAAGGTGAAAGCAATTGTGGTGAAAGAAACATTTTGGATAGATGTGAGATATATCACATCCATAATATCTCCATTTTCAAAGCAGATAAAATATGGGGATTATGAGAGCCCTAGCCTTGGTGAGATATACGAATGTATTGATAGTATACTTGGCTAGATGAAGGTTGTCATTCGAGCAAGGGACCCCACCTTGAGTTCTACCATCACCATATTCAGCTTCTATCATTGAGCGGAGATGGGAGAAGTTGAACACTCCTTTAGACATGGCTGCATATCCACTAAATCCGAAGTGGTATGTTGAGAGGCCCGGCAGTTCTCCCAGTGAATGATGAGGTGAGGAAGGGTTTCTTGAAAGCCCTAAAAAAAATGTATGATGCAGAGGATGCTTCACGAGTCAAAACTCATTGGCTCAAGTTCGGATCTGGATGGCTACAACCACCACATTGGCACAGGAGAGTCCAATTAGTTGGTGGCGATTGTATGGACATGCAAGATTGCTACGTACACTTGCTATTCGTCTTCTTTCTTAGGTATCTAGTTCCTCTACTTCTGAGAGGAATTGGTCAACATATGGGTGGATCCACTCTCTTAAGAGGATCAGACTTACCTCTAAGAGAGCAAAGAAACTTGTTGCTGTACATAGTGCCTCAAGGCCTCATGGATCGCAAGACACCTACATACAAGGAGAGCCTAGCATTGCGGTGGGATGTGGATCCTAAGGATGCAAGGCAAATTGATGAAGATCAGTAGCAGCGAGGATTGGTTGATATCTCCTTTGCAAATGCAGATGACGTTGATACAGATACTCCAAGTGAGGAGGAGTGGTTCGCAATTGTTCCTTCGGAGGGCTCTGATAGTGATTTTTGAGTTGTACTTGTCACTTGTCATTTTGGTTATGTAATGTCATTTTGGTTATGAGACATGACATAATATTTCATAGCATATGTAATGTGGGTGTAGTTGTACTCTTCTCATGTTGATTATTGAAGAGTAAGACTAAGACTTGTTTTTAATTTTCAGCTTTACTATTTACTATTTAGTCTTTCATTGTCATGTTGAAGTTTTGAACATTGAATATAATATATATAGCTGTAGCATTTTGGGCCTTGGCTTATGTGATGAATAATTAGATTAATCATTAATGGTTTCAATCTTTAAACTTTCAATTTTAAGTCTTAGGTTATTGAATTATTCATGTTATATTTGTAAAATTAATAAATTATATATATTTTTTATTAGCCGTCCCCTTGCCGTCCCCCGCCGTCCCGAAATTTTCAAAACAATTGCCGTCCCTAAACCCCGTGCCGCCGTCCCGAGAATTAGGTAACTATGGGCCACACTAAAAATAATTGTATAAATTGTTGAATTTCCTTCTTGACAAAATCTCCAAAGGATGATGCTCATCCTAATCCTCCAAATGTGTATACTTTGGAAAAATGTGTATAATTTGGAAAAATATGCAGTCACTTAAAAGAAAAACAGTTCAAGTGTCTTCAAAGATTTATGGTAAAGTTGGCAACCAAGAAGGCTAAGGATTTGGTATGTGTGCATTCCAATTGGCACCTCTTATCGCACAATACTAAGGACTATATTGGAGGTCCTAACAAACTTCGGGATAGTCATCCAAAGACTACTGACATGGATGCTTCGACACCTACTGTCGCCCAACTTTCACTACTTGGTATCGATGACGGAAATCAAGGAGCTCTACACAAGAGGTGGGGACTGGAGCTAGTAGGATTGGCATTCATAGAGCTGCTGATTTTGAGGAAAATCTAGATGATTTATTCTAGAATCTAGATTATAATCATGTACATGTGAAATTTTAAGCATGTTAAATGTCTATGAACTTACATTAATACAAAATATTTGAAGTACATTATCCTTTATGGCCTAAAAATGAGTATCATGCATTTTTATATATAAATTTATATTTTTTAATAATGTACTGTATGGATGTTTCCTTGCCGTTTTCTACCCCAGGGTTTTTTTAAAAATCAGCATTTCTGCTTTCAGACCCGTACTCCTTTCCATTTCGTGGCAACCTGAAGTATTAAGTGTTACGATGTTTGTAGGTGTATATGTATTGTGACAATTTGATTACATGCCAATCATTTTTAGTTTTTTGAACAGCCATATCTGTCAACTTTTTAAAGGTCTGACAACACAATATATTATGACATAAATCCACTGTAGCTGTTCAATGATATATTTAGTTTCAATATTAAAAAAGCACAGAAATCCAGCATTTAAAGCTGTGTATCATAGGCAACACTTAACAAAATCACATATTACGTACTTTAATTTTTGCATCTATAATCTTTTCAAACTGGATTTGAAAACAAGGAAACAAGTACATGGTTTATGGTTATGAACATTTTGGGAAACTTGAGGTGCAACGGTCCAAAGTTGGACAAAAGTTTTGCAGAATCAGTAAACACACTAATTAACCAGTACTGAAAAAGGATCCGAGGACTAGCATCAATAACCTTTTCAAACTTGCGTTTAAACACAAGGAAACAGGTGCATGTTTTTTCGCTGGAGGCAGAAATACTCATGGATGATTTCAACACCTCCATCCTGAATCTGGCTCTGTCGTGATTGGCACATGTGAATGGTCATGTCGATCCCATTGTTATTATCTGCCAGTTCAGAAATTTGCTGGTTTTTTATTGTTTTTGGTCAGCAACTCTTTGCGCTTAATTTTAAAACCAGTGCCCAAAAGACCCCCTATAAACATTGCCACAAAGACCAACTGTGCCAAAAAAAATTCAAAAATTCAAAAGCAACCAAGATAAATAAGCCAAAACTAACACTGGCCGGTCTAAGATCTGCAAGGAGATAGAAGAACTGCAGAATATAATCACCCAAAGAAAGGGCAGCGAAGAGGATCAGATTTATCTTCTCCAAGTTTTGGTGCATGAATGCACTAACAGGGGAAGCATTGTTGGCCGTATGAATGAAGCTCTACCACAGAGATATTCACTAGAAAGGCTACAATGGTCTTTGAGATTTAGTGCTAATGTTAGGAATGTTTCCATTAGTATAGATGATACTCATAAGTGTATAGTTTTCTTTCACTGTGCTGGTGCCAGATAAATCTTGTTTTCCACCAATCTGCTCTTTTAGATATGGCAGTCAGGCTTCTGGCTGGCACAGATTATGCAAGAATTTTGTAAATAATGTAACACACATTTTTGGATAGATATTTTGTATTAGAAGAAAAATAAACAGCCCAGATTGTTCCCAAATCTGAACCGCATATAATTACTGAATGGGGATAACTTTGTGATTTTTGTCAACTTCGTAAGTCATTAAAAGGTAAAAAGATAACTAACATTACAGTGCACATTAAGAGCTTTGATTTCATTAGGGTGTTGAGGTACATGTGCGTCTCCTAAGACCATTACTTCCCACAATATTATCTGCAACAAAAATCAATTTTTCATCAAAGAAATATAACATTACGATGAGCATAACGTACAGCATGATATCTTGCCCATAGCCCCACGTTTGGACGAAATGTGAAGATATCTAGTTCTTCGATCACAATTGCCTGCAGTAAAAGAGAGATATGATAAGCAAACCAGATAAGAAAACATATTATCAACAACGTGATGTTTATTTTACCTCTTGTAAAAACAGACTACAGCTATAATTTTGGTGTTACGAGCTTACTTCTCCATATAAAGGTCAAATCAAATAATCATTTCACACACCAGAGAAGAAATGGAATGAAGGCTCCATTTATCTTTGCTTCCAGATATAGAAGCTGGTCGCTTTCATGATAGCGTTGTACCTTTACGACTATGTGTCCATTATTCACAGAACTATCTTGAACAAGTAGGAAACATGGTCACTTGACAGGAATGTAAACTATCAGAAAACCTAAAAAAGATAGCAAACAAGTTTTATGAGTAAAAACAAATCTACTCCTATAATTGCCCTCACCCACAGTTCAAAAACCAGTACTCGGCAATTACTGGCAGCCCAAAATTTTCACTCAGACTAGGGACACAGCAATTACTGGCATCCCAAAAATTTGATTCGGAAATTACTCAACAACTTTATCAGTACTTCAAAAATATATAAATTCATAAAATAAACTTAAATAACATGTAAAACACTGTTAAATGACATGAGAATGAATATAGAGAGCACAAAAATCGCCTTAGCAGAGCAAAAGCATAGTTACCAAGTCAGCAAATCTGGATCCATTCAAGAGGGCAAAAAAATCTGAAAATCTGGAACTCTTGAAAAAGTTCAGAAAAATTCGATGTGGAATATATACATATTATATATGAGCATAATTTATAAATATGCAAAATTTGACAAATACAGAGAAAACATTAATAACGTAATATAAAATGTTAATATATTTAATATTAAATAATTTATGAGGGTTAATACATTTAATATTAAATAATTTGTGAGGGTGTTGGGAGTCTTCTTATTGCAAAAACTGCAAAAATAAATTGGGAAAAAAACAGGGCTGACCCAGACCAAATTTATGTGGGGCAGCTGAAAAATCTGGATCCAACCGGATTTTGTGCAGATCCGGCCGGATTTGGTAACTATGGCGATAACAGTAGAAAATTGCAACTGTATCATAAAAATGACTTTTTTTTCACACGGGAGGTATTATTTTGCCTGTAGTCAAGGTAACAGTCTCGGACTTGCTATCAATGGAGAGTAGTCGCGAGTAATTACTCACACATCCAAGTTTGTCACTCGGCTCATGAGTAGTTGCACAATTACTCGGCTGCAGAAAAAGTGCAGATTAATCGCAATACTTGGAGAGTACTTGGAAGTTTTAAAACAGAGCCCTTGCCCATCTGTACATATCAACCCGCACAAATGATTTAGTTATAGTCTTATTCAATTTTAAGTATTACCTTTCACCACTGGCCCATTGTACAAATGACTTAGTTTTAATCTTATCCAATTTTAAATATTACTGTTCACCAACGGCCCATTGTACAAATGATTTAGTTTTAATCTTGTCCAATCTTAAATATTACCGTTCACCAGTGGCCCGAATGGCCAAAGGGATAGGATGAAGCCCAATGATCAGAATAGACTGGAATTCCTAGTGCATCTCGAATGAATGCCCAGAAAAACAGAAATAAAAGGAACACCGATCCGTATAATAAGGATAGAGGAAAGAGAAAATCAGAAGAAGCATCAGGCAAGATGATCTTAAATACCTGAATCCAGACAGATACGCTACACTGTGCTCACCTGTAATATTTCTAACATTTGAGACCAAAATATATTTGGTAACACGGTCTGCATATGTATCTGCCTGAAAACTCTATACCCTCTACTGTCTTCAAGACCCAAGCTTGTCATTTGGTTAGCGCAGGTGTCTAACTCAAATCTCTGTATACTGCAATGTCTTCAAGACATGAGCATAGAAATCAGCCATTCAATTCACTGAATATGAAGAACTTTCAATGGACTTTCCTTAGTTTTGTACTCTACTCACAACCAAATAGATAGAGTAACACATCAGGTTCGAAATGGAAGCAAATAGAAAGAACTTAGAAGAGTTTGATCGCAAGCAGCTTTGGAATCAAGGCCCTTACAACATTGTGATGATGTCCAACATATATATGGTAACCATGTTGCCCGTACCACTTGTACCCTGGAGTCCACACCATTTGACTTAGTAGCAGTACCCCTCCTCATGGATATGATATGACTCCCAAGTACTCCTTTACGAATGCTCAGGCTTATTAGCTTGGCTAGTGGCAACCTAAAGAGGCATCTTGATTATTCCAGGTCCCATGCCCCGTACTTGGACCCCTTTCCAAGAGAACCAAACACCTCCACAGTGCCACCGCTACTTTCTCAGAGCATTCAAAGTGTAAGACGTGGTCCAAACAGCATTTTTCAGATCTGGGCCCTCTACCAATAGTCGTGACAATTATTTCTGCCCGGCCTATTCTTAAAGCGCCCTCTAAAAGGATCCCTTAAAACATAGGTTTAAGTGATGACATGATCTATTACAGTATCTATGGTTTGATTTAACAGACCTAGCACTACACTCTTTGGTTATCACTCATCTAAACCAGTAGAGCTTATCAAATCACTTTCAGCAATCTCACTCTTGACATTTGAAAGCTACATCTTGGTATTTAATCTCTCCTTTCAGTCACTCTTTGTCACTGCCCTATGTCAGTCCACTTGGATAAAGAGTTGTTTGTCATCCTTCCACTAGGTCTCAGTATCTTCCAACTTCACACTGTCACACAGCCTTCAGACTCCAAGTTTCAAGTTAGTGGAACCAATTATCTCATTGGGACTTTTGAGGGTCTTTACATTTAGCATCTTGCAAATTTCTTTATTGTCATCATTAGGGGTTTGATCATTGATAGTATCTCATGTTAGATCACATCTAGGGTTTCTCTTTATGATCATTGTATGATCATTCAGGACACGAGAAATCTGAAAATTGCATTCTCAAACACCACTCATTTACTTTCAAATTTAGAAAATTAGAATATTGGCTAGGTTACTGCTTTTAGGCGAGATTAAAATTGTATTGCTATCTTTTGTATAGTGCATGTTTTTACTTTCATTATTGCAAATAGAATTGCTAGCATATACTTTCTGGGTTGGGACCCTAAATCTATCCAAAACCCCAGATGTACACCTTAGTTCACACGGTATTCCTTCGCCATGTCAGTTACTGTCTTGAATGGTCTTTTGCTTGCTTTTTACCCAAATTCCTATCTTTAAATCACAACAGACAATGGTGTTGTTCAATTTGCATTGTTGACCCTGTTGTACAAATGACATTTACACAAACAACGATGAATAACCAGATATCTACTTGTAACAAGATATAGCCAAGAAGCAATACATGAGCTCAATAAAAAAAAAAAAAGCTATGAAATCTCAAAAAGTCAACTGTATATGCCCTCGATATGTTAGAAGATAAGAGAGAAAATGAAGAGAAACTGGAAGTCACATAGGGATTCATGCATCCCATCATTTTATTATGCTAGAAAGAAGTTACAATATAGTCGGGGTAGTTAATAACTAATCATTAGTTAGTGAGTAGCTAATGTATAACTAATATCTATAATATTTTAATACCCCTTAATGACTAAACCAGAGACAACAAGTTTGTCCCAACATTTTACAAATACAACAAAACCAAGAAATTTAGTCATTAAATCTGCAGGGCGCTCCTTAAATATCACTATGAAATCTGCAATCCTCTAACAATTTGTTGTTGTCCAATATAAGAGCTTCAATGTAGATAGAAACCCAAAAAATAGCTAGCAGCAAAACAAAGATTTGGTAAAAGTGGATATAAGACATAACAAGTTGTTCACCAATTGTTAGTAGAGCAATTCATCGACCATTGGCTGATAACTTCAGCCCAGCCTCCATAATTCGGAAACCAGAATCTGGGAGATGCTGATCAAATAGAACGTCCACAAGCTCATGGAGCCCAGTTCCATCCGTATAGGGACTCAATCAATCTGCAACCCAGATGATCACGCTCAGGGAACCAAAACCTTCAGGCAGCACCATGTAGACCTCTTCATTTAAATCTTTGTTTAGGAAACCAGACTGAGCTTCTATGGAGAGAAGCAACCAAAATGTGACTATCTTCACAATTGGTGTACAAACCAATTCCATACTAGTAGAAACAACCATCTCTATAGTAGTAGGAAAAACAACAATCTCCGCCTCATCTATTCCCTCCCATTGGGAAAGGCCTTTCACGACAAGATGAGAAAGATGACCATGTTCTACTGACCTTCAAACCAGTGCCTTTGATTTAGTGGCTTTTCCTGCCATCTCACCTCATGCCTTTGATTTAGTGGCTTTTCCTGCCATCTCACCTCGTGCCTTTGATTTAGTGGCTTTTCCTGTCATCTCACCTTGTGCCAATTGCGCATCCTATAATTGGAGCATGGCATCCACCCATACATGAGGCATTTCGGCCTCCTACACATCTTGTAAAGTGGATATTCCATCCACAATTAGTGTGTATGTTGATTGTGGCAATGTCAACAAGCCTATGAGGAATGTCATCCTCCAGCACATCCTATATGGTGGAGTTTCCTCCACACGTGCTTTTAAGTTGATTGTAGTCATGTCAACAAGCCTATACTGGCCACCTTGCCCAATGCCTAGGAATCTACCCTATCCTAAGTCACATTAGACACAATACACTTGCCCAAATAAATTTATAGCAACATTGGGATTTTCTATTAACTAACAAAGAAACAAGAGATTGACATAACAGAATAAGCGGAACAGTAATAATTCTTCTTAATTGATTTCATACGGAACTCTTACAAATATATAGGAATAGGTTGTCCTTAAATCAAGGAATCCTATTCTCTCTCCACAAACAACTCGAACTAATCTTAGGTGGGTTGTTTTAACCACTCCAAACAATATTGTTATCATAATATTATATTCAACAACTTAACAATCTAAAACAATGTACGCACTAATATTATAATTTTCCTAACATTCCCCCCTTAGTGCGAACATGGGGAAAACTTGCCTTTGTACTTGCACTGCTCATGATCTGGTGATTTTCACAGGATGATCACAAACCTGAAGGATGGTTTTGCAAATGGTTGACCACAAATCGAGAATGGTGGTTTTGCAATTGGTTTACCACAAACCACAAAGTGATGGTTTTACGAATGGTTTACCAACAACCAAGAATGGTGGTTTTGCAATTGGTTTACCACAAACCACAAATGAAGGTTTTCAAGTGGTTTACCTACAACCACATCATGATGTGCCAAGTACTATTATCAGCCCTCATCACATTTCACCGCAAGGAATAACATAGGAAAATTTGTTGCTCATACACACAAACTGAAAACTAGAAATGGAACATTGGATCATGTTCCCCCCTCAATGTGAAATTTCCACTTATTCACACCACACAAGAACAGGATCAACAAAATATGAAGCACATTGAAACTGAACTCTGAAAACACAATGAAAGCACACTGCAAAAATTGAAAGCAAAATACTCACACCACAAAAATGTCACCATAATTGATATGCATCCTCGTCGCTGGGCGCATCGACGAGAGGTTGTAGATTGACCGCCTTCCTCTGTTGCCTCTCCGTCCTCCAATGCAACGCTCTTAACTCAATGCCGGAGTGTGATCATGTTGCTCAAAGTGTACAATTCATTCCCACAAGATGGACGTCGCGCATGCTTAAAATGCGTCCAATTATTGAAAAGTGAGGCAAAAAAATTTATTTTACGAACTTTTACAATGACCTCCTTTTGACTCTTGACGCAACATACACTTTGACAATTTTAATATGGCAACACAATTATAAAGTATGAATCTTACAAAAATTAGACACTTGTAACGATAAATGACATGACAACAAATTATTTTGACATAAAACTAGACAATTTATAATGACTCATAGACTAGAGATTTTTATAATGACTTGTTTACAATAAAACGTTGACCTAGACAATAACTCTTCAACAAAATTTGGATGACTATAAATGAATAATATCCCCTAATAATATATTTAATTGACTTTGTGAACAATATAAACATTTAACTCTTATTGATCTGTACCTAATTATCAAGTGACTACTCAACAAATGCCAAAACCGACCTACACAATAATAAGTTAAATCGACTCAACTTTGAATGTTAATACTAACCTCTAAACATTACAAAATAACCAAATATTGCCAAATTTCGGTCGATGGAGGACAGGTTTCTGCTAATAAATACGTTCCTCAAAAGGACAATGATTCTTGAGAAATCTATTCTTCAGCCGGTCTTTTCAACTGATTGACCTCCAAATTATTGACAATGAAAATGTAGGTGAGACTAATATTCACTCCCGTAAACACAAATGACACTAAAAATAAATGAAATATAAAACAATGAATTTGTATTAGACTCAACACGCCATTTCGAGAATCATTTGAATGGCCACGTGGAGAATGAGACAGTTTCAGACGTGTTGACTGCAGAGTTGCAAGATAGCTTTGGCAGGCTTCCAATGTTGCACATCAGGACAGTCTATTCGTGTATTGAATGCCTCATCTTAAGCTGGTTTGAATCACCGAACTCATCACCCAATTTACATATTATGTTGCACATTAGCCGTGTCTAACCACTAAAACAATGCTCGCCAAGTGATATATTTCTTATGCAAAGTCTAGTCGCTCACACTGCCAGATCTCCCACGTACGAGCAAAGCAACAGATATATTTCTGTGAAGGGATTTTGGATGTGTGACTTGAAGGATTTTGGACTGCTGGCAACATGGAGATAAAACTAGCTCTCGACTATGGTGAACCGCGAGTTGTTGTTAAAACTAATGTAAATTCACAAGAGCTCTAGGCAGAAGAACCAGATGGCTGCAACAACTGTGTATAGAAATTATAGGGGAGCGGCAATGAAGATCTCCGGCAAAGCATACAATGCCAAATCTTTTTAGCTTCCTAAATTTCATAGACGGGAAACCATGAAATCCAATGAAGTTTCCCAGTTCATAATTCAGAACCATGACATCGCTCTGATACCAGATGACAGGATAGAATAAGCGGAACAGTAATAATTCTTCTTGATTGATTTCATACGGGAACTCTTACAAATATATAGGAATAGGTTGTCCTTAAATCAAGGAATCATATTCTCTCTCCACAAACAACTCGAACTAATCTTAGGTGGATTGTTTTAACCACCCAAACAATATTGTTATCACAATATTATATTCAACAACTTAACAATCTAAAACAATGTACACACTAATATTATAATTTTCCTAACAGAGATTTCTATGAATGCTAGGAAAATACCTAACATTCCTTACTAAAGAGTTTTTACCATTATTTAGGGCTACGAAAATCTCTTATACCCTCTACTACAAGTGACTCCCCATTAACTAATACAACTAGATCAGAGCAATTTGTATGTTTAGTGCATATTACATATTGATCCCTTAGACATGAAAAGTGTTTGGATGCACTGGAATCAATGATCCAGCAACTAAAAGCACTTTTGTTCGAGCATGATACCGTGAAAACATACTCTTCCTTAATATCTTATTTATCTGCAACTACCACCGCATTTGCCTTATCCCATGGCTTTTGTCATGTTGGGAAAGATCATCCTATTGCTTTCGGCAATCCTTCTTTATATGCCCAACCTAGCAACAATAATGGAATTTCACCTAGTATATAGAAGATGATTTGCCAGATTCCGCTTCCACTTCCCGTTGACCGAGCAGCAAATGCACTCTTTGTTTGTCCAAGTAGACTCACTTATCTAAGTCTACCCGCATTACTTTTGCAGCATATAGGAACTAATCTCGTCAAATGTCAAGGTCTTGCTTTCGCCATCAAATGTAAGGCCTCCATAAATGTTTCATAAGAGGGCGATAAACTATTTAGAACAAGCACATCTAGGTTGTCATCATTCACCTTTTTATTGATCGCACTAAGTTGGTCTCGGAGATCTTTCATCTTAAGAAGATTTCGTGACATGGAGCCATCCTCCATCATTCTTATAAAAAGAAAAATAGATTCTTCAAGTACAAGACCCAACTTTTCTCCAAAGTTTGATACTTGTTCTTTAGATTGGTCCAAAGCACACTTGCCTCCTAAGTCAAAGGGCACGGAGATTTTCGAGCAAGAAGTTTGAAAATCATCGAACTTTATCTGGGTTGGGAATATTTGTGAATATTCCTTAAAGTCAGCTCAAAAACCCTAATTTTTCCCTCGACTTTTTAAAAGCGGTGGCGGTTTAGTTATTCTAGATGTTGAATCGTCGAAGTGCGAGTGGAGAGAGGAAGTGTCATGGTCAAGCCGCAAGTGGTCGGTGTCGTGGTCGAGGTGTAAGTGACTATGAAAGTTCCCTAGTCAAGTTGCAAAGTGGAAGTGCCCTTTTTCCCGTGAGAGTCATCGAGACTTTGAGTCAAATATATTATACATTCAAAAGCCGATTCGACTCTATCGCCACTCCGCCAATGCTAAAAAACACCATAAGACTCTACTACCACTCACCACCAAACACCGCCATTCACCACGAGGAGAGAGTTTGCTCCAGAGGAGTCTACGCAACAAGTACAAGCATGTCCAAAGGCTCATTCAATTTGGTCTAAGTTTTTAATATTAGAATCTTCATTTGCTTAGTTTGTAATAATTTCAATTTGTATAGTCATGATTAGGTTAAACCTAATTTAATTACTTCATTAAATCTTTTATTTTAAAAACATAATTAAACGTTAAAATGTTTAATTGTTTAGTTTTTAACTTTTTAAAATATTTAGTTTATAACTTTTTAATGTTAAATAATTTAGTTTTTAACATGTTTTTATATTTAAAAGTAATTTTTAAGTAACATTTATATATTATAAAATTTAGAATATTAAATGTATAACTAAATTTTAATTTTACTAAACATAAAATAAAAATATTAATGATTATTACGAATTAAAAATATTTAAAATTCTTTTTATATTTTAGATTTGAAAATATTACACTCGACTCTAAAAATGTTAATTTGAAAACTATAATATTTTAAATATTTTTTAAAAATCATTTAAATTTGTGGTGCATTTAAATTTTTAATGTAAATATTTACAATAATCAAATTAAATTTTGTAAACTTATTTATATTTTAATCTTTTTGAATTTATTCTTTTATCATATAGTTAAATATTTTAAATTTTATTTGAATGCGGTTGAACTCAATGCCTCTGGTAAAATCATCGGTTGAGGGTCGAGACATGTGATCCGCAACGGTAACAATGTCTCACTTGTGTGGTCATGCTTTTACTAGAAGTTTCACAAGGGTGATAAACCACTTGTTTGGTGTTTCAAGGAGTCGTGAGGGGGTGTGGCTCCATGTGGATCGACAACTCCAAAGATTAGAGTTGCTTTAAAGAAAGAGCAATCCTCTTCGATTGTAGGAAAGATGAAATAGATACAAAAAAAAATAATCCAAGAGCATATGTCTAAGGCCACACCAGATGGATCCACCGGGAGCAGGATATCAAATAGCTTATGGAAACCTGTAGAAAAACAATATGTGGATGATGCATTAGCTGATTTGTTTTATTCAAGTGTCATTCCATTCAATGTAGCTAGGAATCCACATTTTCAAATGCAATTCAGAAAGTTGCAAAGTTTGGCAAAGGCTACATACCTCCCTCTTCAAAGGCTTTCAAAACAACCCTTTTACAAAGGTCAAAAGAGAGGGTGACTGCCAAATTAAATGAGGTCAAGGCCTCTTGAAGGCAATAGGGTCCACAATATTATTAAGTGATGGATGGTCGATATATGTCAAAGACCACTGATTAATGTTCTAGTGGCTTGCCCTCAAGGTGTTGTGTTCTTGAAGGTGATTGACACCATGAACCATAAGAAAACTTCGAGTATATTTTTCAAATATTAGAGGAAGCCATTCTTGAAGTAGGTGTGGAAAATGTGGTTCAAGTGGTTACTGACAGTGCAGCAAATTGTGTGGGAGCTAGGAAGCTGATTGTAGAGAAATACCCACAGATATATTGGAGCCCATGTGCAACACATTGCCTAGATTTGTTGCTTCATGACTTAGCAAAATTCCCATGGGTACATGAAGCAATTCACAAGAGGAAGGGCAATTGCAAATTTTATAAGAAATCACCACCTCACATTGAACCTTTACAAGCAACATGCATCGAGGGAGTTGTTGAGGGCATGTGAAACAAGGTTTGTTTCATTTTATATCACTTTGAAAAGAGTGGTTGAAGAGAAAGCGACTCTAAGCTTTGTTATTTGTTCTAATGAGTGGGAAAATTTTGTGTTTTCTAAAGGTCCTAAGGGGAAGAACATAGAACCAATTGTTGATGTGCTTTGCATGGTCAAGGCAACACCCCTTGTCTCAACATGCTTTATGAGAGCATGGACCGTTGCAAGGAAGTTGTTTGAAAAGCACTCGATAATGTGGAAGCAAACTACATGGAGATATGGGATACAGTTGATTCCAAATGGAAAATGATGCACACCCCTTTATATGCAGCAACGTGTTATTTGGAGCCTAAGAGATTTCAAATTGATAGACAAGTTTAATTAGAGATCAATGTTGGAAATACAAGGCAGGAGAAAGGATGTTTGGAATGTCAGAGGCCAAATATGACATATCACGAGTTGACATGCTTCGATGACATTATATGGTGGAGGTCCTATGGAGCACGGACACCTAAATTGCAGCACTTCGCCATTTGAATATTGAGCCAAGAGAAAGTTCATCAGCATGTGAGAGGAACTAGAGCTGCTTTGACCACATCCATTCAAAAAAGAGGAACAAGTTGTTATCTAGAAACTTGGGACATGTTTTTATTACATTCGCAACAAAAGACTCCACCTCTTTTGTACAGCTCCAACAAATTCCAGAAGACACAAGGGATGTAGATGAGCTTGGCTTTTTTTATATGACTTGAGTGGTGCATCTAGTGATGATAATACATCATCAACTCAACCATGTACTTTTTTAAGTTTGAGTCTTGACTCCTAATTGTAATTTTTAGGCGATTTCATATGTTTCTTATGGTTAAAACGTAATATTATGTTTCTCCTCTTTCGTTTAGCTTTGATAAGTTTATTATGGTTTTAAAATGTGACATCTTCTTTATATAGATTTCAAATCAATTTTGTGATGTTTACCTATTTTGACAATTTAGTGGTTCCTACTTATATTAAAAAAATTGCAAATTATAGTAGTTGAATTTAATCACAATTTTTTTCTGAATTTTATCATTGCCGAACTTAATCTGAATTTTATCTTCGCTTTAACTCAAACTCAAACACCCTCAATGGCATTTCCGACCTCAAGTATCAAATCATTTGACATTAACGACTTCAACAACAGCAAGGCCTCTTTATAATGTTTTTCATAATCCACAAAATCTGCAATAGGTCTTACTTCAGTGCCAAGAATGATTTAATCAGTCCCTATACTTTCCGAAGGTCAAAATCTTACAACTCTAGACATTATAATTTTGACCCGTCAACTTCAGCATTTCTGGCAGAACCAAGTTTCAAATATTGGCCATTAGTCACATAAAATTTGATCTCTGGCCTGCAAATCAATGCAACAGGAAAATGCAAATTCAAATCTAATTCTGATTGCTACAGTAAAATCATAACCTTATACAGATAACTTACGATCTCAGTGGTTGTGCCCCAACTGCTGAACATTCATACTTCAACTCACAATTTTCAATCTGCACTTTCCCTGTCGTGCCCTAGACTACAGTCAATTAGTAAATTGATCACCATAGTAAACAGAAAACTTATGTAAATCATTCCCTGACTGCACATTTTGACAGCCATGACACTTCCACAAGTTCATCCTCTCCAAACATCTGCAACCGCATCGCCATGAAACTGTTGTTAAAACCACAATTAAAACAGTTCTGGCCTGTAGGCTGAGTCAGCCCATGAAAATACCTCTGTCAGTAGGTCTGCAAATCCCGCTTGGGTTCTGTCATGGTCTAGTTTTGTGCATTGGGTTTTTGGATAAAAGTCTTTCCTCTTGATACCCTTTGTCAGCAGCTTTTCTTCCAAACAAAATCATAATCTGTTTCTGCTGTAACCTACCTTCGACGTTCTGAACTTCACAAACCTCTTGAATTGCAGCGAAGACAAAAAGAAACATACAGATCAGAAACTTTTTCCTTGCATTTCAGGACTGGTTTGAAATCGTATCTGGATCTTCATATCACAATCCTTCTACAAAGTATCTATCTTTTCTCCTGATTCATGTGTGTCCTAGCACAAGCAATGCCTTCAAAATGAAACCAAACCTCTTCAATCTTCTCCCGTAGTTGGTACCCTCTTCCAGGGCATCCTCGAACTCTGAGCACTTCGAGCACCAGTGGCTCTGATACTAATGTTAGAAGATATGAAAGAAAATAAGGAGAAACTGGAAGGTGTACAGGCATTTGCGTGTCCATCATCTTATCATGTTGGAAACAAGTTACAATACCGTTGGGGTAGTTTATAACTGATCATTAGTTAATGAGTAACTAACGTACAAATTGTTAGTAGAAGGAGAAGCAAAAGGAAAAACAAGAAGGCAAAAACTGCACTGTTTCAAATACAACAGGCAGAGTCTTATTTATATGTAGGGATAATAGTTATATTGTAGTCATCAATTATGGCGGGTATAACTTCCTAACTGCTCACAAACCGCATAGTACATTATATATTCAACACCCCCTTAATGACTAACCTTGAAACAACACCAAGTTTATCTCTAAACTTGACAAACAACAAAGGACCAAGAGGTTTAGTCATTACATCAGCAGGCTGATCCGAAGGACAGAAATGAAGAGAGATATCACCGAATCAACCAACTGTTGAATATAGTGATGATGAATCTCAATATGTTTAGTGTGGGCATGATAGACAAGATTTTTCACCATCTTTAGAACACCTTGATCATCACAAAAGAGTGAAAAAGGTGTAGCGGTAACCTGGGTAAACTGAAAATAAGTCAGAATCGGACGAAGCCACATTGCTTCACAACTAGCACTAACAGCAGCCTTTGTATTCTGCTTCAGTAGAAGAGATGGCAACAATAGGCTGAAGTTTACTCTGCCAAGAAACAACTCCTAAACCAAAAGAGAAGATATATCCAGTGGTAGATCGTCGAGTATCTACAGATCCTCCCCAATCAGAATCGATATAGCCAATCAATCTGAAATCTGCAACTCTCTAATATAAAATGCCAAAGTCAAGAGTTCCTTTGACATATCTTAGAACTCATTTTGTTGCTCCCCAGTGAATGAGTTTTGGTTTAGATAAAAACCGGGAGAGATAGCTGACAACAAAACAAAGATCCGGTCGTGTAGTTGTTAGATAGATCAAGCTACCCACCAACCATCTGTATAATGATTCATTGACCGGTGGTGAATCATCATGAGTTGAGTTTAAACCCAACCTCCATAGGTGTAGAAGAATTACAATCATACATTTGAAATTTTTGTAACAGGTTCGTGGCATACTTAACTTGAGAAATGAAAATCAAGTGAGTATGTTGCCAAAATTCTACACCAAGACAATAGTGAAGGAGGCCTAAATCAATCATGTCAAAAGCAACACATAAATTGATTTTACCTTATGAATCGCAGCATCTCCACTGCCTCTGTGATGGCAAGATCATCAACATAAACAAAAGAATCACAATGTCATCATCATTGCTTTTGACATAGAGATTCAAATCAAAATGACTCCATGTGAAACCTGAATCTCAAAGATGTTTATCTATTTTGATGCACCAAGCTCAAGGAGCCAACTTAAGTCCATACAGGGACTTAATCAATCTGCACACCAGATGTTCACGACCACAAGCCAAAAACCCTCAAAGGTATGTCATATACACTTCTTCCTCCAAATCCCCATTTAGGAAAGAACTTTTAACATCCATCCGATATACCATCCAACCAAGCCGAAATCGCAAAAGAAAGAAGTAGTAGCTGAAAAATAACCATCTTCGCAGTAGGAGCAAAAGTCTCCTCATAATCTATCCCCTCCTCCTCATAGAAAAATCCTTTTGCAACAAGTCGAGCCTTGTACTTATCCAAAGTACCATTTGCTTTACACTTGATTTTATAAACCCATTTACAACCAATGGGATGTTTCCCTGGAAGCAATGGCACCAACTTCCAAGTATTATTTTTAATCAAGGCATTATACTATAGTTGCATGCCAATTTCTCATGCGGTATGCCTCAGTGCTTCAGAAAATTTATGTGGCTCGTGAATATGAAGAAGATCGAAGCAAGAGCAAACTGAGCGTGCTCAAAATAATCAATTTGCTTACCAGTTCATCGAGACCTTCCATCTAAGAGAGGAGACAATTCTTCCTTCCTCAAATCTTGAATAGTGGAGTAAAACCACTTAGGCCGTCGCTAAACATAGGATGTGGTATCTAGTTGTGGTGCTTTTGGAAGAGAAACCAACAAAAGTTCTGGAGGAGAAACAAACGCAAGTTGATTTCCTGGAGACTCAAAAGTCTCAGTGGGGAGATCGCACAGATCGTCTCGAGTCTCATGGAGGAGTATGAGAAGAACCAGATTCATGATCGAGCAAGGAAAGAGTACCAAACTTTGTTATGACCCCTTGCTGATCGTTGCCCCCTTGTTGGTCCCTTGTTGATTACAACCAAAGAAAGACTATGTTTCTTTTACATCAACATCCCGACTAACAATGATTTTATTAGTGGAAGTATCAATCAATCTATAGGCTTTAGATTGATCACTATAACCAAAAAAATATCTAGAACATTTAGAATCTAACTTACTCCTCTTACTTGTAGGAACCAAAGTATAAGCAACTAAACCAAAAACACGAAATGTTGATACCTCTAGTTTGATTGTGGACCAAGCCTCTTCCGATGTGATGTCTTGCAAAGCTTTACAAGGACTCCGATTGAGAATATATACAGTTGTGTTAACTACTTCTCCCTAGTACTTATATGGCACTCCTCGACTCATGCATCATGCACCTTGCCATCTCCATGATGGTTCTATTCCGCCGTTCTACCACCTCATTCTCATTGGGGGTATAAGGGGTTGTCACAACCGCATTGAATCCCTTCTTTACTTACCGTAGAAATCTGCGAACTGTTTAAAGGTGAACTCACCCCCATTATCGGATCTCAAAATTTTCATCTGCCGGCTGGTTTGATTCTCCACCAAGGCCATGAACTTGACAAAAGAAGCAAAACAATCGGACTTCTTCAAAAAATAGACCCTCATTTTTCGAGAATGATCATCCACCAGAAGACAAAATAATGTGCACCAAGGACTATGGGAGTCTTCCACGATGGCTCACATAGATTTGCATGCACAAGATCCAAGAGCCTCTTTGCACGCCAAGCACCTTTAGTGAGAAAAGGCTTCCGCTTCTTTTCCTACAAAACAATCCAAGACACATATCATGTTTTTCCCGAATAGAGGCAAATCAACAATCATATTGGCTCTCATGAAGGCAAAGGCTACATATCAAGGTTGTGATGGCCAAATCTTTCGTGCCATGAAACACTGGTATTGCCTTCCACAACTAAGGCATGCAAGTTGATCGTGGCAAGATCAACAAGTCTATATAGACCACCATGCCCAATTCCCGTGACAACAACCTTATTTTGCTTGATGTCAGACACAAATACATTTTTTTCCGAAAAATTTTACAGAGATATTAGGATTATCAGTTAGTTGAATGATAGATAACAAATTCTTATTCATGTTAGGCACATATCTAACATTTTTGACAAGTAGTTTGGTATTATTATTTAACATAATACGAACATCCCCAATACCTTCTACAACATGTGATCTTCCATCCCCTAAAGTAACTGAATCAAGAACATGAATGAAAATTGACATACCAATCTTTTTGACATGTGAAATGTCGTGATGCTCCGAAATCAAAGAACCAACACCGAGTAGGGCTGCCATTAACCGTGCAAGATGCCATGAGAGCATACTCATCTTCTAACTCATGTTCAATTGTAGCCACATGTGCCTGCCCCTTCTGCTTCTTCAGGGCATTGAGTCGTTTCCGACAGTCCTTCACATGACCAAGTTTGTGACAATAGTAACATTTCACTTGATGTTTAGGAGAGGAAGTGGATGTCTCAACCTGTCATTTCCACTTTCCTTTGGACTGAGCAACAAAAGCACTCTCAGATTGTCCAAAACTAGACTCTTGAGCCTGTGTTTGTCTTCATTCCTTTTACAACAGGTAGGAACTCACCTTGTCAAACGTAAGAGTTTGACTTTTAGCCATTAAATGAAGTGCCTCCACAAATGACTCATATGAAGAAGGCAAGCTATTTAGAACCAAAGTCACCATATCATCATCGTCCACCTTTTTATTTATAGAAGTTAACTGATCTCGAAGGTCTTTCATCCGGTAGGTGCTCGATATCGATCCACCTTCTTGTAACGTCAAAGCAAACAATGTATTTTTGCGGTATAAAACTTGTCCTTTCTCCGACATCTGATATTTGTCTTTCATATTCGTCCATAACGTGCTTGCCACACAATAGAATTCCACACTTTCGGTATCATATCATCCGATACCAACAATTTGAGAAACAAAATAGCTTCATTATGACGTTTTTCATAATCCGCAAAGTTTGTAGCAGGTTTGCCTTCGCTGCTCGTGATTGTCTTATCACAATCATGAAATTCTGCAAGCGTCAGAATCTTATGGCTCCATACATTGAAGTTTGTGCCCGTTAATTTTTGCAAGCCCAGCAGAATTAGATTTGAGATATTTTCCATTTTATTATTCCAAAGTAACAGAAATAATAAAATAATATGTTGCCCACACCAACAAATAGTATGAAATTGATTATTCAAATGCAAATCACAAGGCGAATACCTTTGTTACTGAAAATGAATATTATTCGGTGACTTTCAATGGAAGAACTCCTGCCCTCGAACTGCCCTTGAAACTGTGGATTTTACCCTCAAACTGCCCTTGAACTGTATTGGTGTATATTAAAAATAGTATTAAACAGGAATGAAACAGGATGCCCTCACGACTCTATCCCACGTATTTTTGCCCTCATGAACAGGAAAATGAAACAGGAAACAATAGTATTAAACAGGAATGAAACAAACAAGAATCATGCCCTAGCGACTCTGTCATCGCTTTTCCCTTGTGACTGGCTCTGCCATCATTCAAATGCCCTCATTTTCCTTCCTGGTGAATGTATTTGCCCTCGAAAAATAGTCTTCTCTGCCCTTGCGACTGGTAACCTTCAACTTGCAAATACAGTCTTATCTTCCCTTGCTTCTCTACCCTCGGGTCTGGTAATTGCGATTGTAAAGCCCACGACAAGATAACCTTTGACTTTGCCCACGGTTTTTCATGCGTCGACCTCACATACACCTCTTTGCAAATGCTTCCTCCAATGGCGATGTGACTAACTAGCACTCTGATACCACTGTTAGTAGAAGGAGAAGCAAAAAGAAGAACAAGAAGGCAAAAACTGCACTGTTTCAAATGTCACAGGCAGAGTCTTATTTGTACGTAGGGATGATAGTTATATTGTAGTTATCCGTTATGTCAGGTATAACTTCCTAACTGCTCACAAACCGCATAGTACATTTTATATTCAACACAAATAATATCTATAATATTTTAATACAATACCCTTGATCAGCTCCAACAACGAAAAAGATTGTTCAATAGGGGATAAACTTAAATTCAGGTCCTCTTATTCTTGAAAACAGAGCATTCACGGCACATTGTTAACATAATAAATAAAACAAGTTTGTTTACATAAAATAGCATTTCAAGGATAGGTTTTCACAGTCTCGTTCCTCTCGAAACAACCCAAACTCTTCCACAACTGCTAATATCAAGCCTACAAATATAAACATGTCTGCAATCAGGCCTATTGAAAAAGTAAAATGTCAGGACAGTACCTTCATATTAGGGTGAACAGTTAAAAGACATGATAAATGATATCCAGCGTTTGAGGCCACTTTCCTTTCTGGATCTCCAAGCTGCATATATTTTGAGTATTCAAGATAAGAAAAATCACAAGCTATAACATCCAATTGTTTCAGTTCTAAGCAATATAATCTGCATGGATAATAAATCAAGTTGTCCCTACAGAAGACAGCTCCTAAAAATAATCAACTGATAAAAAATCATAGAAAATAGAAACATTATGTCATTATCCTTATAGTCCATCCAAATATAAAAGTTGGCAATTTTAAGAATACCATGTGCTAATTTAGAAGATATTTTTAGAGAAAATGCCATGCCCGTCAAAAGAAAAATGTTGTCACTCTTGTTACCTTGTTCACAAGACATGAAAGTAGTTTGCGCTCTTGTTCAGGTTTAGTCTTCAGAAGATCAAACATACTCTGCAAACAAGTTTACATTAGCATGAATACATGATTGGGTTGTGATCAGGTTAATCTAATATTGGTAATAACTGTGAGACAAGGGTGATTTATAAGGCGTTACATGCTCCTAAATCTTTGCCAACAGGGAAAGAATCCAAAGGCTGAGAAGCCCGAAGTGGTGGATTACATTCACCATTCCTTCCCCCTACTAACAAATGCTTACGGTGCATGTGTGCAAAGTGGGTCCTCTTGCCTTGTGATTATTACCAAAAATACATGGAAAAAAATGTCATTATGTTAATGACTACTCATGGAGGTCATCTTGAGATGACTTAAACACACACAAGTAAAAATCCCACAAAAATTAATAATCTATATTCACATTAGCATCTTATCCTAGAAAAGTATAAGAATGAAAAGGTAAACTAAAAGGAAAGATGACTATTATACGAAGCCATCGTCCATTTCAGTTTTTACCCTCTCACTGGTTTGTCAACTACAGAAATTAATTTTATTTGTATTTCAAGACAACTAGCAGCAATCAGTGAACCTCAGAAATAAAGGCATGTCATGTGAAAAGATAATATAATAGAACGATACTTTATTGGTGCAAGGATTATCCGGATCCCAATAGGCATTATGATAGACTAAAAGGCACAGCCCACAGCAAAATTGAAGCTGCAAACACTGAAATTATGTAACCACTCCTGCATCCTTAACCCCTTGAAAAATAATATGACAACATACATATAATTTTGATAAAAGAATCAATTATACTATAGTAAAGAAAATTTGGTTATATGAGATCAGATACTAGATCTGGTGCTTGAGAGTATGATTATAAATTTACTGATAAGTACATAAGTGCTGAAAACACATAGCATTTGTAGCCAAACATTCTAGATACAAAAATGACTTGAAACACTTACCATAAGGACCATGCCAGACTCCAAACCAAGTAGACTTTGCACATAAGTAAGACATTACACGGACCCAGCAGACATGATAAGCCTATACCATATGAATACATAAGTTGAAACTTTTATGAGCAGACTCCTCTGAGCAATTCCATGGTGATTGGGACAGCTGCATGGATCAGGTGTAGGTGTATTCTTGATGTTTCTCCCACAGTACTTTGTGTCCCAAAACACTTGGTATTTTCCAAAAACATGCTCATGTAGAGCTGTCCAGCAATTAGAGTGCCCCTAAATGGAGACCCAGATAGTTCCAAGTTGAGTTACCCCAGAGTCAAGAGTATCTTCGCAGGATGGCCAAGTGCCCAGTCCTGGTATCAATTTGGTTAGAGGATGTGCCAGACCTGTCTGCTGGCATTGCTAAGTACTTTGAAGTGGGCAGATTTGCACAAGGGCCTGCCACAGTTTCTGCATCGCTTATCTGTGCAACCTCTTTGAACAGAGAATCCTTAATTGTGTCAATTATATGCATTTGCTGCACAAGGCTAACCACCTGCTAGTGAAAACCCTTTTGAGGAACGGATGATGAATGCCATGGCTCCCCAATTTTTGACAGAGGGATTTTAAACTAATGTTAATGGACTGCAGGATGGTATTTGTGATGTCTGACATTTTGCAGGTATTTTCAGAGACTCCTTGAGACCGTGGCCTGTTTACCACAGGTTGTATGGTTGCTGGAAGCCCTAACATCCAGTGTATGGGGATGGCATCAGATGTCATTACTTGAAGGGTCACATGAAAGGCTGGGCTACTGCTTGAAAGGTATAAACAATTCATGTACAGGGGTAAAGGACTGCAGGCATGTCCTTTCGATAGAACAAAGTTTTCAAACTATGATTAATAAAATAAGCAAAAACATTACAACCATATTCGAAATAGATAAAAATTAAACATCACACAGGGCACAAAGAGCATGTTGTGAAATTTCATATTTAACCCTAGTCTTGTCTTACCTGATTCTAATAATATTGTGAAATGCCCGCAGTAACAAACTTTATTAGATGTAGGCCAGGACTTGCCCATCTACTAGTGTGGTAAATTCAAACCGCCACAACGTTTCGATCCATAACAGCTACAACTTAAGACCTAGGTATGACAAAATCTTTGTTAATACTTAGTTCTCATTCAATTATTCATCAACCAAGGATAAAGAATAACTTCTTGTGAAACAAAAGGATTCCAGTTGATCAATAAAAATGTGATTAAACTCTCTAGTCTTTACCCTAAATAGTCCATTTAAAACATTATTAATACATGGACTTGGGTTTGGTATTGCCAAATCGAAAATACCTTTTGACAATATCATGTCTGGGATTGAGGTTGGTGTTAGGAACTTAGATTCTGAGGTCGTACAAGAACTAAGAGCAGAATGTTCCCTGGCATTAAAAAAGGCTCATCCTCCAAAGAGAAACATTTCAATAGAGGAATGGATTGCCTTAAAATGTCTAAGCGAAAATAAGGAACTTGTTCTTCTTAAGGCTGACACGGGTAATATCACTGTCTTATTAGATAGAAGAGTTTACGATGCCAAAATGTTTGAACATTTGAATATGAGTGGAAACTACATTAAGGTCTCGAGAAATCCTTTGAATAAAGTGGTGAATGCAGTCACCAAAGCTATTAAGAACTCATACATAGTGACTAGGATAAAAAACAATTAATCTCTGATACTGCCATCACCCCGAGAATTCACATTGCAACTAAGATCCATAAGAATGGGCTCCCTCTTAGACCTATTGACAATACAAGAAGCTCTCCCACCTATTCACTTGCAAAAATATTTAGTGGGAAAACTGAAGCATTTGGTTGGCAATACTTCTTCATTTATTTAAAATTTGAAACACTTTGTGGTAAGGTCAAAGATTGAAGGGTAAATGAAAATGGCATCCTATTGAGCTTTCATATGGTATCACTATACACAAAAATACCACTCCATGAGACTATGAGTGTAATCCGTGTGGTATCACAGACTCCCAAATGGCAGATTTGGTGGAAGTGTGCTTGCAATCAACTTTCTTCACATTTTAAGGGAAAATCTATGAGCAAACAAAGGGAATTGCAATGTGGTCGCCATTATCAGCCATTGTTGTGAAATTATTCATGGAAATTTTTGAGAAGAAAATGCTTGAGCCATATGCATTGAAACCTGACTGGTGGGACAGGTTTGTAGATGATACCAATGCAAAGTGGTCCCATGGCAGAGATGAACTTGAAAAATTCCTAACTCATTTAAATCGTAGATCAGAACAAATCCAGCTCACCATGGGAAAAAAAAGATAATAATTTACCTTTCCTCAACATCCATATCTCAAAGAAACCTGATGGCACTTTAGCACATTGAGTTTATAGAAAGAAGAATCATGCTGATATTTACCTTCAAGCAGACTCACACCACCACCCTTGACATTTGACAGCTGTTCTTAACTCTTTGGCAACCAGGGCACTCGGGATCCCCGACCATGAACACATTGAACAGAAAAAGAACACTTCATCAATGTCTTGACAACTAATTTACAAACCATGTCACCAGGTTCGTGTTCATGTTCGTGTTCAGCGAGGATAAAATTCGAAACAAATTCGTCAGCCGATAAAATTCGGGAAAAAAATCGTCAATAAATTCGATCTACATTTTTATTATTTTATTTTCAAAATAAATAATAAATACATTAAAAATTTATAAACTATCAAAAAATTATAAAACTTTTACTAATTTTATAAGCTTGAAATATACATAATGATACAAATTTATAAAATATCAAAAATTATAAAACTTTTACTAATTTTATAAGCTTGAAATATACATAATGTTACAAATTTATAAAATATAAATAACATTATTAAATAAACTTATATAAAAATTTATTAACTATTAAAAGCTTATAAACTATTAATTAAATTATGAGCTTGAAATACATATAAAAATTTATAAACTATTAACAAAAATATTAAATAAACTTACTAATAAATTTCTACCACTACCTATTTAATATATGAGAGATTATAAGCCAAAAAAAAAAAACATTAAAGTATCTAACCTAAAAACTAAACGTAAGCATAGAAATTAAAATATTTGAATACGTTGCAAATGAAAAATAATTTAGAAGAGGCTTGAACGAAGACGACCGCCGTAGACCTAGGCTCGAGCAGAATCGTGAAGGCATAGCAGGAAAACAAAGCTGTGAATCCCTCTGTCAACTTAGAAGAGGGTGGGTCAAACAACCACGGGAGGGCATAATGCTGCAAACAGATCAATAAATTTTATGGCAACAGGCTACAGCTGCGCCATTACATCAACGCTGAAACTTTTCAACGATTTTCTTTGCCAAAATTGATGATTTTTAAGGGTTTTTATTAAATTTGTGGGAAAAAATGAAACCCACAAATTTTAGGTCAAATTTCAACATTTTTTTGTATTTTCTGGGAAATCGCCAAATTTCGAATTTTTTGGATGAAATTCGGTGATTTCTGTGACATAGGTTATAAACGATGGGAAATTGAAAGGGCTTTATGCAAAGCTAGATCACAAAAATAAGAAATAATGAGGAGACAAATGCACCTAGAATCACCATCCCAGAATAGGAATTTCTCAAAAATTAGAAAGTATTGTGAGTAAGTGCAGTGTACCAACTGCCTTCAAACATCATAACACCTTGTGCATTACTCTAGATTCCACAAAATACCCTTTAAGTACAATAGTGCAGAAAGGTGTCTACATTTTCTATGTTCATGTGGGATACCATATGTCGGTGAAACTAGAAGGCCTCTACAAACCAGGCTCAAAGAGCACTCTAGAGATATACGTTAACGCCCAACTGTAAAGTCTGTTTTGGCTGGACACTCCCATGTTACCAAACACCACATTTGTATGGATGAGGTGAAAATGATTGTTAAAGAGGAGGATTATAGGAAATTAAGGGTAAGAGAAACTACTGAGATTGAGAAGAGACCTAGAAATCTAAGCAAAGATAATAATCTTGGTATTGGAAGTTCATGGAGACCTATATTAAATCAACTAAAGAGAGAACAATAAACAGAGGTGACTAAATCTTAAACATTAATATCTAATGTATTTCAAGTTATTGGGGTTGGCATACCAACTATTAAAAAAATCATTGAGCTATTAAATTTAAAACTTAATAAAAAATTATAAACTAATAATTTTTATAAATAAAGTATTACCCTAATTTTATATAGCAATGAAACTTTATATTAAAATTTATGAAACCTTGCATGGGTGCCTCCGTGCTGCAAATTTATTCTCCAGCACCTTGGAGCTGCGCAATTGTACGAATCTCCAAAAACTTCAAATTTTGTGCCTCCTTCCTCCAGCACACATTTTATGCAGTCTACTTTAGGTTAATTTGCTGGTGCTTTAACACCTCTTTGACTGCTGAAGATCATTCGGCACCTTTTTCCTTGCTCACGGGAGCTTCCTTCATGAACTGTGTCCAAATTGATGCTGCTGTTTCTTGGCATCCTTGTTTCACGCCTTTGGTAAATTGTGCTGTAGTTATCACAGCCTTCTTTCCTTCTCATGGGAGCTCCTTCTATGGATCTTTTAACGCCTTTGGTAAATTGTGCTGTAGTTATCACAGCCTTCTTTCCTTCTCATGAGAGCTCCTTCTATGGATCTTTTAATGTTGCACCATCTGTTAAACTGTATGCTTCCCCTTCAAAAGTGTCATGCTTCATACAAAATACAACAAATAATACTCAGGCTATAAAATGCACCCCTCCTTTCTTCTTCTTTCGCTCCTCTCTACAAGAGACCACATCTCTTACAATTCAATGCTTCTACATGTGGAGTTTTACTTATGCTTTAGTTTCTCCCCTTTAGCAAGTCCGTCCAGCTGCGCTAAGCTGAAAATATATAAATATATTTATTTTTAATTGTTTTATTGGGCCTACCATACCCTCGGCAAGCGACTCTTCAAATTGATTTATTTTCACTCTCTCCGACTTCACTTGCCTGGGCAGTGTAACCATCAACTCACTAGCAGCAGACTCTACAAAGTAATGGAAACTAATTTAATAACAATTTTAACAAATGGCTGCTAAACTAAATTACAAAAAATGGAACATAGGAAGCTTTCATTAATCGGAGCAAAAATCACAGTGGAGCTGCCACTTAACAATCATGAGAATTTGGAAACCCATGGGCTCTCACAGGCTCTCGGTTCTCCTGCTCACACCCGCTCTGATACTGTTACCATATTTCCACACAAATATTGGCTATTTTTGGAAGATTGGCTATTTTTAGCTTGGCTAAAATAGCGTGGCTAAAAATAGCACTTGGCTATTTTTAGATAGAGGTGCTAAAAATAAGAAGAGCTAAAAATAGAAGTTCAGTTCTATTTTTAGGAATGCGTGAAAAGGATAAGGACTTTTGTCAAAATTAGCAACTATTGTTCTTAGCTCATGCACCAAAGTTAGAAGTATGGAAATAAATAAAAGGTTCACTAGCTGTTGTTCCACTCCATGCGCCAAGTAGGACCAGCAAGGATGAATAAAATAAAGAAAAAATAGCAGTCTATTCTTGAAAACAGCAGTTTGCCCAATCTGCCATGCACCAGGAATAAAGGAGAAACAAATATATATAAACAAAACTGATATTTAGTGCTGCTGTCCAGAATTATTTGTGGTGCCAAAGAGAGGTGAAAGGATAAGAAAAGATTAAAAGGGAGCATGCATGCTGATCTGTGGCGCCATGAAAAAGAAAAGAATAAACATTAAATGAATGAACTGCTGTTACAGCCCCGTGCGCCCAGCAGAAAAAGAAAATAAATAAATAAAATAAAGGAAATACAGTCTATTTTTGGAGGCAGAGTTGGATTCATCTCATATAGGCTGATTTTTATTGTAATAGAAGATATACACTGTGGGCTGTTTTGCTCTAGCAATTCTAGCCTTGTACTTGCACCTCTGAATAAAAAGCTCCATTTTGCCCTCTCATATCATTGTTTTCTGATTATTCATTGTGTTTGATAGGAATATTGTGTTGCTTTAGTGTGGAATTTACTCCCTCTACCGCTGTCCTTTTCTCCTAAACCCTTGAATTTATTATGTAAAATAGCTTAGAGTTGTGCAGGTGTGTGGATCTTTGATTTCTCTGTGTGCAGAATTACATGCATGTGTTAAATTATTGGTGTATCACCCTTATTTCTCATTTCCGCATTCCTTCTCCCTTTTCCTTGTCAAAGTTTTCATTTTTAGATGATTCACAAGGTAACCAGCCCTCTCTGGAGGTTCACCTCAGACATAGATTACCCACAGCCTTGAGGTGTTCCAATTTTGTCAATAAGAGAGAGTACACACACCATTCTCTATCGGGCAACTTCACGGGTGACAACAGTTTCGAGCACGCTGGTGGGACAAGATACAAAAATTTTCTAAAGAAGTTGATGTTCTTAGCAAATATCAGTGTTTCAAACACAAATATTCAGCATCTGGTGACTCCATTGGCCCAAAGATCCCTTTTTCTCAATCAGCAAACCATTTCCTCCATCCTTCCATATTTTTATGAGGTTGTGCAATCATGACTTCAATTCCTCATTGGAATTCCCAGTTTCAAGAGAATTATTACTCCCCTCCACCTCCTTTTCCCCAAAATCCTCCTCCAAATCAATATTATAAGCCCTATCATAATGAATATGCCCATGATCCAAACAATTTGTATGGTTATCCTAATAATCATGGTGTTTTTCAGGAGCAGAATATGCAGATTATGGAAACAATTCCATGCCTAATGATGATTTTCAAATGCAAGTACAACACATGGAAGTAAAAATGGTACAAATGAAGGCAACAAGTTCCATCAAGGCAACCAAGCTTGGATTCAGGGTACCCTACCCATGGGCCGGTATACTATACTAAATTGATATAGCCCTCGAGAAGATAGACTTGCAGAATTGATATCACAAATATCACAGTGGAATGGAGAGATGTAAGTTTACCAATATAGTGTTGAGAAACCCTGTCAATGGGGTAATTCTTCACCATCACCACGCACCCCTTCTACTTCTACTTTCCAACCATTTCAACCAGAGCCCAAGTCCCAAATTCCTAGCTTTCTTAAAGCTTCTCCTCCACAAGATCTTACACCTCTCCAATCATCTCAACCATTGCAAAATTAGTTAGCAACCCAACCCACCCCTCCCCTCATATTCCCAAATCCATTATGGAATGAAACTAATCAGCAAATCAGTTTGGAAGAGCAACCAACTAAAGAGCCAAGTGAAGAAGTTCTCGGAAAAATCTAACAAAATGGAGCTTACAGTTTGAGGACAAACAAATTCCACAGTTGGTTAAGCCTACAATAGAGGAGTGCACGAAAGTGGTTGAAGTTATAGAGCAGCAGGAGGAATATGACCAGCATGCAAAGGTTAGACAAAGATTTCTCAAATCTCTTGAGATACAACGTAAAGATAATATTTCTTAGGATCGTATCAACAATCTTGAGCCTATATCACCTTCGATCAACGTGCAAATAATCATACGAGAAGACGAAATCAGCAAAGATGTAATGTCCCTCTTTTCGAATAGATCTCATTGAAGACCTTTGGTCCTTTTTGTCTACCCGACGGCCAAAGGATGTGTCAAGGGTGACTAAGTTTTATTATTTTATTATATTGTGCAAATATTAAAATAAAATATTATAAGTTGCACATATAATAAATAATAAGCTTATTAATAAAATAAAAGAGTCAAATGTAAAAATACAATTATTTTTAATTGTATTTACCATAGGGAGGTATGACTTGTCCATGTAATGGGAAAATAGGGAAATGTGACATTAGCTTCCTTAGAAAAATGTGACTTGGACAAAGGAGGAAGAATGGAGTTTCGAAAGAATAAAAATTATTACTCCTCCCAAGAAAATGCGACCTAGTCTAAGGAAAATTTGGGGCACATGTCTAGAAGAAATCACTTGTTGTGATTGGTTGAGTTGGAGGTCCCTTTGGGCCAATTTTCCCTTTAAAAGGAAGGGTCGACTTAGAGGAGGGACATCATATGATCATTTTATCATTCCAGATTTTTATTATCAATTTTTTGCATTGTTAAGAGCTCTTGCTTTTATCAGAGATTCCAAGGACGAAAACCCTTGTAGATTTCATCTCTTGCGGACGAAAACCCCAAGGGATTGAGAAGGGACTTCGCTCAGAAATTTCCAGCGGTTTAATTCTGATTTTCTAGTCAAATTCCAGCAGTGTTTTGGTGATCTTTTTGGTAGCATATTGCAGCAGTTGGATCGACCCAATTTGGGGCTATTTGGGTATGATTCTAGAGGTATTTACTTCTGAAAAATATTGCCATATATCTCTGAATTTTTATAAATAAAGGAGCTGTAATTTCATAATTTTCTGGGCAAGTTTGGAGGGTTTTTCAGGCAGTTTGTAATCAGATTTAGATCTAAATTTTCTGAATTATCTGGCTGCAAATAAATCTGATTTTTATCATATTTTGGGTTTTAAAATTGTTGGCAATCATTTGGGATAGAGTTTATAATTTTTTGGTATCATTTGCATGGAGATCCATCAAAAACCCTAGTCGCATTTTCTATAATAAATTCAGCTTTGCCCTAGGTTGTTTACCGAGGGTTTCAAAACTTTTTTTTATCGTTTGCCATTCATTAAAAATTTGATTTAGGGAAAGATCTATTGGGGATCTTTCAGTTCTCAAGAAAATCTAACAAAATGGAACTTACAATTTGAGGACAAACAAATTCCACAGTTGGTTAAGCATACAATAGAGGAGTGCACAAAAGTGGTTGAAGTTACAGAGCAGCAGGAGGAATATGACCAGCATGCAAAGGTTAGACAAAGACTCAAATCTCTTGAGATACAACGTAAACATAATATTTCTTAGAATCAAATCAGCAATCTTGAGCCTATGTCACCTTCGGATCAGCGTGCAAATAATCATACGAAGAAGAAATCAGCAAAGAAATTCAAATTCAAAAGGAGTTTTCCTCGAGCAAAAACAATAAAGAGGATGAGGTTTTATCATAATTAAAAGATTCTGATGATGAGGAAGAGCCAATCGCAATCCCTCCGGACATCCAATATGATCGGGAAAGAGGGGCAGATCAGAAAAATCAGTTTATCAGCTATGAGGAAACCATGTCCAATCAGGTATTTGGCTAGTTTAGAGCCACAAAAGGAGTTGCCATCAATTGTGCTCATTTCAGAGCATAAGAAAGAGCTTCAAGTTGCCAAAAATCAGCCCCAACATCTACAAAGACAAGAGTGTGGATCCTATAGAGTTTGTTCTTTTCTAGACTGATATTTTGAGCAAATCAATGGTGCAAACCATGTCTGCACTTTTACCATGTGATCTAGTTGCAAAATTGATCTCATGGCCGCACTTTCTGAGAAAAGGAAGTTATTTCTCCCAACCAGTATGTGGTTTTGTTTAGCTTTCCTTTCTCTTTGTTTAGATTAGGAGTAGTTTAGGGTAGTTTACTTTCAATAAGTGCTTGCATGCACATTGTTTTTCTAGTTTTCTAGTTGTCTTTTCAAGAAGTGCTTGCATGCACATGTTTTCTTTTTGAGAGGGTATTTCAGTGGTTTTGTTTCAGAGGATACAAGTTGTTGACAGAGGTATGTGACTCCATAGCCCAATGGATGTAGAAGGCTACTGATCTCCTTGTTTAGCAGGAAAACAATCCCGTGATGTCGCCAAAATGTTACCATATTTTCCATGCAAAGGATTGTTAAAAATAGCACTTGGCTATTTTTGGAAGATTGACTATTTTTAGCTTGGCTAAAATAACGTGGCTAAAAATAGCACTTGGCTATTTTTAGATAGAGGTGCTAAAAATAAGAAGAGCTAAAAATAGAAGTTCAGTTCTATTTTTAGGAATGCATGAAAAGGATAAGAAGGATTTTTGTCAAAATTAGCAATTGTTGCTCTTAGCTCATGCGCCAAAGTTAGAGTATGGAAATAAATAAAAGGTTCACTAGTTGTTGTTTGACCCCATGCGTCAAGTACGAACAGCAAAGATGAATAAAATAAAGAAAAAATGGCAGTCTATTCTTGAAAATAGCAGTTTGCCCAATCTGCCATGCGCCAGGGATAAAGGAGAAACAAATATATATAAAAAGAATTATTGTTTAGTGCTGCTGTCCAGAATTATTTGTGGCACCAAAGAGAGGTGAAAGGAGAAGAAAGGATTAAAAGGGAGCATGCATGTTGATTTGTGGCACCATGAAAAAGAAAAGAATAAGCATTAAATGAATGAACTGTTGTTACAGTCCCATGCGCCCAGCAGAAGAAGAGAATAAATAAATAAAATAAAGCAACAGCAGTCAGGCAGCAGTCTATTTTTGGAGGCAAAGTTGGATTCATCTCCATATAGGCTGATTTTTGTTGTAATAGAAGATATACACATTGTGGGTTGTTTTGCTCTGGCAATCTTAGCCTTGTACTTGCACCTCTAGAATAAAAAGCTCCATTTTGCCCTCTCATATCGTTGTTTTTAATTATTCATTGTGTTTGATAGGAATATTGTGTTGCTTTAGTGTGGAATTTACTCCCTCTACCGCTGTCCTTTTCTCCTAAACCCTTGAATTTATTATGCAAAATAGCTTAGAGTTGTGCAAGTGTGTGGATCTTTGATTTCTCTCGTGTGCAGAGTTACATGCATGTGTTAAATTATTGGTGTATCACCCTTATTTCCCATTTCCCGCATTCCTTCTCCCTTTTCCTTGTCAAAGTTTTCATTTTTAGGTGATTCACAAGGGAACCAACCCTCTCTGGAGGTTCACCTCAGACATAGGTTACCCACAACCTTGAGGTGTTCCAATTTTGTCAATAAGAGAGAGTACACACACCATTCTCTATCAGGGTGCAACTTCAGGTGACAACAGATACCAAATATGGTATTTAATTTAATATTTACCAACTCGGTACAAAGAATGGTATGGTGAAATACACAACTACATTTAGTTATATGGAGAGGTATATAGAATTGTTTGACCATATTCTCTACGAATCAAAGCTAATCCTCTTCCGCTCATCTCTTTACCATCTATTTGAGCGTTGGAAACACCGATCAAGAAATCTTACACTGTGGTGTAGTAACCTACATCCCTAACAAAATCCTCAAGCCCTAAGACTAATGATGTTAGAAAGAGTCCTGATTGAATGATGATGCCATTTACAATCGATAAGAAATGTTCAATATAGTGATCCAACTAAGGACTGCAAGAAAAATGTCCAAGGGGCATGTAAAATGGTACAGATAACCCTATTGATGACCTCATACGAGGGGTACCTAGGCAGTACCTAAATAGATAAGATAAGATAAGATAAGATAAATATATTAATGTTCAACAAATGAGCACAAAATTAAGTCAAAGGGACTGCAAAATAGCAAGCACCGATACAAGGCGGGAAAACCAAAGAGTTCCCGTGAAAGAAGAAATACAAAAGCCAGAAGAGGTGGCCAACAAGAAGAAGAAACCGCACACACCCAAAATGGGGGTGGAAAAGCAAGAGAGAGGAAGAAAGTGGGAAAGACGACTAAGGAGAAGAAAAGAGGAAAGCCCGTCAAGGGATGGAAGATCCAACTCTCCTAACACCTAAGGCCAGTTGGAAGAAGTTGGGGATAGAATGTCGACGCACTGAAGAGAGAGTTTGCCTATTATACCGTTGTCTGGATACAGTGTTATCCCTCTGATGCTTGGTGGATCTCATTTGTCCCCGAGACCGTGCCTAGTATGGGCATACCTGTGATGACTTGGGGAACCATGGATGATTTCCCTAGGCCGAACCAACCTAGAAGAAGAGGCGGAATGGCAGTCTCACAAAGACGCTTTAATGCCTCTCTCTACCAAGTAAGAATGTGAAGAAGGAAGTGATCCGCTGAGTAGGGTCCTGGTCTAAAGTGCGGTTGAAGGGTGTGCTCACGAAGCTTCGAGCCTCCTCGTAGATATAAAGTCGGACACCTCGATCCTTAAACTCAAGAAGTCGAAAAGATCCTGCATCATCCTAAATAAATAGTGAAATCTCCCTCTGATCTCGTAGTAAATGGGGCAACGAAAGATGAAGTGTGTCGAATCAATAGATACACGAATCGACTCAAGGAGCAAACTAGTCTCAAGATACTAGGTGCCTAGAGAGGCAATCGTCTCCAAAAACAAAAACCAACAATGGGTACCACTACCAGCCCCAATGAGGAACGATTTGTTTACAATGAATTATAAGTTGAAGCGTGAGGAAGTTTGGACATGCTCAATACTAACCCAATCATAGATCTAACTTTGGGGCCCTACACCTTATAACCATATAGAATCACATGCACGTCTTTGAAGGGATATGCTAAGAATATACCTGAAAATGCTAAGCCTCAGAATTCCTCTTTGGATGCACGATTTAAATCCTTTTCAAACACAAAGGATGCATAAATTTTATCATAACCATCATTGACATGAGAATGTTCTCATAGACAGTCCACAAGCTTGACTATGTAACGCTATCACAAAGCGTTGGGAAGGGGGCATCACTAATTCGACTCCAATGCTGCTCTTGACAAAGTTACAGAAAACATGGGAAGTCTGACATCAGCCAACAACCATCTCTTAGAGCCTCATGATGGCAATGATGAAAGAATTAGAGTCACCAATAATGTCTAACGCTTTTGAAAATAAACACCCTGAGACAGAATTGAATGCCTTTTTGAAGCCTACAAAGCAGAAAAAAACTTTAGGAGACACTAACAAACCTCCTTAATAGCAGCCCAGCGTATAAAAATGTGAACAATAGTCTAAAAGCCTATCATGAAGACCGTCATTATATGATCTCATCATCAATCAGCTTCCCATTGTTGAAGCTGCTAGAAAACATAAGCTTAGATTTTCAAATTTACGCAAGGTACCATTTCTCAATGTAAATAGCTCATTTGCATGGTGTGCATGGGATTAGATTTTATTATATGTTTCTCCTATTTACAAAAAATACTAATAATCTAATTCCAAGAGAGCAGTAAGACTAGAGAAGTTCACCAATGACAAGGCCGCACATGTAACAATGATGACATAGCATTTGCACCAACACTCCATAAATATCAAAATAGTTCGAAATCCCACTATCAAGTTACCAAAGCCATGTGCCATCCCCAATGAACTAAATCCCCATCAAGAGGCTCTAGCAATCAAAATTAAGTAAAGGCTGTACATAATAGATATAAAATGAAAGTAAAATTAACTTTACGAAGATCAGGTAAGGCCAAAATCAGAGGCAAAACATTCAAAGCAAAGAAAAACCAGAAAATAATGCATTTTCCTATCTGAGATCAAAAACAAAAAAACACTCCTCAGCAACCCAAGTATATAACTTCAGTTTTACAGATATCATAAAGCACATAATTTGTACAAAAATGATCTAAACATATTGTTTTTGAGTGATTGTTCATCGTGCATTATAGTGTGAGAGTCTTGTGATCTCAACAGTGTAGCTTGAGTTTTAGGATATAAATATGTCACTTAACAATTACAAAATAATCATAAAAGTCAAGAAAGGAAAGAAATGGTGTCTCCTCCTTACCTTCAATGCTTTGTCCTTCAAAAATGGTAGTGTATCTTTGGAAGCATCTTCCAGTGCAACCACAAAGCGTTCAAACCTGCAGCAGTTATACCAACGATTCTATATACATGTCCTACAAAATTATGGAACCTTCAACTATAGATACAGTATCTAGATGAACAGCAGCTCTCAAAAATATGCACCTTAAGAATTGATATAAAATAATCACTAATAACATCATAGAGAACTCTTGCATACAGCAAATGAAAGCTCAAGTAGCTTTTGGTTTACCATTTTCAACAGTGGTATGGAATACACGAGCATGATTTCTATCTTCTATACAGAAAAATATATTAAGAGTTTAAATTAAAACAGATATTTTGTTATTTGTTCACTACAAAAATTACAAGATATTTAGTTGTGCAATGCATACTGACAAAAGCAAATCACTACTGGAATTATTTGGGAGTTAAGGAATCCATAACGCACAGGACAAACTAACATCATCAAGAACTGACATGTAAATTTGACCTTCCAGATACCTGTGCTTTAGGCAGTCTTCCCAGTACCAAAAGAGCAGAAGAGAATTTCCATCCTTTGACTCATTAAGAGCATGGAGTGGTTGCTGGCCCAAATATTTCAGTTTTCTATCTGGTAGTAAACTGGGCCAAACAAAAATGATCAGTAAGCTGCAATATGTTTAATTGATTTAATTTTTCCCACAAAAAGTCAAGACAGATGCATAAGGGCCCAGAAATTCATCAATGCAACTTTAAGGCATCAATTTACAACTTTATTAGAACTTCTTCCGAGATCTTCTCTAGAACATCCCGTGACAAAATTTAAAGACAGATAAGTAAATACATTCATAGAAAATTTATACATATGGCAAGGAAATTCTAAAGTTTAAATTGAACGCATGTTTTCACCTTTCAATTCCATATCTAATAATTAACATTAATGCAATATAAATATTCTGATAATTTCAAGTTGTCATTGATTTCCTTACTCTACCCCACATGCCTTTAAGTGTAGACACACGTGATATCTCGTTCATACTAATACCCCATAGCACTCATGTCAATGCTACTACCTTCTAATGTATCTCTTTCTTCTTGGTGTGATGCTAGTATGGAGGATACTTCAGATTAATTATATTTTCTTTAGTATTTTAATTAATTATGCAACTTGTAATTTTAAATTGCAGAAAAATGTAAGTTTTACTTATTTTTATTGTGAGGTGAATGTAAGCTTAACTTGAAGCTTTTATTTTAAAAGATCAATTTTTGTTTTTTTGTTTTATCCAAAACTTAAACTTGTGGACTTCTATTTATAAGTACATGAGCTTCTTGTTTTTGCTTATCCAAGAGAGAGACAGAAAATGTAATCTTTTCTCAAGATATTTTTAAGAAAGTTACACGTCGCAATTTTGTCCCAATTATCTGTGTTGTATGTGAACTAAGCTAGTTAAAAATGTTTGAATCCCGTGTGCATCTGCTGTGCATTTGAAAAGGAGTCAGATTGTAATATGGTATCAAATCCGTGAAGAACTAACTCCAAAATCTCTCATGGAGAAATTTTGCCTGCACCATTGGATCCAGAGCCATCTAGAAAGCTGAAACAGCCTCCTTTTTTGCACAAATTGCCCTCGCGAATGTAATGCCCCACTCCGTTGCACCTAGTGGGTGAGGTTGCAGGCCCCATTTTGTAAAATGATGTGTCACATTTTACTTCAAATGAGTAGTGTCTCATTACGGGAAACATTTGCGAGTGGCGATCGTAAGTACTCAAGGTTGCCGCCAAATGTTAATCGAATGTGTTTTTTCCTAGCTGGAGTAGTACCTTGTTGTGTACTTAGTTGACAAGCCAATTCTAAGTTGTCCGTTCAGTTAATGAGTTCTCGCAAGTGCTTTATGCGGGTTTGGTCATTTAAATCCTTACGGAGCCATGAGTGATCCTAAAACCACGCCTGCTGGTCTACGCTAGCAACCATAATTTGACATCGTAATTGTTATCATTCTTATTAAGATATAGTAATAGTGATATTATGATTATTATCATCATTATATATAGCAGTTGATATATATTTTGATATATATATAAACGTAATGAGATAAATGACTCGGAATTTAAAAAGTTAAAATAATTAATAAATTAAACAAAATAAACAAGTAAATAAAATAAAACAAGTAAGAAATTATAAATAGATTTTTTTATATATATATGACATTTAAATAAAATAATAATAATAATAGTAATAATGATAATAAGATCTATTCAGGAAAATAAGAAAATATATTAAATAAAATAAAACAAGTTTCAAATAGCAACAAAAGTCAAATAAATTAATTTGCGTGATTGAAGGAATGGGTGGGTGAAATTTAAATGAGTTAGTGGAGATGTTAAGGCAGTGTTGGTGGAAATTATGGTGGGCGGTGGAGCTCCTGCAAAATCTAGACAAAATTGACTTGTTGAAAAGACTTTGGGAACTTTCAAAGTAAATGCATTTGACAGTCTTAAGCCAAACGCATCCACATTTGCTAGCATACTCCTACCAGCGCCAAATGGGAGCTTCAAACAAGTGGGGGCGCACACAAGAGGCACGGGGACTGTTGACAAAAGTGTTGAAAGAAACGTGGTCTCATGGAATGCATTGATTGTTGGTTATTCACAAAATGGCTTTGTTGAAACGGCCATAGAAACATTTAAGCAAATGCAATGTGCAGATGTAAAGCCGCCTCCACTACCTCTGCTATCATCCTCTCTGCATGAGCAAATGATAAGAGTTGGAACAGGGTATGAGCACCCATCAAAGCATAAACTAAATGTTTTCCATCAGATTTAGAAGTGGTGACTGCCTGGATCGACTTGTATGCAAAACGTGGGAAGCATTCACAGGTAGTTGAGTACACACAGATATGTGGCCTCCGGGAACTAGCAATGATTGCAGAATTTGCATAAGATGGGTTATAAAAAAAAAAAAGAAACCTCTGACTTCTTCCAGGCAAATGCTATTGACAGGTGTAGAGCTTAACTTCACGACATTTATGCCACATGCTCCTTGCCTGCACCATGATGGGAGCCTTGGTACAGGGTATGAACATCCATCAGAGCATAGAAAACATGTTGTTTTGGCAAGATGTTGTAGTTTTTAGTGCCCTGGTAGTCACATATGCACTTAGTTGGAGGATGTGAAATGTGGGACCATGTGAACCGTTTGACGAAATGCCTCTTTGAGATGCGGAATCGAGCTCCACAACCTTGATTGTTTCGGCTTCCTCCAGGCATGGTCTTTCTACCTTTGTCCTTCATAATTTTTGTATTCTTAGTTTTTCCTTCACAATGAAATAGAAATTTTAAACCAAAGGAATATTGTACTTTTGATTATTAAAAAAAAAAATTGTAGTACAAACAACCAAATCTACCCCGTGCTTTACGAAACCCGAATGGATTTTAGTTGTCAAATGTACCCTTAAACCCCATCCTGAGATGTTTTGGCAACTTAAGTAACCAGACTAAATAGTCGTAACCCCGCCTTAAATTGACGAGATGAGTTTGAGTTCTTTTTTAAAACCTATTAATCGTTCCTTGAAAAAGTCAGTAAATCACAATTTTCATCGACGCGTGAAACACCTCTCTAAACCCCCAATCCGAAAGGTCAAGGTTTGACCTTGTTCCTCGTCGTCATGGGATGCCGCGACAACTTTTACAATGCCCTAAATTGACCGTTTGATCATTTAATGTGGCGCATTAGGATCCTGTTGACCTGTTTACAGCGTCGAGTAGTTGTTGGAAGTTAAAAGTTGGGTTTGGTTTTGGCTTTCCGTTTGGACCTTGAGCGAAGAAATGGTTATCCGCCTCCATAAACCTCTAGTATTTTTACATGACAATTGCTTGCAACCCTTAGTTCTAGGAAAAACACCTCGCTAGTTAGTTTTGCAAAGGGTTTTGTAGGCCTCCGGTCGTTGTTTGACCAGGTCAAACTAGTCCAATTACGACCGGTGACTCCAGAAACTAGTCGTCGTTTGTTACCCGTTAAATGATTCTAAGTTACTGCTTCAACTCCTGTGAATTCTCGGTATATAGGAGAGCGTGTAGGAATTTTTCCGTTGTTTAGTCACCCATCGGAAGTCAATTTTTGAATGCGGTTTCTTAGCCCTCGAGCTAAAATTGGACGTTTTCACAAACTAGTAGGAAAATGTGAAAGAAGGTCATAGGACCCTCGTCAAGTCAATTAACCAACAAGAAAACTTGTAGACACTTATAAATGACTGTATGGAACTCTATTTTGTGGCTTGTTTTGAGAAATTTGATTGTCGGAAAAATAGTGTTTTTCTCTCTCCTCTCTTCTCTCTCTATTTCTCTCTCCTCCTTTAGTTAAGAAATGAAGTGAAATAAAATGAATGTATCTCTAACTCTCTCTTGTTGTGTGTGAAGTATTATGATTATGTGAATGGAAAACTAAAAGCGTGAATTATGCTAGATTTTAGGTAGATGCCATGCTAGTAGTTGTGTTGACCATGTGGTGGTTGCAGGTACTGAGACATGGAGAAAGTGAAGTGTACTAGTGATTTCATAGTAACATGTTATTTGGAACAATGTAATTGTATAGGATATATCAACAATATTGTTATATATCAAAATGTTAATTATTGAATTTTGTGATGAGTATGAAATTGTTAACGTTTTGGGTTGTTGGAAAAAAGAGGCATTTGGTCATGGGTGTTAACTTGATTCAGGATTATGTATTGTTAAGGGGGTGGATGTTATGCTAACTGAAAATGAATTGATCTTTTATAGTGTGTTTTAGTGTGAAATTAATGATTAAATCTCGTGTATTGTACTATTTACTTGGAATTGTAGGAAAGGAAACTAAATAAACGGTCAAACTCAGAGTAAAATTCTTGTGTTGATTTACCCTTCTTGTACGATCACTTGCATAACATAGAAGAGCGAAAAATTAAGGATGAGCCTAGTGTTATGCTCATTATATGTATTGCACTCGGTGTCTTTCTACTATGACCCGCGACATTGCCCACCCCTACGATAGCTATGGCTACTCCACGCAACCGTGATGCCCCTCAACACCCTCGACACCTTTTGCAACCTTCCTCGTGACTCTTTTGTGTCCTCCATCGTTCACCATTACATTCTCGTGTTTTCTTTGTCGAGCACGATAATGCATTGGAGGTTATCATGTTTCTCTCGAGCACAATTTCTGTGTTTCGTGGTTCTCTTCTTATCGCGCGATTCGTGGGTTTCGAGGGTTTTCGTGGCTACTTTATACATGCATCGTGACCTGTCTAGTTCGTTTCGTGGTCTACCTAGTTCATGGCTCTCTATAAATAGTATTTGTGCCCTCGTTTTTGGGGTTCGAAAACTATTTCATGAGCTATTTTTGTTGCCTTTACTCGCTGGCCTAGGCTCGTATCCCCGCCACGATTTTATGTATTTTGTGGCTCTCTCTGTCACGATTTTCAAAGATTCGTGGGTGCTTTTTTTTTCCCGCGCACCGCCCGAGTTCATGTCTTTGCCTCGGTTTGTAATAGGTTTGCTCCCTACGACCTTCCCAACCCAAAGATCGATCTCTATGCACAGGGTAACTCGAATGGGGGATTTGGACTCTACCAACACTCCTCTAATCATATCACATCTCCAAGCAAAGTATACCCATTCATGATGTCTCCCTCCACCCCCGCAGCATGCGGTGATTTCCATCCTTGGGTTGAACGAACAGGACCAACAGGGAAGGCAAATGTCCGAACATTATTGCAGAACTACTCAACAGGTTAGAGACTCTGTAATCCTCCAATGGAACCCTCGACAGAGAGGTTTTGAATTAACTTCTCGGGTTGATAAGGTTGAAGTTGACAATATTTCTTTGCGAAGACAACTCGTGGAATCCAATGCATACACAAAACCTATTGTTGTTAATGATCAATTACAAGTTGAGATATCAGATTTAAAACACAAGTAAGAGGAAATCAGAACTCAGCAGGAAAATCTTCAAAAACAAACAGATACCTGGGCCCAAGTGGTGAAGGGTAAGGATTAAAATCCTCCTTTAATAGTAGTAGAAGAGGTGGTTCAGGGCAAATTGGTGGAAGAAAGAGTCAGACGTGCCAGGAGTTGAATCTTAAAGTTAGAGGATTGCCCACTCCTCCCTCTTTTGATCCCTTGGCCATTGCTTCAGAGTTCCTCACAGGAAACTTGGGGCTGCCTGAGGTGCAGTTAGATAGAGCTTGGTTCGGACTGGACTCTACTCTTTTTCTCCGCTTCAAATCAGCTAATGACCGGCTTAAGGCTCTCAGAGCCAAATGGAAGCTATTTTCTCTACCCAATAAGGTCTTCCTTGATGAAGATCTTACCAGAGAGCAAGTTGCCGAACTCAAAAAATCTCGGGAAATTGTCATGGCAGCCAAAAAAGCAGGAAATGGGCAGTGATTCGTAACCTCAAGCCAGTGGTTCAAGATTCCTTCCCCCTGGCTGGGCTCCCGGATCCAGTTCCAGTTCCAATTCCAGATGACGGTTCCGGCGGGAGAGGGCTCGGAAGAAGGGCATCTCCATCGCATGTTGGAATGGAAATGGGTCCTTCTGGTCTTCTCCAGGCCTCTTGCATGATGCTTTAGGATTCTCTGACCTCCTCTTTGTCACGGAGACACATGCGAGCCCGGTTTGCCCTCTCCCGAATATCAGTGGTTACTACTGGCTTTCTTTTGCTAGACAGGAGACTCGGAGTTTTGGAGGTGTTAGAGGGTCTGGTGGGGTGGCTTGTTTGGTCAGGGACACTCTTCGGAGCAGGATTTCTATTGTTGCTTGAGGATGAGTTTGCCCGTTTTCTATGGATTCGGATCAAACGTAATTCCTCCCACCTCAGGGACATCTTCATTGCAGTCTGCTATTTCCCTCCAGCTTCCTCCTCATTTGCTATTCATAGCGGCCCAGACGGAGACCCCTTCTTTGACCTTTATGTTGGTATCTCTCAGTACTCGGGTTCTGGAGAGGTCATCATTTTGGGGGACTTCAATACACGTACTGCAGAAATCTTCAAGTTCCGAGGCACGACAAGACCGATGATGCACTTTGCACTTCAGAGGTGGATCTAGAGTTGGTTGGCTTCCAACGAGATTCAAAGGACACGACGGGGCCCCTGACATCATACGGTCGGCATCTTCTCCAGTTGGGGAATCTCATGACCTGCTTGATTCTGAATGGCATTCCTCATTTTCCTGACTCCCGGTACTTTACCTGCAGACCTTTTTGTGGTGGGGCCAGTGTGGTTGATTACGTCATGGCTACTCCCGACTTGATTCCCTACATCCACCACTTATGTGTCTCCCCCATCCCTCTTGTTGATCATGCGACCCTCTCCTTTTCCCTTCAAGTTACCCCCATGACCTCACCCCCTCCCCTGGTCCCTCACGTACTATTTGGAAATTTGACAAAGGGGATCCCGACACTTTCTCCTTTCACCTTCGTTTGCTTCTCCCCCCATTCCCCATTTTACCTCTCTTACCTCGGACCAGATGTTTAATACCCTCTCCTGTGCTATCCGTGAGGCAGCCACGAGCTCCTTTCCCCACGTCACCCTTTCCACCTTGCATTGTGGTACCTGCCTATGAACAAATGGTATGATGAGGAATGCAAAGCCTTTCATCGAAAGCTCCATTTTTCCTTCCTGCACGCCCTTCCCTCCTTCCCTTCCCTGAAGTCAACCTATCGTCGTCTCCTTCGTCATAAGAAACGCACCTTTATCTCTCATAGACGTCGGGAGCTTAAATGCACTTCACATTTTTAGCGCGCACCATTCTTCCCCGTCATTCGCCTTTACCCCTGGACTTAGATCCCAACTCCATGTTCACTCACACCTCCACTCTTTATGACATCTCTGCCAGCCTCGGATCCAGGTTGTTTCCCCTCCCTCATATTGCCATATTTTCACCCACACCAACGTGAGGAATGCCATTCTAGCTATGAGTTGCAACAAAGCAAGGGATGAGGAAGGGTTCCAAAAAAATTTCAAACGGGGCGGAAGACGCGGCTCAATTACCTTGTGGACCTCTTGATCGGTGGTTTGTACAGGTTTCCCGAATCTTGGTCCCACATTATCCACCCCATCCACAAGTCGGGGCCTACTTCGACCCCAACAATTACAGGACTATCATGATGGGCCACACGTTCTCCAAGCTCTATGCCACAGTTCTTCATTTGCAGCTTTCCGAGTTCCTCGATCAGTACCATTGCAGAGCTAGGGGACAGGCGGGTTTCCGACCGACCTACCAGACCATTGATCACATCCTCACTCTTCGGCACTATTATCGAGGAGGCTCGTCACCGCTCCTCCAGAGTTTTCTGTTGTTTTGTGGATTTTTAGAAAGCTTTTGATTCAGTACCACAGGAAGCACTTTTCTGTAGGCTCAGAGATATAGGTATTTCTGAGATTCTTCTTACAACCATTATGCGCTTATATGAGGAGGTCTGGGCCGTCTTCGCACCTCTATAAGCTTGTCCAACTTCATCAGGAATACTATTGGAGTCAAACAGGGCTACACCCTCTCTCTACCTTGTTTGGTATCTACATTGATGAGCTTGAGGATTTTCTCAAGGATCACATCCAGGAGGGGGATGGTTGTCTTCTGCACCATGTTTTGATCTACATCCTCCTCTTTGCAGATGACGTAGTTCTCCTTGCTTCTTCTGCGGAGGGACTCCAGAGGCAACTGGATGCCTTAGCCCTCTTTTGTGATCACAGGCATAACTGACAGTGAACCTTGGGAAAACCAAAGTTATGGTTTTCAATTGTCTGAAGACTTCGGACTTCCACTTCTTTTTGGGGAGAGGAGATTGAGATCACCTGTTCTTATACATACCTGGGGATTTTGTTCTCTGGACCACGTTTTAGCCTTTGTCCTGCTCTCCAACCCCGAGTTAATAAGGGGTATGGTTCTTTGGCGATTCTTGAGAGACAGTGCTTCCGCCATCACTTTCAAGACATCCTTTCCAAGATGTCTCTCTCTGACTCCCTGGTTAGGCCCACGGTTCTGTACGGTTCGGAAATTTGGGGTCCCTCCCTTTTGGACTCGGATTGGGCTACTATTGAGCGTGTCCAGATCCTCATGCTCAGGTGTATCATCAGGTGCAAAGAGATTGTTCCTCATAACATTATTCTTGCTTGAGTTTGGGGCTCACCCTTTTAGATTGGAGACTATCTTCAGCCTTGTGTTGATGTTGCACCGCATCCGAGGTTTATTTGGTTCTTCCGTAGACAGGAACAAGTACATCTACCTTGCCTACTGCTCTCTAAAGCTATTGCCTTCTCAGATCATAGTGGTCGATCTCGCTGCTGGTATGCCTGCGTTTCACGCCTTCTTGGATCCATTGGCATCCAGATGGACCGCCTCCCACCTTTCAGCTACTCCCTGGATGCCCCTGCCCATCTCCTCCCGAACCAACAGGACCTTCACAAAATTATCAGAGATGATATCTACAAACAGTTCATTCAACACACTTGGACCAACCCTCTGGGGGTTACGTCCGAAGATGTCCTTCTACGCTGCACACTTTCTTGAGATCCGCGACGAGCTCATTATCAGACCCATGTACATCTCTCGACACTGGTTACAGGTCCTTTGTATCTCTCTTGGTCAGTTCAGGGTGGGCTCACATCGACTCCGTGTGGAGACTAACCATCAGTTAGACCGCTCGGAGCGGACTTGCCTGCTTTGCTCTCTCCAGGAGGTTGAAACTGAAGAACACTTCATTTTCCGATGTCCTGTTTACTACGAGATTAGGGGGAGATTCCATTGCCTGTTCCATGAGCATCCTTCCTTCACAACTTTCTTCAGATACTATGATCAGAGATGTCTTGCTCTTTATCTACAGGAGGCCCTCAGGCTTCGGGACAAGCTCCTTCACCCTCCTCCCAGACGAGATGGATACTAGACAGATCACCTCATTCTTCTCGGTGCTCTCCCCAGAGAGGGGCACCAAGCGACATCTTGACACGAGTATGGACCCCCAGTTCAGATCTGTCAGGACTCGGAACTCCATTTCCTTCACCAGAGGCTCCTGCCTCAGGCGCGTCTCAAGGCCCCCCCACATAGACAGAGATCCACCAGGCTTACGCAGAGGCACCGTCTCTCTCCCGGACATCGGCTTTCCAGACATTCCACAGTTTTAGTTACTGGACATCAGCGCATCGCGAGTTACTTCCAGCCGGCCTTGAATGTTAGGTGATGTTGTTGGGGGTGTTGCTCCTTCCGCTCCCCCCCACACCGTCATCCTCTTCTTCTTCTTTTTTGGTTTCTCGGCACTTGTTGCTTCCTTCTCTTCTTCTCCTTTCTCTCTTTGTGTTTTGGGCGACCCGTTTGGGTCCTCTTGCTGGGTCCATTGGCTTTGTACTTTGCAGTCCCATTGACCTACTTTTGTGGTCATTTGTTGGACATTAATAAAATTATCTTATCGTATCGGATCTTATCTAGTTCCTTATACTAGGCATCTCCTAGCTTAAGGGAAATAAGATCCCAAATTCAAGTTATTGTAATACCATGTACGCTTAACCACATTGTCGCAAACCCATCCGGTAGGAACAGTAATGGTTAAATATTGTCTTAAGTATGTGGCCTTCCTCCTAGGATTTGTTTCCGTGTGTGTAACAAGGTGTATAGGTTCTCTTAAGTTAGTACCTCAAGAGAATCCAATTTAAAATCTAATGCAAACCCTCTTGAGCTGGCATATGAGTAAAATGAAGGGTTTTAGGTGACAAAGATCAGAGTTGCTCTTGAAAGACATTTTGAGGATTTGGGTTATGGATGAATTTCATTCCTAATTTCAGTTATCAATTTGGTTTTCTATAACACGATATTAAGAGTTAATTGTGGAAAATAACAAAATTGTAATTTATGCTTAGTCTTTGAAAGTGTAATCATGAGATGTTGTTCCAAGAGAAAAGTGAAATTTAGATCTTTCTTGTAACTTGATTAAGCCTTCTTATGTTGTGAGAAAAGAAGCTCATATCGTGTAAAAGTTAATATGAACCTAACCAATTATTAAAGTATAAATAAAAGAGAGAACCGTGAACCTTCATCCTTTAAACTATAAACTTTTTCCAACTTGATCTCACACTAGTTCCTATTGCGTAATGAAAGTATGACGCTAAACCAAGTAAACATGTTTCTTAGAAATGGATCCTTAGGACAAGAACTAGTAGCCTCGTGTGTGTACAAATGTCCCTATTAACCAATGAGTTATACAATTAATTGCAATAAGGTATATGAACCAAATTAAATGAAACCATTTTAAGTTAAATGTTAAACAATAAAGAGGAATTTTAGTCTAGAAAAAAATATGTATGTTCCCATGTTAAGCGCTCTTCAAATCCTTAAGTTTAATTATTGAAACATGATGGTAATAAATATGTAGCCATAAAATGTCGTGTCGTGGAAAGTGCCTATCCATAAGTTTGTAATGTAGTTGGATCGTTGTTGTACTTTGTCATTTTGGAAATGTAGTTATGATGTGCATCATGTGTTTCGTGTGGTTATGTTTTCTTCTTGTTGGGGTGAGGTTTCATCATTGATTATTGGAGGAATAAGGTGTAGCTAGTGAAGGGAGGAATAAGGGAAATGTGTGTTTGTCTTGGAGGAACCAAAGGAATTCGTGGCTAGTCTTAGTGGAGGGATAAGCGTGTGTTATAATGGAGGGATAAGGGGGCTTGTCGAAGTTGATGTGGTGTGTATGCTTTGGAGGAACCAAAGGCTAGCCAAGATTCCTTCTTGGAGTGATAAGGGGTAGTTGCAATGATGACCTATCCCCTATGTAAGACTTTTAGGTAGGCTTGGTAATGTGTATCATCTTTCGTTGTGATGTCAATCACTTCTCATCTTAATGGGTCCATATTGGTATAAATGTCTTGTGTGATGTTGAGTTATCCTAAGTGATCCCATGTGGTGTTGTGTAACAAGTAATGGAAGTCAAAAATAAATTATCCCGGTATTTTTACTGTTGTATTTGTGTGCCTGATTTTGTGAGTGTTACGAGAGAAGCTCCAGATCCAAACATAGGGGTTTCACCAATTTAGCATCATTATAGTAAAGTCTATAAAAAGAATATATTTTTGTCTAAACAAAATCTTTCAAAATTCTTTTGCTGTACTCTTATGAATTTCTACAAGGGAATTTCTTGATCAAACCACCGGAGCATTGCGTAGCTAATTTTGAAGAAGCCGTCTTTGTTGCATGTTAATTTTCAGATATATTAGTTTTTTCTGACGAAGAAAAAGTCATGAAGTGTTTCTTGATTCAGCTTGCACGAGCTGCACGCAGAGTTGTTGATCCTTCATTTGCATTTTTGGAGTGCAAAAAAATATTCTTGGCATTTATTTCCTCCTTCCTTCCCCTCTTCTTCAATGCAATCATATGGGAGGATGTTATTGTAATTAACTATTTGCATTTAAATATTCAGTTAAATTAAGAAACTTGTAAATTTAAATTGTATGGGAAAATAAGTTCTTATTTTTATTCCAAATTGAGTGTAAGCTTGACATGAAAAAAGCTTTTATTTTAAAGCATGATTTATTGCTTTTTTGTTTCTATCCTAAACTTAGACTCGTGGACTTCTTTTATAAGAACATAGGCTTCTTGCTTTCAGTATATGCAAGAAAGACACACAAGTATTATGATAGTCTTTCCTCTGAGATTTTTAATGAAATTTGCATGGTAAATTTTGTACCAATTATCTGCATTATGTGTAAACTAGTTCAAAGGGGTTTAAATCCTGTGTGCATCCGCCATGTGTTTCTACAGCATTTCAATTGTAATAAAATAGATACTACTTGAGAGAGAGGATCAGCCAAAGAGGAATTCTGTTTCTACAATGTTAAAGAGTAGGAAAAGCCACAGGCAGCCATAAATTAGTCAAAAATGACAAATCCCCAAGCTGGATAGGATGCTGGTGGTATTATACAAGAAGCTCTGGTTAGTATCGGTTCCTAGTCAAAGGAGCTCTACGTTTTAAAAGACGCAAACTTTCATTGTTTAGCATTTGGACAGCAAAACCAGATTTTTGGCATTCATTTATTCCTCTCAGGAGTTCAAATCTGGTTCCTGGCATGCGGAACCGTATAGATTATATACTAGGTATAATCTAGTGGTAGAGTAACGCCATGGTAAGGCGTAAGTCATCGGTTCAAGCCCGATAAAGGGCTCCGCCCGGTGTTCATTTTTCACATAATTAAAAAAACCTGTGAAAAACAATAAAAAATACCTGTCATTATCAATTTTAACTGAATTGGACTTATTATGAATAAACCAAAAAACACTTCAGGACTACCAAACATGTGGCTTAGCCAATGCTGGCCTGATAAAACTAATCCCCAATTGCTCCGTTAGAGATACGTTGATGGTTGGAGGTTAATTACTCTCTTTAAGATGTCATACAAGAATCTGACTAAAGCTCTTGCTAAGCGGATCAATCTGTTCTGGGTTGTGGAGACATCCGAAAACAGATCCAAAGGAATTGTTTCTGATGATTGGGAATGATGAAAACTATGAAGGAATAGTGGGACTTACATTCTGCGCATGCTTCACTTGTGGGATTTTTGAGAAAAAATTTACTAGTGTCGTGGCTACTCTTTTCTCCCAAGCTTCAGCCAGTATTAATGTCAGTGGCAGGCTCGCAATCTTAAAAGCAATTTCAGCTGAGTATCAAACCAATTTGCATATATGTTTTACAGGCCAACACCCAGGGTACCTTTTGAAATCTGGAAGGATCAAATCATAAATATAAGTGTTTTCCCGAACAGATCCTACACAAACTTCTTAACATGCATTTCACAGACGATTCTGCTCTGACACCAGATCTTTCTCAGGACGCTCAGTGAAAGGAACACCAGCTTTATGCTACAAATACGTGAGAAAACTTCATAGAAGACCCTTAAGGTTAGTTTCCCTAGGCATGAAAGAAAGAAGCCAGATTAATTTTGTGCCACATTGGTCAATTCCATTTCGAATAAAAACAAGAAAAAAATTGAAAAGAAAACATAAGCATTGCAACCATAAGTTTTTTATTGCATATCTCAGTATGTACTTTGCACACACAATCAGAACATGTTCGACTGGCACTTACAAAAACATAACCATTTTCCTCGCAATTTTATCAATAGAATAAACATAAATGGAAATTTACCTGATTAAGAATAACTCCTTCAATGCATCAATACCAACTGCTGCATGACGCTTACCAGACTTTGATGTCACCATTGCTGCACGTGCAATGAATCCCATAAATACCAGATTGTGGGAGGCCAAGGTTATATGATAGATGAGAAAGAATAGAACGTCATTAGACCCATTTTCCACACAACAATAATTCGAAAAAAAATAGGATATGCAAATTGAGATATTTCTACATAACTTTTTGTTTGTCCATTTTGTTAAAAACTACTTTTCATTATTTCATTTTATTCAGTGCAAATAAACAATTACAAGAGAAGGTTTGAGAAAACAATAAGGTCATTGATAGTAAAATTAAAATTAAAATTAAGAATTGGGTGACTTAAAGCTAAACCACTTATCATTGATAAAATATCCTTTGCAATTAGCAAAACCAAATTAAAGCCCTTCACTAAATAATTTTACAAATACGGCAACATGCGACGCAGAGAGCAAAGCAACTTGAGGTGCTCTAATCCTTCAGGGAATAAAAAAGTAGGAACCGAAGATGACTTAGAAGATCTTGTGCTGGAAAACAAGACAGAAGTTGAAACACGTGTTTCTCCACTCTAGATTATATTCTAATGTTTCCTAATTACAATAAAATGAGGCAACAGGATTCACGAACATCATAACGTATTTATCAGATCGACGGTTTCATTCAATCCTAGAAAACAGAAATCATGTGTACTTCAACATTTATAAGACCTACATGGAAGATCTCCAGTGAGGGCGAGGTGACAATGAAATAAATTGTGAGGCTATTGCCATCCTATATGACCTGAACCTGCCTGCCAACCTTGGGGCAAGGGAGCTTTGGAAATGACAACTGACTTAAATCTTCCTTCCAGATCTATGGTCTCTCTCTTGATGGATTTTGGTTTGTCTTTTAATTCTGCTTCGATATCTTTTGGCCAAGATTTTTGTGTAGTCCATCAAATTGTTTGAATTATATGGCTAAGAAACATTTTAATGTTTACCCAACCTTCCATGATATGGTCAATTACAAAGCCTGAAGTGGCAGGTTTATATTCTTCCTCAAATTGTTTGAATCATATGGCCAAGGAACATTTTGATGTTTACCCAAGCTTCTATGATATGGTGGATTATGAAGCATGAAGTGGCAGAATTAGATTCTTGACCATGCAGAGGACTTTGGTATAACTTCATAAGTACTTTTAGTTTTGACAATTGGATTTGCAGTTAGTGGTCTAAATGTAGATAGTGAGGACAGATAAATATGGAGGATAAATCTACATTTTTATTAATCTCAACAAAGTTTGTACAATAATAATGCCATCGTTACATTTCACTGCCATCATCCTCAAGCTTAAATAAGCTTATGAGGGAGTGGGGTTTGTATACAGTGCCCAAGAGTCCAACCACCCAATACTACTAACCACTTATTAACATACCAACATTATTAATGACTAACATATTAAGAATGTTTCTCTAACAATTAGTACTTTATTAATAATGGGGTGTCTCTCTCGAGATACATGCCCCATACATACTAATATACAATAAACATATAAATGAGTCTGGATTAAATGACCCAACAAACCCCCAGGCAACTTTTCAGCAATTTTTACAATTTTCAATAAGTTCAGCGCCCAGGCATTATTTTCCAATGCCATGTGTTCAGGGAAAATGCCAAAAGAAAAGTTTAGAGCCCTCAAGCAGATGGTGCCTCAATATAGACAGGTCAGATAAAATTTAATAATTTTTTTGGTTTTCGATGCTCAAAAAGGTTCCAACACTTCTTTGACATTTAATTATTTTTCTAGCAGAAAAGGCGCTCCAGATCAGACTTAAAATGCCCCAGGAAGAGATTCAGCACCAACAGCAGATGTTTTAATAGCAATATTCAGATTTCCAGCACTCTAGCAGGTAAATAAAGCCTCAAATGAATTTTACACCCCCAAGAGCAAGAAAACAATTCTATTACTATTTTCTAGAGCTCTAGCACGTTCAGGGGAAAAAATTTAAAAAAACTTCTAAAAATGCTTCAGTATAATTCAATTTCAACTCATCTCCAAGCCAAGCTGAGATAAAACAAAAATTCTTAAGGAGAGACTTCTTAAAACTTCATCTCTGTCACTGCTTCAAGCAAGATCTTCATGGCTCTTCATGTTGCTTTCCTCGGGCCATCACCAAGGCTCCGATGCCACTATTAGCATGTGAACACAGGTAAATGGAAGAAAACTACAATATTTTATTTCACATAAAACTGGCATGCATGTCAATAATCTCCCTTTAGGCTTTACACAATTTTCATCTCAATGCTTTTAATAAGCTTCAGGAGGAGATGGTTGCATATGAGACCAACGGGTCTATCAACCAACTAGTCTCACCCATACAAGTAAACTCTTTAACCACCTGTAAGTAATGAATGATTACATATATTAATATAATAATATTAGATCTTGGAGGGTGTCTCGTATGAGAAGCATACCCATGCAAACTAACACCAACATAGTAAACAACAATAATAAACATAACACTTTGGATCAAATGACCCAACAAACCCCCTTGATCCAAAGGGGTATAAAAGATGATTTGGAGCATATGATTGTGAAGTCATCCAATAGTCTCTACCGCACCTACATACGGGCACATTGTACATCGTGGTTCCAATAGTCTCTACCGCACCTACAAACTGGCACATTGTACATCGTGGTACTAATCAACCAAGGTTGCTTTACACAGAAGCCCGCTACCCCGTGAGTTGTGGCATGAATGATGAACATCTTGTTGGATATGCTCATCGCATCTAGCCATTTGGTACAATCAAGGTTTGCTCAACTACATCGATCCACATTAGGTCTCACACAGAAGCTTGTTGGTGACTATCCCGTATTATGTATGAGACATCTCCCTAATGCCCAATGACGCTGACGACCCATTGCTCAACACTACTGGTGCTAGCAACTCCTCACCACCGCGTACAATCACCGACGACTGATCGAAAGTCAATGCAGTATCTTGCCCGTATCAGGCGAGAGGTAAGAAATCCTTGCAGCGAAAAACATCGTCAAAACAACCCTGTTTTCTCCTCATCAATGCTATCAAAAATAAAATCCAAAATTTTATAGGAAACAACATATATCTAACTAAATCTACCAAATATAGCACAACCCATTCTTAGATCCAACAACTCACTCAAGATGGGTGTGTTGTTTGCTCTATTAGCCTGTCAGATCCCTAGGGACCTATAAACCCTGAAGTGCAACGTCTCTGACAGCATAAGCGTCGGGAAACAATGTTACATCCATAGTTTTTAAGCATGTCAACCTCCGGGCAAAACCAAGGTGTTGCTTTCCACCGAAAATGCACCCATTATACATTAGACTTCCTTTATTTCTCCAAAAAATATGAAAAATGCATCTGCAAGTACCAGAATCAAAAGTTGTTCACATAGATGCACTCAGCATTTTATTCTATGAAAAACAAGTGGTCATATGCCAAATTTGACCATCGTATGCAAAATTTATGCCAAATACAAGTTTTCCACTAGTTTCAAGCTAGATATACCCCTCACCAATGCAATTTCAGCAAATTTGTCTGTTTTATGGGGATTAAAATATATGAGATCAACAACATGTACCCCTTACTATTTATACTCGTTGGAAAGTTTTTTGAGTCCAGTTTTCAAAAGGTAAAATTTGTAACAAAATGTGGCCAAACAAAAAAAAGAAGACAATTGGGATAGTAGGTGCTGATTTTCTTAGTTTTGACAATTAAATCAATTTGCCCTTTTACAAAAAATGATTTGGCACTTTTGGTGTTTGAACTCTTGACCAATGGATTCACAATGTCTTTAAAACACTTCTTAACCAACACCTCTACGCAGCCACTTCAAAAATAAATTCAAACTACAAAAGATTTATTTGACTTAGCTTTGCATGTTAATTATGAATAGCACTATACTTGTAAAATAAACATGGAATGGGACTTGAACCAATGACCTCTAGATTTTCAACGTCTTCATTTTATAGAGTAGCAAGCTCATCTATACATGACTTGAAGACATAGAAGTAGCATTTTGTATATAAACTACTTGTAGAAGTTTGCTAAAATAAAGAAAAAAATATGAGTGCTATTTCTTTCAGCTAACACTTCTAATTTTTCAGCCACTCCGAACTCACACTCAGCACTTCAAAAAAGGAGCTCCAGGATGTCTTCACTTTATAGAGTAGCACACTCATCTATATATGACTTGAAGACATAGAAGTAGAATTTTGTATATACACTCGTAGAAGTTTGCTAAAATAAAGAAAAATATATATACGTGCTATTTCTTTCAATTAACAGTTCTGATTTTTCAGCCACTCAAAAGTCACGCCCAGCCACTCAAAAAATCACACCCACCACTTTGACAAAACAGCTCCAATGCAATAAAAGACAAAATTACAATTCCGTGCTGGAATTTCAATGCCACACATCAAATTGAGCGCAATTGAGCAGTTGGAACATTATTTGAGCAGTCCAAATGACACACAGGAAAATCACAATGTCCAGCATGTGTTTTACATCAGCATTTTTTCAAAATTCCAATGCCATACTAAAAACAATAGCACTGCTAAAGTCACAATTACCAGCACCCATTTTAGAGTTCCAATGCCACATCAGTGATGTTCAATGCCCTTTGAGCAGGATGTAATGCCTTCTGATGCGTTTCAACCTTACAGGCAAAGTAAATGGCACCCCAGTTGGGGAAATGGCACTTGCAGTATGCGAATTTGAATCAGATCCAATAAAATAATATTCAACCAGTCGAAAACAACACCCAGCCAGTAGTAATAAGCATTGAAAATAATTTTCAGCACCTTTATGAAGTTCCTTGCATCCTAAGCAAAAATTGGTGCTCTTATCAAGCTTCCAATGCCTCTAGCAAGTCTACAATGCCTCCGGAATGAGAAAAAACAAATATTCAGCCAAATACATTAAAAACAATTTCAAACTTCTACAAAAATTATTTATGGCAAATCTTTATGGGCTCACACTGCTTCATGGTTTATCCATGGCTTCCTCAAGGATCAATGACCACCATTGGCTCTCATAACACTGTTAGATAATGAGCAAAGGTAAATATGGAAGATAAATCTACATTTTATTAATCTCAACAAAGCTTGTACAATAATAATGTCGTCGTTACATTTCATTGCCATCATCCTCATGCTTAGATAAGCTTTTGAGGAAGTGGTTTGTATACAGGACACAACAGTCCAACCACCCAAGACTACTAACCACTTATTAACATATTAATAATGTCTCTCTAATACCTATGTACTTTATAACTAAGCGAGTGTCTCTCTCGAGATAAATGGCCCATATATAGTAACATATAACAAACATAACAACATTTTGGATCAAATGACCCAACAAACCCTCTAAAGGGGTATAGAAGATGTTCCACAGCGTATTACTGTGAAGCCATCCAATAGTATCTGGCACACCTGCAAACTAGCACATTGTACACCGTGGTATTGATCAATCAATACCGCTTCACACAGAAGCCCGCTATCCCGCAAGTTGTGACATAAATGATGTACACCCTGTTGTTGGGAATGCCCATACTGCAGTATAACCACAATCAAAGTTTGTTCAACTACATGAATCCACATAAGGCCTCACGCAGAAGCCCGCCCAATGTCTATCAATAGTGTTCAGCTCTCTTCCTCAGACCTTTACCTTTTTCTAAATCTTCTTTATGAGATATGCAATCTTACTTGACCTTTGTGTTTGAAGGAATTGCTCAACCTCTATAAAGAACTGTGTCATTTGTTTCTTATGATCAAGTTCCTCACTTAGCAGATGGCTGAGATGATCCACTACATGGAAAATGCATGAATATCTACACCGAAATCTGTACTTCCTAAATATGAGTCCAGCTGATAGAATTGTTGATATACTTGAATGTTGGTTAGCTGTTATATGATCACTTTAGTAACTTTTGACTCATTGTAAATATACATGATATGACTATTGTTCTTAGTTATAGGACTTGATCCCTTGAAACTTCAACCACAATTACCTTAGGGCTTTGCCCTTCTCAAAAACTGCCTGTGACACCATAAGGCGTGATGTATGCCTCATAGCTATCTTCAGGTATGATACTTTATAATACTTGGTCTTTGTCTTGATCTAACTGAAGGACCAATTTCTTCCTTAATTTGATAAGGTTGCTATCGTTTCAAACCCTATTGGCAGGGTTTGTCAGCTATGCCACATGCAATCTTGATTTCTTCACTTATTTGCTATGTTTGAAAATTCTTGACAAGAAGTTGTAACCAGGAAATACATTTTGACTGTAGGGTGTGGGAGTTTCTCTCCGCAGCCTTGGCTGTGGATGGCATCACCTGTTAGGGCACTCTCAAAAATCCGTGCTACAAAGATAATCCCCCTTCTTTTCCTCCACTATATTGTCAACTAAGACTGTCTTATTCCTTGGGCTAAATAATGATATCTCTTGCTTCTTGGTAAACTTTGCATGACCTGCTTATTAATGATACTTTGGCATCATTACATTTGATTGACATATGAGATGTGTGGTTTTACGAATTCTGCCATGAATGATGTGATTAATGATGGCGATTGTGTTGGTACCATCGGTCCATCTGAGATAAGTAGCAAACATAATGAGCAAAATAGGAATTAATCAGCATGGGTTACCATTGATTCTTATGAATCAGATTATATTAAGTAGAGAAAACAAGAGTTGTGTTGCTGTATGTCTCATTAAGTATCTGACCAAAGCATATGATTTATATTGATCATTTTGTCCCATTCATTTTGTACGTTGTTTATGCTTTGCATATTTTTGTGATTTCATGCTGGTGGTGATACCATCGTACACATAGTTCTCTCTTGCTTTGTTCGCTCTCTATATCTATTACCCTTGTTGAAGGGTAGGGCCTCTCCTGATTACGGGAGGTTTGCACGGGAGCTCATCAGCTTTGTGGTAGATGGTACAACGCCCCGATGATGCTCTACCTCCCCTCTCCCCATTGATTGACTATGATACTTCAGAATCCATCCTGCAGCAGAGCACACATGTGGAACCTGAGCACTTTAATAGACCATAAAGTCATAGTTAACAGCAATTCTACTCTTGGCTGTCCAGATTTAGCAGTTGCTTTTATGTAGTTTGTTTTCTAGTTTTAGAATAGTAGTTCATGATTTAGCATTTCGCTTTTGTAAAGTTTGATTTTGTCTATTCAAGGGCATAGATCCCTAGGATGCAATAAGGTCAAAGGTTGATTTAATTTTTGACGGATTCAGTTTTAGAATTCGGGCTATTTTTAGGGTTTCTTCTTCAGCTATAAAAGAAGGCATAGGGTACATGTTTTATTCATTCAGTGTGAGTTTTTTCTAGAGTGTGTTTCAAAGCATTGTATCCTCTGATTTCTGATTGATAAAACAGAGACGTGATTTGGAGCAGATCTGAGCATTTTTCAATTAGTGTTTCTCTACTATATGTGATTGTAGATTCTAGCATTTATAGGCTATCGGTTTTGAGCTATTTAGTTGAGGGTTTTTTAAAATCAAAATCTGCCTACCATGTTGTTGAGGAATTTTCAACATGGCATCAGAGACAGTTTCTGAAATCTTTTGGATTCCGCATATGGAGGGGCTAGTTGTTAGAGGATTTTAGTGGGCAATATGTCCAAGCTTCAGTGATATAAGAAGTGTGTCAGTAATCGGAATGGGTACCTCTGAAGGGTTGTGGGGTGTGAAACCCTAGTTGATCCAGTGATCATAGATTGAAGCTTGTTCAAACAGTTGCAGCAATGGCAACTCCCAGTATGCAAGAGAGTCACTTGTTGGAGGGATCCTTTAACTATGTGCCTACAAGTTAAGATTGCAGAATATCCTAGGAAAAACAAAATTATAGTACCTTGTAGAGAAGAAGGTTATGCCTCCCACAAATCCCAAAGATCTGGCAAAGTACAACAAGAAGGCAATGAAGGTGAAGTGAATGTTGTTGGATTCAGTGAAGGACCATCTAATCCCTCATATCGCCACCAAGAAGACTGCCAAGGAGATGTACGATGCCTTGGGAACCTTGTACTAGAGTGAATGTATTCAGAGTGATGCTTCTAACGAACAAGCTCAACACTACCGCATGAGCAAAACAAATATAGTGGCAAGCTATATGATGAAGCTAGGAGTGAGGTCAAGAGAAGTAGCCCGACTTCGAACAATTGTGGGATGCTTTCATTGGAGAAGAGAAAAGATTACAACACATGCGCAACACTGTTGCATGAGCAAGACAGATACAGTGGCAAGCTATCTGATGAAGCTAAGAGAGCTTGGAGGTTAGATTGGTGCAGTCGGTGGTGAATTCAAAGATAATAAGCTAGTTCAGATTGCTCTGGATGGCTTAGGTCCATTGTGGCACAACTTTGTTCAGGTTATTTGTGGTCGGGAGAAGTGACCTGACTTTGAGCAGTAGTGGGATGTTTTCATTGGAGAAGAGATGAGACTACAACAAGTCTCAAATAGTTTTAAGGATGATGTTCCTACTAGACCTCAGGAATGATTAGAAGAAGAAAGAAGGATCTAGTTAGAAAATGATGAGAGAGAGAATGAAGAGAAATGGAAGTTATACAATACATGGCACACTAAGATATGTGTGTGTTTATAATTTTATTATGTTGTAAGTACTTACATTGCACTTGGGGAAACTCATAATAGTTCATTAAGTATTGAGTAGTATATTTTAATATCCCGCCTTATTGACTAATCCAGAAATTAATTCAAATTTGTCCCAAAATTTTACAAACACAAAGGGACCAAGGGATTTAACCATTAAATCAGCAAGTAGCTCCTTAAATGTTAAGTTTAAATCTGCGGTCATTTGACGCATTGGTGTTGTCCAAAGTATGATCTTTGGTTTACACAATAGTCGAGAAAGATTGTTAACATATGGATCCGGTTGTTTAAGCAAAAGGTATATCAGGCTACGCACCAATTGTTTGTAGAGTGATTCATTGACCTATAGTGAATCATCATCGACTGATCAAATTAACCCAAACTCCATAGTTCTGAAACAAGAATCTTGGAGATGATGATCATGTGAATATACCAAGCTCGTGGAGCTTGCCTAAGACCATACTGAGGGACTTAATCAATCTACAACCTAGATGATCATGATCGCATACTCAAACGCCTTCATCAGGCACCATATAAAGTTGATATGGAGAGAAGCAACCGAAAGGTGACCATCTTCGCAGTAGTAGTGAAAACCAACACTGCAATAGGACAAACAACCATCTCCACTTCATCTATTCCCTCCTATTGTGAAAAAACATTTGCAACAAGATGAGCAAAATGACCTCCTGCTCTGTTGACCTCCATGCTAGTGCCTTTGAATGGATTTTCCTACTATCTCACCATCTTTGGCTTTCTCTCCCATCTCACTACCTACCTCCTACACACCCTAGATAGTGAAGTTCACCGTGCGCCTCCCACGCATCTTGTAGTTGGGGCATTTCATTTGCTCGCACATGAAGCATTTCAACCTCCCACACATTCTTTATAGTGGATATTCCCTCCACAACTAGCGCATGTAAAATCACCGGAGTGGCGTCAACAAGCCTATGAGAAATGTCATCTTCCAACACATCTTGCATCATGGAGTCTCCTTCCACATGTGCTTTAAAGTTGACTGTAGCAAAGTCAACAAGCCATTATTAGCAACCTTGCCTAATGCCTAGGACAATTACCCATTCCTATTTCATATCAGACACAATACATTGCTTCCTAGAAATATTTAAAGCAATGTTGGAATTTTTTTGTTAATTGACGAACATATGGGAAATTTTTATGCATGCTAAGAACATACCTAGCATTCCTTACAATGAAGTTTACATTATTCATTACTATACAAATATCCCATCCCCTCTACTGCAAGTGACTCTCCATCTGCTAATAAAATTGAATTAGAAATTGCAGTAAATATTACATACCAGTCCCTATGACATGAAAAATGTCTAACTGCGCTGGAATCAATGAACCAGAACTGGTAGGAATATCAATTGAGCTTGATGCCGTGACAGCCTACTCTTCCTCAGGATCCCGTTCATCTGCAATTGCTGCCACATTTGCCTCATTCTGTGACTTTTTTAATGTTGGAAAAGATCATACTGTCACTTTCAGCAATCCTTTTGATATGCCCAAACTTATGATAGTAATGGCATTTCACCTGGTTTCTGGGAGATTTAACGAAGTCACATTGCCACTTCCCCTTTGACTAAACAGTCAGTGCAATCTTTGATTGTCCAAAATTGGATTCAATTGCTTGTGTCTGCTAGTGTTCTTTTTGCAATAAATGGGAGCTAACCTATTCAAAAGTCAAAGTTTGGCTTTCTGCCATCAAGTGTAATGCCTCCACGAATGTCTAGTAGGAAGGCAGTAACCGTTCTAAACAAGCACAACCAATACATCATCATCCACATTTTTATTGATGGCACTAAGTTGGTCTCGAAGATCTTTCATCCAAAGATGTTCTCAGTGGGACCCACCCTAATGCATCTTTGGTGATAACAGCAAATTCTTTAGGTACAATACCCAATTTTTCTTCGACGCTTTGCACACTTGCCTCAGTGGTATTCTAGACCTTGGATATTATATCATCCAACAAGGACAACTTCAACAACAGCAATGCCTCTTTATGAAGCTTGTCATAATCCGTAAAGTTCACATAAGGCCTTCCTTCAATGTCGAGAATGATTTTATCACAATCACAGTACCCCGCAACAATTAAAATTTTATGACTCCATACAGTATAATTAGGTCAATTTTTGCACTTCTGGAAGAACTAGAGTTTGAAAGTTGGCCATTGATGCAAAAACTATAAATCAACTTAAATACATCCGATATTAAAGAATTGATGAAGTCTTAAAATTAACCGAAAATGACTGAATTCTGCTAAATCACTTCACAGACTGGTCTACACTACTAAATTGCCAAAAATCGCAAAATTTCTACATGAAAAAGTCTGAAAATATCTTAGGGGACTGAAAAATCTTGATCAGGTCTGTATCGCCCTTGATCTGGTCATTATATACTCTCAAGTTCAACTCGCATTTTGGTTCTCCTGTTATTCTGCAACAGGTCTGCAACTACGATTTGAATTTTCTTGTCTTCACACCTCAAATCCATGAGACTCTCTCCTTTTTTATCCGTCTTCGTGCCCTAGCCACATGGTCAAAACCAACAGTTGTCTGTACAATCAGTCACTTCAGCAAACGCGTCACAGAAAAACTTCCCACAAAGCTTTGTACAGTCAACAAACACATCACAGAAAACTTCCCGCAAAGCTTTGTACAACCAGCAAACACGTGTCACAGCAAGGTTTCACCATGCACAGGTCTGCATCCCCTTGACATGCCCTAAATGCACACAAATACAGCTGTACAAATCATAATTTACAGAAAATTACCATAAAAGATCACAATTTGCTGAAAACTACTTCTGGAGATCACAATTTTGCCTGCCGTGCCCTAGACGACTATAAAAATGCAATTTACTGGTCTTTCTTCTGTCCACTGTTGCATTCACAACTGTCATACCCTAGATGACTGTCAAAACAGTCTTCACAGCCCTAGATGACTATACTATGAGTTGAAAAATTGCCACAGGAAAAATCGCGACAGTTATGGCCTGTCCTATTCTTGGCTGTCCAGATTTAGCAGTTGCTTTTATGTAGTTTGTTTTCTAGTTTTACAATAACAGTTCTTTATTTAGAAGTTTGCTTTTGTAAAGTTTGACTTTGTTTATTTAAGGGCATAGATCCCTAGGATAAAATAGGTCAAGCATGGTTTTAATTTTAAGATGGATCCAATTTTAGGATCCGGGCTAGTTTTAGGGTTTCTTCTTCACCTATAAAAGGAGGCCTAGTATAGGTATTTTATTCATTCTTTTGTTCAATCATGTGAGTTTTTCCCTAGAATGTGATCCAAGGCATTGAAGCTTTTTTCCTCATTAATAAAACAGGGATGTGATTTGGAGCAAATCTGAGTATTTTTCAGTTAGTGTTTCTCTAATGTATGTGATTGTGGATTCTAGGATTTAGAGGCTTTCCGTTTTGAGTTATGTAGCTGAGGGTTCTTTAAGATCCAAGTCTGCTTACCATGGTGTAGAGGAATTTTCAACATCCTTCAGGCAGCATCCTCATTGATCTCTATTTTCAGTAATAATTTACAATTTAGTCTAGATGAATGATACAGAAGTTTATTCTGTATTTCATCATTTATAGTGCTTGCTGATTCATGGCAGAAGTTGTACTTATTCATGATTGGTTCACTATAAATTTTAGAAAACCATTTTAGGGGAATTAATGAGATGTACTATGTTATACCTCACAAATGGCACTGCTGTAACTTAATGACAGCAGTGACAATGAATGTTATGCTCCCTTCTTTAATTCCAGAATGAGTAATTTTTGTACTTGTTAGGAATGAGACTGATACAAAAAGGACTGTTTAACTTTCTTTAATTATTCTTTGAGACAACAGTTAATTAACGACATATGAACTATTTTATGTGTGAATTTGGTTGATCTGTAATTAGCTGGAGTTAATTATTATTAGGGCGAGTGCTTCTGGATCACTCTATTCTCATCCTGACGATGCATCACAGAGTGTGATATGAAAAGTTAATCTCAAAATGTTAACAGTTTTCAATTTTTAATCCAGAAGCACTCACTCTAATTCACAAGGACAGTGGAAACAGTATTTCTCTTATTAATTATTATTGTTTAGTTTTTTTACTTTTCATTTAGTGTAGCCGGCCTGGGGTATCAATCGGAAAATTGATCCATGTCTCTGTCTGTGAAACTGCAAACAACCAGGAAGAAAATACAGCACGTTTTCCAGTACCCAGCATAGGGGTTCCTACAGAAATCCCAAACAAATGCATTATTAAAATAATTTTTGGTGTTGCATTGGGAAATCCAGGACTTGCTGAAACACGAGTCTTCAAGGACAACAACTTATGTGGTTAACACAGCAAGTATAGCTGAGGAGAAAGTATTACAAAATGGCCTGAAGTTGACATTACACAATTGGACGAGATTGCATATAAAGGGGGCACTGTGATTCTGATTCAAGCAATAAAGAAAGGCAAGCATAAGTCTTGTAATCTATACAGCATAGTCCAAGATATTCTTTCCTTCTCCAAGCATTGGATGAATTAGAGCTCACTCATATTCGACAGAACGATAATCAAGCAGCAAATAAGACACAAACATCAAAGTGGAACTTTGAAGAAAGGAAGGTAGCACGGATAAAACTTCCCCTACCAATAAATCTTCCATCCAGTCCAGCAAACAACAACCAGAATTGGGACCTAGCTAGCCCCCTTCTTATTCATCACACCCAGGAGAAAGATAATTTGTGGCTAAGGAATAATGTAGAGGTGGTTGTAGGAGATCCCAACTCCTCATTACGCTCTTACTTAGGATATTGAAGTTAACCACAGATTGTGTATGTCCCCTATGCAGCACCTTCACCCTATAATTTAAAATAGTGATTTCAATATCAATGAGAACGGATGGATCGAGATTAGTTAGGTCGGTCATGGAATAATGGGAATGGAACAAGGTGTTAGATAATAGATTGCACCCATGATCTGTACAACTGAATTTGTATCTCCTCTAAGTTATTCTGCTCTGCATTTGAAACTGATTCAAGCTTGGGAAGGCATTGTCAATGGTAGGTTTGCAGCATGCGGAATCAAAGGAATGGGTTAATTATTTGTGCAGTATGATGGGTAAACTTGTTATGTAGCTCCCTCTACCTTAATATTGTTATATATTCTCTGATTTACTCCATTAAAAAGGGGAAAAGGGGTTGGAAAAGTAAATTATGAGAGGATTTATGCGGCTGCATGTATCTGGTATGATTTTAATTTTTTGGGAAGTTTTTTCCGCTTGGGAGGAAGGAAAGAGAGAAGAGAGTTCTGGGTAGCAGTTAACCATTTAATTCCGGTGAAAAATCCATGAAAAGGAAGAATATTCCGGGCTTTGCTGTGGAGGGATTTTTGTATTCAGAAAATTTGGGAAAAGGGCTTCCCTTGGACCTTTTTCTCACACGCCCAACATTTTTCCTATTTTCTCTGCTCTGTAAAAACTGGGCTCCATAGATATGGAGAAATAAGAAAGTTGTCATTGCTGCCAATAGCTAGAAACTGAGTCTCCTTTGTGCAGTAATGGAATGGACCAGAAACTCTTGTCTTTGTTTTGCTGGATAGCCAGTGCAGCAGGAGAAAGCAGCGAAATGCCATGGGAAGGAGGAGTGAGTTTTGAGAAAGGGGATGTAGCTATAGTCTGAGGGGCAATGGTTTTATGGAGGATAAGAGAAGGAAAAACCAAAGGTAATCAGCAGCAAGGGCTGCCCAGCTTCTGTGAGGAAGTATGGGAAGAAGCCCTGTCAGTCTGCAGATAAATCACTCGATGATTTCCACCTATGTTACCTAGATATGGGTACAGAGACGGATAGGATTACGGAGAAATAGAACACCAATTATCCAGGAACCCTGGATATAGAAACCTGCATACAAAAAAGAATAAAAGCTACACAAAATATAAACGTAAACTAAACATAATATTTGTGTTTTCAGCCATAAAGGCCCAAAATCACAAATAAACAAAAAGACACATAAAACATAGGTTTATAAGACATAATTTTACATTTATATGTTTAAAATAAAAATACCATCATAATCAAGAACAAGTCAAACAAATCATCATATTGCTCTATAGAAGAGATCGCTCAAGAATTGGCTTGAAACTTCAATCTTGCAGGCTGCAGCACTCTCCTTACCGCAACGTAAGATCTTAATGTGTGAGTAAGCAGTGAGTGATAAGCAATGAGTGGGCACTCGTGAGGTATTGCAGAAGCAGTAGAGAGACTACAGGTAGTTGAAACAACAGTAGTGACACTTCAGGTAACTGTGCCAGCAGTAGTGACGGAGGCTGTGGAAATGAAATGGGAAAGTTATGTGTTTTTTCTTTTATTTACGTGAATGTTTTAGGATTTAGGAATGGGTTAGTTTAATATTAGTTACATTTTTAAAAAAATTCATCTTTTGTGCTTTTGAAGTTTGACCTGTATGGATCCACTGATTCATCTCAGAAATGACGTGGAAAATCCAGCCTGTTCCCAGAAATGGCCTGGAAGAAAATGTGACACTTCTGGTCCATTTCTGGAAACAGCACGGCATTTCAGGTATTTACCAAATGAAACACCTAAGAATAGGTATGAGGACCAGGATTCGATCAATATCCAAAGAAGGGGACAGTACTTGGCATTTCCTACAACATAGATTTCCAATTTTCCCCAATGCTATCTGTTGGAATATGCAAAGAGAAGAAAGAAGACAGAAGGCAAAAACTGCGCTGTGTAAATGATACAGGCAGAGGTTTATTTATAATATGGAGGTGGTTACAATCTAGTTACACAGTTGCAACTGCATAACTGCCGAATAGGCTATATAAGCATCGTATTTTAACACCCCCTCTTAATGACTAACCTAGAAACTATACCAAGTTTATCCCGAAACTTGACAAACAAGAAAGCACCAAGAGGTTTAGTCATTACATCAGCAGACTGCTCCTGAGAAGGACAGAAATGAAGAGAGATTTCACCTGAGTCAACCAATTGACGAATATAGTGATGATGAATCTCAATATGTTTAGTGCGGGCATGATAGATAGGATTTTTGACCATCTTCAACACACCTTGATTATCACAAAAAAGTGAAAGAGGTGTAGCAGTGACCTGTGAAAACTGAAAATCAACCAAAATCTGACGAAGCCATACCGCTTCGCAACCAGCACTAACAGCAGCCTTGTATTCTGCTTCTGTGGAAGAGATAGCCACAGTGGGCTGAAGCTTACTCTGCCAAGAAATAACTCCTGAACCAAGAGAGAAGATATATCCAGTGGTAGATCTCCGAGTATCCACTGAACCTCCCCAATCAGAGTCTGTGTAGCCAATCAACGTGAAATCTGCAACTCTCTGATACAAGATGCCAAAGTCAAGAGTTCCTTTGACATACCTTAACACACGTTTTGCTGCTCCCCAGTGAATGAGTTTCGGTTTAGACAAAAACCGAGAAAGATAACTCACAGCAAAACACAAATCCGGTCGTGTAGTGGTGAGATAAATCAAACTACCTACCAACTGTCATGTACAATGTTTCATTGACCGGTGGTGAATCATCATGAGCTGAAAGTTTCAGACCGACCTCCATAGGTGTAGATGATGAATTACAATCATACATCTTAAATTTTTGCAAAAGATTCGTGGCATATTTAACTTGAGAAATGAAAATCGAGTGATCTTGTTGCCAGAATTCTACACCAAGACAATAATGGAGGCCTAACTCAATCATGTCAAAAGCAGTGCACAAATCTGATTTTACCTTATGAATCGCAGCATCTCCACTACCTGTGATGGCAAGGCCATCAACATAAACAATAAGAATCACAATGTCATCATTTGTGCTTTTGACATAGAGATTCGGATCAGAATGACTTTGTTTGAAGCCCGAATATCTGAGATGTGTATCAATCTTAATATACCAGGCTCGAGGAGCCTGCTTAAGCCCATACAAGGACTTAATCAACCTGCATACCAGATGCTCACGACCACATGCCTGAAAACCCTCAGGTTGAGTCATATACACTTCTTCCTCCAAATCGCCATTCAAGAATGCACTTTTCACATCCATCTGATATATTTTCCAACCAAATTGAGCGGCAAAGGCAAGAAGTAACCGAAAAGTGACCATCTTTGCAGTAGGAGCAAAAGTCTCCTCATAATCTATCCCCTCCTGTTGCGAAAAACCTTTTGCAACAAGTCGAGCCTTGTACTTATCCAAAGTACCATCTGCTTTACACTTGATTTTGTACACCCATTTACAACCAATAGGGCGTTTACCTGGAGGTAATGGCACCAACTTCCAGGTATCATTCTTAATCAAGGCATCATACTCGATTTGCATGGCAGTTTCCCATTCTGGTATGCCTCGTGCATCAGAGTATTTTTGTGGCTCACGAATATGGAGAAGATCAGAAGCAAGAGCAAATTGAGCTTGCTCAGAGTAATCAATCCTCTTGCCAGGTCTGCGAGACCGGCCATCTAAGAGTGGAGACAAATCGTCTCGTGTCAGATCCTGAATAGTGGAATAATACCACTTGGGCCGTCGGCTTAAACTGAGGATTCGGAAGCTAGTGGGACTTCCGGAGGTGAAACCAACGCAAGTTGATTTGATTTCCGAGAGGCGAAAAGACTCGGTAGGGAGAGAGCATAGACTCATCTTTGAGTCTCAGTGGAGGAGTATGAGAATGACCAGACTCATCATCAGGCAAGGAAAGAGAACCAATCTCTGTGACCACCCCTTGCTGATCGCTGCCATGTTGCTGGTCTATTTGCTGATTACAGCCAAAGAAAGACTCTGTTTCTTTTACATCAACATCACGACTAATAATGATTTTATTAGTGGAAGTATCAATCAATCTATATGCTTTAGAATGATCACTATAACCAGCAAAGAAATATCTAGAACTTTTGGAATCTAGTTTACTCCTCTTACGATCAGGAACCAAAGTATAAGCAGCTGAACCAAAAATACGAAAAGCTGATACCTCTGGTTTGATTTTGGACCATGCCTCCTCTGGTGTGATCCTGCAAGGCTTTGCAAGGACTGTGATTGAGGATATAGACCGTTGTATTAACAGCTTCTCCCCAGTATGTGTATGGCACTCCACGACTGTGCATCATACACCGGGCCATCTCCATGATGGTTCTATTCCGCCTCTCAACCACCCCATTCTGTTGGGGAGTATATGGTGCTGTCAACTGACGCTGAATCCCTTCTTTCTCACAAAAAACAGTGAACTGTTTAGAAGTGAATTCACCCCCATTATCGGATCTTAAAGTCTTTATCCGCCGGCTGGTCTGGTTCTCCACCAATGCCTTGAACTTGACAAAAGAAGCAAAGCAATCAGACTTCTTTTTCAAGAGATAGATCCACATCCACCGAGAGTGATCATCCACCAATAAGAGAAAATAACGTGCACCAAGGACTGTGGGAGTCTTCCACGATGGCTCACATAGATCTGCATGGACAAGATCTAAGAGCCCCTTTGCACGCCAAACACCTTCATGAGGAAAAGGTTTCCGCTTTTGTTTGCCTGCAAAACATCCAACACACATATCCTGCTTTTCCTGGATAGGAGGCAAACCAACAACCATGTTGTCTTTATGAAGACGGGCCAAATACGGAAGATTGAGATGCCCATATCTTTCATGCCACAAAACACTGGTATTTTCTACCACAACTAAGGCATGCAAATTAACCGTGGTAGGATCAACGAGTCTGTACAAACCTCCATGCCCAATTCCCAGGGCAACCACCTTATTATGTTTGACATCAAACACAATACATTGTTTACCAGAAAAGTTTACAGAGATATGAGGATTATCAGTTAACTGACTGATGGATAATAGGTTCTTATTCATGTTAGGCACATATCTAACACTCTTCACAAGCAATTTAGTGTTATTATTTAACATGATACAAACATCCCCAATCCCTTCCACAGCATGTGATCTCCCATCCCCTAAAGTAACTGAATCAGAAGAACATGAATTAGCATGAAAAGTAACATACCAATCTCGTTGACACGTGAAGTGTCGTGATGCGCCGGAATCAAAAAACCAGCACCGTGTAGGGCTGCCACCATCCGAGCAAGATGCCATGAGGGCATACTCATCTTCTGACTCGTGTTGCTCAACTGTTGCCACATGTGCTTGCCCCTTCCGCTTCTTCAGGGCACTTAGTCGCTTCTGACAATCCCTCTTCACATGACCAAGTTTGTGACAATAGTAACACCTTACCGGAAATTTAGGAGAGGAAGGTGACGCATCAGCCTGTCGCTTCCACTTTCCTTTGGACTGTGCAGCAAATGCACTCTCAGATTGTCCAGAACTGGACTCTTGAACTTGTGTCTGTCTCCGTTCCTTCTGCAACAGGTAGGAACACACCTTGTCAAACGTAAGAGTTTGACTCTCGCCCATTAAATGAAGAGCCTCCACGAACGAGTCATACGAGAAGGGCAAACTGTTTAAAATGAGAGCCACCATATCATCATCATCAACCGGCTTGTTGATGGAAGCAAGCTGATCTCGGAGATCTTTCATCCGAAGTAGGTGCTCAGACAGCGATCCACCTTGTAATTTTACGGAAAAAGAATATTTTTGAGGTATAGAACCCGACTCTTCTCCGACGTCGATATTTGTCCTTGGATGACCCACAATTTACTCACCTCGGTGGCATTCCGACCTCGTATCAATTCATCCGATACCGACAATTTTAATAAAGCGAAGAGCTCCCGATGACGTTTGTCATAATCATTGAAATTTTCGTAGGTCTACTCTCAACACCCGTGATTATTTTCTCAAAACCACGAAATTCTGCCAATGTCAAGATCTTATGGCTCCACACATTAAAATTCGTGCCCGCTAATTTTTGTGTATCCGGTAAAATCAAATTTGCAATGTTTGACATTTTATTCTTCCAAAGTAACGGAAAATAATAAGTTGCTCCAAACTTAATAAAATATCCAATTTTCCAGCAAATATAAGTAATAATAAAACAATTATTATTACTTATGTCTCCAAATTTAATCACGCAAAAACAAGGTAAAAATAATTTCACCGACTTTGCTTCTGCGACCCACGTTTTTGCAACCCACGTTTTTGCTGGTTTGATTATTTTTCTGGTCCAGACGTTTTTCTCTCCAGCCCACGTTTTTTGCAACTCCACGATTTTTGCGCTGCCCGCGCTGCCCTCGTCTGTGCACAAACTCGTGAAACCTGCCCACGTTTTTCTTCAACTGGTCACGTTTTCTTCCAATGGACGTCGCGTGCCCTCGTTTTTCTCCCTCGTTATGCAGAAATGGCGTCGATCTTACCGTCGACCTCACACACACTTCACTGCAACCCGTCTTCCTCCAATGGCGTCGATCATACGAACCATCAAGCTCTGATACCAATGTTGGAATATGCAAAGAGAAGAAAGAAGACAGAAGGCAAAAACTGCGTTGTGTAAATGATACAAGCAGAGGTTTATTTATAATATGGAGGTGGTTACAATCTAGTTACACAGTTGCAACTGCATAACTGCCGAATAGGCTATATAAGCATCGTATTTTAACACTATCCATGGATTAGTTTGGACCCGCAGTGTGAGGGATTTTCTGAATGAAGCTATCAAGGTGAAACATGTTATGCCCTTAATATTCTATCTTCTTAAGTGTAATAAGGTCATGGTGTGGCCAAATAGTGGCGCGCATAACCTTTAACTTTTCATTAATTGACTCTAGATGTTTCTTTAGACCAACCTAATTGGGACGAAAGGGTGCGACCCTACCTAATTATGTCTATCAATAAGGACAGCAATGCTCTCCCAAATCATCATAAGTTGTAGTACCATAATTCAGGATTGCAGGATACAGCACCCCTATTGTTAGGGCATGCACATCTATGTGTCTGATACAGATATGGATGCGGCACAGCTCAGATACAGCCTGCATACAGCAGATACAAACCCATATCTGGACCATATCAGATACACCTGGAAACGATGTGTGGGGCAACTGTAACCGTATCTAATTTAAAAGCAAAACACATAGATTGAAAACAGAAACCCTTCAAAAGGCTAAAAAGATAATAAAAATGGCAGACGACCTTCTAAAATGCATTTTAACAGCAACAGCCGAGGACGTGGAAGTGAATGAGTGTCAATTCGCTTCTTTCCTTCAAATTTTCACATTGACTGTGCTCAACCTGCTATAATTTCATTTTATCTGTTTCCTTTGGCCTACTATGCTTATTTTCTTTCACTTCATCTATTTTTCTTTGGCTTATACAACTTGCAAAAGATATATATCCATGAAATCCCTAATTTCCTACCTTTCCCATGAGCTGGGAGTGTTATTTCGTGTGATTTTAATCTAATTTTACATGTAATATCCTACCAAACTGATATGGATAAGAATGGAAGCAAAGAAATATTTTAACAAACTGGATAAGATTGGAAACATAATAGCTAACCATAACCTGATCAGACACCCAAGGACTTCTTACTCTCAGAATAATGCTTGTGATATTGCTAAGGGAATAGCTACCACTAACTTGTTGGCAGCTGGAGATTCCAATATCCCAAATGAGAATATAGTGCAGCATGATGGAATTTCAGAAAGAAATCATGACCGCATCCACTCCTAAATCATGGACAGATTGAGTATGCACCAAATTCAAAAGGAAGTGGCTGCTCAAGGAGGAGCTAATCTACCTGAAAATATGACTGAGACATTTGCCCCACCGTGTGAGGAACTAGATGCCAATTTAATCTATGTAGATGAAGAGGAGAACAAGGATCAGATGATACCTAGTGCTATTTCTTGAGTGCAGTTCTTTTCATTTTGATCTAAAAGTAGTTCTGTTAAAAACCTTCCCTACAGCAAGGGCTGCAAAGAAGACGAAGAAGAAAAAGAAGAAGATATTTTAATGTCCGCGAGGCTACCAAAGACAGCCTATGGGACAACAGATCTTGCTAAAGATCTTTCTGGCATTCAAATCTCCTGTTGGTGAGTTTAATGATCAGCTCCCCTGTTTTTTCAACCATATTCTCATTGAAAATATCTTGAAAGGAGGCAGTAGCCACCGTGCTAGCAAACTGGGCCCTAATGTCATTATAAGCATTACAATCCAACATGAAATGTTTCTCTGATTCCACCGCACTGACGTGCAAAAGATACAGATTCTCTCTTCCCATGCCTCTTTAGGTCTTTTCCATCTTCCTGTTTCACACCAAAGACGATGTGAATTAGTTCTCAATTGAGCTATGAAGATCTTTGCTTTCCATGGGATATTAGCCCCTATAAAAGCCTTTTGTTGATGATCACATGTAGAGTTAAATTCCTCCAAATAGTACCTCTTCTTTCTCCCTAACGGCTTTCCCCACATAACTTGACGGAATTTGTCTATAACAAAAGTTTTTATCTCTTGACTATTATTAGGACATGCATTCAAGTGAATGTTCCATTTTTAAGCCATTTGTTGTTTTGATTCATCCATGACTTCTTTCTTTTCTCCAAAAACTCATTGAGGACAACCTTAGGCCATCTACTACCTTCCATTTGCTCGATCTTTTTTAAATATGTTATGAGACGAACCATAGCAATAGCTTCTAGAGGTACAACCCCCATTTCAGCTAGAAGAATCTCATATGGGACCGAGATCTTTAATTTGAACTTGCTAGTAATCATGCTTTTTTGAATCCTCTCAAATTGTTTCCATCTTGAGTTTGAAATGCTGCTAGCCCAAACCTCACATCCGTAAAGCACCACTGGAGTCACTAAAAGCCCAAACAAAGTCTGCATAGTTTTCCAATCCCATAATTCCGCCTCTTTGCATTTGTTTTGGAAAGCATAAAAAGCTCTCCACCCCCTAAAGTTCTCTTTTTGCTACAAATCTCCCAGCTGAGCTTGTTATTAAAGTCTAACCCAAGATATTTATACTCTGTTACTTCCTCTAAAATGTTTCCATCGAAATAGAAATCATATTGAGTTCTTTTCTTTCTATTGGAGAAGATCATAATCTTGGTCTTATTGGTGTTGACTTGCATCCCCACTTCTTTGCAAAAGTGCTCAAGCACACATAAATGTTTTTGAAGGCCTTGAGCAGACCTAGCAATCAAGATAAGATCATCAGCATATAGGAGAAGTCTTACAACATACTCTCCTAGGCAAACACCATCTTCACTCTGCATATTTAACCATTCCTCAAGTTTGTTGATATATAGGCCAAATAAAGTAGGCGATAATGGGCATCCTTGTTTAACCCCAATATCACTCCTAAACTTTTTGAGATACCAGTGTGAGTTCTAATTTTGACTCGTACCTTTTCATAAAGTCTATGAACAGTTGTTTTGTGATGCGTTGGAATACCAAGCTCCTTCATTCTGTCCCATAGCTTACTCCTAGGGACTGTGTCAAAAGCCTTCTTGAAGTCAACAAAACAGCAGAAAGCTTCCTCTTTATCAGTCCAAATTTTTTCAATAATGTGCCTTAAAGTGATACCATGATCTATTGTTGAATACTTAGGTCTGAACCCTGCTTGCCCTTTTGCTCTCTTAGCCTTTTTTTTTTCTGCCCACTTGCTGATTTTGCATTCCACCATGCTGCCAAACAACTTTGCAAACAAAGGGTTGATCATGATGGTTCTATAATTAGAAGGATTGTTAACATCTCCACTCTTAAAAAGAGGTATCGCAAGACTAGTAGTCCAATCTCCAGGAAAACCCTGTTGAATATGTCGACAATGTGAGGAGCGAGAAATTCTTTCCCCCATTTTAAATATTCTGCCTGAAATTCATCCAAGTCTTTGGCTTTTCCAACCCCCAATTTCATAATACCCTCTTCAACTTCTTGTACAGTAAAAAGTTTTGTTGTCGTGTTGATCAAAGGGGGCCTTCAACTTCTGGATCCTGTTCGTAAAGTTGTTTTGCAAACTCAAACCACTGATTGGCTGTGATATTGTTGCAAACTCAAACCAAAGATGATGTTTTGTTTTAACTTTTAAGACTCTTTGGGATGCTAAATTCCACCTTTGCATAAGTGGGAAGCACACAGATTTAACAGATTTTCTGATGGGTTCCAGTCAGTGTATAGTTAGAAATACCTGGACCCAGCGATGCAAAAACTAGAAACTTAAAAGACTACATCGCCAGATGAATATAATGAAGTTACTAGTCCTACCGTCTACGTCACACAGACACAAAAGGAAAGATAAACTCAAACAACATACCATATATGCCCGTATATACTCAAAAGGGATGTGCTTGATCCTATCTTTTGGGTTTAGTTTCCTGTGGCTTTAGGTAACTTTATATGCTTCTATTTAAGTTTATTTTGGAGGAGACAAATCCCCTTGGGGATGAGAAGGTGAAAGCAATAGAGATGTTCTTGCCACATACCTACCATGCCCCTCCTTAACATAGCTTAGAAGCCTTAAAGTGAGAATGTACATTGGAACCCCTGGTAAAAATATTGTCAACAGTCTTATGTGGTGCTTTGGTTTGCATAAAACAACAAGCAATATTAAGAAAGGAAAAAGCTTTGTTAAGAAACCCCAAGTCCCCAGGGACCCATTAAAATTTGACAATACAGGCAAAAGAGCTTTAGGCTCTCTATCCAGATCTGAGCCAGGTTGTAGTTGTTGGATTTCTCTTTGTTGCCTTTGAAATTGAATGCTCTCTTCTTGCACATATGTTTGGGCATTTTGGGCAGTGGAAGCTTTCAGAAGTATCAATCACAATATCTATGGATGTGGAACAGATTGTACATCCATTCTCAGTTTATCCTCTACAATCAGAGCGTTTCAGCTGCTTATAAAGTTTTGCGATTTTGATCTGGGCAACTTTAACTACTCGCGGAAGACTTCTACAGGGAACCTTGTGCACATCAAGGTTGCTAATCTGTGTTGGAATTTCCGATTATGTTTGTTAAGGGGCGGTTTAACAGTAGATGTGCCATCTCCCAATCCAAACTTTTAAAAACTGTTTTCCTCTGAAGACATCTGCCCCAGTCGGGATGATAATTTAATTGCTCCCCAATCCAATGACGCTGAGTGCTCAAAGAGAAAAAAATCTACCTTTGTGTGTGGAATCTTCCATAAGTTTGAGAAAGGATTTTCTTCATCTACAAGGGTGCTAATTGGAGAATCCTCAGACAATTGCTCTTAACTTGTTTCTTACACGGTATGTCATCTTGTTGGCGTAAAAGATTATTTTGATACAAAATCAACATTGGACAGATATGAAATATGGATACCACGTGGAGAAAATCTCTTTCTCTTGACAGCGTGTAAGTTCAAAAGTCTATGTAAAGAACACGGGATTAAAATTGGTAATCCCAGGCATATCAAGAAAGACACAAATGCTAACCACACTAACATAATTAGGAAGCGACCTCCCATGTAACCCTGTTGTAATATTGAGTAATTTTTCTGTTCTCTAAAGCAGCATAGGATGCATTTCTTTCAAAAATTGTAACATTAAGAACATAAAACTTCAATGAAATTGAAACAATGCTTCCGTAAAACCTGTGATAAACAGTTTCTATATTAACATTTCAGATCACCCAACTGGATCCGTGAGGAAGTCAACCCTGTTGTAAGACTGAATTAACGATTCTGTTCTCTGATATTTTAAAAAACGCACATAAAAACATAAAACTTCACGAAATTCAAAAGAATGCTTGTGGAGAATGTCTCGAGTCATGTAGTGTGATTCCAAATTCGAAACATTGGTTTGAAACTTTTTATCACAGGTTCTCCAGAAGCATTCTTCCTATGGTTATGGACTGTGCAAGCTTAAAAGAACAAATAAATCGATGAAATTATAGCGACATTGAGAATGAACACACCTAGAACCATATCAAGTGCCTTCAAGTTGGCCAGAGGATTATCCTGCACCAAAACTGTGATAGCAGCCACTCTATCATCCGTCGTTCCCGTCTTTTGAGCCATGGAAACCATTCGCATGTTGCTGTTCTTTTCACTCTTTTCCTCGTACTCCGCAACGTACTGCTCCATCAACTGCCGAGCTTGCTGGCTTTTCTTCTGCACCAAACCCTCCCTAGTCGATATGCTAAAATTAACCGCCAATTTAGCAGAGCCGTCGCCCTCCGTCCGAAGTACTTTGGCTTCGGCTGCAGCCGCGTCCGCATACCACGGGCTCGATAATGCACCAGGTTTCATCAAAGGAAGCTTTGCTACATTTTTAGCACTGCCGCTATTTTGTCTGGTTGGTTCCTTCTCGGCTAAAGATGGAGGACCTTGGCCTTTGAAAGGACCGTTCGGTTTTCTATTATTTTCCTGCCTGTACCGCCCATTGCCCTTTGCAAATTTAGGGTTTGCATCGTGTTTTGCTGATTCCTTTGCAAATTTAGGTTTGGCATCGGTTTTTGCTGATTTAGGTTTCGCATTGTTTTTATCTGTTTTAGGTTTTGCATCGTTTTTCTCTGCTTTAGCTGGCCTTTTGAGCGGTTTTCGTTAAGCTTTTTAGCTTGTTTCGGAGATTTTATTGGCCCGGTTTTCCTGAAATCTGCGTCATTGAAACCAGAATCTGTAGCAGCAGGTGTCGATACCAGACCGAGAGAAGAAGCAAATGATGCAACTTCGGCTTTGAGTGAATCGACGTCGACTTTAGAAGTCTTAGGGTTTTGCGAAGTGGGTTTAGGGTTTGGAACTTTGACGGCACCCATGCTTGATTTGTCCTGTTCAGTTCTCCTGATTTAACAGTCATGAGTTCATAGTATTTATCGGGCAAATTTTCAGCACCCTCATATGTTATAACGAATTCTGTCGACACGGGAGGTACTGAACGAAGTAAATTTTAAGCTTTCAAGAATTACGATTTTATCGGATAGTCTGGGGTTCGAACCTTGAACCTAATCGCTTCCATTCAAAACCAAATAAATACACTACGAGAGCTGCTTTTCCCGATAACATCGTAAATCCCTTAACCACAATCGCGGTTTGGTGTTTTTTTTTTTAATTGAGAAGGCTTCAATTAACTAGCAATCACACCAAGTGGGACGCTATGGAGGCATAAAAGAAGTTGAAGTTGAATGAATGAAAGTTTTTAATGACGTCCACGAGACCGAGCAGTCTATGGGACCCAAAGATAAACACGAGCAAGACAATCAAACACCAAAAGATGCCCGAGAAAAACCACTACTTCAACCTTTCTTCCAGCTCTTTGCTAATTTTGCTTCGTCTGCTATGAATTTTTATCAAGAAATCATTGTCTTTGCCACCCTCTCCTCTTCAAACAAAGTCTGTAAGATCAACCCCTCTTAAAATATCCATGTAATTTCTCCTTATGTCCCCGTAAGCGACACATTCCATGACGAAGTGCCATTCTGATTCCACTGCTCCCGAGTTGCAAAACTGGCAAACCCTTTCACACCACTCCTCCTTGGGAATTTTCCATCTCCCGGTTTCACACCTAAGGTGATGTGAACTAGTTTTTAGTTGCACAATTAACATTTTAGCCTTCCACTTTATCGTCGCTCCAATGTAGTGTTTTTGCCCGTGATCACAAGTGGGATTAAAATTCTTGACATAGTATTCTCTTTTTCGACCAAGTTGCTTATTCCACATGGTATTTCTGAACTTCTCTCTTACATACTTCTTTATTTCTTCATTAGTGCTAGGGCACTCCTGCATGCTAATACCCCATTTGCTCATCCACTCGTCGTTTTGCTTCATCCATGTTTTCTTCCTCCTGTTTAACTTTTCCTCAATTGCTATTTTAGGCCACCGGGAATCCTCCATGATTTCCACTTTTTTGAAATATCCTAATAGTCGGGTCATCGTCACACTTCCACCGGAAAGGCTCCGACTTCCGCTAGAATGATTTCATATGGGACCGTGGTTTTTATTTTGAAACTACTTGTAATTAGATGCTTCTGAATTCTTTCTATTTGCTTCCATTTCTTCACGGATGTACTGCTGCCCCAAATCTCACAACCGTATAGCATTACCGGGATTACCAGTAACTCAAAAAGGTTCAAACGGGTCTTCCAGTCCCATAATTCTGATGTTCTGCATCTATTTTGGAGCATATATAGAGCTTTCCACCCCCTTGATTCTCTTAGCTCTACACGTTTCCCAGCTGAGACAATTGTGAAAGTCCAGTCCCAAATATTTGTACTCCTTGACAACTTGCAAGGAGTCCCCATTGAATTCAAAGCTTACTTGTCTCCTTTTCTTTTTTAAGGTAAATATCATGATTTTGGTTTTACCAATGTTCACTTGCATTCCCACCTCTTGCAAAATAGCTCTAAAGCTCTCAAATGCTCCTGTAAACCCTGCTCTGTTTTAGCCATTAGGATAAGATCATCTGCATAGAGCAACAATTTCACTACATAGGAAGCTAGATGAATCCCGCCTCCGCCCTTTTTGTCAATCCATTCCTCTAGCTTGTCTATATATAACCCAAACAAGGTGGGTGACAACGGACAACCTTGTTTGACCCCAATGTCACTCCCAAAGCACTCTGATAGACCATCTTTAGTCCTGATTTTAGCCCGTACCTACTCATAAAGTCTGTGCACCGCTGCCCTATACTTGTCTGGAATGCCCAACTCTTCCATTTTGTTCCACAATTTGCTTCTCGGAACGTGTCAAAGGCCTTTTTGAAATCCACGAAGCAACAATACACCTCTTCACCCTTCCTGTCCCAAACCTTTTCAATCAAGTGCCTAAGAATGACGCAATGATCAATAGTAGAGTGCTTTGGTCTAAAACCTGCATGTCCTTTTGCTCTCTTACCTTCCTTTTCAGCCCAAAGGCTAATTCTACGCTCCACCATGCCACCAAATAGTTTTCCAAAAAGCGGATTAATCATAATGGTGCGGTAATTTGTTGGGTTGTTGACATCACCGCTTTTGTGTAGAGGGATGACAATGCTAGTTGTCCAGTTGCTTGGAAAACCGAACTGAATAACTTTATTAAAGATATTTTTAATGTGCGGAGCAAGATCTTCTGCACCCCAATTTAAGAATTCTGCTTGCAGCCCATCTATGTCTTGAGTCTTACCTCCCTGCTAATCTTGTGATCCCTTCCTTGATGTCTTTCGTGGAGAAAAGTTTGTCCTGTTTTTCATAACATAAGGAAGAAGCGGCAAGTCATTGCTTCTTTCGTAGAGCATCTTTGCATATTCAAGCCACTGAGTGTCTGTGATGTTGTTCTCCACTGTAGTTCTACTCTGCTGAAGCTCTCTCCAGAAACCTCTCGGATTATGCTTCCCCATGAAAATCAGCTCCTCTCCTACCTCTCATGTACTCTTCCTTTTTGTTTCTCACTAACTTTCTATATACCTTTGTATCTGTTTTTCCTTTTCCGAAGCATTTAACCTTCTTTTTGCAGCCTTGCACTCTTCGTCAAACCATGGATTTGCCGAAAACTGTTTTTAACACTTCTCTCGAGTTCTAGCACGTTTGCACTCCCTTAGCGCATTGTGTATTATATTCATTAACTGCACACTATTGAGCATGTATTTTCCCTTGTTGGAGTTAACATCATCCTGCATTTCCTGTAACTATTTTGCAATCATCCCTTTGAAGATGGCGTGGTTCTCCTGATTCACAAGGATTTTGCCTTGATACCCTGCTTTTTTGTTCAAATGAAGGCACTCTTTTTGTTGGTCCTTGTTTTGCATATTGATCTTCACATGAATTGGGTTATGATCTGATTTCATTTCTATAGGACAACTTCCTACCTCGACCTCCAAAATCTCAGACATAATGTTTTGTGAGCATATGGCATAGTCTATGACACTTTGACCGTTGTATGTTTGACATGTGATGTTTCCGGAATTTGGCCATGTCTCTATGCCATTACATATGATCAAATTATGTAAGCTGCATAGACCTAACAATTCAGCCCCAAAATGAGAAACACCACCATTGATATCTTGTGAGACCCATTCCCATTTATGTTGTTTGTCCTCTTCCAACCATATAGGATCGTTATTCCATTCTTCTTCTTTCCCAAAGTAGAGGGATTGATTATTAGTTGTCCTAGCATTAAAGTCCCCTATTAGAATGATCTCTCCCTTGGTGCCAAACTCAGCTATGTCTCTTTTCAATGCTCCGAAAGGGTCCTCTCTATCCATGTTCCTCTTCTTGTAGGTTTTAGAACCATATGGAGCGAAGTAGCACATTCGAGAAAAAGAGTGGTTGCCTTTATGGTCAGTTTCAGCCATAAGTATTGATTATTCGGGTCCTTCTTTTCTTCCTTGATGACTCCTTTCCATGTTTCCCTAACTAATATTGTCACTCCACCATGTCCTTTGCTCTTCTCTCCCAACCCATTCCAAACTGAGACCTTCTCATATCCTATAAAATTTGGTACTCTGCAACCTTCATGCTCATGTGTCTCCACAAGTACAATGATGTCTCTACACCAAGCATTACACCAAGACAAGGGGAGATGAAGAAGGGGATAGAAGGAGGATAATTGGAGACAAAAATATTCTCTTTGCGGTGTTTTTATTCTCAATAGAACTCATATGTCATAAGGGGGAACGATCATTCAAAGGTGTTCCCGACTTTGAACTTGCAAGAGATGTGGCGTTGTTGTGCATGACCTAAGGGTTGAACCAAGGTTCCTAAGTGAAAGCTCCCAATGTGGTCTTTTCTTGTGAGGTAGATAATTGTTGGGTGATTGGATTGCCAAAATGAGGGTGTTCACATTGCGCTCTCTCATTATTCCCTGCAAGTTTGTCATGTGTATGCCATCACCATCCATAGCATTGCATATAAGGTCAGAGGTAGTTCTCCCATAGGTAAGCATGTGGTAAAAAAATTGAAAAGTTATATATCGTGCCTTTACAACCTTAGATATTAATAATTGATACAAATGATTGTCCATAAGGCTATCAACAAATTCAATAATTCTAAATATTATTAATAAAATATAGGTTGGATACATTGGAATGTATGGAACATGCATAGAGATTCAAAGGAAAAACATGTGTATGCATATTCACCACTCCAATAACTTACTTTAAAATTGTTTTAGACAAGTATTCCCAACAAGTCCTTACATACCTATTAAGAACACCATTTTCCTTACAAAACATCGCATTCCATATCACCTAATTTCTTTTAGGATATTTGTCGAATAGTTAACACGCCTTATGTATGCTTCCATATGTTTGTACATAATTCTAAATCGGGCATCTAGCCATTGTAGATAGCTAACAATCCCCTTTCCGATGTGCTTCAAACTATAACATCAAACAAAAATATGTTGTCATTGTGTTGTTGTGGACATCTATACCTTATTGCAAACCTCTTACGTAGTACAGGGTTGGGAGTATGTGGGGAAAAAGGAAATTGATTAGGTTGGAGAACTATTTGTAGCGTATGGTGAAATAACCCATGTGTCTAATATATGTATTTGATATCCACCATTATCAAGTGAATTTCATTCACCTGATGCACATGCACGATAGGATATGGTGGGTTCTTTGGATTGTCGAAGATGTTAATCTTAAGGGAACCGGACATTGGGGAAGAAGATGTGTGATACTTGAAAGGGTTAGGAGGAGAAGTAAACTAGCTAGGAAACTTGTGGGGGGGACCATTACATGAAGATCATCTTTCTTACGACAAGGGACATATGATCCACTTGCCATTTTTGTCAATCATTTTAAAGAGAAAAGAGGTGTGATGTGCAGGTTGTTGGGCAACATACTTTGGATCATGAATACTTTCAAGGGAAAGTTACGTACGTTTGAAGATTAAACTCGCATATCTAGTTGTCATAATTTATATGAATCGAGCTTAAATTTTTTTTTTTTTTTTTTTTTTATGACATGTTTGCGCTTTAATGGGCCAAAATAGAAATGGGAAAAATCCAACAAGTTTCATGTTCTAAACTCAACCACAATACTTGTTTATTGTAGCACTTTATAGGCCCCCATTTCGGTTTTAAGCTAGAATAAGTGTAGGAAAACAGCGATGCATAGAGCTTATGTTTGAGGTGAATGTCATTAGTGGCAATGAAAAGAAGGATCTTTTGGTGGTATACATACATAATGGCCTCCCACGTAAGATTAATTTCTTCATTCACTTAATTGAACACCTCCTGCGGTTGGTCTTTGTAAGCACGAAAAACATGGTTGAAATAGAGAGATAAGCAAATGCAAAACTACTCCTCCATGTCCTCCTTGCAAACATCGATGATAAGGTTGTAAGAAGCTTTAAGCTTGTATAACCTTGTAAATATTGATTTTGGGTGCTTAGACGATCGAAATTCACCATGTGACCTTTAGGCACACTCGACCTCCCGAGGTCATGCCAGACGACCAATGTGGAATGAATGGATGGTTATATGCAGCGGAAATAGGTGAATATGTGGAATACTAAAAATGGGTGAATGTGAATAACATGTTATCAGGGCAACCTAATGTCCTATACGGGCACCAAAGGTATCTGCTCATCAAGGGCAATAAAAGCCTCTCTAACCTAAACGAGTGTGATGGTACGGTCAAGAATGATACACACACGTAAAAGTCTATCAATGTATGTGTGTGAAACTCTCTAAACTCGGTTGCGAAATGCGTGGAAATGAACTAGCACACGCCTCGTAATGATGTCCAGACAAGGTCATGGAATAAACAAGAGAGGTTTGGTTCCACTAGATCCATGTGGGGTGAGCTTTCGATCCGAACACGAAAGCTCTATAAGCGTCTTTGTTCAAGATGTTCAACTGTCTGACAATATCTGGTGGATGTGGGGATGTTCTAAAGACTAGGGCACGTAATCCAGTTGTCTAAATCTATGAGTTATTTGGGCCCGTTTGGTTGGGGACCCTGGGATCACAACCATAAACTCTCTCTTGTTGTGGTCCAAGAATGGTCATGTGTGCATTTGTGCAATTTAATCTACGAAAGAAAATAACAAGCTAATCTAAATAAATGAAAGCTAACTATGTTTTTGTATTTTCCAATATAGAAGAAATGAAACAATAAACAAAAATCTAATCTAATTTAAACTAATCTTTTTGTATTTTCTAAACTTTCTGGAATTAACAAAGGAATAAAGAAATGAATTGCCTCTAATTCTAATTAACAAATCCTATACAAATAAATAGTCAGATGTAACTATTTATCTCGCATGTGATAATATATTAAATCTATCTTAATTAATCTAAAGCTTTTTCCAATCAGAATTGGGAACTTTAAATTCTCTGCCTACCTCAGAGACATAGGAAGAATTGAAGCCTTTGAGAAGCTTTTCTTCCCCTATAACTTCCCGAATAGAATATGAGAAGATTTAATGGAAACCACAATTTAGAACATATTACAATTATCTACAATGATACAGAAAGCCTTCCTCCATATATTCTTCCCTTACAAATCCACATGGATAAGCAAGGAAGGATCTATCACCAGAAGCTTCTATAGAAGAAATGAAAGCTTTTGGAAATGATCTATCTATTTACAACAATTGAAATGGAAATGACTTTTGCTACTCTAGTAAATAAGTGTGCATACATATTCAAAAATAAAGAAATGAAGAAATAAAGAAACTCAATAACAACCCCAACCTGGAAATTGTAGTGTTGAGGCAATGTTAGTTGTGGTATCACTTTGTGTCCCCTCAGTTATCTTTTCCAATCTTCAATGTCCACGTGAGTCCAGGAACTGGGAATGTAGAGGAAGCAAAGAAGAAGGCGCTGGAGCAATGGTGGCTTGCAAGTGGTCTAGTAGCAATGCAGGTAGAGGAAGAACAATGCAAGAGAACAATGTCTTGGTTGTGTGGTCTCTAGCAGGATTTCAAAGACCATAACAATGCAATCACAATAAAAATCTTCGGCCATTTGCTTCAGAAGAAGCGTTGGTTTTATAGAACATAGGTTGGGAAATGGTCTAAGCCATTTGACAACAATGGGATGCCACATCACAATAAGGAGGGGCAGTTTAACTCTCAATCAACAATTAGAAGTGGAAGAGGAGGTTGATACGAATCAATCAAGCTTAAAATCAGCCAAATTGACTAAGAAACATGCGCTATGAGGTGAACTGGAGTGAGTTAACACGCGTCTAATTCACGCCCAAAAAGTCTTGGCCAATTCACATGGAACCATTGGTCTGCATAGGGTGGCGATTGTGTAATTATCGCCTACAGCAGGGCAGCGTTTCATAACTTAATGCCAAAACCCAAGGAAAAACGATGCAGAAAGCCACGAGAAAAGTAGGAAATGGCTAAGTAAGGCAATCTAAGCTACAAATATAAATTGAAAGAGGAAAAGGGGCTTGAACACCTTTGGAAAAGACATGAATCATCATTGGGGAATTTTGAACCATTTTCGACAATGTAGCATGTGAAAATTTGGGTGCGTACATATTGCCCCCTCGAAGAAGCGTTTTAGCCATGAAGAGGCGTAAAACATAGAGTCTGAGTATGACGTTCCCAAAATGGGGAGTTAGAAGTTATACCTGACACGCCCGTGTGCCGAAGTGACGCCATCCAAGCTCTCGCTACCTGCAAAATGCAAACAAGACTCAAGTACGATAGATATAAAAAAAAACACACTAAAACAAAATGACAAGAGGACTTACCATCTACGCGGAGATAGGGGCATACCTACGCCCTAAGCACTCCAACCCTACAAAGCACACATACTCAAAACAAAGTTAAAAAAAGCCACACACACACACACACACATCTAAAACCATCATTTTCAAATTCATTTGTACTCACCCTCATAGAGAATTTGGAGCTCTGGACTACCTGTGACCGTTTTGAGCAAGGATATAGTCAAATCAAAGAGCATGATGTCGTGATCATGGCCCCACGAGTGAGAGATCCAGTGGCTAAGAGAAATGTTAGTATTTTGCATTTGTTTATTTGAAACCTAAAATGTGAAAAATTGAAAATATACACCTAGGGGGGTTATTTTCGCAAATCTTTTAGTTAAAATGTTCCCTATGGGGTCATCTAGGTGGGTTTGTCTTTTATTTTGTCTAAAATGATCAATTTTTTTGTTTTTTGTTTAGTTTGTGGGTCATGGGGGACAACTTGTCCATTCTAGACACGACCGTCCCCCTGCACAAGGTGGTAGTTACGCAACCGCCACTCTACACAGGGTGATAGTTGCACAACCACTACGGCAATTACGCAACGCTTTGCTTTGCACAAACGGTTGTGATTGTGTAATTGTCGAGGCAAAAGCTTGTTTTGGCCAACTTAGATGATTTTTTAAATTTTAAGTTATTGTATTGTTTTTACAAGCTTATGTGTTGAATCATGTTGTTAACTTGCTCTTTTTCTTGTTTTGGTGAACGCAAAAGGATTCCTACGTTCGGTGGAGCCGGGCCAGAGAGTGCGAGTGGCTTTCGGGGATTATTGATCATTGTCTTAGGCAGAGAGGGACTTGTTACATAGAGCTGGCATATGGAGGATTTCACAGATGATGTTAATAATGCCAACCAATCATTTATCGTGACTTACTGAGATACTAGGATACCGACCAAACACTTTTTGGTTTCTTGGTGTTAGGGGAGAGTGGACCATCACTCTTAAGGATGTTCATAGGATTTTGGGTGTTCTATGACCAGTAGGTGATTGACATTAGATAGTATGTAGGATCGACCACCTTATCTAGGAGTTGGGAAGCATACATGGGAGATGATGGGGCACCCAATACGCACGCAAAATAGGGCATGCGATTCTTGTATGTTACCTCCGCACCTTCCCGCACCGCGCAAGGCCATCACCGGTATTTTGGCTTTGCGTTAGTGGGAGACAAGGGCAGGGACAAGCTCTTGTACTGTTGGGATCCCATTATTCAGAGCTTGAGTAGTATGGGAGGATCTATGCTTGGGGTGTGGACATTCTTGGAGCCACATATCATGACTTATACCACGTTGTTAGGCTACAGGGGAAGTCCCTGAGCCACCCTACATTGGTTATGAGTTGGGTCTATGAGAGGATCATCCCCATCATAGGGGAGTTGGCATATTAGATCCGGGGGCTATCAAAGCCACTAGATGGACAATTTTGTGACTCTCAAAGGGACGCACCACCTATCACTTCACTGACCACATATGACTTCATTGCAAGGCCATACCAGGATATGATTGGGTTATGGGGTGATGACAAGACTATATTGATTGCTTGTGGTAGTGTGACATAATTAGTAGACAGGATGACTAGGGTGGAGGTCCACCCTATTGATAGAGTCCCTCAGCAGTTCAAGCTTCCATATGACGATGCACTTCCTACCATTCCCATTGTTTATTGTGGCATTAGAGAGGCTCATGGAGGCCCTAAGGGCCTACATGGTTGGACAATTGTTACACCCGGTACCTTTAATGTGAAGGTTATCCCAGTTCCCCGAGTACTAAGCATCCCTCCTCCAAATTTAGGCCGCACTCGCTCACAACGGGAGGAGGAGGAGGAGGAGGAGGCCCATACTTTGAAACAGAGAGATCGAGGGTGAGATCGGCGAGGAGACATGAGCAAAGGGGCATGATGAGGAGGAGGATAGTGATTCGAGTGGAGGGCTACAAAGGAGATCTCTGTTGCAGAGAGAGCATAAGTGGAGGGAGAGAGGGAGAATCTTATTTCTGAGGAGCCACTTTCTCATAAGGGAGGCGGTGATGAGCAGTCTGTGATGGGCTAGCACGTCACCTCAAGAGAGGGTGAGGCTTAGTAGGTGCTTGCAGCGACTCCTCCACCACCATCATCTGCACTCAACCAACCCTACTGATGCTTTAGGAGATCCGAGTATGTAGATACTCTTCTCTCGACTCTGTTAGCTAGAATTGTTAGTAAGTTACGCATTGTGCTTCTTTTTTATTTTTGAATGTTTTCTAACTCGCCATTTTTTTCACTTGCTTTGCAGCCACTGTTGACATTTGGTGGAACTTTATTCACCTAATCTTGGTTGATACACTACTCATCCCCACGGGGAAGACCCAAGATGAGGTGCTTGTAGACATGGGCTAGCCGATGCAGTTGACCGTCACACCGACATTTTGCACCAATATGGCGAGCCGCAGAGATGCTTTCCGAGATGAGGACCGAGCCGACTATATTCTGATGTTAGCCCATAGGATGGAATGGCGAGCCACTCCCACAACAAAACCACAACTACTGGTAGATCCCTTACCCCATCTCATGGTCATTCTCATCGCTCAGGCGCAAGCATGGAGGCTCACACTCATGCCATAGGAGCCACAACAGGAGCCCTAGTCGCGCACCTTCTCAGGGATCCCATAGGGAGGGATAGGCCGTAGACCTTTATTACTTCAAGGTCATTTTGTGAGACATGTATATGACTTTTTTTTTGTGTGCTCATATCAAGTGTTTTGACCACACCTAGAGTGTGACGGCATTGTATATAGACTTGACTTATTATGGATATATATACAAATAAAAATTTTGGCTCGGTTATCCTTGTGTAAGAGTTGACTTCATTGATGGTTTATTTTGCTTGATAATGTCCGAATACCATGGATGCTCGTGAATGGGAGGCCTACTTTCAATGTAGTATACACACTCATCGGGAAATCCAAGTCTACTAGATCTCCACCATCTAATGGGTTGTCTGCCAACCAATCTGCAATGATTTGTCCTTTGACGAACTTTTGATTGATAAAGGTTAACTCAAATTCACCCATTAGGGTCATGAAGCATCCATCTTTCTTGGACAAGGAACCCTGTTAGAAACATTCGAAGATGGTTTGTTTTGACAATTACCCATGTTTCTTGGTTAAGCATATAATGCCTTAACTATTTTATTACAAACACTATAGCAAGGCATTCCTTTTCTACCTATGTATAACGCGTCTCATAGTCTAGCAAGGTGCGACTAATGAAGTAAACTGCACATTCACATTTATCATCGTCTTCTTGTGCTAACATACAAGCTAGAGAGATGTCTGTAGCTCGAGAATACATAATGAGAGGACGATCCACCATAGGCATGAGTGTGTGCGGTGATAATAGGAAACACTTAACCTATGGAAATGCCTTGTGAAAATTAGTCATCCAGACATTACAATAATCCTTCTTTAACAAATTGTTGATTGGATGAATAACGCAGTTAAATTAGGTATGAACATGTAGATTTCTTTGAGCTTTCAAAGAAAGGACCTGATGCCTAACTCGTTTATGGGTGGAGTCATCTCTAAGACTATTCAAATTTTTTTTGGGTCTACATCAATCCCTCGTAAAGAGATGATGCATCCAACAAATTCCCTCGTGTCACTCCAAATACAAACTTCTCTGGATTTAATGTGACACTGTATTCAATGAGATGAGAGAGGATGATGCGAAGTACGTCGGGGAGATCACAGTGCTTTTTGGCCTTAGCTAGAAGATCACCAATGTATGACTACATAATCTCGTGAATAATATCATGGAATATATAGGTCATTGCTCATTGATAGGTAGCACCAGTGTTCTTAAGACCGAACGATATGACTACATAGCAATAGGTACCCCAAGGAGTAGTGAAAGTGGTCTTTGTCTGATCCTCCTCAGAGATCCTAATTTGATTGTAACCCGAGAAACCATCCATGAGTGATAATAGCTCATATCTAGTTGTTGCATCCACGATAATGAAGATGAAAGGTAAAGGGAAATCATCTTTGGGACACACCTTGTTTATGTCCCGAAAATTAATGCATATTCAAATTTTCCCATTCTTCTTGAGAATGGGGACTGTGTTTGATACCCACATTGAGTAATCTACAGGTTTGATGAATCCCACTTGTAGGAGTTTCATAACATCTTCTTTGACCATCAAAGCCACCTTTGGCTTCATATGTCTTGACTTTTGTTTGATGGGCTTGGTGTCGAGTTCGGTTATAGATTTTAGATTGAAACATGGGAGCAATTCCGTCATCTCTTGATAAATGAATGCAAAGGATTTTGAATGCTCCTTGAGAACCTTTGTATGAATTTCCACTTCTTCTAGAGTTAAAGAAGAACCAAGTTTCAATATCTTAGGGTCTTCCTCTGTCCCGATATTTATATCGATGGTCCCTTCGATTAAAGAGGCATTGCCTTCTTCAAACTTGGGTGGGGCTGGAGGTAGTTCTAGTTCTCCTTCCTCCTCTACTTCATATATCTCAAGGCCTTCTAATGAGGAAGGACCCATCGTACGATCTCTAAAATAGGAGGAAGAGTGAGGTATGAGAGTGAAGCCCCTCTTGTGATGTGTAGGATGAAGGTCAATGTACGCATTAAGGTAACCTAGTATAGCCTTGTCATTCTTCGCATAATCTAAAGTGGCAAGCTCATTCTCGATCTCAACGTATGCCAAAATTTGATTAGTAAGAATTTTTTGAACTAGGGGTTCGACTCGGATTGAAACAGTGAATTTGGTATCTTCCAAATCTGCATTTAGACAAAAGCGAGAAGCGAAAGTAGCCATAGAATCAGCCAAAATGTTCTATTCACGTGGGATAGCTTCAATGGATATGAAGTCAAAATCTTTTCTCAAGTTAAGTATGACAGTCTTATAGAGTGTAGGTGCTCCACTCTAGTCCTGTAAACTTCTAAAACTTGGTTGGCAACTAGTTGGGAATCACCCAAAACTCTAATATTGCAAACACCCATTCTCTTGGCTACAATGAGACCAAGAAGAAGATCCTCATACTCGGCACCATTTTTGTGCATTCAAAATTGAGCTTAAAGGAAAAAGGCATAACCTTCCCTTTTAGGAAGTGAGGATCATGCCTACCCCAACACCAAAATGACACTTCACTCCATCATAGTTGAGCATCCAATAGTTGCTAGGGAAGATTGATGTTTGATCATTTCTAGTATCTTCTTCCTCCACTTCCGAGACCTCAACCATGCAAATCTCTTTGGATGGAAGAGAGTCGAGTCCTAGAGCATGTCCTATGCCCAAGGAGTCAAAAGGGAGGAGAATAGGCAAGTTGTTCTCCAACAACTTGACAATCTTAGCCATGGTTTCTGTTGATATTGTCTCAACAACAATAATTTCATCTTTAGTTGCAACAACCCCCATTTGTCATGGGAATTAGTTTAGACTCTAGCGTTGTATCTTTAGGTTTGTTCACTTGATTGGTGGGGAGTTTGAACTCGGTATGGACCCCAGGTTTCTTCTTTAAGTTGGCTAGGTGAATATCAAAAGGCTTTGGGTCACCCTGAGCGATGAAGACTTTCCCTAAATGTAGGAATTTGACTTCCTGGAACAGTGTGGAAGGGATTGCCTTCATTCAATGGATCCAAGGTCAGCCAAGAATCATATTATAGTTGGTTTCCCTATCTATAATATAAAACTCGATTAGAATCATCTTGGGCCCAAGAGTAATCGGAGTACTATGGTCCCTATGGACATTGCTTTGAGATTGTCATAACCTCTCAACGTATTTCTAGTTAAGGAACAGTTGGTTTCCCGTAGCCTAACTTTTGGAGGAATGAAAAGGGGACAATATTAACAGATTGCCCCATCATCAATCATTGCACGTTTAACATAATTATTATAGATCTAGACCCTTAAATACAATGTCGGTTCACCTTTATGTGCTAACTCAACATCGGTGGGAATCTTACTGATGTCAAAGATGAATCCAACATCTCTTTCAGGCTACCTAGGAAGATAGACATCAAAGTCTATGTGGTTGACTTATGCCTCCAACGGAGGGATAACATCGATCAAGTGACCAAGACCCATGCTTCTAATAAAGTGGCTCGATGAACATGGGAGTTCTTCAACAAATCCAAAAAGGAGATGTGAGAAAAGGTCTTGGTTAAATCTGTAATCAGATCATATGCCCTAACCGGCCTCGAGAGCATTGAGTGTCATCCACCATAAATGGGTAGATGGGAATAGGCTGCATTGAGTAATCACGAGTTCTTGTAGTTGCGTTAATTTGAGGTTCAATGTCTAATTCGACGAGACCCATGATCTTAGTTTGTTGTCAACCGTCTAACGGAGGCACTACCTATGGGTTTGAAGAATTGGAAGCTTCGTGGTTATTGTTTCCCATTGGGTTACCCTTATTTGTGTCGTGGGAGTTTAATTTTCCATTTTCATAACGTGTAGGAAGAGGGTCACTAAAGATCCTAAGAGGAGTGTTTATAGGGGAAACAAGCTCCATACTAGCATTCTGCATTGGTGCCGTAGGATTTGCCAAAAACATCTCGTTGAAGAGTTGCCTTTAGTCTTCTGGTAGGTATTGTATGAACTTGTTACAATCACAGAAAGTTCTAGCATCATGCCCTCGGACCTATGGAATCCGCAATAAAGGTTAGGATCATAATCCCGAGGTCTTTGATTCATGTTCTATTGCGATCTAAAGTTTCGATTATTGTTTGATTGTTGGTTGTAATTAAAGTTCAGAGGCCTTTACCCTTGGTTTTGATATTGATTTTGATACCCGTTTGGGTATTGATTGGGGCCTTATGCCTAAACTTGTTATGGAGGTGGAGGATGGTTGAAATCCACCCGTTGATGGAAGGAGTGAAATTGTTACTCCTTTGATTATTTTTCATTTGTGTTGTTATTGACGTTGTTTGTGTTTGAAGTTTTAACAACATTGATTTTGGATCGATTAATTACGTTGTTCGTTGTAACACCATGATTCTTATTGAGGAATTTAGATCCTTGATTGTTGTTGAAATTGTTGGTGTAATTTCAATTACCTTGGGAGGGAGTGATCAGTCTCCCATTTGAACCGTAGGTCTTGTGACCGCTATCTATTGCTCTTGATCAATGTAGAGAACACATGCTAGTACCTCTTTGTAGCTCTAAGGGGGAATTTTGGAGTTCTTCATTTGTTTCTGATTAAGGGAATGAAGGAATAGATCACAAATCTTTGTTCGATCCCTATTAGGAGAACTCGCCGAAGAGTAGAGGACCTTCCGCCACCTCTAAATGAAATGGGCAACAAATTCATTATGTTCTTGCTTTATGTGAAGGAATTCCCTGATTCTTGTTCTTAACATTTTTTCATTTCAAATGTGTTTATGAACTCGGATACGAGTTGCTTAAAGGAGTGTATGGAGGCTTCAAGTATCCTATAATACCAATCAAGAGCGATCCCCTCAAGGGTCTTTGGAATATCTTAGCTACAATTACATCCCATGGGAGTAGCTCTCTGCGGCTTTCATATGCCTTATTATGTACATTTGGATCCCCCTCACCTTTAAACTTTGGCAAGTCAGGAAGCGATCGAGAAGTATTATGCTTCGTATAATAAAGTCCAAGGGCTCCTTAAGATATTCAGCATATGTTCTTAAAGCAAATGACTTTACCATAGATGACCCTAGATGGGGAGGTGGAGGAGGCATAGGAGGTCTGCTACGACATAGTATAAACATTAGTAAGAGCGTAAGGCATCCCCGAGGATGAGCATATGAGCCGAGAAAAGAGAACATGCCCCCTTATGGTGATTTGGAATACGGGGGAACAATATTTTGATACGGAATGGGAGGCAAAAAACTAGGGAATGTTGCATTTCTATTCTAGATGACATTTGAGAATGCACTTGTGGTGGTAGTTATTGAGGGTATCCATGCGAGGTGTGAGGAGGCATACCTAACATGCCCGATCCAGTGAGGAGATATTTAGGGGTAGAAACACCCATGTAAACTAGAGGTGGCGATGGTGTAGAAGGCACATAACCAAGATTTTGAGCATGGTAAGGGATCTTGCCTTGCCCAGAAAAAGGTGAAACATGAGATGATTGGGTAAGTTCCAACTCCCTAACTCTATCTACCAGCGTAGAAATTACATCACCCAAAGATGGTGTTGTATTTTGTTTGGGCATATTATATGCCTTGTTAGGAGGTAGAGGTACGTGATGTCCTATTATAAATTGTTCTCTTGGAGGCCACCCCTCTTTGGGTATATTTTCCATTGTAGGGGGAGGGGTAGCAATATTGTTTTGAAGTAGAGCATCAACATACTCTTGCATCCTTTCCAAGGACTAGTCCATGGAATTGAAACACTCTTGGCTTCGGGTGAAGTGTGTCATGAGTTCGTCATGAGAAGAGAGGTAGGAAGTGAAGGGATTATACTGCATGCTGACTTGGGGCCTTGACAAGACTCGATGATAGAAGCCTTGTTCTCCAATGAGTGTCATATTGTTCGAGTTGGAGAACTCGTTGGTCAATCTCCTTAATCCTAATAAATGAATTATTTTGGCACCTTGCGGAAGAGGAGTGTGAGGTGATGGTAGGTTGGAAGAATAATTGTTAGCCCAACCTGATAATGAGGGTGATTGTGGTATGCCGATTTGGTGGTAATAAACCTCAAGACCTAAATCAGTCTGTTGTAATCCTCGACCCTAAATATTCGGGGGTGAATGAATACCCATGAGAATAATGGGAGAGGAGAAGGATGGATGAAAAGAAGGTAAGACAATGGAAATGAAAAGGAACTAGCCCTTCATGTTGGGTTCACCAATTTATACGACTGAAAATCACCACGTGACCTTCAGGCACACTCAACCTCCCGAGGTCGTGCAAGATGGCCGATGTGGAATGAATGGATTGATAAATGTAGCGGAAATAGTGAATATGTGGAATAATAAAAATGGGTGAATGTGAATAACAAGTTATCGGGAAACCTAATGTCCTCTACTGAGGCACCAAAGGCATTTGCTCGTGAAGGGTAATAAAAGCCTCTCTAACCTAAACGGGTGTGGTGCTATGGTCAAGAATGATACACACACGTAAAATTCATCAATGTCTTTATGTGGAACCCTCTCAATTGGTTACGGATAAATGAAAGCTAACCATGTTTTTGTATTTTCCAATATAGAAGAAATGAAACAATAAACAACAATCTAATCAAATTTAAACGAATCTTTTTATATTTTATAAACTTTCTGGAATTAACAGAGGAACAAAGAAATGAAGAAATGAATTGCCTCTAATTCTAATTAATAAATCCTATACAAATAAATTGTCGATGTAACTATTTATATGTGCGATAGTATATGAAATTTATCTTAATTAATTCAAAGCTTTTTCCAATCTGTAATTGTGGAACTTTAAATCCTCTGCCTACCTCGGAGACACGGAAGAATTTAAGCCTCGAGAAGCTTTTCTTCCTATAACTTCCCGAATAGAATATAAGAAGATTTAATGGAAACCACAATTTAGAGTAGATTGCAATTGTCTACAACGACGATCTGTAAAGCCTTCCTCTTGATATTCTTCCCTTACAAATCCACATGGATAAGTAGGGAAGGATCTATCACCGAAGCTTCTATAGAATAAATGAAAGATTTTGGAAATGATCTATCTATTTAGAGCGATTAAAATGGAAATGACTTTTTCTACTCTAATAAATAAGTGTGTACAGATTCGAAATAAAGAAATGAAGAAATAAAGGAATTCAATAAAGCAACCTCGAATTAGAAATTGCGATCGAGGCAATGCCAGTTGTGGTATCACTTTGTGTCCCCTCAGTTATCTTTTCCAATCTTTTGTGTCCACGTGAGTCCAGGGAACTAAAAATGTAGAGGAAGCCGGAAGAAGGCGCTTGAGCAATAGTGGCTTCTGAAGTGGTTTGGTAACAATGTAGGTATAGGAAGAACACCGCAAGAGAACAATGCTTGGTTGTGTGGTCTCTAACAGGATTTCAACAGCATAACAATGCACTCACAATAAAAATCTTTGGTGATTTGCTTTAAAAGAAGCGTTGGTTTTATAGAACATAAGCTGGGAAATGGTCTAAGCCATTTGGTAGCAATGGGCTACATCACAACAAGGAGGGGTTGTTTAACTATCAATCAACAATTAGAAGTGAAAGAGGAGGTTGATACGAATCAATCAAGCTTAAAATCAACCAAATTTACTAAGAAACATGTCTTTAGAGATGAATTGGAGTGATTTAACATGCGTCTAATTCACGCCCAAAAAGTCTCAGCCAATTCACATGGAACCGTTTGGTCTACACGGGCGGAGGTTGCGTAATTGCCGCCTTGTGCAAGGCAAATTTCGTAACTTAAGGCCAAAACCTAAGGAAGAATAATGCAAAAGCCACATAAAAGTAGGAAATGGCTAAGTAAGGTAATCTAAGCTATAAATATAAACTGCAAAGAGGAAAAGGGGCTTGAACACCTTTGAAAAAGACATGAATCATCATTGGGGATTTTTGAACCATTTTCGAAACAATGTAGCACGTGAAAATTTGGGTGCGTCTAATGCTCTTGAAAGTGGTCTCTAAATGAGAGAATTACAATGTTGCAAACACATATTTTACTTGGATATAGCTTCCAATAAGCGATATTGAATAACAAAGTTCATAGAGTAAGTGTACAAGAATCCAAGAGAGTCAAAAAGATTTTTCAAAGGGATAAGAATTCTCTTTTATATAGGCTTAGTAGTGGTCTGAGAGTAATAAATGTGGTTGAATGCACATGCTTTAAAAATAACTTGATTAAGGGAGATTAAACGGTTCAAATGAATTTATTCCCACAAGGGGATAAATAATTTTAGTTGTAGAAGTTGCATTTGGAAAGGTGGTTGTGCGTGCAATTTAATTGCCCCCACCTTTTTAGGATTCTACAAGTGCAGTTGACTGGAATAGTGAAGTGGAGTCCAAGTGGGATTAACTAGGATAGTGAAATGGCGGTTTGACTATGAAAATAAGCGTATTTTCCTAATTAGGTATCTAATTTAATTAACTACATGTGTAAAATAATTAATTAATCATTTATTTAATAAATGATAACTAAACTAGCTAAAGTATGTTAGAGAGTAATTTAATTAATCCCAACAAGGTATAATGTGCATTTATTGTAGCACTTTGTGTAGACACAAAATCACACACTTTGGGTAATTATCCAATCCTAATTACATACTATTATTCATAATATTCCTAAGTAATAAAAGTAATAATTAACCCATGTCTTTGGCCATTTTTTCTTTCTTTCTACTGCCACTTTTTGTCTTACACACCTATTTTCTCGGTCGACCTCGACCCTTCAATTTCTCGAGCTTGGACACCAACGCCTAGCCAGGGCCATGCGCCTTTGGCGCCCACCCGACTTCTTTATACTTTGTTCACATCTTTTGGGTCATTTCTAGTTGTTTGAGAATTTTATCTTTTTGGTAGTTAACCTTTTTGGGGTTAATTACGAAATTCAAGCAACAAAATCATATAAATATAAAGTTATGTGATCACAATAAAGGACCAAACACTAAGCATTAGCTATCACCACCTAAGGTTGCATCCAAAGGTTATTCAAGAGCATTCAAACATCCATTCAAGGGCAAGGGACTGCATTATTTTGCATACACTTCATAGGAGGGGAGTCTATTTTATTCCATGTACACATTTATTACATTTCTTTACATCTAGCTTACTTTTCTCACTATCAAGTGTGACACACACAAGAGCCACCTAGGGCACGATTCCACACACACACACACACACATATAACTACATTGGGTTTGAGATGTAGTGCAACACTCAGTCATAAGATCACCATTGTGATAGCTAAGGACAATCCAACCCCTCATTTTGCATCTTTATTTTTTAGGATTTGATGTCTCTTTGAGGGTTTTGTAGGTCATTACTTCATTGCAAGTTTCCAATGAGTTCGAAGATCATTGTGCGACCTCATAACAACTGAAGGCAAAGGACAACGAACAACATGTGACTCAAAAAAGATGAATTTCTGAGAATTTTCGTAGTCATAGGTGCCTATTTCTAGTTTGTAGCACCTGTGGGTGCCCCTTTCCCCTTTTGGGGCGTCCTTATCTACCTGCTCCTCCGGATGTGTATTTTATAGGGGTCCTTTGTGGCACTTCTACCTCTTCGTTCATCGGGTCAACACTTCAACACTGTCTAGATTTCATTGCGAATCAACTAAGACTCTTCTTACCCTCTTTGTAATTAGGGTTTCACATTTTATTGCTCACTTGATTGATTTAATTTACTTAATATTTATTTATTGCTACTGATAACAATCGTATTAGGCATATATTTCCATATTTAGCTTAATCATTTTGGTGAACCCGACCTTCGAATCTACCTTCTCCTTAGGGCTCTTATCCTCTTATCACTATGGCTCAATCTTATGGAAAATTCATTGAAGCCCACCTTAAAGACCTTAATGATCATATTGTTGAGCATCCATAAGACTTAGACTTGCTTTTATTCGCTACTCATGAGGAAGCCACTAACCTTGTGGAGCTTAATGCTTTCGTCACTATTCCCACCTCCATTGTTACTCAACCACTTACTTCCACTCTTCCGCTCATTTCTATTTTCCATATCCCTACTCCCACTAACCACTTCACTCCACCTCTTGTTTCTCACACATGGCAAGTTTCTTCCGTTGGCACTCAAGATTTAGCCTCCCTTTATCAGGACCTTCAAGCACAAATTCTTCAATTACAACAGGCTACTTCTCGTGCGTCTCCATCTTTAGATTCCACTTTATTACTACACACTCCATTCACACCCGCCATCTCCACTTACTCACTTCCTCCCAACTTCATCACCCCAAACTCCCATTTTCAATGGGCATGGTGACCCATAAGAGCATCTCTGAGCATTCCATGTGGCATGTCTAGATTTTGTGGATGATCACATTCTTCTAGCTAATCTCTTTCCTTGTAGTCTCCATGATTATGTGATGCATTGGTTCTATGACTTACATGTCCACTCGGTAACATCTTTCACGCATCTAGTCGATGCTTTTCTTACTCATTTTTCTATCAATATTGGCTCTAAGATCTCATACGCACAACTTGCACAACTTAAGCAAGGATCTAATGAACATCTAGCAGATTATGTCTTATGATACAAAAACAACCTCGTTGAGATGTGTAATGTGTTTGCACGACTCTAAGCTTTGAGACTTATTCATTCAAATTTTATTGCCATCTCTTTAGGAAAGTGTTCTATTTGAAACATCTTCATCATTTGATCAATTGTGTCACACTCTTAAGCTACGTGAAACTAAAATCTTATCTATAGGCAAGCTTAAGTATTAGGAACAAGCTTCATCCTCTACATGCTTTCAAAGTAAGTCAACTTTTAAACCAATTGCACGAAACCTACTGAAGCTAAGGTCATTGTCAACATTGTCTCTAACACCAAATAACTCCAATGACAACCACCTAAGCATACATATACAAAGTTGACTATCGCTCGCCTCTTATATTACAACAACTTCTTGAGAGTAATCTTATTACTCTTCCTCCTCCGCTTAACTTGGATCCATCTCATCCTAAAGGTCATAATTACATTGAAATTTTTTTATGCGACTACCATCAATGTGTCAGACATTCTACCGATAGGTGATCTTATCATCGATAATAACAAACTCGAACTTCAAGAGCCTACGATCTCTCTTGCTAGTCCATGAAAATCATAAGCTCAAAATATTCAAGAATCCTCTTCAAAAGCATGACAAGCAAGTGGTGACTCCTCGGAAAATCATACATATTGCGCAGTGCCTCCTCCTGCATCGGGGGCTCTCAATTTTCTAGTTGCTCATACTGACACATTCTCACCACTCATTACTTTTTCCGACTATGATTATCACACTACATTTTCTTCCGATCACTTACACATTATTGCTTCTATTGAGTCCATCGCTATCAATAACACTCGAGTTGATCCATCCTGACCCATCAACACATGTTCCATTGCACTCCTTGTTGCTATTGGCTATCTCATTATCACAAATTTCATATCCAATTCCCAACTCATATGGTGTTGTCCAACTCCCAGTTCACTATCGGTCCTCTCACCATGCTTGTTCCTTTTCTTATGACACCATCACTCGAAGGGTGTGACATGCTCTTAGGTCTTGCCTGGCTCCACAAAACTCAAGCTATCATTTTCATGAATCATTTATGCTTGAAATTCATTCATAACAACCAAGTCATCTCTATCAATGGTGTTCCACCATCTACACCATGGCCGCAACCTCCTCTTGAGGTTGCCATTACATCAGCTAGAGCACCCATGTTCCTACGGCCTCTCCACACTAAAGCACAATCTTTTCCTAGCTCTCTTGTTCATGCTCAACTTGCACGATCTCATAGGTCTGCTAGTCCATCACATTAGTCTAGGTCCACTACTCGCACCGCTCCTTCGCATTGGTATACTTCACTACATTGCTCTCCTACACATAGGTGTTCACCACGTCGTGTTCTCACATACACATATGTGTCTACCACCGCCGTGTTCTCTTACACATAGGTGTCCACCACCTCCACATTTTGTTACACATAGGTGTCCATCACCTTTGCATTATACTCATCGGTCACATGCTTATAGAATTCATTCACCTGCATAACTTCTATCTCATAGACCACCACTCTTAGGGCATGATCACATGCCTTTATCTCCGAAGCATCGGGTGTAGGACCCCCTCTTTCACTTTTATTGGATAACACATTCATCATCACACACTTGGGGGCATCACACCTATTTCTCCTCCCCAAGCATCGACACGCATCTTATATTCATATCATTTCACATCTAGACTTTTTCATACACCGTATACATCTTGATGCTTTAGTATTGTCATTACCCGATGACGTACTCTTGTGCTTCTGATTCACATTTGACTGTGATGGCATCTTATACACATAAACCTCACACACTACACATTACACCACATAATATACACTATGCATTACACACTTATAGGCTTCACGTATCATGCGCTTATCACATCTCTTTCTCATGACATCTACTCTACGCATTCACAACATATCTTTTTGGCATCTAGTTCTACACACGGCGGTCATTACCCATATTACACACTCGATTTCCATAGTCCATACTCGAGTGTTGAAGGTCTACAAATCAAATGGACCTCACCACATCACTCACACTCTATAGCATTTGCTTTGTGCTTTGACGATCACATCTTTCTAATACACACAATTCAAACCATTTCCGATGACACACTCTCGTTTACGGTTCATTCTTGGCTGCTGAGGGGGAATAAATAAATGAACCTCATCTCATACATATACATCCATTTTGGGGGAATGTTGCTCCTATCATTGACATTGCATTCCATTCTATCTCATCCATAATATATTACATATCTTGGTCACATTTAGTCTTGTTTACATTTACTTCTTACATGTACACTTTATTACACATGCTAGATAAATATCTTGTATGTCATTATATTTTCCATATACACATACGCGTTCACTTGATTTCTAGTTGTGATCGTAGATTCTACAGATCGATACATGCAACACGGATGCTTGGTGCAATACCTATTACCGGTCCTCGCGGCGGCTCTGGGGCATCCACTTTTGTACACTATAGGTGTTATTGTTTCATATCACACTTCTATATCGGATTATACATGCCTTGGCATAATTTTTATCTTTCTAACATGATAACGGGTGTTTCATATGCAAAATTTGTTTTACAGGCCTATTTACTACCATGGTTGTCTGTTACATTGCTTGTTCTTACTTGTCCTTTTTGCGGCTTTGCCCTTTGTCTTGTGTGCACACTTGTATGCTTTTGGCCTAGTCGGCCTTGATTGTATTATGACATCGTGAGTGATGTCCCTTATTTGAAAACTGATTTTGAGGTCTATATTGTCTTCTTGCGTGTTGTCTTCCTACGTCTTAGATTACACATTGTCTATTTGTTCACTAGCTTACATTTTATATGTATGTTTGTTTGTACCTTGAAACTTGTATCCTAGCCACTTGTTTTCATGTGCCTTGGTTTCTACCAAGCACACTCCCTCCCCTCCGCAAGGTAGAGTTTCAACACAATAGTAGGTGCTTCTTTGGTCCGCATACTCCTTTAACGACGCTTCATGCACCCAAAACAAGGAGGGGCATCATTTGGGTGAATCAGTCACCCCATACAACTTCATACAGTCACGGTTCACCACAACACAATACCGGTACAACATAGTCATCAGGTATCGAGATAAGGTTCAAAATTAGACTTGGGTCCTTAGCATAACACATATATTAGCACCTGAGACCAGGACAATAACACTTGGGTGCCTCGACCCTTCCTGACGCCTGTGACCAAGGGGTAGTTACACAGAATTATTGAGTGCAGTTTAGTCTACAACACTCCACACAAATTTTTTTGACAGGGCAGATAGTCTTTTAGCTTAGCATACACACATTACAACTTCTTTTCCCGTCCACAAGTTGGATTGGAAATGGTCGAACTGGATCATATTTTTACACACCATCTACAGTGGTGCTCTAAATTGTAGGAAGTAGTTAAAGGATGGAGGATGACACCATAATTTCCTCCCTACACTTCTTCCATATCATTGGTGTGAGATCACCCAAAAAAACTCACAATCGACACAACTAGCATGAGATCGCCCAAAAAATCGGTCATCAACAACATCTACAAGATCCTTTCTACACTCTTTCCTCATCATGGATTAGGTGCACATGTTCCTTTTTCACATTTTTCATTTTACATACTTCTTTACATGTTTTTTACACATATACATGCATATTTGACTACTTGTTCATTCTTCTCTTTTGCGGTCTCCGTCCGTATGGGAAGCGGTAGTCAACATCATTCAACATCATCCTACATCAACAACAACATCAATAACATCACACACATCAACATTGAAATCAATAAAAGGTACAACGATGACCTCTACAACATGCGTTTCTACCCTAGGGTCAACATCTCATCACTTTTTGCACTTTCTCATCTTTAGTCTCCACGCTCCACCTTTTTATCACTCCACACTTTTCCTTGTCTCTTGACACGCTTTTTCCATCGATCTACATGGTTATCAGGTACATATCTCTATATACTTTATGTTGTCAAGCTTTTTCTCAACAACATAAAGTGGGGCCAAATGTAGACACAAAATCACACACTTTGGGTAATTATCCAGTTTTGATTACATGTTACTATTCATATGTTTTCTAAGTAAGCTAATTAAACCATGTCTTTGGTCATCTTTGCTTTCTTTATACTTCCACTTTTGTTCTTACACACTTGCTTTCTCGATCTCGAGCTCCGATCTTTCGGTTTCTCGAGTCCACACACCATGCCTAGCTAAGACGCTAACGTCAGTGCCCCCATCCCTCCGGCGCCCCTAACCTCTTTATACTTCGTTCACATTTTTGGGTCATTTCTACTGTTGAGCATCTTATATTTTTGGTGGTCATCCTTTTTGGGGTCAATTACGAAATTCAAGTAAGGCAATCATATAAATATAAAGTTATGTGATCATAATAAAGGACCGAGCACTAAGCATTAGCCACCACCTAAGGTTGCATCTAAAGGCTATTCAAGAGAATTCAAACATCTATTCTAGCATCTATTCAAGAGTAATGGAATGCATTATTCTACATAGACTTCATAGGAGGATTCTACTCTATAACATACACACATCTATTACATTTATTTACATATAGCTACTTTTCTAGTTAACAAGTGCGACATGCACAAGAGCCACCTAGGGAATGATTCCGCACACACACATGCATAGAACTACATTGGGTATGATATAGAGTGTAGCGATCATTCGTAAGATTACCATTATGACAACTAAGAATAGTATGGCCCCTCATTTTGTATATTTCTTTTTTAGGATTTGATGTATCTTTAAGGGTTTTACAGGTCATTACTTCATTGTAGGTTTCCAATGAGCTAGACAATCATTGTGTGACCTCATAACGACTAAAGACAAAGGACATCGAACAACTTATGATTCAGAAAAGATGATTTTTTGGTCATTTTTGCAGTCACAGACACCTATTTCTAGTCCTGTAGCGCCTGTGGGTGCCCTTGTCCAAATTCTCGCTCCTCCAAATATGTATTTTTAGGGTTTGTGTGCAGCGCTTCTACCTCTCCATTCACCGGGTCAACACTTCGGCACTTTGTTCAAATTTCATTGCGAATAAACTAAGGTTGTTCTTGCCCTCTTTGTAATTAGGGTTTCACATTTTATTGCTTAGCTTGCTCGAGTTAATTTTTGTACTTAATTACTGCATTTATTTACTGCTACAATAATAATCAGATTAGGCATATATTTCCATATTTAGCTTAATCGCTTTCAGGCCCCTATTTAATTTTAAGTTTGAGTAAGTGTAGGAAAATAGGCAATACATAGAGCTTGTGTTTGAGGTGAATGTCATTGGTGACAATGAAAAGAAGGATCTTGTGGTGGTATACATGCATAATGGCCTCTCGCTTAGGATTGCTTTCTTCATTCACTTGATTGAACACCTCCAACGGTTGGCCTTTGTAATCATGGAAAAATGTGGTTGAAACATAGAGATAAAAGATGTAAACCTACTCCTCCATGTCCTCCTCAGTAAACATGAATGATAAGGTCATAAAAATATTTAAGCTTGTGTAACCGCACGTAATTAAAATCACACGATGCTACATTGATGAATGGTAAAAATCCTCTACGATGATAAATTTCATTTCCAGAGCAAATGATGATGTCCATGTCCCATTTCCTTGTTTTCAAAGCATGCCTATGTGACTTATTCTTCTTTATTTCTCAATTCCCTAGATTTACTTGCTTTCACAAACCCTTTTCGTTGCTTTTCCTTAGCATTTTCCCTTTAAGTTAGGTAATCGCCATGATGGTTATGTAATCACCAATCTTCTTAGAGATACGATTATGCAACCGTGGTGGTAGTGGATGTGTAACCTGCTGGTCTTCGTAGATCGGTGGTCCCGTGTGATTTTATTCGAGACTTAGACTCCTAATTCTGTATGCGTGTTGTAAGTTTCTCAGTGACTTGCTCACACATTTCTCAACCATTTCTCCTAATTCTAAGCTTGTTGGATGTGTATGAAATTCTTCTTCCTTACTATTCTTAGAGTGTTGATTTCCCCTTCCTAGGATGATCGACACTTCTTGATTGCCAAGTGTGTTGGACCATTTCCTGCCACTTTTCTATAAAAACCAAGTTTTTCCCGAAACATTGGTTAGAGATTTTTGATTTTGATAGCACCATTACTCTATTGAAATCCTGTCAAAAAGTACATAAACAACTCAACATTTTCTTTGTTGCTCTTACCTTGCATTTATGTTACCAGTCTACCTACAAACCGTTTGCTCTAGTACTCTTCCAACTCTTTAATTTTCTTCCACAACCAACACAACTCCTTGGACCAATTAGACTAGTATCTGAGAAGAAGCTAAGGGGATAAAGAAAAGCACAAATAAACTTGGAACTTTTCATAGTTCTACATATCCAAGTTGGGAGTGTAATTCATTTTATTTAAAGCTTTCTAATTTAGATTTTAAATTTCTTATCAAATTCATAGTTTGTTTTAAGGAAGTAGAATTAGCAAGCTATTAATTTCCTATGAGTAGCCTGCTGATATTTCCTTCTCAACTTATCCCTGTGGATTTGCTTGGGAAAGGATTTGGAGGAAGTTATTCTACACAATATTTCTTATTTTCTTCGATTAAAAACACATGTAGCTTCCATTTTATTTATTATTTAGATTCAAGGTGCAATAAACAAATATTCCATTGAAAAATCCCTCCCTGCTTATCCTTGTGGATCTACAAGGAAAGAATCTCGAGGAAGATTTTGTTTATTTGCCTCTTTTTGTGTTTCTTCACAAGTTAGTTTTTGTGTAATCCATCGTTTCACCGGGGAAGTATTAGAGGAAGAAGAAATTGCTTATGAGAAGCTTCATTTCTTCCGTGATTCTAAGGGGAGACATTAGAAGAAATAGATAATCCACAATTATAAATTGAAAAATATTTGTGTTTAATTAGATTAAGCTTCACTTTCAACAACAAAGGAATAACCACATCCGATTATTCCCTGTTTATTTTATTTTAGCATAGAAGTAGATTTGATTTAATTTAAAAGTAATTTTATTTGTCTGTAGGTTTCTTTATTTTATTTCTAGTAAACAAGAAAATCCAAAAACATAGTTTAGAAGTAATTTAGATTTATTTCATTTGTCTGTATTTAAAAGCTTCTTCAAAATACCAAAAACAAGTAGTTAGTTTATTTTTGTGCTTCTTTGATTAAATAGATGCAATCATATTTAATTAAATTAAAGGGGAATTAATTAACTTTATCTAGTTTATATTTTTTTTTGTTCATTAAAAGATAGGAACTTCTATTGATTAGATTTGGAATGGACAAAACCCCTCATTTCCATAGTGTCCTAGGCTACCCAATCTTAGCTTTAGTCCCCTTTAGTTTCTTGCATGATTGTTTGATTCCTTAGCTGCTTACTTTATGCCAACATGACCATTCAAGGTCCATGATAACCAAGATGTAGAGTTTGTGACCCAACCGTGCCACAACCGAATATAGATACTTGCCTAATAGACATTAACCAAGGCTTACGTCCATATCTCGGATTACCCCAGTCCCACCTAATATGATTCACCAACTCATTGCTTTGAACAACGAGGTAGAAATTGTCAAGGAATTCTAGGTAAACCAAATGTGTAGAGATTAGATTTGTCCTTACCCCATCGCTCGTCATATATTCACGACCCTCTTTGGAGAGGATTCATAGACGAAGAAGGAAATTCCCCATGTTCGAAAAACCAAGTAGAGTCTTATTTGATTCCACTGATATTGATTGTGACTTTGCGTACGACGATCATCCTTGATTGTAGCATCACCCTCGAGCAAGTGAGACATGTGTTTATTGCACTCAATGAACAAATACCCATTTTTCTAGTTGAGAACATTAGGTTTCCTTGATTTCTTGTTGTCACTTCCACCTATTCCACTCGCATCCTATTTACCCATCCTACTACCATCCCATCCATTTCATTCCAGCTTTCTTGACACAACCTCGAGAGGTTGCGTGCATCTAGGAGTCATGTGATGATTTGCATGCGTATAAAATTGGTGAACCCGACGCAAAGGACTAGTTCCTTTTCATATCCTCCTTTATTTTCTTTACCCATCCTTCTCCTCTCCCATTATTTTGTGGGTGTTTATACACCCCCGAATATGTTGGGCCAGGAATACGACAGGCCCATCATGGATCTCAAGCCTATTACTATCATATGGGTATGCAAGAGTCACCCTCATTATCAGGGTGGGCTGATAATTACTCACATAATTTACTATCTCCTCACATGCCTCCTCCTCAAGGTTCCAACACCAACTTAACAGTTAGGATTGAGGAGATAGACCAACCTAATTACGGTGCACAACCATTATTCTCTAACTCCAACAACATAACGTTCACAAGAGAACAAGGGTTTTATTCGGACGGGGATTATCCAATTATTAGCATGCAATCCGATTCTTTCTCTCCTTATCTATCACCAAATGATGAGCTTCTAGCATGACTCACCCAAAGTGGTGATCATATTAATGTTATAGATGAATCCTTGGATAGGATGCAAGGATATACTGATGCTCTTCTTCAAGAAAAATGTTGCCAACCCTCCTCCAAAATAGAAAACACACCTAAAGAGGGGTGGTCTAAAGAACAATTTATAGCGGGGTATCATGTACCTTGCAACCCAACAAGGCCCAACATGCACCTAAACCAAATGCACCACCCTTTCACCTGGTGATGTGATCTCAACATTAGTGGGTAGAATTAAGGAATTAGAAATTTCTCGAGCTCTTGTTCCTTCCACAAGTGCTTATCAACAACCACCGCCTCAAGCCTACTTGGGTGCTCCTAACACAGGGTGACCTCCTGACAGGTTTAGGCACACTAGGGATGGCCCTTCATCCTTCATATACGTATCCAACACAAGGGCCGATTGGAAGTGCATTCTCAAATACCGCCCCCTTTAGGCAATGTGGCGTTCCCTAGTTTCACGCCTCCTAAGCCCATACCCTAGTGTCATTCCCACATATGTAAATATTTATTCTAAATCCCCTCACGTGATATGCACTCTTTCCTTGGACCTTACACATAGCAACAAGGGGTTCTTTATGCCCCAAATAATGCCTACGTTGCGTCGTATTGAGCTCCAATCCCACCTCCACCTCCCCATCAAAGATCATTGATGGTTGAGTCATATGTAATAGGAACGCACTCTAAATACCTAAAATAAACTTTATACATCACTATACGGGTTTTCATGCTCCCTCGTCCATTGCCTAACCTTATAAAATTTAAGGGAGAGGGAGATCCAAATGTCCACATCAAGCATATGCCACCACCATTAGAGAGCTACACCCCAGGAGGCGGTCGTCATGAAAAATATTTCCCAAGATTCTAGAAGGGATTTCCCTCGATTGGTAATACATAATTCCATAAGCCTCCATTCATTCCTTTAAGCAACTCATATCCGAGTTTATTAAGGCTTTTGACATGAACAAGTTATTGAGAACAGGATTAGAGAATTCCTACATATCAAACAAGAACACAACGAGTTTGTTTCCCACTTCATTCAAAGGTGGCGACAAGTCCTCTATTCTTCTGCTAGTGCTCCTAACATGGATCAGATGGAGCTTTGTGACTTGTACCTCCATTCACTTAACGAGAGAGCTAAGGAGGAAGTCCAAAATTTTCCTCTTCAGAGCTACGAAGAAGTCTTAGAGGGTGCGCTTCGCATCGACCAAGGTGCGATATATAGCAAACGCAAGACTTATGGCCCAAATGGGAAGTTGGTCACTCCCACTCAGAATAATTCTAATTATCAAAATGGTTCAAATAATAATCAAGGACCCAAGGTCCTCAATCGAAACCATGGTGTCACAATGGATGGCGTGACCGATCGGTGCAAAAATCCCAATGTTACGAACACTAACAATGTAAATAACAACGCCAATGTGAACAATCAAAGGAACAATAACCTTAATAACCAAGGTCAAAGGCCTCTGAACTATAACTACAATAACTAGAATCAGAACAATAATAGGAATTATGGACCACAACAAAATCAGAACCAGAGATCTAGGGATTATGATCCTAACTTGTATTATGGTTTCCATAGAGTTATATGTCACGACATTTTGACTTGTAGGGACTGTAACAAGTTCATACAACATCTTTTAGAGGACCAAAGACAACTCTTCATTGATATGTTCTTAGCCAACCCCATAGACCTTCGCAAAGTACCCACATGGGACCTATTTCTCCACAGAATGCTACCCTTGGGATTTATAGAGACCCTTTCTGAAGTGCCCCGAAAATGAGAAAGTTAATCCTTAGGGCACAAACAAGGGTACTCCTATAGGGACTAATGATCACGAAGACTTTACATCTACTGACCCACGAGTTGCTCCTAACTTGGACCAATGTAATAAAGCTAAGATCATAGGCCTAGTCGAGTTGGAGACTGAACCAAAAATCCATGCCACTACCCATACTCATGACTACATGTCGCAACCTCTCCTTGTTTATCCTTCAATGCAAGATGATGCACCAGTAGTCCCTAAACTAGTGGGGGCTTATGATTTGATTACAAACCTAACCAAGACCTTTTCTCATATATCCTTCTTAGATTTCTGAAGAACTTCCCAACACATAGATATGCTTTGTTAGAAGCGTTAGGTCTTGGTCACTTAGTTCCGTTACACCACCTCATGAGGCCTAAATTAACCATATAGATTTCGACGTTTATCCTCTAGGCCAGCATGAGAGAGACACTGGGTTTGTTTTTAATATTAGTAAGATGCCCACAGATGTCGAGTTACCATGAAGAGGTGATCTGTGTTGTATTTACAAGTATGGATCTATAACAATTACACTAAGAGAGTTATGATCGATTTATGGAGCTGCAATTAACATTGTCCCTTTTTCTTTCTTACTAAATATAGGCTATATAGAAATGAATTGTTGACATGTTGCTATATGTTAGCCTTCAAGCTACATCCATTAGAACTATAGTTCTCTCGGTCACTCTTAGACCAAAGACTATTTTTACCAAGTTTTATATTATAGATAGGAAAACCAACTATAATATGATCCTTGGCCAACTATGGATTCATATGATGAAGGTAATTCCCTCTACCTTATTTCAAGAAGTCGATTCCTTCATCTAGGGAAGGTATTTGTGGCTCAAGGTGATCAAAACCTTTCGACATTCACCTAGCTAACCTTAAGAAGAAGCCTAGGGTCCATTCAGAATTCAAGCTCCCATAAAACTGGTTAAACAAGCCACTCTCTTCAGGGGGACCCATTCCCACATCCAACCTTGTTCCAACAACAGAGTTAGAGCCACCTAAGGCAATTGAAGGGGTGGATGTTAACAAAAACAAAGTTGTTGTAGTTAAAACCATTTCAACAAAAACCACAACGAAATAGTAAAACTCTTAGAGAAGGATATATCGATTATTCTCCCTTTCATTCTTTAGGCATAGGTCATGCTCTTGGGATATCCTCTCTTCCTTGGTAGATGGCCTTAGAGAGGTGTGCATGGTTGAGGTTTCAGAAGTTTAGGAAGAGGATTCAAAGAATGATGAAACATCTATCTTTCCTAATAACTATTGGACCCTCAACTACAACAGAGCAAAGTGGCGCTATGACATAGGGGAAAGGGTTATTCTCACTTCTCCAGAAGGGAGGGTCATGCCCTTTTTCTTCAAATTTAATTTTGAATGTATGAATAATGGAGCTGAATATGAATCTCTACATTTTGGTCTCATTATATCCAAGAGGATGGGTGTGCATAATGTCGAGTCTTGGCGACTCGTAACTTATTGCAAACCAACTCTTAGAATTTTACAAGACTAGAGTGGAGCACCTTCATCTTTACAAATACGTCGTGCTCGAACTTTGTAAAGATTTTGATTTTATTTCCATAAAAGCTATTCCTCGAGAACAAAATCAACTCGATGATTCTATGACTACTTCTTCCTCCCGGTTTGTCCTAACAAGGATTTAAAGGAAACAAAGTTCATCTTTTTAGTTTGAGTCAAACCCTTGGTTTGTAAGATGCCTAACAATGCAATTTTGGCATATGTAGAGACTAAAAATGAGCCTATTACATTAGATTTTGCAAAGAATGATAAGGAAATCTTAGGATACCTCCATGCATATACTAACCTTCATCTCACACATCATAAGAAAGGATTTTCCCTTACTCCTCACCCTTCTTCCTATTTTGGAGATAGAATGATGAACCCTTCCTCATTGGAAGGATTTGAAATCTATGAAGTTGAGGAAGAAGAATTGGAGTTGCCTCCAACTCCTCCTAAATTCGAAGAAGGTAACACTTCCTTAATCGAAGGCACCATAGACATTAACATCAGAACAAAGAGGAGCCTAGAATTTTGAAACTTGACTCTTTATTGTCACCAAGGGAAGTAGAACACACACACCAAGGTGCTCAAAGAATACTCCAAATCCTTCACTTTTAGTTACAAGGAGATGATGGGTGTCGCTCTGATGTAGCGGTCCACAAACTAGTCACTAAGCCTAGTCTGGCCCAATGAAACAAAAATTGAGACCAATGAAGCCTAAAGTTGCTTTGATGGTCAAAGAAGAAGTGATGAAACTTCTTTAGGTAGGGTTTATCAAGCCAATAGACTACTCTATGTGGTTGTCTAACATCATCCCGGTCCTTAAAAAGAACAGGAAGATACATATTTGCATCGACTTTAGGGACATAAAAAATCCTTTGCCCCAAGGATGATTTCCCATTTCCTTCTATTGACATCATTGTTGATGCAACAATTGGGTATGAGTTATTATCCCTCATGGATGGATTTTCTGGATACAACCAAATAAGGATCTCTGAGGAGGATCAAACTAAGACTACCTTCACTACTCCTTGGGGGACCTTTTGTTATGTCGTCATGTCATTTGGTCTAAAGAACACTGAGCCAAGTATCAACAGGAAATGACATATATCTTTCATGATCTCATTCATAAGATTGTGGAGACATATGTTGATGACCTCCTAGAAAAAGCTAAGAAATGGGGTGACCATCCCAAAGTTCTTTGTATCATTCTCTCACGCTTAATTGAATACAATGTAACCTTAAATCTAAAAAGTGCATTTTCGAAGTTACGGGTGGTAAATTTTTGGGTTATATCATTTCATCTTGAGGCATTGATGTAGATCCTGCAAAGATTCGAGCAATCTTAGAGATGACCCCACCAATAGATGAGTCAAGCATTATATCTTTCTTAGGCAAGCTTGGGGAAATTCATAGATTTGTTCCCAATTTGACATATGTTGTTCATCCCATTAACGACTTGTTGAAGAAAACATGTTGTAAAATCTAGATAACTGAATGTCATCGGGTTTTGAGTCGGTAAAGAATTTTCTCATGTCACCACCTACGCTCATGCCACCCAAAGTTAATCATCCTCTAATTTTGTATTCTTAAGCCATGGATGTCTCGATAACGTGCATGTTGGCACAAGAGGATGATGATGGTCACGAACATGCCATCTATTTCATTAGCCACACTCTCCTTGATTACAAAACGAGGTATACTCAAGTGGAGAAAGAGTGCTTGGCCATCATCTTTGCAACTAAGAGGTTAAGGCATTATATGCTTAACCAAGAAACACGGGTAATTATCAAATTGGAGCAACTACGATGTTCTTGAATCAAGTAGCCTTGTATAAGAAGGATGGTAGATTTATCACGTTGATGGGTGAGTTCAAACTCACTTTTATTAACCAAATTTTTTCAAAGGACAAATCATTGCTGATTGGTTGGCGAATAACCCTATAGATTTCAATGAGCTAGTTAATCTAGATTTCCCTAAAGAATGTATTTTCTAAATAAGAGAAAAACCTCTCATTGCTTCGTGTTCATGGTACATTGATATAGTAAATCACATCATATATCAATCGTACCCCAAGGGAACAAGTTCACAAAAAGACAACAATTACATGTCATAGTTGTGAAGTATGTAATCGTAGAAGAAGTGCTCTATCATAGAGCCTTTAATGACATGTTGTTAAGATGCATTGATGAAGAAGAAGTGGAAAAATTCTCTTTGAAGCCCACAGTGGAGTCTGTGGTGGCCACTTTAGAGGGCATTCAACCGCTCGAAAGATCCACCGAATGGGCTACTTTTGGCCCACATTAGAGCATGATGTTGTGGAATATGTTCACAAGTGCCAAAAGTTTCAAGAGTTCTCACACACCATACATATCCCAACATAGGCTTTACAACTGATTGTTACACCTTGGACCTTCTCTGCTTGGGGTATTGATTTGATAGGAAAATTCTCTCCCTCATCTTCAGATGGCCACAAATTCATTATCACGGCCATGGATTATTTCACAAAGTGGGTTGAGGCCATGCCTCTAACTATGATACCTAGATTGGTTATTTCCAAATTCATCCTAAACCAAATCATTTTCCGGTATGGTGTCCCACAGGTCATTATCTCAAGATAATGACACCCCATTCAAGAACAAAGAGGTGCGTGAGTTGTGTGCGCAATTTAATATATCTCATCACACAACCTCTTTATACTACCCTTAGGCCAATGGACAAGATGAGGCTACAAATAAGACTTTAAAGTCCATCCTCCTTAAGACAGTTAAGGAGAATAAGAAATATTGACACTTAAAGATGTTTCCAGAGTTGTGGTCTTAGATAACCTCAATGTGAAAACCTATGAGGTTAACCCCTTTTTCTCTTATCTTTGGTGTCAAAGTAGTCTTACCACTCGAGGTAGAACTACCGAGTCTTTGTGTGTCTCTGCAAGGCATTCTTGACGAAGACGCATATTGAGAAGTGTGATTCACAATATTGGAAACCTAGATGAAAAATGACTCAGAGCTGAGCAACATCATTGGGTCTATGCTAACAAGATGTGTTTCCAATACAATAAGAAATTCTACGAATGAGAAATCCAAGTAGGAGACCTTGTATTGAGACTTGATGGCGAATCAAAAAAGGTCGGTGAAGGAAGAAAATTTAGACCAAAATGGTTAGGCCCATACCAGGGTAATGGAAGGCTATAAGAATGGTGCATATCGCTTGTGTACTTTAGAGGGTGAGAAGTTTGGCGAGTCTGTCAACTCACTTCACCTTAAATACTTCTACATATAGTCACTTGTATTTCCACATTGTACATTATTGCATTCATATCACCTTGTCATTAGCATTGTCACCTTGTTGAAATTGTAAACAAGAAACTTAATTTTCAAGTAACTTTTAAAGCTTTCAAACATTGGCAAATATATCAAAACATATCTCTTCAATATTCACTTCACTTCTTCAAACTACTCAATCTACCTCATCATTTTAGTTCATGAGAAAAAATATTGACAGTGATTCTACAAGGACTTGTATACTTAGTTCTCTTCATGGTTTCTTCCAATTCGGTGTTTCTTGCCCATAGTTTCTCTAGAAGCTTCTTGATGATAAATATTTCCCTAAAAATATCTCTCAATGACATAAACATTCTAAACATTTCACCCAAATATTTGTTCACCTATCTCAACCTTCGGTGGCGAGCCCTCACATCCTATTGGTTGCGTGGGGTTAAGTCTATGGGAAAATATTCCCTCCTAAAAGCTCCAAATTCAACTCTTACAAGGAATGTCGAACCAAAAATATGTCCATATGTATATAATATCAAGTTTCTCATGTACAATGCCATCACACTATAGATTAAGCGTGGTAAAAATCCTCTCTGAGCTCAAAATAGAAAAAATAAATATATGTGTGAAAATTTGTCTCAAAGTAATAAAGGATTTAAGCCTATCCCCCTCTTCGATCCCCTGTGAAGGGGCATGACGAGGGCTCCTACTATGAATCTGCGATGAGAATGGCTCGGTGCAACATGAGAGCCTCCATGGGTAGATACGTGCGAATGTTTGTGAGATGGTCGAGGTGAGTGACCAAAAGTGGTAGCTCCATTGCATGAGCGTCCTTGCCACCACCTCTCTCTTTCCTTGTGAATGGAAATATCTATCCTCGGTTAGTCGGCTCCTTTGGGGCATGCCAGCTAGAGAAAACATGTCACTATGCCGAATGGCTAGTACAGGGATGTCTAGAGTCAACAAGTAGCTCCTCTTGAGTCTTCCCCGTAGGAATCACGAACATGTCCAAGTTTTTGTGACGAATAAGGTCTCTTCATCTATCCACATAAGCTGCAAAGTATAAGTAATGTTGAGTTAGAAAACTTGAAAACAATAGAGTAGATAACTAACATCTAGTCTAGGAAGTAAATGTAGGGGAAGGAGTGTTTCACTCACTAGGATCTCTAGGTATCCAACTCAGATCAAGGATTGGTGTTGGTGTAGAAGTTGGTATATGTTCCTCCTCAACTCTAATCTCCTCCTCATGTTATAAGTACACTAATGCATCCTCATCTGTAGGTAGGGCCTCCTTAGTATTTAATGTCTTCTCCTCCATGTTTGCCTTAGCTCTAACGAGTTTTGAGGCCACTCCGGTGGGCTAACACTCAAAGTCTCAATCCTCTCCCTAGCCTAAATTGGTCTCAACCTCCTCCTCCTCCTCACCGTTTGCTAGGTCTACCTCAATTTGGAGCACTGCCTCGGCCTAACTACGCCCTAGCACTTGGATCTGGTGTGGCCTATCATGTACCAATAAGAATCCCAAGAGTAACAACCGTTCACTCTACCGGCCTCTCTAAGCATCTCTACCCTCCAATATGCCTCTATACATTGTAGCCCCACTTTGGGATGGCATCTGCATAACGAGGGCCAAATTATCGAGGTACCTTGAGGATTGGAAAAGTCTCGACTCTCTTGGTCTAGTCAACTAACCTGGATTGTAGTATTGCATGTACTCAAGGTAATGCCCTCCTAACCCCATATGTCGGCCATATTCTCGGTATGGTTGTGTGATCATATCTACTATGGTTAAGTTAGAAACTAAATGATATGGCCCCTCATCGGAGCCATGTCCACCCACCTCGCTTGCTTTCTAATCATATAGGACCTATTATTGCCACTTCCCTTTGGTAGGGGATCATCCTCTCATAAAATTAGGACATAACAAGTGTCGGGTGGCTGAGGGAATTAGCCCCCTGTCTCGACAATCCTTTATAGATCATGATAAGTAGTGCCCAAAATGTCTACTCCCCATGCATAGAACCTGTCATATAACTCTATACTTTGAATGATGGGGGCCCAACAATACAGGAACTTGTCCTCACCTTTATCCCCAATCAAACACAAGGCCAAGATACCAATGATGGACTTGCGTGGAGTAGGGATGGGTATGGAGTCAATTGTAACCAATCTAACACCCTACTTGGCACCAGATTGTGCATATGCATTCCTAGATAAGCATCCCAGTTACGAAGCCTTGGCATGTCGAGTTAGCGCTCGTCGACACTAGCTTCCTTTCGGTGACAGGAACCCCAAGAATCTGATAGGTATCCTCTAAAGTGATAGTCCACTCGAATCTAACTCCGAAACCAAAAGTGTTTGATCTGCATCCCATTAGCTCAGTAGGTCACAAAGTAAGTGACTTATAAGTACAACGAGTCATGTCTACGAGATCCTCCAAATACCAGCCCTCCCTAATAAGTCCCTCTCTTGCTGGGTCAATATCTCCAAGATCTGAGGCAACCAATCATGCTCTTGGGCTCTACTCCATCTAACATATCTTTCCTGCATCCATAAACAACAAGAAAAGAGCAAGTTAGAACCTCTTAGACATATGACAACCTCACAAAAACAACATAAACCTAAGCAAAAACCGAGAAAAAATTTCATACTCGGCCAAAATTATCTTGGCAGGTGGCCTATCACCCTCGGTTGTGCTTTCATCACTTACCTAAGCGGCGATTCGTAAGTTCCGCGATGGTTACACAACCACCACAATGGTTCTGCTTTCAGAAAAATTTGGGTCGTACCCTAAAGGCTTAAAAATAAAAAAATAACAAAAATGTACCAAATTAATTCAAATAAATTACATATCCTACATGGCCCCCTTGTGGTCATTTTCACTATAAAATCATTAAAAATTACCCCTACATCTAGTTTTGATTGATTCCTAAAATTTAGGGCAAAAACAAACAAATGTTAATAAGCGACTTGATCGTGACCCCGATCCACTTTTCCGGCTAGTTACGCTGCCATCATCTCAAAGTGCTCGTTGATTTGGTTGTATTCTCGCGTGAAATGGTTTCAGTTGGTCCAGAGCTCTAAAAATCATTAAGTGGGTAAGTGCAAATGATTTCTATAAATAGTAAAAAGTTTTTATATAGTGTTTTCTAATGTCATTTTGAGTGTGTGTGTGTATATGCGGGGATGGAGCGGCGGCACGGTACATTTCTCATCCCTACTGACATGGTAAGTACTCTTGTAATTTTAATTTAAAATGTTTGATCGATTACATTTTGTACCTACACTTGATTCCCTTTCTTTTGCGGCGGCGAGAAGCTTGGATTGGTGTGACTTCAACACGGGCGAATGAGGTATAATTTCTAACTTTCCCATTTGGGAGCGCCATACTCGGACTTCACGTTTTACGCCCATTCATGGCTAAAATGATTCTTCGAGGGGGAAATATGTACGCACCCAAAATTACACTCTTTACATCGATGGAATGGTAAAAATTCCTTATGATGATAAATTTTATTTCCAAAGTTAATGATGATGTCTAGGTCCCATTTCATTATTTTTAGCATGCCTATGTGACTTATTCTTCTTTACTTCTTAATTCCCTTTCTTTAATTCCTTTCACAAACCCTTTTCATTGCTTTTCCTCGGTGTTTTCCCTTTAAGTTACGTGTAACCGGGTCTACCTAGAGTGGTGGTTACACAACCGCTGCGATGGTTGTGTAATTGCTAGTCTGTGTGGTGACGACGGTCCCATGTGCTTTTATTCCCAATTACGCATATACATGCTTTTGCAAGTTTCTCAACGCCTTTCTCGCACATTTCTCAACCATTTATCTTGATTCTAAGCTTGTTGGATGCATATGAAATTCTTCTTCCTTACTATTCTTAGAAGGTTGACTGCCCCTTCTTAGGATGATCGGCACTTCTTGATTGCTAAGTGTCTGGACCATTTCCATATCATTTTTCTATAAAAACCAAGTTTTTTCTAAAGCATTGGTTGGACATTCTTAATTTTGATTACATCGTTACTTTGCCGAAATCCTACCGAAAAGTACGCAAATAACTTAACGCTTTTATTTGTTTCTCTTATGTTTGCATTTCTTTGCCAATCTACCTGACAACCCGTCTACTTGAACACTCTTACATCTCTTTAATTTTCTTCCACAACCAACACAACTCCCTAGACCAATTGGACTCATCTTTGGAGGAGAAGGCCGGGGATAAAGAAAAGCACAACTACATCTGGACATTGTCACAATTCTACATATCCAGGTTGGGAGTGTAATTCAATTTATTTAAAACTTTCTAATTTAGAGTTTACATTTCTTATCAAATCCATAGTTTGTTTTAAGGAAGTAGAATTGGAAAGCTATTCATTGGTTGTAACTAGATCCTAATAGTATGTCCTTCCAAGCTTATCCTTGTGGATTTTCCTAGGAAAGGATTTGGAGGAACTTCTTGTGCAAAGTATTTCTTCATTTCTTTAGTTAAAATCACATGTAGCTTCCATTTTATTTATCAATTATATTTAACGCGCATGAGAATAAAGCTTCCATTTAAAAAATCCTCCATGTTTATCCCGATGGATCTACAGGAAGAAAAGCTTGAGGAAGCTTTTGTGTCTATGCCTCTTGTTGTGTTTCTTCACAAGTTAGTTTTTTGTGTAATCCATCGTTTCACCGAGGAAGTATCAGGGGAAAAATAAATTACTTCTGATAAGCTTCATTTCTTCCCATGATTCTGAGGTGAGGCATTACAAGAAATAGATAATCCACAATTATAAATTGGAAAAGGTCCGTGTTTAATTAGATTAGGCTTCGCTTTCAGCAACAAAGGAACAACCATATCCGACTATTCCTTCTTTATTTTATTTTAGCATGGAAATAGATTAGATTTAATTTAGAAGTAATTTATATTTATTTCATTTGTCTATATTTAAAAACTTCTTCAAAAATACTAAAAACAAGTAGTTAGTTTATTTTCATGCTTCTTTGATTAAATAGATGCAATCAAATTTAGTAAAATTAAATGGGAGTTAGTCAACTTTATTTAATTTAGATTTGTTTGCTTTATTTATTTAAAGATAGGAACTTAGATGAATTATATTTGGAATGGAAAAAATCCCCTCATTTCCATAGTGGCCTAGGCTACCCGATCTTAGCTTTAGTCCCCTTTGGTTTCTTACGTGATTGTTTGTTTCCTTAGCTACTTACTTTATGACCACATGACCATTCAGGGTCCACGATAACCAAGACGTAGAGTTTTGATGCAACCGTACCACAACCGAACATAGATGCATGTAAACAAGCACATAGACAACAAAGAAAAGATAAAAAGGAAAACCAACCCAATATACACAATAGGTGTAGGCATCATGGTTATAAAGGAACCAAGATGTTATCACACTACTTAAATTGGTCCAAAAATTAAACATCAACAATGCAACACAACATCGAAAAATAATACAATCAACTATTCCCCTAATGTGTGCCATAATGATGATCAAACAGATGCAAATGCCCCAAACACAAAAATCGATGGAATGCGTGGGAATAGGATCAGATTGGAAGAGTAGAGTGATGCTTAGATACTCCTAATGATACTCTTGTGGGATCCATTTTACAAATAATCTGAGAGAAATTTCCCTAGGTGAAGTTATATCACGAAGGAAAAACAATTGTGTATGTGATAGTCGTAAAATTGGAACGATCACAAGGGTAGTAGATAAAGGTATGAATTTATCAAGATTGTGTTGAAATGTTGAAAGATCCACTTCATGGGTTTTCCAATTATAGGATTTATGTGATAAGTGAATGCTTGTTTGAGAAAATTGTTATAATTTTTTTCTTAAATTTTGAATATATGATTTTTTTGAATTTTGCGAGATTTTAGAAACAATTGAAATAAAAATACAAAGCAATGTAAACAATACAAAATAAAAAAGGAAAACACTCCATGGCTTATTTAATAAACCATGAGGAAAACACAACATGTGCAAACGACAAAAAGACACGAAATAAGCATTACAAACAAACCCAATATGAACAAAAAGGAACCACACCAAAGTTATATGTGAACTAAGATGTAAATAAATTTCATGCAATTGGTCTACAACAAAGGTAAACAAAGTACAACAAAATAACAAACTAAAAGAAGTAAAAACATCATCAAAATGTTGGAAAAATACAACAATACAACACAATTTACAATAACGACGTCTAATGACACTTTGAATGTGTTCCACATTGAAGAACTAAACATATATGAATGCCCCAGTGATAGCTTAAAATGCGAGAGGATTGGATCGGGCTAAAGAGTGAAGTACTTCTTAAATACTCCAAAATAATACTCTTTTCGAATCCCATTGAATTTTGATCTGTATTTGATTAAAACTTTGAAATCCAAGTGTGCCCCTTGAAAAGTTATATTGCGAAAGGGTAAATAATTGATTGCCTTGAGCATAGATATACACCACGGGCAAGAAAAGTGATTTAGAGAAAGATGATCATGAGGAGCGGAATGATCATGAGGAGTGTTATTCGAATGGTGAAATTTTTGAACTCTTTGTTATCCGATTCTTTGAAAGTTAGTCGGACATTATCGAATGTTTTGTTTTTGACAATTTTATACTATTTTTGTATTTTGGAACAATTTATATTGTTTTTATGTTTTTGAACAATTTTATATTGTTTTTGAGTTTTGAACATATTTTATATATTTTTGAATTTTGTGAAACATATTTGAATATTTTAAGTTTTTAAACTCGGTAAAAGTACATTGTTTGAATGCATATGCAAACAATTAGAAACATTCCATTCCATGGCGAAATGTAGATGATGTAATGATAGGATGTCTCACTCAATTCATGACTCCACGCAACTAGGAAGATGTGAGGGCTCATCACCGAGATCCAAGAAGGATGTGAAAACAAGGTGAATAGTGATATGAAAGTGAAGATGATGGATGCGAAGACACAAGGTGTAACAATGATCCATGTGAGAAAAATATAACTCATCTCTAGTCAAGATTATTTGACTGATTCCAAGATGATTTCACTTTATAGGTTTTGACTAGACTTAGATCTGTGATGGCCTATTGATTAACAAGATCTAATTGAAGGAATTGTTGTCTCTCTTAACATAAGCAACTTCTTGGGATGTTTTTGATTCAACACTTTAATTCATGTTTCTAAAGGCTTTATTGGTTAATTGTTTTTTTTTTTTTTGAAAAGGACCCCTACATTTTGCCCCATACCACCAGTAAGAGACAAGGGCTCAACTCAACAAGACAAATGCAGGTGAAGTAAGGACATTTGCCTCTGTTCCTAGTCTCATACTATTTGTAAGAAGTATGTGCTTATCACCAAATACATTGAAGGATGAAAGGTGCAATGATTTTATTTTATTTTAATTGTATTTTATGATTGATTTTGCTTTGTTTATTTATAGTGTGTTTGTTGGGAAAGAACATTATTCCCCAAGTCTAGCCACGTGTGACTAGTAGGATCTGAGGTTCAACACCGTAGACTAAGATGGCGTTAAAAAAGGATTGGGTAAAGAAGTTTGTGCTTTCTATTAAAGAGAGAGCTTGTTTGAAAGGAGGATTTTCCATCATAATCTTATAGAAAAAACCGTAGGTAAAAAGATCTGGAATGGTAAAAACCATAAAAGGGATGAGACACATAATGCTAAATAGAAACAAGGTTAACCTATGTCGTGATAGGTGAAGAATGCAAATATATGATAATGTTATGATTAAAATATCTACTAATGGATGAAACTATTAAAATTGTTTGTTAAATGAGTTATACTCAGTGCAAATGACCTTCCGAGTCCGGAGAGAACCCGTGGAAATAGATGTTTCTACTTTTGAATTTTTGATGTTGAAATAGCACTTTAATGATGGGTTTGATACAAATGTTTATTCTCTTTTTACGCTTTTTAATGTGTTTGAAATTTGGCGGATGAGAGTTAGTAATGGAATCATTGGGAGAGAGATCTATGTCGATAAAAGCTGAAAGGTATCGGTTTACAAGACTTAAGCGGACTAGATCCAAGTCAATGGAGTGAATCAAAAGATTCAAGGACTCCATATTTAAGAGACATAGGCGACGAGGTCCAAGTCAATGAGGTGAATTAAAAGATTTGATGAGTCCTGAGGTACGAGACTTGGGTGGATGAGATCCAAGTCAAAGGAGTAGCTAGAAGGATTTTCAATGTATCCATGATTGAAGTAGTCTTGATTTACGAGACTTGGCGGATGAGGTCCAAGTCAAAGGAGAGAATTTTAAGATTCAACGAGTCATGAAGTCATGAAGTACGAGACTTGGGCAGATGGGCTCCAAGTCAAAAAAGAGAATCTAAAGATTCAATGAGTCTTGAAGTACAAGACTTGGATGGACAAGGTCCAAGTTAATAGATATATGATTAGATAAGTCTTCGATTGGATTGGATGACCTATGTGATGTTAGAGGAGGATTGTCAATGTGGGAATATGTTAAGATTCATATTCATTCGTGAGTGGAAGAGTGTGAGGAAAGAAGGATTGATCCTAGATGTACACTCGAGGCTCCTTATACACCATAGAGAGAGAAATAATCAATGTTTCTCCCTTTAGGTTGCATAGTTTGATTTGAAGAAAGATTTGCAATTAAATATTGAAATGGTTGTATAAGGATATTCCTTGGTATACATACCTCATGAGTGTATGCATGCAACTTTCTTGACACATAGGAATCATTGTTAATGCGATGCTTGCAAGATTAGCCATTTGTGCTATATGGACATGGAAGGTTGCATTATTGCAAGTGTCCAAACTTGTTGTGGTTGTGTTTCCACAACAAGGCTGAGATATTAGGCATAAGAGCCAATAGTGAAAGAATATAATCAAGCTCAATAGTGCTTGATGATGGACCCTCTTCTGTAGAGTCTATAGTTATATCAAGGGTTGAAAGGGAGTCTTGAAGTAAGGTCAAGCTCTCATTTGATGTTAGAAGGTTGTTTTCTAAAACAGGTTCAATGTCTATTTGAACAAACATAAGAAAATTTGTAGAAGAGATAAATTAGTTTGGAGGGAGAGATACTTGACCTTGGTTGTGATATTGTTAAATTTCGGTATGTACAAAAAAGTTTTGACAACGCGTAAAATTTCATTTGAAGTTGTGAAGTTTACGAGTCATCGGTTGTGAGATATTCATTGTCAAGCTCTATGAAAATTGGTCAGTCATCAATTAAATCTTGAAAATGATGATAGAGAGGTCTGATGATCAATAAATGGCCTTCCATGTGGTGGTATTCACAATATTTTGATGCATTATACCACATAGGTTTGGGTTCCCCATTAGAAAAGGGTCTTGTAATTGGATATTCAATCATGTTAGCCTTTTCTAATTGATGAAAGGCACTAGATAGACTTTCTTTGAGGGGTGTAAAGTGACGTTAAATTTGTGTAGAGTAATGTTTATGATAAAGGATATGATGGATTTATAATCGATGTTGTTTAAGGGTTCACTAATTTTGGGAGCCTTGCCCTTTGTACCATGGTTAGGTGGTAGGTATCCAACCACTATGTCTCCATTATCAATGAGGTATTGGATGTAGTTGTGAAGTTGTTTGTATTTATCTATTTGATTACCATCAATGTGAAGAAAATCGCAATATGTGTTAGGTTTATACCAATTTTTCTTAGGTTCTCCTTCAGGGAAGGGTTGTGTAATAGGGTAAGTGACCATATTAGCACTTACCAGTTGTTTTAAGACACTTGAAAGATATTCTCCCAAAGACATATATTGTTGTCATTTGTAATCACGAGGAGGAGGAATTTCTCTTTTTGAAATGGTGATGGTTGGTTTATTATTAGTCTGTTTAGATTGATTTTTCACTATGTTGTGCACGTTACGAGTATCCATGACACCGTCATTGACAACGTTACGGTTGTGGTTATCGTATACCTATATTTAATGTGAGAAGTTATAGGGTTGTTATTATTGTTATTGTGATTGTGTCCATGTTCTTTATAATGAGCTTGATCAAACCTTTATAAATGAGGGATTTTTCAATTTGAGTTCCCTTTTCGATAACTTCCTCAAAATTGGTGAGGTAGTGCATCTGTATGTGAAAGGATAACTCATTGTTAAGGGATGGGACAAAGTTACTAACCATATATTTTTAGGGATTGAACATGGGAATCAACTTGTGACTCTTCGCCATCATTATAAGAACTATGCAAAGCTCTTGTTTGGTCATTATTTTACATTACACAAATCCATCATTGTGACTTCAGAATCAAGGTTGAAAGAGAAATGTTTGACAAACTTCTCCGAGAGGTCCGCGAAGGTAGTGATAGATCCATTTGGAAGGTGTAAGAACCAGTCCAAAGCTTGTCCTCCTAGACTTCTAAGAAAGAGGTGCAAGAGAAAGATATCATTATATGCCACTTCTTGGCATGCCATGAAAAATTCTTTAATATGCTCTCTTGGATCGGTTTTTCCCTTATATTTATCAAATTTGGGCATCTCAAAAGATTTTGGAAAGGGTATACGTAAGATGTCCATGTCGAAGGGGTAAGGACACAATTCATCAAAGTTGAATTGTTTGCGTTGTTTTTTCATACCTGAAATAATGTCTTTCATCATTTTCATTCTTGAGAAAATGGTGAATTATGTTGTGGGATAAATGATGAATTATCATTCTTAATATTTTTGTTCTCTTTATATGTCTTAGAATGAGTTTTGAAGGTGTCGTCACTTTTCGTCATACATTTGGTACCTTTGGTATCATTGTTAGTGACTTGAGAGGATAAGAGAGCCAATTGTTTCACCATGGCATTGATTTGATCGATCAAATCTTGGTTGGACTTAAGAACCGAAGCACTAGATTTGCCTTTATTATCAGTGTTGGTTATACTTGGTCCTGCATCATCATGTTTGTTTGACTCATGTGGTGGACCTTTTGGTGATTCATGTCATCCTTGTAAGGTTTTAAAAATATCCTCATCAAAGTCTGAGGGAAATATTGCCCCCATTGCAAGGAGAAGAAGCATAAATTGGTCTTTATTTTGTCGCAAAGTGCCGTTTAAGTAAAGATTTTCAATTTGGTTTTCATCCTCTTCATTGGAACTAATATATAAAGGATTTCTTTCCTCCCATCGAGAGGGACTATAGTCACGGTGTCTTGTTTCCACCACGTTAAAAGAGGGGAGGAATGAAGAGAGGTGTGATAGATCACTCTACCCTTAGCAAAGTGAATGCTAAAATGGAAGAGGGGAAGATGTGTTAGTTGGTTGCTTGCCTCTTAACAAAATGAGAGTTAAGAGAAAATGGGATCAAAGGGGATATATAGGCTCTACTCTTTAACAAAAATAAATATCAAGGGAGAAAAGACTTAACAAGTCAATGAGATCAATTCTTAACAAAATGAGTGATGAAAGTGACGAAAAGGGGGATGAAAGGTTAAATGTGCTCGACTTTTAACAAAAATGAATGTCAAAAGAGAAGAGACTTAACAAGGTGAGTAATCAAATCTTAACAAAATGAGTGTTAAGAGATATGAAAGGGCGTGAAAGGTTAACTCTTAATAAAATGAGTGTTAAGATAAACAAAAGAGTGTGACTTCTCAACACGTAACAAAATGAGTAGTGTTAAGGTATAAGAGGAGATTGAAATGTTAGTTAGAGGAATCTTAACAAAATGAGTGATAAGAAAGATGAAAAGGAATGAAAGGTTTGTAGAATCTTTACAAAGTGAACGTGAAGAGGGAAGAGGTGAGTTTTCTCGACTCTTAACAAAATGAGAGTTAAAAGGGGAGACTTAGAGACACGATAAAAATGATCGAATCTTAACAAGATAAGTGTTAAAAGGAAGACTTGGAAACATGATGAAAACACTCGAATCTTAACAAGATGAGTGTTAAGAAGGAAGATACTTAGAGACACGATGAAAATGCTCAACTCTTAACAAAATGAGTGTTAAAAGAAAGGACTTGGAAAGACGATAAGGGATGCTCAAATCTTGATGAAATAAAATTTAAGAGAGGAGGCTAAACAAAAGAAGGAGGTACTCAAAGAATGACAAAGTGAACGTCAAACAAGAAGTGAAGGAATGATGATGAGAATGTTTGAATCTCACAAAAGTGGATATAAGAGACGAAGGGAAAGAGCATTATTAACGATCTCAAATTAAAGCAAAGTGAATGCTTTAAAAGAGAGGAAGGAAGAGATATTGAAGATGTCGAAAATTCAACAAAGTGAATGTTAAATGTGATGACATAAGAGGGATGAAATGCTTAAAGTTTGACAAGTATAATGTCAAACTTAAGACTTATGATAATGAGGGATCAAGGTGATCACGATGATGCTTGACCATGATAAAAACATGTATCGTGATGGCAAGAGTTAGATGAAGAAGGATGAAAGTGCTTAAGCATGGATACCGATGTCCACAACTCAAGACTTATACTTGTTTACAAAGTGATAATATGGACGAGAGAGAAAATGTGTTTGAGATTAATGGAACAAAAACTTTTAACACGAAAGAAAGATGACAAACGTGAGAAAATAATGTTTGTTTTACGATGTTTTGGCCTCTACCTTAGATTTTTTGGACAAGGCATGGTTTCTAGGTGGTCTCTCATCTAGGTGTCAACATTATATCCGATTGAGTGTGGTACCATTACTAGTTGCTTACTTTACTTTACCCCCTTTGAAACAATGAGCAAAGATCTTACTCAAATGAATTGCCTTTGGGGTCACTAGTCTTGGATATCTCGTGACTCTAATCTCACAAGGCGTACTAGTCACTTGGGATGGGGGTACCCATTTTTTTGCCGATTCCTCAATCTGCTGACTACTTTGGGGTTTCGTGGGTACTCCTCACAATATGGATTAGGCCAAATCACTTCCCACGATTAAACATATCGATTTTAACCTTTCATCCGGACTTGTTCATTCTAATATTGATTTAATATGAGATTGGTTTAACCACCGTTCTTTGACTAAGGAAACCTACGAGTTAGTAACCCGTAGTTAGTAGTTTGATTGGTTTTAGAATGACCTCCTTTAGAGCATGTCATATAAACAAGGATTAGTAAGTTTTTCCCCGAGGTATACAAAGAGAAAACAATGAAAAACAACAAAATCATGTTTATGATTCTTAAGATTACATGCAACAAGTGCAAGAGAAGAGTATACAAGTGAAGTTTGGTGTGATTAGCCTCACAGAGATAAAAAAATGAAAACAAAATGGGAGAAAAATCCTTTACAAAGTGTTAGTTAAGTATCAAAATAGTTAAACGTTTATAAAAAGTCTCTAAAAATGAATGAAATTAGGAAAACGTTTAGTAACCTTGTAAAAGCAAGTTCCACGATTAGTCTACTTTAGTGAAATTACTTGAAAAAATAATGCGAATGGGCCTAATTAAGGTTAAAAACATGATTTAATTAACTAAATTAATTATTTAAACTAATGAATTAAAATAACAAATGAACTAATTAAAAACTAATTAAGCCTTATTTAAAAAATGCCTAACTAAATTAATTAAAAACTATTTAAGTAAATTAGTGTGGAAAGATAAGAATAAAAAAGTTATAATAAAATAAAATAAATTATAAACTAAACCTTAAACTAAAGTGAGTATATAACAACCTAATTCAAATCGTTTAAAAACAAACCTAAACCTAAAAACTAAATGACATGCGAAGAGGAGAAAATCTAAAAAACTAAAAGTTGTAAATATAAAGGGTTCGGTTATGTGTGTTGAATGGCAGCTCGGTGCAAGTTGTGGGCTTGGTGACGCTTGTGAAGGTGGTGCGATGGTCACGGATCGGTGGTTGGGAGGAAAAGGTTTGTAGGTTAGGGTTTGTGTGATGGTAGGGAGTCTTTACATGGTGTAGGTGAGGAGGGCATTGTTGGTCAAACAACAAAGGTTTGGTGGAGAAGCGGAGTTAGACGGAGGTGGGCATGGAGGACTCACAAGTATCTCGTAGCATGGTCATCGGGTTGATAGGGTTTTGGAGACCGTGGGAAGGGAGTGGGGTTGGGCTTGGCTCGGCCGAGTCCTGTGAGTCGAGGCCGGGGTAGAGTAGGATGTAAGGGTAGAGCATTGAGCTTGGGGATGAGCTAGGGAGTGGGATGGGGTTTAGGGAGTAAGGTTAGCTCGGGCATCTTAGGGTGAGCTATGAGGTAGCTCGGTGGCGCCTTGTGAGAGGTGGGGTGGGGGGAACTTTTGAGGTGTTGGGTTGGGGTAGTGAGGGGTGAGGTGTAGCTCGGTAGGATGGATAGTTAGCTCGGCAAAGTTAGCTACCTTCTTTGAGTGGGGGCAAGATAGGAGAGTGAGGTCTTAGCAAGGCTGCAAAAGTATATAAGAGTACTTAGAAATTGTCACCAAATTTAGCGGGAAGGGGGTGTTGCGAGATGAATTTAGCGGGGTTTAGATGGAGATGAGCATGATTTAAATTTAGTTATAACTAAAACCATCACTAAAATAAGTGGGAAAACACTTGAATACCATTTTTTTCTTTTGATTTTGAAATTGATTTTGCTTTCCAATAAAAACACCGCAAACACTATAAGAAGGTTACAAGAACAACAAAACAACAAAGAGACATAGATTTTTATTATGATTTATAGAAATTGTGATTTACGCTTCTCACAGGATCCTAAAAACATAGAAAACAACAAAAAATCTAACCAAATAATGCAAAAGACAAGTGTTAGTAAAATGAAAATCTGCACAACAAGATGAATAAAATATAAAACAAGAATGAATGAAGATGCGTGTGAGTCCCATTGGGTGTACCAAAATGTAAGCACAAAAAAACATGGTTGAAAACGAAGAGATAAGTAGATGCAAACCTACTCCTCCATGTCATACTTGCAAACCTTAATGATAAGGTTGTAAGAAGCTTTAAGCTTGTGTAACATTGTAAATACTTATTGTGGGTGCTCTTGAAAGTGGTCTCCAAATGAGAAAATTACAATGCTACGAACACAAATTTGACTTGGCTATTTCTTCCAATATGTAGATATTGGATAACGAGTTGTTGTCCTCTCAAAATTTCCCCTCTTTTGAAAGTAAAAATTGAAAATTTTGAGTTAACACCCTTTTATGATGTTCTAGTGAAGTGAAAAGTTGAGGAGTTAGTGAAAATTCACATTTTTGGAGTCATTTTGGTGATTTGCGGTCATTAAACATTTTTGTCCCATTTGTCCCAAGTTTTGCTGACCTTCTTCCTGATTGGCCACTTTCCCCGAAAATCTTTTAACTTTCGGTTACGCTGAACTTTTTGGTACATTTATTCCAAGTTCACTCGGGGTTTTGTTCCTAATCACCCGCATCGAGATCCTTCATGTACTTTTCTCCAATCATCCTAAAAGCATATGTGCCTTCTCAGTGCCCACTTTCTCTCGCATCACGTGCATCGACCGAATCCCGTCTTCGTGCCCCTCACGTTTCCAAGTTCCTGAATTGCTCATGCTCTTTTGGCCCGTATTACCCGCACCACCCACGCCACCTCGGGATCGTGTCTTCGTGTCACTCATGTCCCAAATGTACCAAAGACCATCTGGGCTAGTTTTTGCCGCTCTTCCCGATTCTTTCTTTTTTTTGAGTCGGTGCATATGAATTCAATGCGCATTTATGACCTTCTCTCTCCTAAACGGCTATTTAATGGGACTACCCTCTATGCATTTGGCACACTACTCACTTGTTATCATTCGCTTGAATCCCTGCAATTAAGATCATCTGCTTGTGCTCCCATTCCCTTTGCATTTTTCATTGCGGATTCGATCTGTGAAGGTGTTTCTCTATACATTGCAAATATGAAGATTAAATTCCAAGGTCAAGAACACGTTTTGCTGCTTGAGTCCTTTGTTCCCGATATCGGGGATAGTGAGATTCGACACATGAATTTTGGCAATTTTAGAAACAGATTGACTAGCCCTAATCCTTCCCCATGGCGCAAATGATCAATGATAGTGGCCTTGTGTATGCTTTGCGGTTTCCCAATCTTAGTACAATGTGCCGACACCGTGCTCGCCTGTGGGGCTCACTTTAACCCTGACACCAAGGAATTGTCTAATGTGCATGGGGAGCTGATTGCTAAACTAGATGCTACTACCATTGCTTGTTGTGCTACAGATTCCAGAAGTTGAAGACTCCATTGTTATCACTCAGGCTCAAGCTCAGACTCTATTCGAGTAGGACAGTGATAAATATAAGGCGAGGATAGCAAAATCATGGTTGAAGAACCCTAAGAAGGGAGCATCCTGACTTTCCAAGGCATTATTTAGAGCTGATTTCAATGAAGAGTTGTCTGATTTCATTATCCTACTAGCTCGTGTCATGGGACTACCCTCTACCAATGAATTTCACTTTTGGATGTGCCCGCTCATCAACATCGTCTGCGAAGGTAGTCAGAGTATAAATTGGGTAGAAATCATTTGCATGAATTTGACAGAGCAATTGTCCAATGTGCAATAGATTAAGAAGTTCTATATGACTTCCTATCTCATGTATACCCTAGCAGCATCTCGGCAGTGGTTTGGATTCACTTACATAGAGGGTCAGAAGGATGAACCCATTTATGCATATTGCCCTCAATTCACCCTTGAAACTAGTAACCACAACTTCAGGAGGGTGAATGATGCCTTTACCATGTATATTGTGAGGATTTTAGAAAGTGATCTGCCAGGAGATTTTCTGATGAAGCCATGAACCTGATAGCAAAGTATGGAGCCTTCTTCATTCAGTTCAGGAGGTTTTCATATATCAGGTTGGCTGGTTATGAGAACACACCTCTCAAGCTCCCCATGTTTTGTAATGACAAGATGGCTTTGATTGAAGTGTGTAGGCAATTGGATAAATTACATAGAACCTGCAGGGACAAGAAGATCTCTAGTCTGCATTTCCCTATTTCCTTGGGTAACTATACATGTAAAACAACCTTGGATGCTCAAAATATAGAAAGGGCCCTCACTCCCATCACTATTCACTTTTTCAGGCCTAGGACCTGTTTTGATTTGAAGAAGTTCATTGAGCTGAATCTCAGAATTAATTATCATCATAGGTCAGATACTGAGGACTACTGGGCCGATTGTGCAGATGACTTTGAAGCAAGGCGGAGGCACTATGGTAGGTTCTCTCTGCAGCTGATACAGGAGCTCAATCTCTACCAAATTCCTGAAGGGTTCCAAGATGATAATGAAGACTTGTTGTCTTATGAATATGAGACATTGATCAAGCATACTCCTTGGAAGATCTAGACTGGTACAAGAGGGAGAAGGACGACTTGGTTGAAATTTTGGCCCCTGTCCTTGTAAGAACCAAGGTCTGGTTTGATAGAAAAGTTTGAGAGCTTAAGAAGAATCCAAGGTGAATCTTCCTCCAAAGATACTTCAACACCTAGGAAGGAATCACATACACCTAGCTTGGAGGTACCTGCACAAACCCCTCCTCCTTCCTCAAATAAAGAACCTGAATCATCCACTCCTTCTTCTACTCAAGTGTACCAAAAGAAGGTAAAAGAGGTTAAACAAGAGCCAATTGAGGAAGAACCCCTTCTAGGGCATTCAGAACTACCTTCAGGGCCAGAGAATGTTATTGTTCTTAGTGAAAGTGATGATGGTGAGGTACCAGATCCTACAGGAACTTCAGAAGTTACAATAGAAAAAGAGAAGTGCCTAGCACTAAACCTCCAAGTGCCACTGGTTCCTCTGCTCAAGAAGCTCCAGATACCTCACTCACATCTCTACTGGAAGAAATAGTGGTAAATACTTTGAGTGCCATGAGTTCACTTGCTCTTGGATCTCTTGCTCCTCCTTCTTCTTCCTCCACTTTTGCATGGGTGCAACCCTTAGTTAACAATAGGAAGAGAAAACCTTCTTCTCGATTGACAGGGCCAAATTTTGATGTTGTGGCAGCCTTGTTGGGCACTACTCCTCCTGCTCCAGCAAAGAGAGCTAAAACAACTTCAAGGATAGTGACAGATGCTCAGGGCCAACAATTTCTAGAGGTTGCAAAACCTAAGGTTGATAAGGCAGAGCAAGATCTATTAGCCTCTGATCTGGAGCTTTCTAGGATTCCAATGGGAGAATCTACCCCTGAGAGTGAGGTGCATAACCTCCAGGAAATAGTAACCAAGGTTATTGAGAGAGTAGAAAGGGGTAAAAAAACTATAGAACAATTTGGAAGAACAAAATCAAGTTCTTTCTAGCTTCATCAAGTCGTTATTGGCTAAGGACAAGGTTTTGGATCCTACTCCACTGGCTGCCCTTCCGCCCCTATGATTCTTAGTCAAGATGAAGTTCAAAGCATCAAGGATATACACAGGTATTCCACTTATGGGAGGGCTATGGAAGCCATGGTTGATGACATGATCATTGCAGGCTTGAATTTCATTGTAGAGGCCTTCAAACTCAATGAGAAGGTGGCCAACCTGCAACAAAAACTCTCCTCCTCAATTGCAACTATGGACAAAGAGCTGAAGCTTTGGAGTAGTTGCATCATGGATCTTTGCCTGATGGGACAGGCTGATGAAAATATATTGATGGCCAATAAGGTTTTTGATGATGCCAAAGACAACTTGTCAAAGTCATGGGTTTTCAGTGTGGAATGGAAAATAAAAGTTCTGGAAGAAGCCTTGGGAGAGTTGAGAACTAGATTGGTAGAAGGGAGAAGCCTTCAAAACTTGTGTTGTGTCGCCTTCAAAGATATTCACTGTCATCTTCACGATGAAACTTCAGGTGTTCCTTTCTCTCTCCAAGAAATTAAAACTCAGTTCAGGGCATTTGTTAAAGAAAACTTGTTCAAGGAGGAATTGGTTACCAAAGAGAAGATAAAGGAGATTTTCTCTCTTCAATCTACTATTGAAGAGGCTAATAAAGAATATCATGCACATACTGAGTTTGATAAGGACATGGAGAAATGTCTAGGTACTTGGTCTCAAGCCACTACCAACACATCAGTCCCACGAGGCAGAGAGATAGTTGAAGCATTGAAAAGATTCAGGCAACGGATCCTCAAGTCGGTGGGCCCTCCTCAGCAATAAGCGGACATTTTCCCTTCTAGCTTCTCCTCTCCTCCTTTTTCTCAAATCAGGCTCATTGTAATTAATTAAGGATTTTGTGTCAAGCACTTCCTTAATTAACATTTTAGTTAAAAGAAACAGTTACCAAGTGTAACTAATTTGTAAGTTATATAATGGGCTCTCTGCACCATTTTCAGGGGCTGGAACTCTATTTATTTTTGAAAGTGTAAAGGAGTAAAAAGCTATCAATACAAAAAGATCTCTCTTTCTATTTCCATCTAATCTTGTTCTTTCATTGCTACATGTTAAAAGTTATTGAATCATTAGTTTGTTTTACTTCAAGAAACTTTGTATTCTTGTGGATGTCATCTCTAGAACTTTGTGTCTGTGAAATAACATCTTCGGTTTCAAATGAAAATGATTATGTTCTATATGATTCCATTCTGGTATGCGTAAGGAATTATTTTGTTATCTATATTTCTTGAGAGTGTTATTCTACCTCATCCCATCCCTTAATTCTTCTATCTTGTTGTATTGATGACCTGTTATATCAAACACTTTCATGCTATCAGAGTTCCTCATTAAAACTACACGTTGTACATTTATAAATAGGTTTTTTCCTTTAATAAGGGAACCTCTCCCATTAAAGAGGAGGGACTTTCTGTCCCCTAACTGTTTTTTTCAATAAAGTCCTTATTTGACAACCAACAAAAGTTGACAAAGTAAATATACTTGAATACAAGAGAGTAAAGAATATTTTAAATGCTCTTTTATAGAGGATGAGTATTGGTCTTAGAGTAGGGTAAGTGCACCAAGTTTGGGGGCCAAAAGGGGTCTTAAGTGGACACATTTTTCTGAAAAAAAAACTTCAACTTGTACAAGTTTTTCGAAATAGTTACACTCAAAATTGGAAGATGTTGTAGAAATATGAATCGTAAAATTTTGAGTCTAGTTTCTAAGATACTAAATTTTATTGAAAACGGATAAGTTTAAGTGGGTCAAACAACTAAAATACCAACAAATGCTCTTGTTTTTGTTAAAAAACATAATAGAGTGACTTTCGTGCCCCCACCATTTTTGAGCACCATTTAGTATTTTTGAAAACCCTTTAGTAGAAAGATATCTATGAGCATCTAGTTTGGGCTCCATTTTTTTAGATTTTTATAACGAATATTTTTTTATTTATGATTTTTCTAGTACAAAAATTTTATGTTTTGAAAAATAACGGAGCTTCGACCGTGCCCCCTAACTACCTCAAAAATATTGAAAATTAGATTTTTTTAATATGTATAGAATTATACCTAGTTTGGGCTAGTATATTTTTTTTTAAAATTTCGATCACCCAAAAAAAAATACACCATGAAAGATAGACATATTTACACTTCAAAAATAGCTATAAAAGGCATAGTTAGAAAATAAATAATATGGAAACCTTATATTAGTTAGAAAATTTGAAAAATTATATTTTTAGAAAGAAGAAACTTTGCTCTATGTCGTGGTATATTTTTTAAAAATGGATCGATTGTTTTATTTTGATTTATCATAGAGGAAGTGACATTTTTACATTTTCTTGCAAAAACACGTTGTTTGTTGTGTTTGTACAGGTCCATGCCTCAGGCTTGGGGATCCAAACCGGATCCCAAGCCTTGAGGCATGGCTTGGAAAAAGAGAAAATACAAAACGCGTACGTGTTTTTATTTGTTTATATATTGTGGCCCCCAATGTCCCTTTCATCTCTTTCATGGGAATTCTGTAAACATTTTGTTTTGTCTGCAATTTTCTCTACATTCTTGCATGATTTTTTAGTAGTTCATTTTGTCCCCTACCCCACTAGTTGATTTTTTCTAATCATGGGCGATAAATGTCAAGCTAAGGACAAGAGGAAAGTCAAGAACAAGACACCAGAGAACAATTGGAAGAGAAGAGAATAAAGAAATTGAAGAGAATGCAAAAACTTCGAGCAGGGAAAGGTACATCCACTATATCAAATGTAGCTAATGTATTAGAAAATGGGGATGAAATACATAATGAAAATGTAGAGAATAATGATTTTGCAATGAATAATGATTTTGAATTGAATGATAATGTTGGTATGGATGAAGAAATTGATATGAATCCAATTGTTGAACCCTTACCTGAGAATCCAAATGTTAACCCCGAAATTTGTATGAAAACATTGAATGAAGAAAATAACCTTGTAAACGAATCTTCACCTCTAAGAACACCTCCTTCCATTTTGCGAAGAAAACCAATTCACTTAATTGAAATTGATGAAAACATTATAAAACCAATTCCTAACAAAATGTCTGAAAAGAAATGTGAGAAGAAAAGCTAGTGAATTTGGGATAATTACTTTGAGAATTTAAATGACACACAAAGATGTCAATTATTTGTTACATTGATGAAATTAATTAAGATGAGACCTATAATGAAGACCTTGGGGTTAAGAACATCTAATGTTGTTGATCAAAATGCGTCAATTGTTGAAAACATACATAAAACATACCAAACTGTAGGTGGCAAAAGACGCACCAAAGATAGTAATGCTACACAACGTGCACTTACTAATTGTATAGTAAGTGATAAAACAATTAATAAACACTTGATTAGAAAAACAAGCAGTGCTTTGAAGCTAAACAAAAAATACTAATGAAAGCAATAGAGAGACATAAACATCTTGAGTTAGTCAATAATATTGACTATTGGACTTTCTCTAGCAAACTTCCACGAAAAGACAAGAATACATCTGATATTCTAAAAGAATTAATTACAAGATTTTGGAATGAGAACACAAGGGTTTCACCGAATAGAAGAGATACGGTAAAAAGAAGAATAGGTTCTCGTAATCGTGAATTGTGTGTAAAACATTTCTTAGATATAACTCAAACAAATTGTTCTCTAAGTTTAAGAATGAAAATCCACAAATTAACATTAGCCAAAGATTCTTTGAAATGACTAAACCCTTTTATGTGAAAATTAATCACTCACGTACCACTTGTTGTTGTAGGCATCGTGTTGAATTTTCAATGCATTATGATGTTTTTGTTAAATACATCTTGTTTTGCATACTGACATCATGTTGTAGGAGTGTGGATTAAATGTCCCACTAAAATCTTCAAGGGAATTTATTCGACAATATTTTGTGAAAAATCAACAAGACAATTTTTTTATAACAAAGCATGTTTGGATGGAATGTGCAATGTATGTGGTGGCTTGCCAAATCTGAAAAGTTGTATCCATGAGGAGATTACATATTCAATAGGAAAAGAATTGGTTGATTTCACCAAATATAAATCGGTGGCATATCAATTAAAAGATGGAAAAGAATCTAAGAGGTGTGAGCTTGTGAGAAAATAATTACCATATCAGAATATATGGTCAAATTTAGAGAGAAATTTTTTTATGAGTATGCAAGGCACACACATAGAGCTCGATGGTTGGATGAACAATTCAAGTTAAGCAAGGACACATTCCCACTTGGTACTATTGTTTCAGTAGTTGACTTCGTAGAGAATTACACATTGCAGCCATAAATGGAGGTTCAGTCTCAATATTATAACTCAGTGCAAGTTTCTATTTTCGTGCATATAACATTCATGCACTCTCTTGAAAGCACTGAGCAAGATCGAAAAATATTAAGAGAGTATCATTTCTACATCAATGATGATCGGACACATTCTATAGAATATGTACAAGGGTGTTTCTAGGTGTTTTATGCAAACTTGAATGAGAGGAACATTAGTTTCATCAACATTACATTTGGTCGGACAACTGCACATCACAATTCAAGAATGCACTGGATGTTTTATTGGCTAAGCAAGATGCACAAAGAAACACATGTACAACATATCTGGAGAGTTTTTACAAAGGTAGGGCATGAAAAAGGAGAGCATGATGGTGTAGGAGCATGTGTGAAAATAACACTTGCAAGAGAAGAGTTAAAGTTTAAGGATGGTGCTAAATTTACAGATGCAAAAAACATTGTTGATTGGTGTGTCAAGAATATGGGCCATGAATCTCAAGAGAGATCAACGGTTCATAGATATTTTGGTTGATAGAGGAACAACATCTGACAAACTTTGAAGATTGTATGATAGTTGCAGGATCAAGTGATATGCACTCATTCCGTAGTTCAGATGCAAATGCTTGGACTATTTATACTAGGTGCATGACATGTTTTTGTATATCATGCATTGATTTTGCATGGAATGAATGTGAGTCACAACAATGGGTGGATGAATGGACTTGTAGACCTCTAATTCCACTTAACACACATCAAGTTCCACAGTATTACAACTTGCAGGGTCTTCAGATCAAATGACAACATCACTTGACTTTGACCAAGTCTCTGATTTAGTACAATAAGGTACATACATATATGTACATGTCATGTTTTAGATTTATAAATTATTAAATTGTCAACTCTTAATGTATTTTTAAATTGATTGAACAATTTTACTTTGTGATACATAGGGCACATTTTTGCAGTTATTGCGATGGAATTTAACGAAGAGGGAATAGACTACTTCTTGTCTCGTTGTGTAGAGGGGATTTTTTTACTTCCACAGTCATTGATGGTGAAGACCTTGAGTATCCCACTGGGTCAGTGGTAGTCACTGGAACTTGGCTTCAAATATCCTATCAAAAATCAAACATTTGGTTCTTTGAAGACTATGAAGTACATTGGAAGATACCTCACTATTCACATTTGGTCGTTGCAAAAATATTAAATTGATCAAATATCAAGGTCTGCCATCAAATAATAATCAGTGGAAGGTTCGTGAAATAGATCATGAAGCAATTCTTCCTACTGTCAAGAATAGAGTTGATCCTTGCGGTTCATTGGATTGAATTTGCAAAGGTATGTTCTTTATGAATTTAATTTGAATATTTAATTAAATGATTTTGTTTAAATTTTGTATGATTTAAAATTCCATTTAATTGCTTACTAACATGTTTATGTAAATTAGTGGTGCCAAAAAAGCTTCCACCTTCACGTGGTTGGCACTTTGTCAAGAGAAATTATTATTCTCGAAGCCAAGTGAAGCTAAGGGAAATTAAATATTAGAAAGAAACAATAAACAAAAATTCTCATTTCACCACCTATATTGTAAAAATATCTTATTAAAATTCTCATTTCACCACCTATATTGTATGAACCACCTATATTATTTAGGTGATTGACAATGGACAATCTTATATTGACTCGGACTGCAAAGATGCTTAGCGTGGTTGCAAAAAGTAGGACAATGAGAGAACCGAATGGAGATGGGTAAAATCACGAGAGGCTTTCATAGAGGCCCCAACATGGAGGTATCAATTTGACGATATACATTTTTAAGTGCCACGGAGTTTGAGAAATCACCGTCGAAGATATAGCGTGTTTTGGCCTCGGGGCTCTTGGGGACTACGCCGGACAAGGTAGCCCAAAAAGCATGGGTAGTGTAGGGAACCAAAACAAAGCCTCCACTAGCATTCATCTGGACACCCTGATGTGTTAGCGTAGTTGGTTTGGTCCCACGAGCTTCCGTTTGTAAACTATAGCGTATGGCGGCTCGTATTGACTTAGACTACGGTATTTCGTGCCTTTGCAAATAGTAGGACATCGAGAGAACCGAAATGGAGATGGAGAAAACCATGAGAGGCTTTCGTAAAGGGCGCCGACGTGGAGGTCTCATATCTAACGAGACATCTCTAGGTTCCATGGAGTCTGAGAAATCACCCGTCGAAGATATAATGTGTTTTAGCCTTAGGGTTGTTAAGGGATTACGCTCGGATGAGGTAGCCCAAAATCACGGGTAGAGTAGGGAACCAAAAAACACCTCCACTAGTGTTCACTGGCCACCCCGACATGTTGACGTAGTTGGTTTTGTCCCACGAGCTTCCATTTACAAACTATAGCATCTCAATGACCATACACTAACTCGGGTGAATGCTAGTGGAGGCTTTGTTTGGTTCCCTACGCTACCCGTGTAATTGGGCTACCTTGTTCGGCATAGTCCTTTAAGAGGCCTAAGGCCAAAACACGCTATATCTTCGACGGGTGATTTCTCAGACTCCATGACACCTAGAGATGTCTCGTCGATCGAGACCTCCATGTTGAAGCCCTCTGAAAGCCTCTCTGGTTTCTCCATCTCCATTTGGTTATCTCACTATCATATTGTTTGGCAAACGTGCAAAATATTGCGATCTAAGTCGGTGTAGGGCTCCCGAGGCACTGTAGTTTGCAAATGGAAGCTCATGGGACCGAACCATCTATGCCAACACATCGGGGTGGCCAGTGAATGCTAGTGGAGGCTTTGTTTTGGTTCCCTACGCTACCCGTGCTTTTGGGCTACCTCATCCGGGCGTAGTCCCTTAAGAACCATGGGGCCAAAACATGCTATATCTTCGACGGGTGATTTCTCAAACTCCGTGGCACCTAGAGACATCTCGTTACATTTGAGACCTCCATATCGGGGCCCTCTACAAAATTCTATCTCGGTTTTATCCATCTCCATTCGGTTTTCTCGCTGTCCTATTGTTTGCAAACACACGAAATAGTGTAGTCTTAGTCGTCGTGTAAGGTTGCTAGATGTTGTATTTTGCAAACGGTAGCTTATGGGACCGAACCAACTACACCAACATATCGGGGTGGCCAGGGGAATTCTATTGGAGGCTTTGTTTTGGTTCCCTATGCTCCCCGTGCTTTCGGGCTACCTTGTTTGGGCGTAGTCTCTTAAGAGCCCTGAGACCAAAACACATTATATCTTTGACATGTGATTTCTCGGACTCCGTGGCACATAGAGACTTCTGGTCAGATCCAAAACCTCCATGTTGAAGCCCTATACGAAACCCTCTCTTAGTTTTCTCCATCTCCATTTGATTCTCTCGTTGTCTTATTATTTGTAAACACGTTAAATACTACGATGTCTGAGTCGATGTAGGGCTCCCAGAGCCAGTAGTTTGCAAACAGAAGCTCATGGGACCGAACCAACTACGCCAACATGTCATGGTGGCTAGGTGAACGCTAGTGGAGGATTTTTTTGGTTCCCTACACTACCCATGCTTTCGGGCTACCTCGTTTGGGCATAGTCCCTTAAGAGCCACTGAATGACTATATTGGCTTAAGAATGAATTTGATAGGGGTATGTCTAAGAACACATGGGAGTTATCAATCGCCTAGTAAATCTTTCTTATTTAGTTCTGGATGGGAGTCAACTGGCCTACGGCTTAGTGACCTTCCATTCATTGATAATTTATGCTATGATAAACCCATGGATGCTTTCAAAAGTACCTTCAAAAGGATAGGGGTAGTCATCAAGCCTAGTGAAGGGTGTGATGTGATTTCTAAATAACTTGAAATACCTACAAATTTAAAGGTAATAACATGAATTGGACATGATTAGACAATCAAGAATCATTGAGTGTCTAAATCAGAATGTCATTGCATCTGGAGACATTCTCAAGCATTGGAGTAATGTATATGGAGAGACATTCTCAAAATATCAACAGATGAAAGGCATCAAATTGTGATGACTCTCGGGTGTTTTAACAGGGGAGAAGACTAAGAAGCATAGAAGAATGTAGTAAGTGCATGATAAGATAGGAACCAATACAAAGAGACCATGAGCAAGAAGAAGCGCAAGTAAGATAAATACACATATACACATTGATAAATTGAATGAATAATTACTCAAACTATGTAACTCTTTATATACATACATTATATAAATATTGATTTCCAAATTTTGATGCATATTATACATTGAAAATGCTAGTACATGTACATCACCAATAAATGAAAAAATAATCCATAATGTCTTAAATATTGTCAAGTGCACATCATATTAGTTTCATGCGAAAATAATCTCAGAAATGTAAGGTCTCATACAAAATTATCAAGTTCCAAATAGTATTTTAATGTGTATAATAAATACAAAAATGCCCAAATAGGTCATATACCATCAAGTTCAAATGCCATATAGGCATACATATAATGCCATGCACATAGGCATACAAAAACAATGTCATGTAAGACATATATATTTCCTACTCATCAAAATCTATCCCTCTCTTGGCCTTGCTCGAAGAAGGCCCTCCCTTAGATGAAGATGGAGATCTATGAGATGACTTTGGATCATCTGAGCCCATGCTTCAAGTCCTCTTCCATTGAATACTCACTGTAATGCAAAAATGCAATGTTTTTTTGTCAAAACTTAATTTATATATGTTTTCAACATGTATTTAAGACCATCTTTAGAATGAAAGTATTTACATAAATACACAAACTTACCATGAAGTTGTCGATCATGCCAATTTGCATCTCACGCTCGGATGAGTCATCGGGAGCTCTGCCGCAATACGAATGGGGTACAAAGACGATGATGAGATGGAGGAGTCCATGCCCTCAAGTCAAAATGGAGGGGTTGAAGTTCCCTACATACACATAAGATCAAAAAATATAACATCGAATTAGCAAAAATAGAACTAAGTACATGTATGTACATAATGACAATATTTTAACTAATTTTATCAATATAGAACTATTGTTTTTACCCCACGCCACGTGAATCAAATGAACATGTCTGCTACTTATTGTAGGTAACTCCTGCATATACACAATGAAGGACATTATTAACATAATTTAATAATTATATAATGAAAGACATTACTAACATGTAATTTAACATAATATGAATTACATGAGAAATTTAACAAAATTTACGTGTTGTTTGAATACCTCGGTGTGTTCTTTTGCACAAATGAACCCCAGTGTGAACACCTTTATCTACTTGTCGTAGAGATGGTGGGGTGTCTAGTGAAGTCAACATCTTTATCAAAAATGTATATCACATGAGTTAGATGGACATACAAGAACATACATATATTTGACTTCAAAACTAATTTATATGTATATATATATATATATATATATATATATATATATATATATATATATATATATATATATATATATACACACACACATGTATGTGAAAATTTTACATAATTAACATTCTAAATTACCTCTGTGAATGTATGTGTATGCATGGTGCTCACTGCACTTGTGGTCGGGATGAAGATGCGCCTCCCACGTGCTTTGTAATATCAATGCATATACATGTACAAATACAATTATTTCAAAAATTTAACATATATAAGTAAATCAAGTACTCCAAACTTTTTGTAACACACATAACAAAACATAACAAATTTACTTGTGAAGGTGATGCCGATGAATGTAATCCAAATGTCTCACTCAAAAGGACATCTGACATAGTGACATTATCGTGTGCACCCCTAGCACCAGGTGCACCAAAATCAGTACGCATGAAAGTATCGTCCTCCTCGAGCCCCAAACATATGCTACCACATGACGAGCAAAGATGTGGCCTCATGCTAGTACTCCTTGAGGGAATACTCTATGTACCTCCATGAGCATCTGGCTTAGAAATCTCCCTCGTATGTCGAACAAGGGTCGCAGATAGCCCCTGAAGCACATGGAGTGTATCAATCTCTCTGTCTCCTTCACTGCTTGAGGGACAATCTCAGGGTGAGGGGCTTACGTGCGGGAATCTACCTGCTTAAATAGGTACATGTTGTGCACCTGTCGATCTGTGTAGATCCTTTTCCTCGGCCTTGGAAATCTCGAAAATCAAAATAATTTGGGATCTCGTTGAGGATAAACTCGCAATAGAGTTTCCTCAAAAAGTATAGTGGCACCTCGTTGTTATTACAAGGTGGAAAATTAAACACCATCCACCATCGGTCCCAAAAATTATTTTTAATCAAATTATTATTGCACCAATGGATGGGAAACCATTTACATGACAACGAAACAGGAAAATTAGTGCGGGGTCCGTGAATAAGGCGCATATGAGGTCTTTTGAAATTTCTTTTTCTTTACATCCACATATGACAATTTGTTGGAATAATAAACCCTATAACCCTCTCTGTAAGTTGTCCAATGATCAATTTTCCCTGTTTGCCACATCAACTTGAACAAGTAATGCCTCTAATGTGTTTGCAAGAGAGGCACGGTGGGGGTTTGTAGATTGTGAATCCCTCATTGTTTTGATTAAATCCTCAATTTCAATTTTATTTTCAACTATGTGGGCTACTAAATCTTCTTGACTACTTGGGGATGTTGAGCAATTGTGGGAGTGTTGGGAGGGATGACAGGAATAACAGGGTTTGGTTGTGGTTGATTCCCTTGACCTCTAACTATAACAATAAAAAATATGTATTCAATTCAAATTTTAATCTATAATTATCATATTTCAATGCAATTTTGAGAAAAGAATTGTGCTTACCTCTTCTCTGTGGCACCATCGTCGATTCAGATCTTCCCGGCAATCCAAAAACAATCATTTGAGCTTGAGATCCAATTGAATGAAAAAATGTGAGGGCACGGTTAAGCTCTAAAACTCGCGTTTGAGGGAGATAAAATGATAGAGGATCGAGGCCTTTTTTTCTTCTTTATAGTAGGCATAACGCGTATGCGTTATAACGTGTACACGTTATAACATGTACACATTATGCCTTGGTAAATCCCAAACCTGACAATTTAAAACGTGATCACGTTATAATAGAAGGCGTACACATTTTACTTTTTTCAGGTTTTGTCCGCTTTTGGCCTCCCAAACTTCGTGCACTTACCCAATAATTAATGTGGTTGAATGAAAATTATAAAATAGCGATTGAGGGAGGTCAAACAATTTGAATGAATTTATTCCCATGAGGGGTAGTAAATAAATTAAGTTGCGAAGTTGCATCTAGAAAGGTGGTTGTGCGTGTAATTTAATTTCCCCCACCTTTCTAGGATTCTAGAAGTGCAATTGATTTGGATTGGTGAAGTGGAGTCCAAGTGGAGTTAACTAGGATAGTGAAGTGGAAGTTGACTAGGAAAATAGGTGTATTTTACTAATTAGGTAACTAATTTAATTAGCTATAATGTGCAAGATAATTAATTAATCATTTATTTAATAAATGATAATTAAGCTAACTAAAGTATGTTAGAGACTAATTTAATTAATCCCAACAAGGTGTAATGTGCATGATTAATTAATTTGATTAATCAATCGTAAAAGGGTATGAACTAGGATGTGAATTGGTAACAAGTGTGTGATTTTGTGGTGTCATAGTCTTATTAGTGCTAGGTAGATTTTATATGTCGTTGAAAGTTTTAGACTAAATTTGATAGGTTGGTCTAGTTTTTTTTTTTTTAGGGTGATGAATTTGGAAATATATTTATGATGAAATAAGTATTGAGTAACATGAGTCAACTTAATCAAAACAATATCGAGCATAACAATAAATTTGTCTCACATCTTTTTTTATCTATGTGGAGGGGTCTCTTAATTAGCATTATTAACTTGTTCTTCATTTCTATGGTGTCAATAATTGGGCCTTACACAATTGAAAGAAATAGTAAATGTTGAGAAAATATGGAAAAAGGGCTTTGTTATGTATTTTACATCAAGACACCATACTGGAGGTAGCTCTAAACGTAAACCCATGTCATTCAACACATTGGACCTCAACATTTTCTATTTGTAATGCTTTAGCCATTGTGTTTTGCGGATAGCTAAAGCCCACACCATTTAGAAAGCAATTAAGTTGTGCGTATTAGGGGAAACACAAAACATCTGGTAAACTCTTCTTTTGATAGTAATAAAAGGGTTGAGAGTTAATTTTGTGAAACAATGGAAATAGAAAGGAGGGGATATCTGCAATTGACCTTTAAGTCATCGAATGCGAGAAGTAACTATAAAAATAAGTCATATTGATAATAAAATATTTTATGTGTCAACGAACCAATAATCTGAAACAATCAAATCGTAAGTCAATTTTGAAAAGCGATTTGATCATTACTATCACTACATTGTATTAAGAATCGATACAAATGATGGTCTTATGCGATCGAAATGATATTTCTACAAAAACTCTCTCTAAATTACTCTAATGAAAAGTCCTTATATATACTGAATTTGCTAATGTTTCTTTGAATAGGAAGATTGATCACTTTTATTAGTTGATTAATGGATTGACAAATTCAAATTTTTACTAAATTTAATTACGAGGTGTTTGTCTCTCTCTCTCTCTCTATATATATATATATATATATATATGCATGTATGTATGTATGTATGTATGTATGTATGTATGTATGTATATAAATTTTTAATCTAGAAAGATAAATTTACCTTTTTTTCCAAACCAGGAGTTTTTCTCCTGGATTATGTAAACTATAATTTGAATATCTACATGTATATAGTGATGTCTAATTTCCACGAATTTTTGTGATGATCATTTTTCTTTCAATATGTCATGTTACTTGCCCTTTGAGTGGTTGCATGAAGACACTATTTTGTCATGTGTGAAGTGTAGTGTTCTTAAAAATGAAAGAAAGGAATATATTAGTCAAAACTCAAGGAATTTAGTAAACCACACAAACTATTCTTCTACATCTAACACATCTTTAGGCTTCAGGTGTTAAACAACTTGAACATCTTCTCCATTACAAATACCACTTAGAAATAGATCTTAATAGTTTAAGTGAAAATTTATTGGCTTTAAGAGCCTAGTATTTTTGTCAAACGATGATTGCTTTCGATAATTTTGCCAACCCCACATCTACATCAATAATAATCATCATAGTTTAACTATCGACCTCGATGACTAAGACCACCATGCAATTGTGTACAAAAATAACTCGTCAAAAATTAAATTGTGCATCAATAAGTATCCCATCACATTTTTATCATTTACACCAACACTCAAATAAATTCTCGAACCACCATGTTATGATGAAAGAATCAGTTAAAAATAAAATAAAAATGGGGAGTAGAATGAATATAGAAAACAAAATATAAACCAAAAAAAATTAAAAATGAGAAGTGTTAAAAACAAGGTCTTGAGCTTTCTCTCACATTTTACACGATGAAGATAATATCCACATCCATGTGAGGATAAACACACATGAAGGAACGTGACACCCAAAAATTAGATGTGAAAAATATGGAGACACGTCAACCTCTTCCCAACCAATCGAGCCACGTGGTAGAAAATTTTTCCAAACCGGACGTCTTTACACACTATCTAAAAATAAAAATGGTTCTCTATGGTGCCACTTGGGTTGAACCTAATAATGCGGCTTACATTTTCATCTCGCCCTGGATACACGTTGTCTATTCAAACGCCCCATCATACATGGTGTGCGGGTTTATCCACCATAGACCTAGAGTATATGCTTTGGGAACATCAATGAAGCCTTAATAGATAACAATGTTTGCAATTTTCTCTTGGAATAATCTTGTAGCATATTTTGTGGTTCTCCCATCATCGATGGTTCCTTTTGCAAACCGCACTCATTGTTGTGTTGATATAGATGTCTTACGGAAAATATGTGGAAAAATGTTTTCAAGATCCGCCACCTTTGTTTAGCCTCACCACTATTAGTTTACGCCTTCACAAATTGTTGCACCACTATGGATTTTGCTAGCTATAGGTAAAACTCACGGTGAAATATGGTGTAACAAGATGTGTGTATAAGACCTCATGCTTTTTTGGTTACTTTCCCCTTGAGGATAAATTAATCCTTTGATGCGTCTCGCTCAGCTCATTCACCGTGGATTTGCAATCAATTTTGTCAATATAGATTACTACCATTTGCGCATTTTCCGGGCCAAGAAATCCTCCAATAATTTTGTTTCTCACAAAGGTTATAGTGATATTTTTGGTGTTCATCCCTCCGGTGACTCTCGAACTAACATAGCTAAGATATATCATCTCCTTGGTCGATAAACTGATCGAAGACATTAAAGAGTGAAATTTTCCAAACCTCATTGCCATGGAAAAGACGTTGTAGAAAGTTTCGGGATGGGAAAATATGCCGGTGGGAAGATGGGAAAAATGGTGGAAATTGTGATTGGTCTTTATAAACTTTACAAAAATGTTATTATTTCGGGTAGGCATCGGTGATGTAGTCTGCAGAGAGAAATCAAGTTGTATGATGTAAATTGTTGAGAATGTGCGGTTGTTGGATGGTTGACCAAGAGCTATAGTAGTAGGTCGCCTCCATCCACTATAAGGAATGCTTGTTTGTGTAAAAATAAATTGTTACGAAAATCACATAACTAAACGATTCTGATAAGAAAGGCCCCAACAGAGACCAAACGCGATTTGGTGTTTTGATGAGGATTTACATTATTCTCTTCTTCTTCTTTTTTGGGTATTTGGGAGGAGCAACAAATACCCACTCAGTGAGAGTTTTGAAGAGTGAAGCTCCAATACAGTGCGAGTATCACCAATGTAGGGAAAATTGTAAGACCCCCTCCTATCTATAACCTTTTCCATAGGTAACACATTCTTCATTGATTTAGCCTTCACATGCGTGAGCTTTATTTCTCCCAACCGTAATTAATGCCTAGTTGTTGATAGTTGTCCCCTTCTTTCTTATTCCTTGATTTTAATAACTATTAAGCATGTGTTTTAGACCTCTTTGTTGTTGGTTTTCCTCCACACCTCCAATGCTTTAGGTTGCTTACATTCTTGGGCCACATCACTTCCCCTTGTGTACTTCCTTTTGTGCACTTTCCTTTCCCCATAACTCCTTGTAAAGCTAAAATTCTTCTTTCAAAGATTCCCCTATCTTCCAACGTGCTCCACTTATCCCTCGATCATTTCTTTTGAAGTATTTTCTTATTTCACATGCGACTTTGTTTCCATGTTCTTTTTCTCTTCTATTTTCCCAAGAGGGGTATCTATTACATTCATGCACATTCCTTGGCTTGGATTCTCTTATCTATCATCAACTTTCCCTCAACACAAAGCGTTGTGTGGTTCTCTGCATGCTTCAAGTTGTTACTTGTGAATATTTTTATAAATCATATATTTAGAGCTAAACGAAACAAAACCATGCATAACAAAATGCGTGAATTCCATGCACTTATTTTGAAGAAAAGATACTAACACTAATTATTCAAATAACAACTAATCTAATTATTCAAATAACTACGGCCCATCAATTGGCATTCCCTAGTTGGAGAAATTGCTACTATCTCATAGGGACTTAGCCAATGTGTTTTTAACTTTCTGGATGACATGTAAATTTTGAATCATACGATAAAAATTTCGCACCCACTTTAAGAGTCGTATTCTTGAGACGACGATCATGTCATGCCTTTTGTCTTGCTTTATCAATATTTTGTGTCCATCGGGTTTGTAACCTTGTTTCATCCTATTGTAACAATTTTGTTAAATGTTCAATAATCGAATCTTCATCATCTAGGTTTGTAATTCTCATACATCATAGTGATGGTTTCATGAATCGATTGGTAACACTGCTTATGTTCCATATACAAGTTGAAATGGAGTTGTTTTATTTAGTCACTTGTATGTAGTTACGTATGTCCAAAGTATTGTTGAATCCTTTTTATCCCAATCTTTGCGGTGACATCACAATTTTTTGTTAAAGTGCGACTATATAATTTATTGAAAGCTTTAATTGTTCCATTATCTTGTGGATGATATGGTGTTGTTTTATGGTGCACGACTATAAACTCTTGTAACAAAATCCTTATAGTATCATTCAAAAAGTGTGTTCCTCTATCACTTGTTAATCTCAATGGACATCCAAAATGGCTAATTATATTTTCCCAAAGGAACCTTGTTGTGGTTGTTGATGTACAATATTTTATCGTAGCGACCTCTACCCATCTTGTTGGATTGTTTGTTGTGGTGATTATATAACGTGCTTTAGCTCTTGGCCTTGATAGGATTGATTGGCCCCACAAATTCAATCACCCATTTTACAAATGGTTCTTGTGTTATTATTGGTATTAGAGGCATTTCATCACGCTTTTTAGGTTTTTCAACACGTTTGTATTGGTCGTATGCTTTGGTAGATTTAAACAAACTTTGCCACCATAGCCTTGCGGTAAGAATTTTCTATGCGGAAGCATCTCTAACGTAATGACCCCTAAAATCCCTTCATGTGCTTCAAAGAGAATATCTTCCCTCTCATGATCCATAATAGATTTCCTTAAAATATCATCACACTCTATCTTGTGAATTTGGTCACATATTAAGCTGGTAAGGTGTAGCTTTAACATTTAGTTTCTTGTTTTGACTTGTTGTATAATTCTTCGTTGCTGACTCCATGTTGCTTTGAAAGTGAATTATGTCTTCCATTCATCAAAATTACTTTTTATTGGGAAAAATTGTGCATCTTACATTCCTTCTTCTATTGGTTCTGCCTTTTCTCTTGTTTCTATGCGCGATAAATGATTAGGTCTTGCATTATTTTTTCCTAGCTTCATAATCACCAAAAGTTCAAATTCTTGGAAGAGTATAATCCATCTACATATCCTCGCATGCAATACTATTTTATCAACCAAGTGTTTCGATCCATGTGATCTGTAAAGAACAAAAATGGGGTTTCCGACAAATAGTGTCTAAACTTTTATAACACATAAACCATTGACAATCCTTCTCTTTCAATGGTGATATAGTTTTTCTGTGCTGCGTTAATTTTTTAATTACAAAGTAAATGGAATGGTCCATAGTTCCTTCTCCTAGTTGTGCTAAGATTTCTCTAACAACAATTTCTAATGCATCGACATGCACATGAAAGGGCATACTCTAGTCTGGGAATTGTATTATGGAGGCTTGTGTCAATTACTCCTTTAGTTGTTCAAACGTTCTTTCTTGTTATGCATGACCCACTCAAACTCTTATGTTTTACATAGTAGTTTCTCCAAAGGCACTATAATTTTGGTATAATATTTTATAAATTTATTATAATATCCTTAATGTCTAAGGAATGTGGGGAATTTTCTTTGTGTTCGTGGTGGATCAAGATGAAGTATGACTATGATTTTTAGTTGGATCCACTAACAAACCATCATTACAGATTATATTCCCTAACAAGGTACCAAAAGGTGTTATGAAAATATTTTTTTAGGTTTAATGAGATTTACATTTTTTGCGGTGCTCAAACATTAGTTTCAAGTTATCACAATGATCCCATACTAGCCCATACACCTTTGCCCATCATCCAAGTATACTTGAATAAACTTTAGGATGAAATCTTCAAAAGTGGTTACAACGATCTGTGAGAAAATTACGGGCACATTTTTAGTCTAAATGACATTGATGTATATGTAAATTATCCCCATTCAATCTCAAAAATTTTCTTTGCTCTATCTTCATCTGCAATCTTGACTTGATGATATCTGGAGAATCCATTTGTGAAGGTATATATTTCCCTTCTCGCGACCCATTCTAAAATTTCTTCGGTGAAAGGCATAAGAAATGGGTCAATTAGACACATATAGTTTTGGGCTCAATAGTCCACACAAATTCATATCGTCCATTTTTATTTATGCTTATCATCATTGGACTCACCCATTCTAACTTGTCCATAAATATAATTACTCCTACGACTAGCATGTTATCAATTTCTTGTTTGACTTTTGCGCATAAATTGGGATTCATCCGGTATGGTCACTTTACGAATGGTTTTTACCCTTCAATTAATTATTTTTGCATTGTTCCTAGAGATGGGTGTAACCCCTTCATTTCATGGCAACCTCTTAGGAATATATCCTCATACGCTGCAAGAGTTCAACATTTTTGTGATTTCTTGTCCACTCTAGTAGTCGCCAATTGTTTCCAATCTGGGTTCATCTTCACTTGCCTATGTTGATTTGTATGGCTTTAAATTGTTCATTTTGTGGTCAAATTATAGGTTATTTCTTGTTTATAACCTTTATGGATCTATACGAGATATCTATATTCAAGTGTTGGTTATTTTCTTCATCTTCTACTCATCACACAACTTTTTGCTTACCTTTGAGTGTCCAATTTCACTTTTCCCATATCTCATAGTATTCCTCATTTGAATTGATATTCACATATTTCTCCTTGAATGTTTGTGTGAGTCTGAGCCCCTTCTCTTTATGTAGTGACAAGAAACTTTCTTCCTCGATGGCATCATCTCTAAATATTGTTGTTTTGACACACTTAAGGGGTTATTTTTGTTAAAGGATCGAAGAATTATAAGAGAAAGTATGTATAAACCCATCTTGTATTTTAGCCCAAGACATTGTTTCTTAGCACAACTCGCATCCAACGTACCATGTGTGTGCCCATACATGTAAGATATGATAAAATATGTGGGTCCATATCTCTATCTTAATTTTTTTCAATAGTTGTCCATAACTCCACACACTTTTGAAGGTATTCCTTATGTCCAGTGACTCCATTATAGCTTGGATATATTTTCACTTCATTATTTCTCTCAAACTGACATGCGCATAGCTTCTTGTACCTCTACCCATGTTGTCAAATTTATCCTATGTGTTGCTCACCATCTTGTTGTGGCCCTCTTTAAAAAGTATATTAAGCAATTAAGTTGTGCCCTTTCGGGTTGTATATAGACTTCCATTTCTTTGATGAAATCCCGTACATTTTCACTTCCACCGAAAGTTGGCGGGTGTTGCGTATTTTCCTTATCTTCCCAATATTTCTACCAATACACTTAGGCATTTGGATAATTGCCAAAATTTGTGTGCTTTTAATCATATCAATTCCCATGCTATCAGTTCATATGAACCATGTGCCCAATTATCACAAGCTACACTTGTTGTATCAGACAACAACTAGTTATCACCCCAGATTATTTCACCTTGTAACATGGGTTCATAGTTTTCCAACTCTATAGCTCAAATGCATTGTAGATGCGGTCTAGATTTTCATAGTCTTCTACATTCTTAGCATACGGTGTGTTCTACTTTGGATCCATTAGGAATATTACGTATTGGGTTCCATTTTCAAAGCTAACATACCTTTTCTTGAATTTTAAGTTGGAATTATTTGCTTGCACGAAGGAAAACCTAGTAATCTTTGGAAAACTTTCCACTTCTGCTAGGGGTATTACTTCAAAGTCTATGTAGAAATTTATTCCTATTATGCTAATAATGACATTATTTAGTACCCCAATAGGAACTACACATGTCTTGTTTTCCATAAATAATACATATAGAGATATATGCAATGTTGGTCAACCTATTTTATTCCAAGCATCCATAGTGAGAATATTAATTTCCACACTGTGTCTACCAATATGTCATTGATGTTTCATCTATCTATGAAAACATCAATAAATATTTCCATATCAAATCCTTTCATTTTTACTTGACTTGAAATTTTACTTGTGTTTTTCCCAATTGCTTCCCAAGTGCCATATTATGTATTTTATGCGACAACCATTAGCTTAAAGTAATGACAATATCCCCTTTATGCACAACAATCTATAGACCTCTTGAAATTCAATTTTACTCACCATATCTTCCTCGGAATATTTAAGTCTTTCATTCCACAACCTTGCTTCTTCTTTGAGAAATTCTATCTCTCATTGAAGCTCTCAATCTGCAAGTCCTTTGCCTCTTGAAGATTGTCTTTTTGTTTACTTGCATCTAGATATGGTTTTCCAATGTTAATCTTTGTTGGCTTAATTTTGTTCAAAGACAATCCTTACGCATGTAGTAGCGGCTCATGTTATTATATGTACCTTAGCGGAAGGTTCCTTTATTGGCATAGTTCTAGGCTTAGTGTCATCCACCATATTCCATACAATTTTGATCATTCATATGCCTTTTCTTTTGTTCCCTTCATGAGCACATATAAATATGGAAAATATTCTACCTTATGGCATTAGTAGTCCACCACAAACCATTACACGTGTTGTGTCTAATGTATCTCATATGAAAGTTTGGAAATAAGTGTCTTGAAGCAAACATTATAAGCATCAAACTCTCCATTAGTTCTTACTTGATTTTTTGAAGGATGATATACGTTTTTTTCAAACTTTGGTATATAAAAATGTTTTAAGAAGGCTGCTTTCAATTGGTCATAGTCCACCTCAGCTGCAATGGATCATGTTTTTATACCAAGTACGGGTGTTATCAAGAAATGTTGTTACAAACTAACTTGTTTTCCATTCTAACAAAGTTATCCCCTTTGCGCACCAAATTAGTTCACACATGTGAACATGTTTAGTTGTGTTTTCAACAACATGGTATTGCGATAAGTGCAAGGAAATCTCGTAAAAGATATTAGGAGCTACCACTTATTTCACAATGGTCACAACTATGGCTTGGATTGGAGCATTGGTTGTTGGGATGACATCGTTACTCCAACTTCCACTAGTAGTTGATGGATTATTCCGAATGACCTAATGTATTAGTGTATTTCATTACACACCTATTGGTTTCGGTGTTGTTATATTGGCACTCATCATGCAAAATATTTGTGCTTTCGGAAGATTCAAATTGAACTATATTTTCTTTGGTGTTGGTTGTAGTGATTGTAGTACATACGGGAAGCTGCTACTCAAAGTCTCTTTCTCCTTAGCTTTTTGATTTCATCATCACTATTGCTTTCAATTATTACTTGTTCTCATGTATTAGTTGGCCCAGTTAGATGAGCAGACATAATAGGTTGGATCAAGATACCATCAGCATTATACTTCCCTTATTCACCCTCTGGATTTATTGTCATCTCTTGGTGCATCATTACTTCTTCTTTGGAGCTCATTGTCCTTGCTTCCTTCTCCCTGCCTTAACCATTATTTTTGGTCATCCCCACATTACAGGAGTTGATACTCTTGGATGTAATTTTTCTCTAATGCCTTGCATCTCTATTCTTTAAATCCCATCCTCCTCAAGGTGCACTCATATGAGGAATCCATGGCTTAGTCTCGATATCTCTCAACACAAGTGGAATTATTCCATAATTCCTTAGTTCCCCGACACTTTTCCTTATAGAAAAACATTAAAGCGGTGAATGAAGGCCCATGAGGAACGTTCCTAGTTCCACTTGTTCTTTGAAACATCACTTGGGCGAATTGGGAGTTGGTTTTTTTGGCATAACTTTTGATCCAAAGCTCCAAATTAAACAAAAAGGTGCCATCGGAACCATCTCATCTAGAGATTCATTTTGGTGTTAAGAAATGCATAAAATGATGTAGTTTTGGGGTGAAAAAGGAAAACATGTGTTTGGAGGTGGAAAGACACAGTCCAAGCAATTCAACCAACCAAATCTAATGATGAATGGTGCCCATACTTTGTCCTGAAGGTAAAATTACATGGGGTGGCTTTGTGATGGTTCCCATATGTGTTTACCAAGAGTTATTGCATGTTGTTGGTGTTTGGATCAAAAGTGACAAATCTCCCTTTCTTTCCCCCTATTTTCTCTCTGTCTTTCTCTATATATTTGCAAAATCATTGATTGTAAAGGGTTTGACACTTCAAAATGCAAGGGAACCATGCCAAAATGGTCGCATAAGTGTTTTTGAATTACGGACCTTATTTTAGTCTCTATAGATGCATTTTCTACCTTCTATCACTATAAAAATGGTTTGTGCATACTCTTTTGGTAATAAAATCTTATTTTGTGGCTATTTCTCTGCCCTAGTTTGATGTTTATTACATTTTTTCCTCTTTATTTGTTGTGATATGTTGTGTATGTGTTTCCCATTTGTAGATTTCCATTTTGTTGTATTTTGTGTGATAAATAGAAGGTAAGATGCAATTTTGTTATATGGCACATGAGCCTTCCCTCTCCTTCTCCATTTCCTTCTCATTTTTCCCTCATGGAGAGTGTCTATCCCCCTTTTCTTGGTGTTATCACCTCTATTTTAGCTTAGTTTTTCAAGTTTTCCCCCTCTCTCTCCATGGTTACTTAGATGTGTTAGAACAAGCTTAACTTAGATGTAGTTTTAGTGTTAGCATTAGGAAATAGGTAGAGGAATCAAACTTCTCTAGAGGTTTGTCTCAAGATTGCAAGGTCCCACACTTGGAGACAATCCCATGTTACCCAAAAGTATGGATTTTCCATGATCAAATATTAGGGTGCTATTTTTATGTGATAATAGTTTTGGTACACTTGGTGGGATCACACTAAAGTTTTTATCATCATTTCACCAAGTTTTATGTGTGTTTGGTGATATTCCATCCTTGAAGGCTTCAAATCAACATATATAGCAATTCCATTGGTCCAAAAACCCATTTTCTCAAACAACAGACCACTTTCCATCATTTTAGTCCTCTTTTCCATGAAGTTGTGCAATCATGACTTCATTTCCTCATTGGAACCCTTAGTTTCAAGAGTAGTATCAGTCCCCTCCATCTCCAACTTATCAAAACTACCTTCCAAATCATTTTTATGAGGCAAATCATCATAAATATGTGTATGACCCAATTCCCAATGATCCATATGGTTATCCATTTAACCATAATGTTGCTCAAGATCAGGGGTATGCTAATTTTGGGGGAATTTTCATAGGTGGAGATGATATTCAAGTCAAGGATTAAAGGATAAAGGCATGCATGGTGAAAATATTGGATACATGTCAGATGAAGGCAAGTCAAATTGGTTTTAGGCAGCCCTAAGGACCGGTCCTATGCCAAATTGTTTCACCCTTGACAGTTGGATTTTATGGCTGAGTTGTTTCCTCAAATATCAATGTGGGTTGAGTTAATGAAGGCTCACTAATCTAGCTGTAGGGAACCCTATCAATGGGGAAATCCTTCACTACCATCACATATCCCTCCCATTCCCTCTTTCCATCCTACACAACTTAAGTCCAAGATTCAACTTCATGGTTTCCTCAAGGCTTCACTTATTGATTACCCTCTTCCATAGGCAAATATTGCACTTCCTACATCATTTGAACCTTTGCAAACTCAACCAAGAAATCAACATCTCCCTCACTTCATAGAATTATATTTATGTGTGCCTCATTTTCAAGAAGAACCATTTTTAAACTATGAAGCACTTTGAAAATTAACCATCAAACTGAGTGCCCAACTACTTGGTTTCTTGATTACCCATTCCTTCACAAATAAGATGTTGAACCTTCCATGACAAAAGGGGTTATTCTACATCCTTGTATATAGGAATATAAAAATGTGTCCCTCAATTTGGGAAGGAACCAAATAGAGAAGAAACAATTCAGAGGTTCAAGAACTGGAGCCAAGGGTTTTAGGCCGAGGAGGATCATCACCAAGAAGCTATCAGTCACTCCCTTGCAAACACATCAAAATCAGTTAAGGTGAGTTTCATTTTTGTTAATCATGATATCTCTATTGAAGAATGGACTGATTCTAATATGATATTGGAAGGATTTCCCCAAAAATTTGAAGAGCATCTTGTTATTTCCCTTAAATAACCTAAATTGGAGGAGGATAAATTAGGCACTGAGACTTTGAATGTAGATGAGATCATAGAGAGATTTTTTCTCTCTTTTGATGGTGAGACTGCAGACCTTTCTTTTCCTTCATCCTTAGCAAAATCAGATGTTGATCAATCATTTCCCTCATTCAAAGAATTAACTAAGGAAGAGATCATAAATGAAGATCAGTTTGATCTTCATATGGAGAAGGTAGAGGTTCCAATTTAGCAAAATGTTTTAATCGAATGCAATAATCCTCATTTCTTTGCATGCCTAGAACTTGCTGCAATTTTGAGGAACATTACAATGAGGCAAAGGATGAAGATGAAGAGGATGGCAAGGCAAATGCGGAAACATAATTGTTTACACAAGAAGTAGAAGAACAAAACTTGAATTAGCTTGTAAACATACTTCATGATGGAATGGAGGGTGAGTTTGACATGTCATACTTCTTGCTCAAGAATGAGGAATTCCTTTCCAAATCAAAAATCATAATGGAGGAGGAAGAGTTACAAGAAGGAGAAAAATGGAGCACGAGATCAAATTACAAACATACTTCTTGATGAAATAAATGGCAAGTTTTGTTGGGTTTATAATATTAAGCGGGAAACTGCTTATTTAATAAACCCATCAAATAATGTATGTTTTTGGTTTATAGCTTATATCTAAAATATAAGCATGATAGATCCCAAAGCGGGTCAAATTTAAGATTGGATCATGGCCATCCGCCTTGTATATAACTAGGTGATCTCATTAGAAATCGGTAACACGGTGTGTGGCATATAAATGTGAGTTATATGAGTGAGCAAATTATAGATACATGAGACAAATGTTGAAAAACACATGAGCGAATGTATGAAGTTTCTTGTAATCACTTCTTGAAGGTGTAAGCTGCAATTAAATTTTTGAAATAGAGGGAGTTCTTAGTGAAATAGAATTCTCAATAAAGATGAGTGATTTTAGTGGGTTTTATACCTTCCAAGGTTTTCCCACTTATATCTTGTGTCATAATGTTCATTTACTTTCTATTTATGGTATTTAAATTTTGTAATCTACATTATAAAATATCTTAATCTATGATTTTAATTACTACACTACACTTCATAAACTATAGTCTTCGGTAAATTGTATTTTGGATTTTTAATTTGCAACATTATTCATCCGTGAAATTTACTAACATGGCATCATAGCTTGTGTTTATGCATGTGCATGATAGATTTGGATGTTTTTGATTTATATGTGTGAAGAAACTTAAAGTTTTTCAAATATGTGAAACCCTAGCTTGCTTTGCGGCTTGCTTCATGTTTATCAGGTTCAAAACTCCAATTTCCACAAAAACAATGTTAAATCAGTTTAGGAAGATTAGATATTGTTTGTGCATGTGTTTATATCCTCCACAACCATTTTTGTGCCTAGATCTACATTTTTAAACATCTCGTGACTTTCCTCATGTTTACTAGGCCTTCGTGGAAATTTATAATTCCTTTGTAGATTTTCCAGTCTTCTACGACTTATTTAAATTTTTCATGCCTTTAATAGTTTTTATAGCATTTATGTGACTTATTTGAATATTTTGTGCTTTTTTAGTCATCTGCAATCTTCCTGGACTTCTCCAAGCTTTATGTGGATTTTTTCACTTGTGTGGCTTGCCTCGGTCTTATGTGGCTTCTCAAGTGTTGCACAAATTTCCTTAGTATTATGAAGCCTACATTTCCTTGTTACGTGGATTTTCTTATTATGTGGCTTTTTACCTTCTTTTTGCACATTTAATTTGTCTCGTAGCTTCATTTTATTTGTTATGTGGACCCCTGTGTTATGTAACTTTCTCATTTGTATTACGCGAACTTTTTTTTTCATGTGCATTCTTTTGTTTTGTGGCTTGACTTCCTTTGCTCCACATTTTTATCTCTTTGCTCAGCAAAATTGTCTTTGATTGTGCGGACTCCATTTGTTTTGCGGTTGTTGACCTAAGTATTCCACGGAACACTAAGATTTCAAAAATCTACGAACACAATTTCTTTGTTCCACGGCTTTCAAAATTTGAATTTTTTATAACTTTTCTCTATTGTATTACGGCCTTCCATGACTAGTTATTTGTATTTTGGGCCTTCCTTCTTAGTTCTAATACCTTGTTTGGGTGTTTTCATTGAGTTAAAAGCTAATTTATTTAAGTTGTAGTTTGTTTCGTGTATTTTTTAGAGATCTCAGTAACTTTTAAAAACTACTTTAACACTCTGTTTTTCAAATTTTGCTAAGTTTTCCTTAAAAATGGATAGTTCTAGTTTTCCATGGATAAATCTTAGCTTTTAAATGAAACTAATTACAGTATTTGGAGAATTAGGATTAAGGCTATCCTTATGGCTAGAAAGCTATGGGATTTAGTTAGGTGTCTTTGAGAAGAAACCCATTGGGAGACAAGCTAATCCTAAGAACTTAAGTGTTTTCTCTCAAAAATCCCAAGAGGTTATGTCCATCTTATTGTAAAAGTATCAAAGATGAGTTCTTGTTGCATATTGGACATATGGAATCTCTAGTTGATACATAGGATTAATTACAAACTATGCATGAGGGTAGTCACCTCTCTAAGATAATTAAGTTAATCATGGAATTATTTACAACCCCTATGAAAGCTGATGAAAAGGTTGTTAATTACCTAGCTAAAATTAAGGATATTAAAGCTCAATTATATGGATGTAATTGTGAATTGTTTCATGATAAGTTTCTTTACTTTATTATTCAAATTAACATTCATGAAAATTTTATAAACTTCATCTCTATTCTAAATTCTAAATATCAAAATGAAGATGATCTACCTGATTTAGACACATTGTCTTCTCTCCTTATTCAAGAAGAGAGTTTCATGAAGAAATTTGACTCAAAATAGAATGTCTCTCAGGAATTGTTCTTGAAGTGCGGGATTAGAGTTAAAGTAATATAATGAACAAAATAATAGTTATTATTTATTAATATCCAACACAATAAAAATTTATAGGGAGAGGATCTCCTTAAACAAATGATTCTTATGAAACCTCCACGAACAAATCAAAATAAAGTTAGGCGGACTATTTCAACCACCAAAACAATATATGTACACACTAACAAATATATGCCTCAAATGATAATTCCTTACATTCCCTCCTTAGTGCGAACATGGTAGAAAAACATCCACATACTCATCTACAAAATTATTACCCCTATGATGCGGGTGCATTAGTATTTGGTCATGAAGGTGGTCATGTTTTGGGATGAGGTCTAGGTTGTTTTAGGAACAAGTGTTATCATTTTCCCTCTCCAAACTTAGTATTCAAATAGTAAAATTTGAAAATGTTGTGTGTAAAAGCCTAAATAAGGCCTATTTATGCATGAGAAGGCCAAAGTATGTAAATATGACTTGGAGATCTTGTCTTTATGTGGAACTAAGTCAGATAAGCGAGATTTATAGTTGTTAGGGTGTTTACTTAAGCTAGAGTTCAGTTAGCTAATTTGAAGGATAATTGAGTAAAGCTAGGAGGAGTGTGGTTTGAAGTTCCAAAATAGGATTTTGATCTTAATATGAATAATCCTCATGTGGCAATATGTAACGTAGGCTAATAAAGTATGAATGGACTAGTATTGAAGGTTAGAGATGACTTTATAGTGTCTTGTGTTAGTTATTATATGTTTCCTCCATGCATGTATTAGAACCTTGTCTTAGACCAAGACCTTAAAACGTATAGTCCCCTTAAAAGGAGTATTTAGAACTTTGTTATTACATGGGTGGGTTGACAAAGGTGATTCAATGAAACATGAATTTTTGTGGCCCTTGAAACACATTTATCGACTCGAACATTGGATTTAAGCTCTTGGGCTCATTTTAGGAATCAAACCATTAAAAGATATTGAGCCAAATTACATGAATTTTGAGGGAATGTCTGCTGATGGTATTCTCGAGGAGTGCAAAGTTTGGAGGCCTAATTCACATGTGTGAAGAAATTATAGGTAAGTTTACGGTTTGATTATAACTGGTGCTACAGTTAAGAGAAATCAAGTGCATGCATGGGTGAAAGAGTGAATCAATCTGTAATTTTCATCATGGAGAATGTTGGAGGTATTAAGAAGGTGTTTCAATCATCCCTCAGGTGAGATTTGATCTAGGAACCTCACTGTTATACTTGCAGGCTTGCAAGAGACCTAATTAGGCCTAAACAAACCCTAGGACAGGTTGGAGAAGTATTATTCGTACATAAAACAACATATAGTGATTTTTAGGTATATGCCAGCATACCCATAAAAAGTACTTAGATCATGATTTAGTTTGGAGGGTTGCTTCAGAGAATATTGAGATCTAACTCAATTTGCATAGTTGGAAGGTTACTAGGAAATTGGGTCTAAGGAGAACAAATATACTGGTAAGAATGAACATAGGAGTAATGAAGGTTTCCTTCCTTGTAACAAGTCTACCTAGATGTTCTCAACCTATTGAGAGTGGTCTCAGATAGTAGATACAATGTTTAGGGGTTTTGACCTAATAGACCTAAGCATGGTGGTGTCTAGACAAGGGAACAAATAAGGTGATCAATGAAGTATGTGCATGAAGGGTTCATGTTGATGTAGGGCAGCGGAATATTATGTTTAAGAAAGGGTTTTAGAATAGGGAAATTGATATTCTTGTATCAAGGTATGTATTTCTATGTATGCTTATATCTAGAATGAAGTATGTAGCGGGGCAAGAATGGGTGAAGACAATATAAACAAGGGCGGTATTGTCCTGATGGTGGAATGTTCGGGAGCAGGGTATTAGGAAGATGGAACTACTATGGAGAGCCTCTATACACTTTGAATTTAAGCACATGCATGAGCAAGGTGGAGTGTGAAGATGAGATGTGTGTTAGAGTGGATTGAATTTTGAGAAGGTGCAATGGATAGAATTAGAGAGGGATACAAGTCCGAAGCCAAAGAAACAGGTAAGGGATATGATGATTTCATGTTGAAATAACAAAGCAAATTAGAGGCCATAGAATAAGTATAGATCAGAGTGGAGTAGCTCTTTTGAAGAGATAAACAAGGACTGATATTTCACCGTGTCAAATCAAGAAGGTATAAATTTCATGTTTGGTTTCCATAGTTTCTTGATTATATTTACAAGGTGAATATATTACTTATGAATTCAATCAATAATCAAACCAAGTAGAGCATCTAAATAGATCCTTAGAGCAAGGGGTGATTGAATGGTACCATGCAAGCTTAAGGAAGTTGTGATCTACATTGTTATAACCAAGAGAACTTAGAAGACCCGTTGCACCACCCTATGAAACATGTCCTACAATGTGACTCATGATCTTGATCAAAAGAAAGGCTCTCTCCTTCCATGGTTTTAAACAGACTTACCACAAACCTTGACATGAACAAGCCCCATCAACTGTCCACCTTGTGTGGTTTTCTAGATCATCCCACAAACCCTTTCAAGATCCATGAATTGACTTACTCCATTGATTTTGTTTACCACTATGCTTTTACATCAGGGAAGTATATAGGAATCACAACTCGCTTATTACAAAACTACACAATATACAAGAAAGAGATTTCACATTACTTCCTATAAGAATCACAATGTTCTTAATTGCATCCACTATTATCGATCACTACCACTCAATCTTGAATAACATAGGAAACTGCCACTACCACTGGAAGCTTCCTTTGACTTTAGTCATTTTAGGTGCAAAATGGAAATGGAACATTGGTGTCATGTTCCCCCACAATGTGAAATTTCCACACATGAACACTGAGAAGAAAATTGTATTGAAGACATATAATTGGATCTTGCTAGTTAGATCTTGTTGCACATGGTCACCATTGCAAGTGAACGTATTCACAAGAAGACCATCTTCCAATGAAGTACGAAAGTCAGAGGATCACTGAAAGTCATCTGCACTCTAACATAACTCTTTTTCTAGCATCCAAAACCATACAAAATAGGAACACTGAAAAATTCACAACAAAATGTGTCAATAAACCTTGATGCGACCTCTTTGTAGGTGACTCGACGAGAGTTCTCCGATCAACATCCAACCTCTAATGCCTATAGCCTTCATTAATGATGCTACTATGTCAGCAAAATGTGACCATGAAGCTCAAAAACATGCCTTAAATATATGTCGCACTCCACCAAATGCATCCGTAGGGCAATTTTTTTCTTTAGATTTTTACAATGACTGACTCTTGACAACAAAAGACATTTGACTTACTTTACGACATATTTTTTTGACAATACTATTATGACAAAGACAATTTTAACAACTGCCTCTATTTTGATAATTATGAGACCTTGACTCTTTTATGGACAAAGATATCTAAGACACATATAAATGATACTTTTAATGACAAAAATAAGGTGAATACTTTTATCAAAAATATAATTTTGACACTTTTTACACTTGACATACACAAGAATATTCTTTAACACTAAAATAATAGGAACCTAAAACCTTAAATACTGAAACATTAAAACAAAAAACAAATACTTATCATTATTCCATGATTAATACCCTATGGAGACATGAAAGCTATCAACTATAAGATGCACATGACTTACACGGTGATCGATCAACAAGTGTATATAATACATGACAGATTTGCACACAATATAATAAATTTACGAAGATTTTTCCAGACATGTTGATGCATATGAAGAAATACGTTATCTTCAACCAACAATTCATCAATCCTCCATCACTTGCAGTCAAAAATCCTAGTGGCGAAGGCATTCCTATCCTTCGAGTGTGTGTTTGCATTGACAAAAATTTCCCTTCTATAATTTCTTGAATCTCAAAAGAGGCATCAAACTATGTGACTTGATGACCTGTTACATGACCCTTGGCATAACTCTCATAGTTTCTAAGCTCATAACAATGAATTCCAACTATGATCAGGAACAACTGTACGCATTCAACAATCCAAAATGATCGTATAGTCATCAATTGATGCCAAGTGTAAATGATTCGATCTCTTCAGGTATTATTGTCAGCCAATATATACTATATAGCATTGTTCTCCTTCCAATGTCTTCTAGCCGCTCATGATACTCTCAAAAAGCAAAACAAATACATTGAAATTCTAATATGCTCTCTACAGACTATTCATACGAAATAACTCGGAAATGAAAAGATACACTTGCATTTGGGGCAAGAATACCGATTTGGTATTGCCCCTATTTTCCTTATAATTTTCTATGACATGGAAATATCAAACAAATCTGATACCAGATGAAGTGCATGATCAAAGTTAGGTAATAAAATGAATAGAATAATAGTTCTTATTAATTAATCTCCAACAAAATACAAATTTATAGGGAGAGGATATCCTTAAACTAAGGAGTCCTATGAAACCTCCACAAATAACTCAAACTAAAGTTAGGCGGACTATTTCAACCACAAAAACAAAAAATGTATGCACTAACAAATCCTTTTAAAAATCAATATATTAGTAATAAAAATAAAAATCAAACTTTAGATTGAAGTTTAAAGTAAAGTTTGATGGCACTTGTAACAATTATGGTAAATTTGGTCATAAAGCAGTTGATTTTCATGCTAACATGTCTCATAAAAATCCTAAGAATAAGAACAACAACAATAAAAAGAAGAAGAACAATAAAAATCAGATTCATACTAACAACCAAGCCAATAATGTTGAGCAATCTATTACTCTTTATACTTGCCCTTTCAGCCTCCAATGACAATGAATGGATCCTAGATAGTGGTGCATCTAGACACATGACATATATACATGATATTCTTCATGATGTAGTTGAATGTCATGAAAATATTTATCTAGGAGATAACTCTATCATCAAGTCTGAATGTTGTGGCAATGTTAAGTTAGAAAATGGAATCATTAGAAATGTGCTATTTGTTCCTAACTTAAAGAAGAACATTTTATCTTGTTCACAATTAACTAAAGTTGACTATAAAGTTGTGTTATTATAAGATAAATGGTATGTTAAAAATGAGCTTGGTAAAGTAATTGTTGTTGGTTTACAAAAGAATGGACTATATTTTTGATGGATTTGTTTGTTGAATCTTGTCTTTCCACTTCTTTTTGTAATATTGTTTAATTATGGCATGAAAGGCTTGGGCATGTAAACTTTAAGAGTTTGTATGAGATGTCTTGCCTTAACCTTGTTGTAGGTCTTCCTAAGATAAAATCATATCATGAATCTTGTGAAAGTTTCTTGCATGGTAAACAACATGTACAACCATTTCATAAACACCATGAGTCTAATTCCTCTTGCTTGCTTGAGTTAATTCATAGTGATGTTATAGGTCCTTTGGAAGTACCTTCTCTTGGTGGTGCTTTATATGTTGTTAGTTTTATTGATGATTTCTCAAGAATGACTTGGTCTTATTACATTAGAAAAAGTTTGATGTCTTATCTAAGTTTCAAGAGTTTAAAGCCCTTGTTGAAAATATGACTAAGTTAAAAATTAATACAATCACAACCGGTAATAGAGATGATTATGTTAATAAGAATTTCAATGAGTTTTTGTATCTAATGGAATTCAAAGGGAGCTAACAACTCCTTATTCTCCTAATACAAAATGGCATAGCTGAAAGAAAGAATAAAACAATCTTAGAAATGGTTAGGACCATGCTTCATGCTTCTAATGTGCCTAAATTTCTATGGGCTAAAGCTATGAACATTGTTGTTCATATCATTAATAGAGTTCCCACAAAATATTTACATCAAACCACACCTCATGAAGTATGGACTAAGCAAAAACCTGATATCTCTTATTTAAAGATATTTGGCAGCCCTACTTCTCTTCTTATTCCTAAAGTTAAAAGACAAAAGCTTGATCCTACCTCTTACTCTTGCATTTTTGTTGGGTATGACAGTCAAACAAAAGGATTAAGATTCTATGATCCAGTTAAGCATGTGATTGTAGAAAATAGGAATGTGCATGTTCTTGAGAAACCTTTTTGTAAATCTACCACTCTTCCCTCTTCTGAGTTTCCTAAGTCTAAAATTGATTTTCTAAATGATAATCCTTGCTTAGACAATATGGAAACTGATTTGTAAGAGACTAATCATCCTTCTTCTGATATGATGGATGTAGACATTGAGGGGGATTCTTCTCAATCTAGGATTCCTAAATGGGCCAAAAATTTGGTTTCAAATCTCAACTTTGTGATTTGAGAAAGATGACCCATAGTCAACATTCTTATCATGCCTTATCAACTATTTATGAGGTTGAACCTCAATATTTTGAAGAAGACAACCTAGATGAAAGATGGATTACAACTATGGAAGTGAATACAATGCTCTAATCAAGAATCAAACTTGGGAATTAGTCCCTCTTCCTCCTAAAAGAAGCATTGTAGGCTCTAGATGGTTGTATAAAATCAAATATAACTCTGTTGGTAAGATTGATAAATTCAAGGCTAGATTAGTTTCTAGAGGGTTTACTCAAAAACCTGGTTTGGATTATGTTGAAACCTTTGCTCCTGTTGCCAAAATGAGCACTATTAGAATTCTTCTAGCTTTAGTTGCTCAACATGGTTGGGAGATTCACCAAATGGATGTTAAAAATGTATTTTTAAATGGTGACTTGAAAGAAGAAATTTATATGCATCAACCTAAATGTTTTGAAGAACTGACAAAGAATTATTTGTGTGTAAACTTAAGAAATATTTAAACAACATCCTAGAGCTTGGTATGCTAAGATAAATAATTTATTTCATGAGATTGGTTTCTCTAACTGTTTTGTTGATAATAATTTATTTGTAAAGTATGAAAACAATCATGTTATCATTATTGTATTATATGTTGATGATCTCTTGATTACTAGTAGTGATAAGAATCGATTCTTAGAATCAAAGAGAAGTTAAGACAACATTTTGAAATGACTTATTTAGGATTGTTAAATCATTTTCTAGGCATGGTTATTTGTCAAAATCACAAATCTATTATTACATCTCAAGCACAATATGCTACTAATATTCTTAAAATATTTAATATGATTGATTGTAAATATTTCTCTATTCCTATAGAAGTTAGTGTTAAATTAGATCCAAAACCTTCTAATTGCGGTTGGAAGTTTTTCTCGATTCATACAAGATCCTTATAAGGACCATTGGAAAATGGAAAAAGGGATTTTAAGGTATATCAAAGGTACAATCAATTATAACTTGTATTATTCTTCTTGTGGTAATGTAATTCTATTTGGTTATTTTGATTCTAACCATGTTGGTGATATTTTGGATATACTTCTAGATATGTTTTCAAGTTGGGCGCAGTGCAATAACTTGGAACAACAAGAAGAAACCAACAATATCTATCTCTTCTACTAAAGTAGAGTATAGAAGTCTATGGAAGTAGAAAAAGAAGCCATGTGGCTCAAGAAGATAGTTGGAATAACTTCTTATAGGTGTCAAATGAAGCACTCTACTTCTATGTGACAACCAAAGTTGTATTGATCTTGCAAACAATCCAATCCAACATCAAAGAACCAAACATATTGAGATCCATATGCACTTCATCTCGGGAAAAAGTTCTCAATGGTGATATAGATCTCAAGTTTTGTTCCACTAAAGAGTAAGTTGTAGACATTTTTACTAAGCCCTTGGGTGCTACAAAGTTCTACAAATTATGTGCTATGTTAGGCATTTCAGATATCATCTCTTATGATCATGTGGATGACGTTGATCTCCACCTATGAATCAACAGAGAATGTTTTGTGTAGATCTTATGATCATGTGAATGACGTTGATATTCACCTTTGAATCATATGAGTTTTGGCCTTTCAGAGCTACCCTTGAGGGGGAAATAAGAAATGAGCATGTTGCATATTTTTTCTTGTGCAATGTCATCTCTTAACAACTTAATTGTGTCAAAATGGATACTCCCGAGACTATTTCTATGTTTTTTAAGTAAATTTTCATGTATGTGAAGTTTACTTGTAATCCCTAGTGAAGCATTAGATATGAAGAGTTTATTAACTCCATAGTCTTATGTAAGAATTCATCCTTAATCACTTTATCTTGAGAATTTGTAATGTTCCTTTGTATTGTGGTTTTTATAGAATCGCGAAACACTTGCTTTGAACGTCAACAAAATTGTACCATGATCTCTCTAAAACCCACAATACGTGTAAAATTGTTTGTGGATTGTATAAGTCCACGGGACACTACAAAAGTATATCGCAGAGTTGAAAAACCCATGGGACACTGTTGTAGTGCACCACAAAACTGCAAAACCCACAGAACAAGTTTTTTTGGATGTTATCCTAAATCACGCGTTGATTTATGGATTGTAATTCCTTTTATACCAAAAGGTGACTTGGCATGAGGAACAAACTTTGACATGTGAAATCAATTTTGCATGTTTCCCTACTTAACATTAAGGGGAGTGTTGGGTTTATAATATTAAGTGAGAAACTACTTATTTAAGAAACCCACCAAAGATTGTATGTTTTTGGTTTATAGCTTATATTTAAAATATAAGCATGATAGATCCCAAAGTGGGTCGGATTTAAGAGTGGATCATGACCACCCACCTTGTATATAACAAGGTGATCTCATTAGAGATTGGTTACACAATGTGTGACATATAAATACGAGTTATAGGAGCCAGCAAATTATAGATACATGAGGTGAATGTTGTAAAACACATGAGAAAATGTATGAGGCGGTTTGTAATCCCTTTTTGAAGGTGTAATTGTAAGTGAATATCTAGAAATAGTGGGAGTGTTGGGTGAAATTGAATTCTCAATAAAGATAAGTGATTTTTAGTGGGTTTTTTACCTTCCAAGGTTTTCCCACTTATATCTTGTGTCATTGTGTTCATTTACTTTTTGTTCATGGTATTTACATTATGTAATTTGCATTATAAACATCTTAATCTATGGTTTTAATTATTGCACTTCATAAACTATAATCTTCGGCAATTTATATTATGGATTTATAATTTGTAACATTATTCATCCCTTAAATTTCCTAACAAGTTCGTACTTTTAACTCATTGTTTGATCAAGAAAATCGACATGCAAGTGTGGAGGAAGAGATGTTTGTATAAGAGAAATCAAAGAAAAGTCCATATCACCAACAAGCATACAAGATAATGAAGGAAGTGTTCCCATCAGCTCCATTCATGGAGTCTCATGCAGGAAGATGGGATAACCACAAGGGTTATCCAATAAATTACAAAAGACATTTGCCCAATCATATACTTAGTTATTTTAGAGAAAAAAGGGAGTTGTCGTCGGTCATGCTTGCTCTAGAACATGAGGAAGATCACAAGATATCAAAGATCAACTTCAACACCTCCAAAACCAAATGTAGAGCAATGGAAGGAGGTATTCATTCTCTTTTCAACTGATACTTTGAGAAATGGGAAGGGAAATTAATTTCAAGATAGTTTTCCACTCTCATTAAAGACCATGTTTGTTGCAAAATTGATCACATGGTCCAATTTTGTAAGGAGGGAAGTTATTTCACCCAACCAATTACTAGTTTTGTTTAGCTCATTTGTCTTTGGTTAGAGTAGGAGTAGATTAAGTTTATTTATTGCAACACGAATACTTGTGCACACTTTGCATGTTCCACTTAGGGCAAGTATGATTTTCCATGTTTACACATAGTTTTGTAGCCCTTAGTTGTTGCACGATCCATTTAGAGCAGGTTTCATAGTGAAAATAAGGTGTTTTGGGGCAACTCGGAGGTGCATTCATTCATCCCATAAGATCATACGCAAATAAGAGTTCTTTGTGTTCCTTCCTTGGCCAAAAATCATATATTAGGGATAATTTGTAATTCATATTCAAAAACGCTTAAGAAATCTTCCAAAAGCACTTCAAGCAATCCCGGTTAGCTCATAGTCAATGTAAATCTAGGGGTAAGATTTTGAAGTTTGAGATCGGTTTTCAAGTTTTCAGGCTTGACTCCATGCCCAATGGATGCTTTAAGGCCACTAATCTCACATCTAAGCAAGCATATGTCCTTTGAGGTCACCAAATTATTATCAAAATTATCATCTAAGAAGTGTATAAGATTGTAAATCTTCATTGTATATCTTGTCAAAGCTTTAGATAATAGATTGGCTTGTTTCTTGGTGGACGTAGCCCACACTGGGTGAACCACGTTAAATTTGGTGTTGATTTATGTCTCTTGTTTTGTATAATTCTTCTTGTGGAATATCCGTTTTTATTTGCATGTATGCTTAGATCTGATATATTATGCATACAACCGCAAAGTGCTAACCCCAACAACTGGTATCAGAGCTTTGTTTGAGGGTTTTGTGTGTTGACAAATTTACTCACAGAGGGTTTTCTGATTGAGTGGGAGCTACAACAATGACAAAAGATAATAAATACAAGGTAGAGAAGTTTGACGGCTGAAATTATCAATTATAGAAGATGCAGATTGAGGATTATCTGTATCAGAGAGATTTGTACTTACCGTTGGATGAGAAGTCTAGACCTACGAAGATGACTGATGAAGAATGGAAGATTCTTGACAGAAAGGCTTTGGGATCTATAAGATTGAGCCTCGCAGCATCTCGTGGCTTCTAATATTATAGAAGCGGCTTCTACGGTAGACTTAATGAAATCTCTTGCTAATTTATATGAAAAACCTAGTGCTTTAAATAAAGTTTATTTGATGAAGAAACTTTTTAGTTCTAAGATGCATGAAGGTGAATTTGCCTCTAGTCATTTGAATGATTTCTGATCTATTGTAAATCAGTTAAAATCAGTTTCAATATATTTTGATGATGAAGTAAAAGCACTTTTATTCTTATGTTCTTTGCCTGATAGTTGGGACAACTTGGTAATGCTTGTTAGTAATACAACATCTGCTAATAATATTTTGAAGTTTGATGATGTGATTAGTATAATCTTGAAAGAATAAATTCACAGGAAAAGTATAGAGGAAACATCATCTGGAAATGCTTTGAATGTAGAAAGCAGGGGAAGGCAGAAGGAGAGATCCAAGAGTAAGAGTAATGGGAAATCAAAGTCAAGGGATAGTAGATCTAAATCCAAAAGTAAGGGAATTACTTGTTGGAAATGTGGAAAGAAAGGACATGCAAAGAAAGATTGTTAGTTAAATAATAAAGAGAACCAACAACCAGACAAAGGTAAAGAGGTGAATCTTGTTGCATCAGAGGTAATACAAGATGTTCTTATTCTTTCTTTAGATAGTAGAATTGAATCATGGGTTTTAGATTCAGGAGCTTCTTTCCATGCAACCCCTAATAAGGGTTATTTCAGAAATTATGTCCAGGGCAATTTTGGGCATGTCTATTTGGGTGATGATGAACCTTGCAGTATTATTGGTAAAGGGGAAGTTCATCTAAAATTGCAGAATGGAAATACATGGGTATTGAAAGATGTGAGGCATGTGCCAAGCCTCAGGAGGAATCTTATTTCTGTAGGGCAACTAGGTGAATCTGGTTGCATGGTTACTTTTATAGGAGACTCTTGGAAAGTCACCAAGGGTGCTTTTGTTGTGGCAAGAGGTAAGAAGGTAGGAACGTTATATTTATCTACCTGTATTACTTGATTCCTTTTCTGCATTATCTACTTCAGATTCAGATGCATGCATGTGGTATAATCGGTTGGGTCATATGAGTCAAAAATGAATGCAGATCTTAAAGGCTAAGGGTAAGTTATCAGATTTGAAAGATTTAGATCTTGATTTCTGTGAGCATTATATCTTTGGAAAGCAAAAGAGAGTGAGATTTCTCAAAGTTGGGGTAACAAAGAAAGAGCATAAATTGGAGCTTGTACACTCAGATGTGTGGGGACCAGCTCAGGTAGCTTCTCATGGTGGATCCCAGTATTATGTTACTTTCATTGATGATGCTACAAGAAAGGTATGGGTTTATTGTATTAAACGTAAATCTAATGTTTTTGAAACTTTTAAAAGATGAAAAACCCTTATTGAGAATGAATCAAATTCTAAGTTAAAGTGCCTTAGATATGACAATGGTGGTGAATACTATAACAAGGCTTTCAATGATTATTGTTTAGTCAATGGGATACCTAGAGAAAGAACAATTCCAAGAACACCACAGGAGAATGGTGTTGCAGAGAGAATGAACAGGACAATCATGGAATGTCTTTAGAAGTATGAGGATACATTCTGGATTGCCCTTGCAGTTTTAGGGAGAAGCAGTTGATACAACGGTTTATTTGATTAACCGTGGCTCTTCAAATTCACTAAATGGAGGAATACTAGAGGAAGCATGGACCAGAAAAGAGGTAGATATTTCTTTTCTTAAAGTTTTTAGTTCAGAAGCTTTTGTGCATGTTGATAGAGAAAATAGAAAAAAATTGGATGCAAAATCCAAGAGGTGCACTTTCATTAGTTATGGATCTGGTGATTTTGGTTTTCGTTTTTGGGATTTAGAGAATTCTAAAATTGTTAAGAGTCGTGATGTTGAATGGAATGAAAAGAGAATGTACAGGGATCAAATTTTGGTACCCAAGGATGAGAAAATTGAGAAGTTTATTGATGAAAATGAACTCTCGGGTTTTAAAGAAACACCTTCAGAAATACACAGTAACCGTGGTTGGTTAGGTCTTGACTGGCATCAGTCAAATGAACCGCCGACGGTTGCAGAGGATCAGAACCGGCATCGGTTAGCCGAACCAACGTCGGTTAGATGTGAACGGAATCGATCACTGTCAGAAGTTGATACTAATGTCCAAGAGGTCCAGATTGAGCCTCTGGTACCCCAAACTCCTGTGAGAAGGTCACAAAGGGTAAGTAAACTTCTAGAAAGATTTTCACCTTCTCTATTTTATCTATTATTGACTGATAGTGGTGAACCAGAAAGCTTTGAAGAAGCAATGCAGGATAAAACTCACGTTCAGTGGGAGCATGGCATGGATGAGGAGATGAACTCTTTGGAACATAACCAGACTTGGGATTTGGTTAAATTGCCAAGTAAGAAAGAGAACATTGCAGAACAAGTGGGTTTACAGAATTAAGGAAGAAGAGGGTGGACAAAAAAGGTACAAGGCAAGGCTTGTAGTAAAGGGATTTGCACAAAAGGTAGGTATTGACTTTGGTGAAATATTTTCTCCTATTGTTAAGATGACTTTTATTCGTATTGTATTGAGTTTAGTTGCAGTAGAAGATTTGCATTTAGAGAAATTAGATGTGAAGATGAATTTCCTTCATGGTGATTTGGATGAAGAGATTTATATGCAGCAGCCGCTTGGGTATGAAGTCAAGGGTAAGGAGAAATTAGTGTGCAAGTTGAAAAAGAGCTTATATGGGCTCAAGCAAGCTCCAAGGCAATGGTACATGAGGTTTGATAGTTTTATGCATGAGCATGGTTACTTGAGATGTGAATTTGACCATTGTGTTTATTTCAAGAAGCTTGAAAATGGGAGCTATATTATTTTGTTACTTGTATGTGGATGATATGCTTATTGCAGGATCTAGTATGCAGGACATTGGTGAGCTTAAGAGAAAGCTAGCTCACACGTTTGTAATGAAGGATTTGGGAGCTGCAAAAAGAATTCTTGGCATGTAAATACATAGAGACAGGAAAAACAAGAAATTGTATTTGTCTCAGGAGGATTATATCTACAAGGTGTTAGAAAGGTTCAACATGCAGAATGCAAAACCTGTTAGCACACCTATGGCTGAACTCTTCAAATTGAGTAAAGATCAGTGTCCTTCATCACAAGAGGAGGTCAAATACATGACATGAGTGCCATATGCTTCAGAGAATGGAAGTCTCATGTATGCTATGGTTTGTACAAGACCAGACATTGCACATGTAGTGGGAGTTGTGAGTAGATGTATGGCTAATCTAGGTAAAGAGCATTGGAATGCAGTCTAATGGATACTCAGGTATTTGAAAGGGACATCTAGCATGCAGTTATGCTATGGAGGTTCAGATATTTTATTACGTGGCTATGTTGATTCGGATATGGCTGGAGATCTGGATGGTAGGAGGAGCACCATTGGATATATTTTCATAGTAGGTGAAATGACAGTTAGCTGAATTTCGAGATTGCAAAAGGTTGTGGCTTTGTCTACTACAGAGGCAGAGTATGTTGCAGCTACAGAGGCTAGCAAGGAGATGATATGGATGAGTAGGTTCATGGAAGAGTTGGGAAAGGAGCAAGGTAATTGTAAACTGTTCAGTGATAGTTAGAGTGTAATTCATTTGGCAAAGAACTCAGCATTTCATTCGAGAACGAAACACATTCAGTTGAGATATCACTTCATACGACAGGTATTGGAGGATGGACAGTTGAATCTGGAAAAGATTCATACGAGCAAGAACCCTGCGGATATGCTAACAAAGCCATTAACAAAGGAGAAGTTGGAGCTACACTCCACTTCATTGGTCTTCGAGTTTGAAACTTGAAGAGGAAGAAACAAAGCCAAGGAAGGATCCAAGAATGATGTTGTACATGTATGGTGCAGTAATTAAACTCCAAGTGGGAGATTATTGAGTTGTGAAGCTTAATTACTTCATTTTAGCATGCAATTGGAACTTGCTGGAAAATATAGTAACACGTCGGTCCAGTCAGGCGGGAAAAGTAATCCACGCTGGGTCAGGGCTAACCGGTGTCAGTCAGTTTAGGTCAGGAAAAGTAACCCGCGCAGGATCAGGGTTAACCGGCGTTGGTTACTTGTGCGAGAAAGTTTTAATTAACTCTCGGAAATTAAATCTATTTTTATCATTAAAGTAGATTTATTGGATGTAATTGCATGGCTAAGTGCCCTAATTTTATAAATGACTATATAAGGATAAAAGCTAGGGTTTAGAAGTAATGGATGTATCATAATTACAAGATAATTATGTGAGAGAGAATTCTTGGTGAAGAATGAAAAAGCTTGAAGGAAGAAATTACTGAACATCTAAGAAGTGTAGAAGATTGTAAATCTTCATTGTATATCTTATCAAAGCTTTGGATAATAGATTGGCTTGTTTCTTGGTGGACATAGCCCACACTGGGTGAACCACATTAAATCTGGTGTTGATTTATGTCTCTTGTTTTGTATAATTCTTCTGGTAGAATATCCACTTTTATTTTCATGTATGCTTAGATCTGATATATTGTCTGTACAACTAGTGTGCTAACCCCAACAATATCAACACTACCAAACAAAATGAAAGTGTAACAAAAACATGGAATTTAAACCAAATTTCATGAAAAAAACATGAATTTTAAAGTAAATTTTTGTGTGAGATAAAGGGGTCTTCCGTTAGCCATGTCAAATGTATGCAAACTATTAAAATGCCTAATTTAAAATACTTAGATAAATTACACCTAATTTGTTTATTTTATATTATTCATTAAATCTAATTACATAAATATAAATCATTTTAAAGAAAAAGAAAGAAAACAAAACTTTTCAAGAAAGAAACCCAAACCTACCCCTTAGATGTTTGTATTTGCCTTTGATTTTGGATGTCCTTGTTTGAATTGAGTGTGAGACAAAGCAAAAACATTTGGTTTCTTAGAGAGGGATTTTGGTGAAGCAAGTGGTTTATTCAAATTTGTGTGAGTCATAGTTGGATTACCTTTTGCATTTAACAAAGGGGTTTTCTCAATGCGCCTCAATCTTTCTTAAAGTGAAACATTATCATGAGAATTAGGTGTGCTTTGAGAATAGGGAGGGGTTTATTATATAGCTTTCCTTTTTGGGAAAAATGTAGTTTTAGTGAATTTGGAATAATGGAGATGTATGATGTCTTAATAAATTAGCATTTGGAATAATTGAGTAGAATTAACACTCCATGTGAATTATATGGGAAGAAAGTGGGCTTAATTAATCAATTAGAGATTGATTGATATGCCTAAATTATCTTGTAGAAGAATTTTGAGAGGCTTTTAGAGTAAATTGATGATATTTAGATGTGATTTGGAGTAGGATTTAAGTAATTAAGGGTCATTAATTAATAGATGAAGAGGAATGTTAATTAATTAATAATGGGTTATTAATTAACAAGCGATGAGTATTTTAACTAACAAAATGTCGTTAATTAGTATTCGAGAGGAGAAATGAATTAATTAATGGAATGATGTTAATTAATAAATGAATATGGGAGTTAGTGTGTTTTTTTGAAACTTATGTTTAAATTAGCAAAATGGATTTTAGGTGTCTACAATATGTGTGTGTGTGTGTGTGTGTGTGTGTGTGTGTGTGTGTGTGTGTGTGTGTGTGTGTGTGTGTGTGTGTGTGTGTGTGTGTGTGTGTGTGTGTGTGTGTGTGTATCTAGAAATTAAAAATAAATAATGTGTGTCGCATATAATTTACAGGTGTCAATAATACCCTACATGCATAGTAATTACGGTGAAATCATGTCCTAAAATAGGTTAGAATATACCTTATAAGGCAATTACAAGCATGGATATAAGATATTGTATAAATTTTGAGCTCTTGGACCAATCAATTTTTTCACACAATTATCTATTTTTCAAACGGACCAAAAGCTATTTGCAGAAATCAAATGGAAAATACTAGCATTTAAAATTACCCCTAAATACTCCTACTAGCAATAAAATTTGTGTTGAAACATTCGTATTACCTATGGAATATCTATCTCTTCAAGTGACACCTAATCCATGGTGAACACTCCTATACTACTACCTTTTGAGCAACAAGTATGTCACATCACACCTAATATTGTTTCTGCCAATACAACAAATAATTTAACAAATAATTGGGTCCTATAACATAATATTATAGTGATAACTTATTCACCAAGGTGTAATCCTCCTATGACTATATTATCTTCACACTCTCCTATGCAAAGGAATTCACACTATGGCACATGATTCTACTTCTAGTTCACACATACATACATCTAGCGCTCTTCACCCAAGAAGAGTCACCCCTCGATATTTGGATATTGACACACATCATAACTCTCCCATACCCTTTATTTAATCATTGGTTAACACTTCTTCAAAAAAGCATCAAAAAATTCCTAAAATTATAAAAACAAAATATATTCAAGTAGTCAAAATATTCAAAAATTTAAAAACTAGGACTTAAGCATGACTTGAGTTACCAGCTTTCTAACTTGAGATTAGTTTTTTATCATATGATTTTAGAGATAAAATATTCTATTTTCCTATACTGAGACGTGTGTTTAACTTGAGTACGTGAGAATTATGTAGGACATACATGAGCACAGATGGTTTTCAGATATTTCCCTTGCCTTATTCTCATTGGACTTGCTTTGCTGGGGGCATCTTTCCATACATATCACACTATAAGAGCTTATATATTTTTTTGTTATTATATATATATTTCTATTTCTAACTTTTTTTTCTCATGATCATGGCTTACATTATGGTATATTCTTATCACATTTTGACACCGACACATACGACCTGTATAGAGTAGTCTCTCTTGATCTATCACCTACTTTTTATTTGCTTGTATAATGTATGTGTTATTAATTGTCTATTATGCTTGGCCCTTCACCTTTGTTTGTGAGTGTGACACATTTGTGTTCCTTGTTTATTGCCTAAATAGCCTTTATTATGTGGATTTGGCCCTTGATTTCTTATGTGAAGCCATTGTGTACCTTGTGTGGCTTATCAACCTTTTACAGGACATTATATGTGATTTTTGCATGATTGCGTTTGTGTGTTAGATGTGTTTGTTATATGAATCACATAATGCATCACCTTTACCTCAGTGTCATGATTTTATCATACACTCTTTCAATGAAACAAATCACACACACACACACACACACACACACACACACACACACACACACACACACACACCCATTGCAAGACATATAGTTACTCTCCACATGCATGTATGATATTACACACTTTTATCTTCTTTTACTTGACATGGTACATATCATATTTATTTTGAGATGAGTGATCTACACTTATATCAAACACCTCAAAAAAGAGTGGACATTTAATGGGATTATTGCATATATGGGTTAAAAATTACATGTTACACACTACAAGCTATATGTATATATAAAATACACACACACACACACATGTATGTATGTATGTATGTATGTATGTATGTGTATATATTTGTTATTTTATATATGCCTACACACACACACACACACACACACCATTGCAAGACATATAGTTACTCTCCATATGCATGTATGATATTACACACTTTTATCTTCTTTTACTTGACATGGTACATATCATATTTATTTTGAGATGAGTGATCTACACTTATATTAAACACCTCAAAAGAGTGGGAATTTAATGGGATTGTTGCATATATGGGTTAAAAATTACATGTTACACACTACAAGTTATATGTATATATAAAATACACACACACACACACACACACACACACACACACACACATGTATGTATGTATGTGTATATATTTGTTATGTCTATATATGCCTACACACACACACACACACACACACATCTATATATGTATTTATATATGTGTGTGTGTATACACATATGCATACATACATACATACATGTGTGTGTACACACAAACACACACATATCAATTAAAAATAAATAATGCATGTCTCATATAATTTCAGTCAATAAAAACCAAATATGTGTAGTAAATATGGAAAATTGTCCCAAAATAAGTTAGAATATATTTTATAAAGGCGATTACAAGCACAAATATATGAAACTTTATCAATTATGGGTTGATGACTAATCAAACGCGTTTCACACATTGGCTATTGTTCAAATGGACCAAAAGCTTGTTTTTGTCAAATGGTGAATATTGGCCATTAATATTACCCTTAAGTACTCCTTCTAAAACAAATCTTGTGTCGAAATGGTTATAGAATATATGGAAAATATAGCTCTTAAAACACAACCTAATAAAATGGTGGACACTCCTATGCTACATCACACCTAATATTGTTTCATAAGCTAATATAAAAAATTATAAAGAAAATACTTATTTCATATAATGTAAAATTATAGTGACACATTCTTCACTAGGGCATCGACCTCCTATGAATAAAATCTTCACACTCTCCTATATATAGGCATTCACACACTAAAATGGGTGATTATACTTCTAGTTCACACATACATACATCTAGCACTCTTCACCCAAGAAGAGCCACCCTTGATATTCGGACAAGGGTACGCCTCCTAGATCTCCCCATCTAGTTGATTTAATCACCGATTAACACCTCTTCGATTAAAAACATCAAAATATTATAGAAATTATAAAAATATAATATACTCAAAATTCAAAAGAATAAAAATTAAAAAACTAGGACATTGATTTAACCTAAATGGTTAATTCTTTAGGGGTAGTAATTGATTGAATATTATCCTAATCAACTAGTTTTCAAAGCTAATTACAACAATATCATGATAATACATGAAACAAGATAGACAATGATTGATAAACAAAATGAAGTATTGACAACAAGAAGGAGAAGAAGACTTAACTGATATTTTGGTTCATGTGTTGATCTGGGGCTAGTCGATAAGTGGAAATGGCTAGAAATGATCCGTGAGCTTTTTCTTTGAAATGAACCAATCACCAACCAACATAACACATAGATTGCATTCAACAGTTATAACACTCCGGCCAATTCCTCCATTTCCTTGTATCGAATATAACAACTGTAAAAAACTCGGGCATGTCTCAAGATGTTCAATATACTTTCGTTGTTCATGCTCACCTAGTCTCCATTCAACCAAATTCTCTTAGTTTCAAATAAATCATTGAGATAATAGTTAACATACTCATCACCTTTCATATCTATCATAATGACACCTCCCGCATTCCTTCGTGACGGGGATATGCTCCTTTTACATAAAGCTTTCTTATCATACAACAAGTAGGCATCTACCTCCAAGCACAACCCTTCATCTTGAAGTGTAAGTATAGGGTTTATTTGCTCTGAAATATCTCCATCAAGATAGGGATTCCCTTGGTGTAACCTTGGAAATGATGGCATAGACTCATACTCAACTAATCCATCAAAAACCAAAGGAGTGCAAACATTTAGACCTAGTTCTTCGGGTGAATAGACACATACCTTATCATAAGATAAAGACACGACACCATAGTTTTGACCTCCGGAGGCTGACGTAGAGCACTTAACACCATAATCATCCACAACAAGACCCATATCGGTACCTTGTCAATACAAGGGATTAGCTTGCTAGAATTGGGGTCACATTATGGGGCCAAGTCATTAATTCCTAATTCAATACCACTATCTTGATTTATCTTTGAACCACTCAATGCAAGATCACTTAATGATCTACACCATAACCAACACTTCTTTTCTTGATCAACCAATGCATCAAGTAATAAACATCTATCTTCTGATGAAGGGACATGTCCCTTATACTTGGAAATCATCCCATCTCTCATCTTATTCAAATTATAACCGAAGGTGTCATGATCGTGATCCGATTCCATGATGCCCTCTATGGGACAACAACATACCTCCAAAAGGTCCACTCAGAATTCACCGCATTTTTGGCACACAAGAGATCAATCAAAGACATCCCTTTTCGATAGCCCATTTGATCATCCAATATACAGTCTTTTTCGACACGTAGACTAGTCCTTTTAATACCCGATAGAGGCATCCTGGCCACAAGTGGCATCTTTGCATAAAAAAATTATCACACTAGAGATTTTCATGGGTGTCATGTTGAACTTCTTGTACAACATCACTTATAAAACTACAATCCATAACAACTCCCTCTCTAAGTTTGTTGATTTCTCATCCCGCTTACTCCCACTTTGTATACCAAAGTTATTTCACCAGGTCTTGAACTTTACCAACTGTTTTGACATCGCTCTTAAATAACTCGTTATAACGAAGGGTTGCTTCCTGATTTCAATTACCTCATACTTATGGATCAGAGATTTTCCATTACTAACCATATTTCCTATAATACCATTATAATCAGGAGAAAAGAGATAAGGATCATCACCAAACTAATATATAAATACTACTATCAATTCATCCCAAAGAATTCGAACGAAATTAGAGGTAAGGAATTGAAACAATGTCTAAAGATCCTCTCACAATGTATGCAAAGATAATTTCATAAAGATATCTTCGAAAGTTACCCCATATTCCTGCATAACTTCCTCAAATAAACCAAGATGCTACTTTGCATGCACATTGCCATACCTCTAAAAAGTAGGTAGCTTGAGTATGACTCCATCATGGATCTTATTTGGGTTCCTGAATTCCTTTGAAGTCCATATGCCTAAATGCACTTGATCGGAAAGGAGTTTTAGGGATAGGGTATGTCAAATTATCATTTTAAGTTTCGGATAAAAAATTCATTGAGATTGAATAAGAATTAATGAATCTCACATTCCTCATGATAAAGATGACATAAATCATTTGAGACTGTTATAAGCCCACACCTACAAACCATCGATAAAATACATTCATGAACAACAACGGCCTATTCCAAGCATATAACAACGAGTCTCCACCAAATTCCTAACTCCAAAAAGTGAATCGTCCTCCAAGCATCAAAGGAAAATAATCTTAACACCACGACCTCGAGTATTACTAAAGTCTTAAATTCATGAACCAAAACTTGGAGTTCTAACGAATATTAAAATTGGTCCTGGAAATGGCGCCAATCAGGTGTTGGCTCCTAGATGTACACCCCCGGGGGGAGAGAGAGATAGATGCGTCGGGTATGAGGTGAGAGGAGGGGGACCCACATGATTTGTCATGTCGTATCCAAGGATGAATTCTCCTTCCGTTCTCCTATCCACTCTCTCTTGGGGAGTGATGGGAGGAATCTTAACAAAGGGTGTGGTTGCTTTCCCTACTACTTCTGCTCTACCTAAGCCATGGTGAGAGAGCCCGATGGGTGAAAAAAGAGTGGGGAAATAGGGAAAAGTCCCGATTCTGACCAGGAAAGCAAATCGGAGGCTAGGTATAGCCACTGTATACAAAACTCACTTGAAAGAGTGGTCACGAAGCACTACAAGCACATGGGAACTCGACACGGCTATCAAGACAGATCTGAACACACTCGGGATGTATAAAATGATCGTGTGTTCCACCCACATATCTTCTTCGAGATATTGTTTAAACACAAAGTCTGTGGGATTTTTTGGAATGATACACTAGCAAGACTATTTGGGAAAATTTGAAATTGGGAAGAATTTACATGGAAGAAAAGATCAGATGTTAAATGGGGCAAGGAAGTTAAGAAATATGTCGTCTGTCACACCAAAACACTTCCATTATCTTACGACATAATAGTAAGATGAAGAGGTTTTTCCGAGGGGAAATTTATCATAGGGAAGCTCAAACAAGACAAATGACCCAAATCCCTAATAGTCTAGCTTAGAACCCCTAAGACTGAAACACCTACATGTGTATTACACTAATACTTTTGAAAGCAAGGACCCCCAAGACACATAAATAAATCACTTGTTCTAGTATATCAGTAAGGAATTTTACAGGCTCAAAAATAATACCCCAAAGTACCCCTTTAGGGTTTCATTCTTTTGCCATCCAAACCAACTCACCATTGCAAAGTGTTAACATATAATTTCCAGTCATAATCCACATGAGATTCTAGAATAAAACACATATCATTCTACCTCCATATCATTTAATAATAGAAAATGACATTGATTGATGTACACTGCACAAAATTATTCCATGTACTTTAGAAAAGAAACAAGGGAGACATATAAACATGCTCTCAAAGCTTTCCAATGGCTATACATATGCAACCACCTTGGCATGAACTTAAAATAAATAGAAATCCCAACAATGCTTACACAAAAAGTGGGGTGTAAATTCCTCCAGCATAGAAATACTCTTGACTCCTCGTAGAGCACTTCTAGTGAGCTCTTCCTTTCCTCTAAAGAGCTTTCCCTTCAAAGGATCCATCTCCTCTTCTCTAAAACCCCTCTTCCTTTCTTATACAACCTTATTGTCTTAAGGGTTTTAGGGAATATCCTATCCATTTTCTTCATTCATTCACGCTCAAGACCATTCTTCGGGGCCACCTAGGGATCATAGGGAATATTCCCCCAAGACAACCTTCAATTTTACTCATCGCCAACCTATCACCATCACACCAACATGACAAAGCAAAATCTTTTCCATGTCACATTAATTTAATATCAGATTTTCCACATGAGAATATATGTGACCTGAAAAAAGATTAAATTGACAAGACTTTATTTGAAGGCATGGACATTTATTCACCCTCCGGTGACACACTTCATATGAATATTTAATATTGATTTAACTTCCACTCATGTATGCCGATCCGGGCTAGATATGACATTTATGGCAATATGATTTCTCAAGACATGTCATCTAGAGAGACATGCCTATTTAAATGGCTTAATGGGTCACAAATTCACTATTCGAATTTCACAGAGCTACCTACACTTTACCTCCATCAATAATCCTTCTATCATGGCCTTTTCATCCCTAGGAGTGAATCCCACTAGAGAAGAACTCACCAATTTGGGTGAATTCTTCCAACTTACAGCCCCAACGAGGCCTTTGTCAAGCATGTTTTCAGTGTGCCCAAAGTTAGGGCCAATCCTTCGATAACTCCTCCCATAATGCCCTAATTATTTCCTTCTTGAACTAGCTGGCCAAAATGTGTGCTTCATTTCCTATCTTCCAAACCCTTCACTTTCATCTAATCCTCCTGAGCATCATTTAAGCATGGGGTGCCTAAAGGAACATTAGTCTCATCATTGCCCTCGTGTCCATGATGATCATTTGTATATGTACAAAGATTACTATGATCCCCCTCTACTAAATACGAGCTTCCTATGTCGGCTCCATTGTGCGCATTAAAGGAAGAAAATTACTTCCGAGCCCATATGCGGATGAAACAGAGAGGTGGCTTTAGACCATTGAAACTGCCCTTGCTAAAATTCGGGCCACAGTAGGTACCCAAGATTCTCCTCCAAAGAACTAGAGAGGTGTCCTGATGTTCCATCCAAGCTGAAAGCAACACCACTTCTCATGGCTCGTCCATCCATTGGTTGAAGGACAAAAGCATACATAAGGGGCCCTCTCTCTCTGAGTGGGTGAACTCACTCGAAAAGAAGAGGGAGTTTACCCTGATTCTGAATGGACCTCGGGTAGAAATCCTTGAACTACTTAGAAAAGGGAATGTCACGGGGCACTGGCTGGGATGTCTAGTTTGTTTTTAGTGTTGTGGCCCATGAACATTTCATAAATCGCAGGACCAACAGTTGAAACGCGTGCCAACCCTCTCAGCCGAAGTAGTGATGTATTTGAAAATTAACTTCTTTGTTTGTAATATAATCCTTTGTATTTTCACCATTTTGTACGTATATATATATTCGAGGCGGGGGGCCCCATAATAGAATCCCCATTTTTTTACAGACTCATATCATTTTGAATTGTCCATTTTCTTCATTATTGCATGACATATCTTTCTTTCTTTTGTTTTAGTATTACTGAGACATATCATTTATTTCATGTTTAATTGCATTGCTCCATAGACAAATCCACACAATTAATCCCTTCATCAATGTCCACTAAAGTATATGTACACTTCACATAACTGCACACTATCCTGCGAAGAAGAATCCCACCGCTCACTACTTAATTTCTCCCGAGTCTTTCAAATGGAAAGGACTAAGTACTTTTCCTTCCTTTTAATACATGTCGGAGCAACCATAAATATGTACCAAGCATCCACCCTTTACACAAACGGGCACCTAGGCCTGTGGCGGGAACTTAAAACATTTCCAAGCAAGGCAGAGTGTAAACTTAATTCCAGGCCCCGAAAATCTAACTATATTGCAAGATAATCACGCATACCTTCTCAGGCCTCGGGTCATCCATCACTTTGCATATTCTCCGGCATAAAGCCAACTTTGACATTGTTACTTTTTCTCCTTGTGTTTTCTTTCACATCATGGGTTTGAGAACACGACCCACATTTCGCACGAATGCCTAAGAGAAGCGAAAAACACTTCACGATGCTTTCATGATTTCCAACACATCTCCCTACCTCGTGTATCGAGAGAATTAATGTTTCATACCCAATACTTATCTTTGTAAAACAAGCTGATTGTTATGATAACATGTCAAATTACCACTTTGCCCCTTTTAATTAAAAACCCCGAAAACCTTGATACCTCGAACAAGCACACAAATCAAATGAGCACTTGGTTTCTCCATTGAATAAGAGAATTTTGAAGGGAGAATCAAAAACACGAGATACCAAGGGCAAAACTAAATTGAAAATAGGAGCACATCCTTAAACATGGCGCTAAAAAGGAAGCATGACAACTATGGGCACCAACACATATCATATTTATTTTGAGACGAGTGATATATATTTATCTCTTATGCCTTAAAAGATTGGGCATTCATTAGGCTTCTTGTGAATACTAGCTATAAAATATAAGTTATAGATTACAAGTTACATGTTACATGTTGTTAGCGGTGGCTCTGACATAGGGCATGCTAAGAGATATTTCAATCTATTTAATTAAATAAATGGAAAATGAAACATGAATAATAGAGAAATTAAACAATAAACAATAAGGAAAAACTAAAAATGAAGGCAACACACTTCTCATTCTTTCATAAAATAAGAGTGGGATTACATATTTCAGCCAAGAGGCAAGGAGAAGTAAGAGATAACAATAAAACTTGTTATGCTCTATCTCTTATATTATTCATATTTATTCACTAACTTTTCATATTTCCTCTCCTTGAAGTCCCTTCACCTTCTTTATCCAAGATATATTAATTATTTATTTTATTTTATCCCCCACTAAAACTTTCTTGAACTTAAATGGGTGTCTCATCGCAAGACATAAACATAAAACGTTGTGTTTGGTATGTGTCCATATGAAAACTAACAACTACATCTACTCCTACCGGGGTCTATAACTCTTACACACCCTTTCTGCTACCTCTTATCCTCTGATACAACCATCTTGTACTTCTACAACATGCTTTACTGATTTGGTTATTCAATCATTTAGGGATATAATTAGATCTTTCTCTATTCTGACCATGTCCATTCCCTTGAAACCTCTTGGTCATCCGTTACTTTACCAATAATATTCCTATCGTGAGTTCACTATGATATATTAAGCAATCAATTTCTATTGCATAATATATTCCGCAATTGATTGCATAATCAATCCTTCATCACCTTCTTATCTTATTTATCCTTGTGTGGTCTCCATGGGTTCCTACTACTTGGATAATACATTACACAATTTCATATGGAATTCCTTCTCTATGAAATTCTCCTTTGTCATCACTTGCTCAGCTTTTTGAATTTTCATTTCTTCATATACACTTTCCACTTCTATTTATTGCATAGTTTTGTCGCATAATTCGTCACTGATTATTTAAGGAGAACTTTAGTTTTCATGGCACCACTAGATATTTCATTGTAGTTTGGTCTTGTGCTTGGTTGGCCAAGCTTATTTTTCTTGTTATTTTGACGTTGAGCATACGGGTTGATCATCTAAATTTGGCTATCCAATTTGTATTTCTTTTTTGATGAAAAGATCTTAGATTATATTAATTGCAACATGATACAAGATTCTCTCAACAAAAAAGCGGGCGGTATGAGAGCACGCCCCAAAGCCATAAGCAGGCCAAGCCTAGCAACACAACAAAATAACAAAGCAACAACTATAAGGGGGTCTGAGGAGCACCAAAAACAAAGTTACTTAGAACCGATGGAGAACGAGGAGGCTCAAATTGCCCCTTCTTCTCCTTAGAACATGTGACAAGAGTCCGGGCACTGTTAGGGAGCTAGATCAAGGAACGGGCTATCCTGAGTGGGTTCAGAATCAAAAGAGTTTGATACATGCGTCCGCTTGGCACCGCCTCCAGTATTGGGATGGTCGACAGGCATGTTGTCTGACTGAGTTTTGACTTCTGGCTGGGCTTTGACTTTCGGTGAAGAACATGGTTGCCAACCTTTAGGCCATTGAGAAGCCCCTTTGTTCTTCTTTTGTTTATTTTGGGTAGGTGAAAGTGGGCAAGCCTCATGAAGGTGTCCAGTTTGATGGCATAATCGACAACGAAATGTCGTGTTCTCATAATCAAGAATTTGAATCCACTTGAAACCATCATGGATTAATTTCAATTTGTCCGGAAGGCCTTTGCTGAAATCTACCTCAATGCAAATACGGCGTAGGTGAACAACCCTTGTTTAGACCGCTCGGCATCCAACTTGATGAATCGACCAAGAGAGTCACCAATAGCCGCACAAACCGAAGGGTGCTAAAAGGGAAGAGGAAGATTGGGTAGGCGAACCCAAACCGACATTTTTGAGACCACCATAGAAGAGGGATCAAAATCCAAGAACCATGGTGTAAAAAAAGGCCAGCCCTACCCCAAAACGAGGGACCTTCATTGACAACCCGTTGGTAATCTATAAGAGAGGAGAACTGAACAATAAAAAAACCCTTGGCACATAACTGGATCTCACAATCACGAGACCAAGTAGAGTAAATCCATTGATACAACGCTTCACTTTGAGGCCAAAATCCATTAAACCTATAGATAATGGCAGAATTTTGAAGGGCACAAATTGAATCGGTTACCTCTGGGAGTGAAAGGGTAACAACAGGGGTGTCTGTTGCCTTTTCCACAATAAACGGTACAGCAGGAGCCCTCGAAAAAACCGTTGTTCGTGTGCCCGTGGTAGCAGCCAAGAAAGATTTTGAAGGAGTCGGTGGAGGGCCAGAGGACCTGCTGCCTCCACTATCGGCTCTGTGAGATCATCCCCCACCTGTGCTGGCACTAGCAGCTCTGTGAGGTCGTCCCCCATCTGTAGCGTCCTTCTGTACTGACAACGACGGGATAGGGTGAGAGTATTGCAGTGCGTCCAGACTGTGTCCCGCGCCAAACCTCTAGGTAGAGCCGAGGCCAGAGTTTCCCTTCACAGTCGCACTGCCCATTTGATCGAGCCCTTCCAGCGTAGCAGCAGCGGTGGAGCTAGGGTTTACCTTCGCATTTTCATTCGTTCTCATCCAACTGTATTTCCATTAAATAGCCAATTACACTTTCTTTGCGTGCTGAATCGTTCCCTTAGCATGGTCTAATGCACAGTATAGTGTGCAATTTTTGTCTACGCAATTGAGGGTGCTAATTTCAACCCTTTCTACCACATAGATGGTGTACACTCACGGTATACTTCACTTGGATGCCATTTAATCACCACGGACAATTAAATTTTTACTTTTGGCGTTGAAACGAACATGTTTGTTGTCTAAATTTCATAACATCCTTTGCTACTTGCTGTCAGGTGCGCTTTAGAATGCCTTCATAACTGAAAAAGAAGACAATTAGACAGTGGACTAATCATAACACTTTCATTTGCCCGTTCTCCAGCAAGGAATAATAACTGAGCTCATGGCGAGAAGGGATAAAAGATCAGCTCCACGAACTCTTCCTTCAACCTTCTTTATGTTATTTTTGGAAACCATTTGAATATGCTTTTGGTGTTTAAGTTCTATTACGCAGTCTTCGAAACTGTATTCCATGCGTTCGAGAGTATCCACGGTTAAATTGCCAAAGGATTTTGAATTTTATTCTTGAAGCTACAAAAGCACAATTATTTTTATAAATTTGTACATTGATGTAACTTTTATTGTTCGAATATCTTTTCCTGTGGTCACGGCCATGTCATCTACTGTATGCTTTTTCCTATTCAAAAAAAAAAAAAAGAAAACATTCACGAGTGATATAAATCATTTGAAGAGCTTTGACTGTCATGGCGAAGCAGCAGCTGGAAGTACTGAATGCCTTGGACATTTCTAAAACGCAATCATCATAGCAGGAATGGGTACCATGAAAATAACACGCAACCACATAAAAGCAATTGTTTTTGTATGTGCCCTGCCATTCCGGCCTGCCTGAGCTAACTTGGTTTAATTTAACACCTGTAAAATCATCTGTCATTTTCGTTGTTGCAGGATATGTTCGTGGGTGGAATGGATTCAACTTATACCACCTTGGAGTGGACGATGGGTTCACTGATTAAATGCCCCGCAGTAGCAAATAAACTGTAGGAAGAAATTCGGTCAGTTGTGGGCATTCGTGGGAAAATAGGAGACTCTGATCTCGAAAGCATGGAATACCTTCAGTGTGTGGTGAGAGAGGCTATGAGATTATATAGTCCAACTCCTTTGTTGGTCCCACATGAATCATTAGAAGCTTACACTGACATTTGCGACATTTGACATTGGAAAATGATCTACGTGAACTCTTAAGCGTAACTAGCGGTGAGCATCGGTCGGAATGGTTGGAAGGCGCCATGTGGCTGCCTTGATGGTTGTTGTTACCTCTCAAATAGGCATGTCATTAGTTCACCAGGGGGGGATACAAAAGTTTTGGTCGTAGGAAAATGGTCCACGTGAACTCGTAAGTGGAGATGGTGCAATTGGCGGTGAGCATCGGTTCGAAAAGTTGGAAGGCGTCATGTGGTTGCCTTGTTAGTTGTTGTTAACTCTCAAATAGGTATGCCATCGGTTTGACGAGGAGGATCTAAAATTTTTGGTCCCAGATATAAACCATGACAGCCAAATCGGAATCCTCTTGTGGGGCACAAAAATATTCAATTATATTATTGCAATGCCAATGCCAATGCTTGCATTTCCAATGTTTCAATTACGGTCGTATGATGCCAACCAACCCTAAGGGAAGACTAGCGTGAAAGATCAAACAAAAAATGCTTCTTGTTCATCTTTTGGATCCACATTCGTAGGAACATAAAGAAATCTCCATCCTCATATTTGCAATGCCCCAAGACAACCACGTTCTGCTTCTTCCTCACTTCACAATTTTACCTTTTTTCCTTAGCAATCTTGCATTTAAAATCTTCCCAACTACATGATTTTTCTCTTTTCCCTCTAAGCATGTGCTTGGTTATCATTGTGAATTTCAACATTATTATTACTATTATTTGTTTGTGAGCAACCATATATTTCAACTCGGAATTCCGCCTCTCATTTAACAGTTGTCATCATTGCCCTTATTAGTTTATCATGATCATTAATTTCTCTTTGTAGCCAGTCTTACTTTAGAGTCTTGTCAAATTCATATCGTTCATCAGTATTACCATTAATATTGTTAGTCATTGTGAGTGATTGTTGTTTGAAAATTCTCATAATTCCACATTTTTTAATCATCAATTTATATTTGTTTGTAACAAAATTTGGTTTGTCGGTTGTCTTACTTTTGAATCCATTGTATCATTGTCAATAAATTAGTGACGCCTATTATTTTATTGGGGAGATCCAATCCCTCTGGACTTTCCTGTTGAATAGGGATATTGTTGCAATAAATAGGGTGGATGGACTTCTCAAAATTAGGATAACGATAAAGTAGTCAGTGATCATGACAAGAAATACCATATAAACATTTTAAAACAAATCGACGACCATGTGGTTGCCCCAAGCCTATCAATAGGTTAAATTTGACACACACCTATGCATACCTAACAAGTATTAGGTGTGAGTAAATAATCATTTTATTTATTTTTATTTTTATTGAATGTTGAAGCATTACAATTACATTGAAGACACACTCCAAATAATATAAAGGGGAGGAAACCATCTTTGTTGTCACACTAGTCGTGTTGGACGTATTTTCAAGAAGGCCCTATAGCCCCAGTCATAGCCCCCTACCTTAAAATATGGGCTCCATAAGACACTGGCCTTATCTTTCCCAAACAATCAAATGGTATTTCCCCCTTCCCTCGGCTTCTTCGCATTGTTTTCTCTGCCATGGGCCACGTTCTTATCCATATAACCATGCACCATAAATGTCTGATCAATAAAATCTCCCTTCCCAGATGACGAAGCTACAACAATTTCCTCGGTGACCTATATTTCTATCATAAAAACGCCCACTATATAGAATTTCCGCTATTTAAAATCCTACTACGATACAAACACAGTTTCACTTCCGAAAAAAGTTTTGTCGCTCCTTACATTGACAAATTACTATTCACGTTGTTTCTACATCGTCAAAGACAACATCCTAGGTCTAATCAAATGATTGACATAAATGTGGTGTCCTTTTTGTATGGTTCAGTTTCACATTGATTCTCCTTTCTACTTTCACCACCCTCGCACTTCTCCACCCTCTAACCCCTTCTTCTTCACCCATCTTCCTTTCCCATTGTTTCTCTCCCTCCAATATGAATCCTCTAGAAGATCCCCTTTGGCATTTCCATCGTACATTTCATGTACGATTGCTAGTTTAATTTCTTTTGAAGTTTTCTTTTCCTTTCAATTGTCCACTCCTCCATCTTTGTTCTTGTCGGTTCATCTTCGCAAGGTGCTTTACCTTTCCTTAATGCCCGTATGATTTGGTCTAGTTTGTAATCTATTAATCCTTAATGAAAAATACATGCTCCTTTTAGATGGAAAAATACACTAATAACTCACGATCCTTTCAATGAAAAATACACCAATAGCTCATGCTCTCGGGGGTCCATTTTATGGATTCTCACTTGAATATGCTCTCATCCATGCTCAAATGACACTATTTTTAGTAGTGGCCCTTGACATAAGGCATCTTTAAGAGATATTTTAATCTATTTAATCAAATAAGTGGAACATGAAACATGAATAACATAGGAATTAAACAATAAAAATAAGAAAATACTGAAAATGGAGGCAACACACTTTTCAATTTCATAAATAAGAGCGGGATTACATATCTTAGCCAAGAAGAAAAATATAACACTAAAACTTGTTATTCTTATCTCTTTCCTTCGTTTATATTTATTCGCATTTGCATATTTTCATCTTTCGTCTCTTTCATGTCCCTTCACCTTATTTACACAAGATAAATTATTTATTTATTTAATTTTACCCCCGATAACACAAGCTACATATTATATATTACATGTCACGGACTACATGTTACATCTTATGGATTATAGGTTAGAAAATTATATATATATAACTACATTTTCTCTAAACTACAAGGAATGTTACAAATTTGATTATGCAATTTCAATTTACATATATATTATGCAATATATATTCTATGACACACGCCTTTTTCAAAGTTTTCAAGATTTTCAAGTATGTGGGCATCAATATCTTTGGTTCCCTTTTGAGAATTACAATTTTGTTGATTATAGTGAGGGCATGCGTGTAATTCATTCCATTTTGATCATGTAACATTATACCCTAGATCCATCTACATAAATGTGGTTGAATATGGAATGAGTTATGTATGTTGTTTATAGTGACACCCATAAACCTCAACATCATTTGTAGTATGATTTATGGTGCCACCTTTGAGTAGTGCATTAATCTTAAAAAAACATGAGTGTTGGGATAATTGTGCATCCTACATCATTAACTAGAATTAGTTTTTTTCTACAAATTAGGGACTTGATAACCCCCACAATTCTCCATATTGCTTGGAAAGAATATGTTCCTCCACCTGCCCCAACAAGGGGGCACAATCTAATCCATTTGCTTCAAACAAGAAGCCTCAGGTTTTATAAGGAACAATTGGTTTCCACACATATATGTGCACTCCTTCCTTGTTCCTTCAATTTTCTCAATTTCAATTTTCAAAATTTCAAAGTTAAAGTTTCAATTTTCATAATATGGACATTGACTACACTATGATTTTGTATGCTTTACTTTGGAAACCTATCAAGCACTCAAGCACTCAAGTATTCGAGAAAATACAAAGTGTGTTTAAAAATTAGGTATGCATCTTTTTATTAGGGGTAAATAGTTTTGAAGGGACTATACCCTGTTACAAAAAGGGCTCAAAATCCAGATAGAGCAGATAATGCAGTCAATAGTTTTGAAGGGACTATACCCTATTACAAAAAGGCTCAAAAGCCAGATAATGCAGTAAATACATCAAGTTTGGATCAACATCCATATTATACATGAGTAACCAACTATAGTTATCTGAGAAACTATACAAAAAGGATCAAACAGTAACAAAACTGCAACAAAGCAACATGAAAACAACATCCTAACAACAACAAAACAAAAAACCAGGAGTAAGGATAGTCTTCTTCACTTGTCTGCTCTGTCAATCTTTGTCCTCACCTTCTGCAGAGAGGTGAAGAGTGTCAGGCAGTGACATGGGAGGGATCCTTCTTGTCCAACTGTGAGAGAATCAAGTCCTGTTCTGGTCCCAATCCCAAATGGTAGCAGGAATGTCATTGAGCATGCAAACGCTTTTGACATGTTGCTCCATGAAGTTATAAATAGCCTTGAGAACAAAAAGGGTGTAATCATGTCTTCCTTTTGCATTTCCCAATCATTATCCAATGAATTTAGCTTCTTGTAGACTTCCAGAATCTGATCATTATCTTGTTCAGGATCATTTTGCAGCTTCCTTTTGCCTTCTCTCTTAGAAACTTGTTTGATATCTTCTTTCAAAACCCCAACCTCCTTTTCCAGTTTTACAATTCTATTAAGAAGGACTTCCTCCCTTTCTATAGTAGAGGCACTAACATGATTGTTAATGTGTAGTAGATTTTGACATATTCAATGTCTTTGTTGCTACTGAAGGTTTCTTTGGGAGGGGAAAGGATGATTGATAGGGTATAACAGGTTTTTGGTTATGATCTTCCTTCGACCTAAAGGAGTAGTGGGGCAGTGGAAGGACCAGGGTTAGGGAGGCAGGGGCGACGAGGGATTGAAGGGTGCTTTAGGAAAGGAAATGGCATTGAAGCAACAAAATGAGGCCTTGATGGAGGGGGGTGGCACGAGTGTGATTTTGAAACTCAAGAACAGAGCATTCCAGGGAGTTTAAGAGATAATGCGGAAAGCAAATATGTATATTCCTTCTAAAATGATTTAGGAAAACCGATGTTTGAGAGGAATTGTCACATATCTACCTTCCAAAGTGACATACCTGATAATCATCCTTGCAATTTCATCGAAGGGCATTAGAATGGAAGCCACTTTTATGCCTGCAGTAATAAACTCAAGATCTTCATCATCTTCTAGAAATTTCTTGGCTTCAATTTTCTTGTCAACCCTCTTATTGAAGAATCTAGCACCTTCCAAGCTAAGCCTCGTGACTTCAACAATTAGCTCTTCAGTGATTTTCATGCTGATTTCACCATATTCAACCATTCTCTTCTTCCACCCAACTGCGAATTGAAGAGAAATGTCTTGATCATGGCCTTGCATTCTTTCAATGAGGTTTGAGACCCCACCCATTTACAAATAAGTCCATAGAGCCACGTCATCCTTCCAAGCAGGGTCACAGGTGGGTTTGGTTTGGCATGGAGCTCCACCCATTTTGTCATTGTTGTTACTAGACTGGTTTCTTTAGTTCCAAATGGAAATGTTTCTCCCCCAAAACCACTTCTTGACAGTGCCTTTGCAGACCCATAAAGTGTGCAAAGTTTGATGATTTAATGCATTTCCTTCAACTAGTAAATTTTATTTATGAGATTAAATGGTTGTAAATATAGATACCCAAATTTGGCATTATGGTACTTTTTTAAATTAGGGTGAAATTTGAGGGTTTTGAAAGGACCCGCATCATTTTTTACAATATGGGAACCACCATGAGGAACCTAAGTGAAGCAATTTCTAGCGTGTTGCGTCTGCAACGTATTCCAACTACGAGTCTAGTTAATCGAGGTGAAGCAATTTCTAGTGTGTTACATCTGTAATGTATTCCAACTAAGACTCGAGCTGACCGAGTGAAGTAATTTTAGGTGTGTTACATCTAAACATATTCCAACTAATAATCTAGTGTGTTGCATCTATAGGGAAGATTAGAGTGATGTAATCTGCACGATTTAGAGATGTTATATCCTATAATGAATAGTGAAGCAACATCCTATGACAAAACCACCTCCATATAGGATCATGTCTTAGGGGGATTTGAAACCAAGTAGACCAACACACAACCACGTGATTTGACCACACCACTCTTATCCCATCGGTGACATTTTGGTACTTGATGATGTCATATTTGGCTTGTATTCCTTACACATGACTTACATGTATAAAATAGATAGACTAAACTATCTTAAGCCATTCATGAATACTTGTAATCTCTCATCTCTCTCCCTAAACACCCATGTGAACACTACTATTAGTGGAAAACCCCTTATATCTCATGTATAAATAGTTCCAAACTTTTGTAGAGATCTTTCAACTCATTGAGAAAACCATCCACTAGGGAAACATTTTTATGGAATTTTTATATAGTGACTTTGTAATACCATTTTATTTAATGTGTATCTTTATTCCCCCTCTTTAAATAGATTTAGTGCAACATATCACCCATGGAGTCATAAACCTATAATTTAAATGGACGCGTTTACTTACTTGGAATTTACCTATAAACTTGGTTATTATAAGGCATATAGTTAGTCTTTCTCTCCAAAATCAAGAAAATATTCCCTATCTTTCGCTATTATACCTAATGTTATACTAGGAGCAACCCCTATACAATTTTGAAACACTTAAAATCTAATGAATATCATTTTAAGCCAAATCAAAAGCATTACAAGCCAAGTCAAAGTAAGCATAATCAAGTATCAAAGACTAAATTTAGGTTGCATATGTGTAGTTACATCCTCACAATCGCACTTTGATAGAAGATAACTACATGAGTTATATACCCCTTTAGAGTAGTACTACGTAGGTAATGTAGGGATGCCAAACACCAAACTATTGCCCCTAACACATCATTACAATCATGATAAATAAGGGTAGAGTAGAAAGAGAAGATGGTGCATAAAATGAAACCAAAGTGCAAAAATGATTGACAAAAAGTTTTCTAAGGCATTTTGTCCTCTTGGGTGCTCTAATATAGAGGTAGTTTGTAGTGAAAATTTTTAAAATGAAAAAAACATAGATCATTTCTATCCTAATCTCTCATGGTCACACCTAGATCAATCTAGAAATTCCACAATTAAGTGCAATTATATTCTTGTCATTTTATATAGTTAACTTGTTCTATAATTAAGTCTACTTCTTAATATCATTTATTGCACTTTCATACTTGAATGTAAATATTAATTTATTAATTGATTGTGCATTATTTCTAGATTTTAATCCTAATAAGAGTTTTCTTACGACCAAATCCTTAAAATTTAATTTTAGGGTTAAATCAATATAATTGTTATTATTAGGAAAAGTTACATCATTTAATGTGTGATAAAAAATATCCTTAAAGACATTGATCGCTTGAGCAACTCTAGGATTGAAATTTTTTCTTAGATATTTATGAGTTGGTCAACAAAGTCATAATATTTAATTACTTATGTAGCTCTTTATACTGATGGTTATAAGGTTATCATTTTAGAGGATACCCCAATGGGAGTGGAGTTATGTGGAGGTATACCACATCAAGATTTTATTGTACTTACTTGATGATGATGTGTTAACCAAAGTATAATCCTATGGATGATATAGCTAGTAGTGTGTTCTTTAAACGAGATGGATGGGGAGCGAATAAGAAGATCCATAATAACTGCTCCAACCGAGTAGGCATAAGAGAACATTCATATGTTATATGTGTACCATGAATTACTTGAGATATATGAGCACTACATGAATTATTCATCAAATATGATGTATATATATTAGTTACTAGGTTATGTAAAACACACAAAAAGGGATTGTTTTGATAAAAACCTTAGTATCTAATTTTTGGGAGAGAATAGGCTATAAATCTACAACTATAAAAGTGAATAATGGAACCCTAGGTTGACATAGTTCGATAAAGAACAATGTTCACAAAAATGTAATAAGAAATTGGGATTTTTACCCTAATTTAATATACAATGCAATAATAATTTAAAAACAAAATACACAATCCAAACAATCCTAAATTATTCTAATCCTGCATTTTCCAAAAAAAAATCAATGATATTCTATGAAATTAAAATGGGCTAAAGAAAAAACTATAAAACACAATCAAAATATGTGACCAAGAACTCATAATGGGTGTAGAAGTAGATTAGGGTGTCATCAAGTTGCTAAAAATATCATGCGATGTGAAAGTTGTCTAGATGAATTCATGGAGATAAGATAATAGCGTTGCCAAACTTGTCTTGGAAATTATGAGCCTATTATTTGTATCTTTTTGCTCTCTCACTTTGGATTGTGTGGATTCATCTATGTCTATTCTACTAATTTTTGTGTCTATATTCGTGCAATGGCCATTTCAAGACCATATTTGTCTTCTTCTTTCTTGAAATGCTAGCTTCTACATTTGACACCTAAAAGGGGTTAATAGACTTTGGGATGTAATGCATCACCATACCCCACTAACGTGATGAGTGTTATACAACATACCATTACTATGAAGAGGATAAAACCCATGTAATTTACCACCCTATGATGAGATGTATATGATATAGAATAAAATAACATAAGATGGATCCCTTGATCTGGTCCTCACACTTGGTAACACGTACTTGATACTTAATTTCTGGCTCATGGTTGATCTAAGGAAACAATATGGATGTATTTATAATTTCAATAGCTTGTTTTGTTATAGTGATCTACGGAATTAGATTCCTAAATAATTTCTTATGGCCTTCTTAGAGTGAGTGAAATATATATTCCTAGATGCCCCTACTATATTATAATAGATGCATTTTTATATGTGACATTTTTAATGATTTCCCACTCAACTGACCTAAAAGTACCATCTAGGTCAAACAATTTGAGTTGTGCATTTGAAAATAAGATCATTAGAAGAGAAAGGGACATGTTTGTAGTTGTAAACACAAAATCATGTACTTGCTGAATACATGTATAGGTCCTAAAAGCATACTAGCATTTACATGATTCCTAAGCAAGAAAACTAATAGTTGTGAACTATATTTGGCATCTTTTCTTTGTCTCTAGCTTTCTATTTGGCCTTATACACCCTACACCCAACTAGAATTTAACTAATTTATATTTTATGGCTTCAGACACCAGCGCCTAACCAAGATAAGCTGTCTTTGAGGCACTCATGTCCCCTTTGTGCGCCCCCGATCCTTTTATACCTTAATCGCTCTTTTTGGGTCTCATTTATCTTTTGGGCATATTTTTCACTTATGGGTCGGCCTTCCAGTTCTCAATTATGAAATTCAAACAAGGGAATCATATAAATACATCATTATGTGTTCAAAATAAGGGACCAAGCACTAAGCATTACTATCATCACCTAAGCTTGCATTCTAATGGCACTCATCTAGCATCCATTCTAGGGACAAGGGTTGCATAAACTCTGTATACACTCCATAGGAAGGGAATTTCATTCTATTCTATCCACACATTCTACTACATTCTAGCTTTCTGACCTCGCTATCAAGTGCAACTTGCACAAGGGCATCTTAGGGCATCATTTCTACACAAACACACATAAGAACTACATGGAGTCTAAGACATGTAGTTCAATGCTCGATCGTAATTTCACTCTCTAGGTGACTGCTAGGGTCATCGACTTCCCATAAGTCTACATTTTTATTTTTAGGTTTGATGCGGTTTGTGGGTTTGTGCAGGTGAACTTCTCTTTTGCAGGTTACAGGTACCTTCGGTGATCATAGTGCAAACATTAGGTGATCAAAGGAACAAAAATGAAACCCTAGAGACCTGACAACAAAAACAGATTATGAGCTTCTGCATAGTCACCAACACCCACATCTAGTCATCAATACTCATGCACTCTGTCCTACATTGGGCAACCTTGTCTTGCATTGGGCGCTCATGTTTGGCATTATTCTCGAGTCCAGTTTTACGGTGAGCATTTATGATGTTGTTTGTAGTCTATTCATCAATCACACCTACCTAGATCACTTCCTATTCATTCCAAAATCATCTAATTCCTCTATCTTTCTTCCTTTCTTAAGGTTTCATACTTTACATCTTAGTTTTCTTGTGCCATTACAATACTTTATCATTTGTACATCAATTACTCTGCAATTAGATTTAAATTAAATTATTTGATGAACCCCACTTGTGATCAAACACTTGAATCCTCACTTTTCCTATTATACGTGATCTTCTTTAATGGCTCCTAAAATCCTCTAATCTCCTTGCATGAATTACTTTAAATACACCCACCTTGCAAATATGTTCTCCAAAAATCCCTAGACACTATGTATCTTCCTCGCAATACACCACCTGCTCAAGTAAGTGCCATTTTCGATTGTCTATCTAATAACTCTATCGTTCCTAAGCCTCCATCCAATTAACCCATCTTAGAGTCAATTAAAGCTTTACATTATTTATTTCAAGACAAATTTCAAGCTATGAAAACCACAATTACATCTCTTAAAGCTGAAATCCAACATCTCAAGGATGCTTCTAAGGCCCATGCTAGTTGTTCTTCTACATCTCATCCTAATCCTATGTCCTCTACATGTGCTCATGTTAGTGAACCCCAAGTCTTACCACTACCCACACCTCTCAAGTTTGATCTCAATGTTAAGCAACATGATATTCTTCCTCAACTCCTCACTCACCAGTTGATCAACTTGCCAAATACTCATTCTTTACCCTCCTTATCGGATTTCCAAATACCAAGGTCTCCCATTTTACAATTATCATAGAATTAATGGACATAATGACAATGATTGTTATGTTTTAAAACGAAGAATTAAGCACCTTGAGCATTAGGGTTTTATCTCATTTGTTGCACAACATTCTACTTCATGCTCATCTTCAATTATTAAATCCCAATGGGATCCTAAATCTGGTCCTTCCATGTCTCATGAGCATCAATCCCTAATCACTAATGTTCCTTCTCCGATTAGTTAAGAGCAGTCTATCAAACCTATTCAAACTAAACAACCTCCTCTCAAGGTCCTTCCTCCATTTCCTCCTCCTATCAAACAACCACCTCTCAAAATATGTCCTCCATCTCCTCCTCTGGAGTCTTTTACAATGTTACCACTTCTAAATAAGCAACCACTCACTAAGCAAGACCAACAAACTCTAGATGACCTCTTTAGACTTCCTCATTTCAACCCAAAATCTAACCTTGGTTCTACTCTTTCTCCTACCTACCACTGAATGACAATATGATTTCTTATGATATATTTCAAGCCCCGTCACCATTGCAATGTATTTATTTCATTGTCACATAGCTCTCCATCATCAACACACTTGGGGGTCATCACACTTTCTTCCCCTTTCCAATCACTATCACTTCTCTCTAGTGTCCACTACCACACTTTAAACCCTATGCATCATAACTTTTACACACTCTCATACCCTTTGATACACACATTATATCATCATTACCCTATGATGCACTCTAGTTCCACAGGTTCATACTTGACTAATGAGGGTATAAATCTGAAATGAACCTCATCGGATTCACTTTTCATGCTCTATGCTTCGTGATCTATCTTTATAGTACACATTCTCAAACCATTTCACAATGACACACTCTTGTTCTATAGTCCATTCTTGATTATTGAGAGGTCATTTATAAATGAACCTCATCTCATACACATCCGTTGGGGGCATGTTTCTCCTATCATCTTCACACTTTGCATACCATTCCATCACACTCATATATCACATTTTCATATCTTGGTTGTATTTACTCTTGCTCTGTTTTACTACTTACATGTTGTATTTTTCTTACTATGTTAGCTGGATACTCAGTATGTCATTATATTTATCATATACACATGTGTGTTTATTTGGTCTCTAGTTGTGAATGCATATTTCTTGCAGGTTCTTACACCCTGCAATGATGTTTGGCATTGTACCTTTTACCAGTCTTGTCGAGGTTCCTGGGGGGAATCGACTTTCTCTACTATCACATACTACACAGGTTCTATTGCTACATTTTTCACTACGTCTAATTACGGTTACTTTACTTTTCATTTTTATATTTACGCTTTTGACATATTATTTATCTTTCTAACATGCTTAACGGGTGCTTTGTGTGTAGCATTTACCTTACAGGACTATATGCCACTATGGTTATCGAGACGTTTTACTTGATATTGTTTGCCACTACATGCAATTGTTTATGGGATATGCCCATGTATTGCTAGATCATTGTTTGCTTACATATGACACTTCTTTCCTGATTGTCTTGTGGCATTATGAGTGATGTCCCATGTATTAAACCCACTTTTTTGCAGGTTTATCTCATTTACACACTTGATTTTTACATTGTCTTCTATTGCATACTTGTTACTTTTTCTACTAACCACTTTGTTTGTATGTGTCTTGGTTTATACCATGCACATCCCTTACCCCTTACATGTATATCCACTTTAGAACAACATCAAGTCCTCTCCTTTGGGCCACATTCTCCTACCATCATCACATGCACCAAAAACAGGGGGCATACATTGGGTGAATAAATCACCCCTACAAAGAACTCTCAGAGATACGGTGCAGATCTACACAGATGCAAAAACAACACGGGAACACATACCACAAAATGACCCATAATTTGACTTGGGTCTTGAACATAACACAAACACCAGCGCTAACATCGAGATAAAGCACTTGAGCACACCGTGTCCTCCCCAGGCGCTAATTTCTTAGGGGCACATACAATCATATTTTCATATTAGCATAGTTCACGAAAACCTTTAGAGTAGTTCTATATTACATTCACACGATCCTTGATTACATAATGCATTCTATCTCCTTTAATCAGGTCAACTCAAAACTAATTGGAACAATCGAGATAAATTAGGATGCACCATCTGCAGTGGTGCTTATCGGGAAGAGTCATGGAAGGAAATTAAAACTATATCTCTCACCCCAACACTTGCTTTTTGTCGTGAGATATCCCAAAAACTCAAACTTGGTGTGAGATTGCCTAAAAAGCTAACACTTGGCATGAGATCACCCAAAAAAATCGCTATTGGCATGAGATCACCCAAAAATCACTCTTCACACCATTTTCAGGACATTTTCTATCCTTTAAACTCTTCTACTTTAGGTGCATGCTTTCCTTTACTGTTACTTTTACATAATTTTACATACTTATACATATTTTTCTTTGATTTATCATATACAGAACTTTGACTACTCTTTCGCTCTTCTTTTGTAGTTTCATCTTTAATATGTAATAAGAAGCAACCTACAACAACAAGTACAAACACAACAATAGATACAACACAATGCATACGCTTCACCCCTAGGGTCACTTTCCTTTCCTTGTCTCCATGATTCACTTTGCATCATTCCACGCTTCACTTGCTACTTGGCTCATTATTCGCCGCACACTCTACGGGATCATAAGGTATGTATGCTCTTATTTACTTTATGTTATCAAGTTCACTCAACAACATAAAGTGGGGAGAACATAGACACAAAAACATGCACTTGGGTACATTTCTAATTCCTAAAATTATATTAGTATTTACATGATTCCTAATCAAGAAAACTAATAGTTGATGACTATATTTGGTCTCTTTTCTTTGTCTTTTGCTTTTTATTTGGCCTTATACACTCTACAAAAAAGTTAGAATTTTATTGATTTATCTTTTATGGCTTCAGACACCAATGCCTATCAAGACAGCGAAGCCCAAGCGCTCCGTCCCCTTTGGGTGCCCCCCCGACCCTTTTCTATCTTACTCACTCTTTTTGGGTCTCTTTTATCTTTTGGGCATATTTTTTCACTTATGGGTCATCCTTCCAGTTGTCAATTACGAAATTCAAATAAGGGAATCATATAAATACATAGTTATGTGTTCAAAATAAGGGACCAAGCACTAAGCATTACTATCATCACCTAAGCTTGCATTCCAAAGGCACAAAGAGCACTAAAGGCATCCTTTTAACATCTATTAAAAGGAAAAGGGTATATCAACATTGCATACACTAACTGCATAGGAAGGGAAGTTCATTATATTTCATCTACACATTCTAGCTACAACCCGATATCAAGTGCAACTTGCACAAGGGCATCATTTCTACACACACACACACACACAAGAACTACATGGAATTTGAGATGTAGTGCAGTGATCGATCGTCATAAGTTCACTCTCGGGGTGACCGCCAAGTGTCGATCGACTCCCCATTCTGCATTTTTCTTTATAGGTTTGATATGGTTTGTGTGCTTGTGTAGGTGAACTTCTCTTTTACAAGTTACTGTACCTTCGTGATCATAGTGCAAACATCAGGTGATCAATAGGTAATAATAGTGAAACCCTAACAACACATCATAAACTAGATTATGATCTTCTACACAATCAATGGTGCCTAGATCTAGTCATCGAGTGCTAGGCGCCCTATCTTGCATTGGGCACCCATGTCCGACATTATTCTCGAGTCTATATTTTATGATGAGCATTTATGACATTGTTTGTAGTATGTTCATTAGTCAAACCTAGCTAGATCACTTCATGTTCATTCGTAATCAACTAAGTCCTCTATCTTTCTTCCTTGCTTAGGGTTTCATACTTTACATCTTAGTTTGCTTGTGTCATTATTGTACTTTATCATTTGTACATCAGTTACTCTGTAATTAGATTTAATACAAATTAAATTAAATCAACGATGAGGGGAAAAATAAACATTTAACCTATCTTGGACATACTGAAACATTTCTTATGTGTGAAAGGAATTAGTTATGAGACAAGTATAAGTTTATAAATATTTTTGTAGAAGGTGTAGTCATTCTTGATAAGTTCAACTAGAGAATAGTTGTGTTCTAGAGGGATTAATATGTTATATAGAGTATAAGGGAGACTTAATTCTTTATTTATGTATAAATTCTAGAATAAGTGCCAAATTCCATATTGCAAGTACTTAGACTAGATTTTGGTTACTACAATCTATAACATAACCATTTTATTTTTCATATAGCATAGTCTAGCCTTGTTAGTAGCTTGACATGTCATTTAAATTGTGGTTTGTTGAGGCCAATTTCAAATTTTTGGGATATTGAGGCAAATCTATGTAGCTTTGTGTGTGAGTTAAAATTACTCAACACTATGATAAGTGAATAAATTTAAGCCGGATTACATAAAAGTTATCATTTTTGATATGAATTGTGTGAAATGTGAGTAAATATAACCTTTTTATCATTAAAAATAAGGTTAGTGGGTCCCTCACTCTTTCATTAACCATAAAAAGATATGCATTAAAATATCAATGTTTCAACAAAGGTAAAAAAACAACACCATTTCATAAAACATTAGCTAACAAGTTTATCAAACCCTAGGAAGACCAAACAAAAAGTCTCCTGTGCAAAATATATCTTCAATAAGCAAAGCGAAGCGAAAAAAATTTGTAGCCCAAAAAGATCAAAATGTATGCATTGTAACCTAAAAATTGTTTTGTAGCGAGAAATCCAACCAATATTTGAAGTCAAAATCAATCCAAATATCACTTCCATGTAGAGTGACTAATTATGATATAAACTATGTAGAAAGTGATTAGATTTGGTATGAAATAGTGTGAAAAGTGAATAAATATGATTAGAACTATGTGAAATGTCATCAATTTGTTGAAATATGTATATTGTTAACTAAAATCAGTGTGACATTATAAACAAGCCCAAAATATGCCCCCTTTTAAGAGAGAAATGTCGTTATGTGTCACTTAACTCAAAAAATAAAAGTCGTTTGTCGTATCATGCGTAAAAGGCATATAGAGATAAATTGTATAAAACATGGTTATTAAACATGGTTGCATAAATAAACACACACACACACACACACGCACACACACACACACACACACACACACACACACACACACACACACACACACACACACACACACACACACACACACACACATGATATAATCATTAGAAGTTAAACATGACATGTGTCATCTTAAGAATAAGCATATCATGAACATTGTTATAAATATGTACAAATACTGTAAATCTAAATGTAATGGTGAAAATTAGAGAAGCATGTTAGCATACACATGACTCAAAACCAAAGGATCCTTTGGTATTCATGATATGACATAATGGGCCGACCATGAGGCGTTTGAAAATAAAATTGACATGACATCATGAGGATTTGAATTACAATAATATTAGTAACAATTACATCAAGTTCACCAAAATGTGATAAGAAATTCAAGTTTAGGACCTAATTTAGATAACATGCAATAATGATAATTCAAGTGACATAAAATTTGGATAATAGTCCTAAATGATTCTACTCTTGCATTCCCCAACAAATTTAAAAATGATAATTTGATGAAATATAATTAGTGTATTAGGGTTAAAGAGAGGAACAAAAGTATGTGAACAAACTATGTGACATAACGATCAAAATGCCTACATAAGTAGAAATGGGTTTGTTCAAGTTGCTCACAAATATCTTGATATAAAACTTAGTTTGGACAACTACTTGGACATTTGGGCACCTTTGTGGATGAACCTATCCCCATGGATACAAACTTGTCCTTTGGATTCATATACTTATTATGAATGTTGGGATCGATTCACATCTTTGGAGGTCTGATTTATAGGTTTGTATTTCATGCAAAACCCAAAATTTAGTCATGTGGAGTTTGGCAAATAACTTGGGAATTTATCCTAAAGCATGATCCCATTTACCTATTTATTAACAAAATAAAATCTTCCCACTCAATCCTAGATTCTAAGTCCACTAGGCTATGAATTATTCTTCGACTTGGGACTTTATGAATTGTTTTTGTGCATCATTTCATAATATCTAGTTTTACATCACAAGCTTCCTATCCAAAACCATACAATTTGTTCAAGACAAGTTGTACAGCCCTAGATGACTAATACGATCCTACCCCTTCTCATCTTCCAATTATGATTTCAATTGAATATCTTTATTATGTCATTTATTCTTCCTATGGTCAACCTTATAATAATATTGTACCTACGAAGGCTATATAAGTAAGTTAATATCACTTTATAACTCACATAGCAATTTTATAAGCTCCCATTGTAAATATCAATCCAAAAGCACTTAAGGCTCTCCTATATCTTCCAAAATTAGTTGCACATCATTTAAAGTAGTCACTACTATAAGTATAAAGCACTCAACCAGGTCAAAGAGTTTAGATTCATCCATTTTCAAGCATGTAAAATCCTAAAACCATGTCTTAGCAATAACAAGGTAACTTCAAGAGTTTTCAAATGGTTCCAGGGACAAAGGGTATATCATAGTAGTTGAAACACACTACATCACACTACTACCACACTTTGGGTACATTATTTATGTTATAGTTAGCCCACTATTCTTATATTAGAGATATGAGGGCACTCATAAGGGGTTGGATTAGATCGCATGCACACTTTCACACATACCTATGAGAACTACATGAGGGCATGTAGTAGAGCACTTGGATTGGTTTGACAAAGGTTGGGGTAGTTTAGCCTCACCACGGGCATGATTTCTCATTTTGTTATCTAATGCTTTGATAAAGGGTATTTAATTTTTCTACTTTGTTGCAAGAATTATAGGTTGTGTAAACAAGAGTGACATACATCGAAGCACATTTCTAAGCAAGTTCACACACAAAAATTATGGAAGTTGAATTTAGAAGGGTTTAATATTGTATATCTCCAATCAAGACCGTACATATTTAGGGCAAGATTGTATACCAATGTATGCTCCTAAACCATCTTGTTTTCCATCTCCAGTCTCAGGAAAGAAGCATTTACTGTCTATGATAAGCCTTTTCCTCATGTTTTCACACCTAAGTATCCTTTGTTCAAATCCATACAGACTAATTCTTTCATCTCCTCCTGTGTATTTGAGCTATAATTTTATAGTTTCATCATTGTTGCAAGTATTAACATGTTGATATGATTATACATGATTAATTATCAATTAATTAGATTGGAATAATCTCCTATAATGAACCCTTACATCCTATATGTTTTTTATGCATCACATTACATCTCACATATATTTTAGGGTGTAACAATTTAGTACATGTGTGTTTATGTGTTGTTTATGTTTTTAAACATGATAAAATTGATCACTTTTCTCTTTTGAATTGAGTGACACATAGAAACATCCATCACCTCAAAAGGGGAGTATATTGTGGGCTTATTTAGAATGTCAAATACATTCCTACTAAGAGTACATAGATTCAAAAAAATACTAATGGCATTTCACATAGTTTAAATCATAGTTAATCACTTTTCACATGGTTCAAAATAGAGTAATTCACTTATCGCACAATTCAAATCAAATTTATTCACTTTTAGAGAGTTGTAATAGTCTTATCACACACATAGAGTTGAAAAACTAGCCTTAACAACCCACAAAGTTGGAATCGGCTAATAACCCATAGATTTGAATGACATGTCAAGCTATTGTCAAAGCTATATTGAGTTACATGTAATGCAATAATATATTCCCAAAATTGTATATATTCTTTGGAAAGGCTAGATTAAGTTGTAGGTAAGGAAAATTTATATTTTCAATATGTTTTATGCTATTAGAAAGGATAGATTATGTTATAGATGAGGCGGGATGATTTACAAAATTTAAAAAGATGTTTCATACTACTTGCGAGGTAAGGTTATTAACAAAATGACAAGCACTCATTTTGCATTAGGGAAGCCCTATGGCACCTTTACATTAACAAAATTGGGGACATGGTTTGGCATTACTAATCAAGAGTAGTGGTTCTAATGTACATTTCACTTTACTACAAACAATTCAATTAAAACTTTTTAAAATCTAATTTTTATATATTATTATCAAACATTGATCTATATGTCTTTCCATGTGATTTATAGGTTTCATGTGCATCACCACATAAATATAAGAGTTTAAAACACTATCCTATGATTGATATGTGAGTGTAGACACTAAAATATCACAACTTTTCCTTTTGCAATGCCAAGTTTGGATATGCTCCTTTGTTAAAACAAATGCTCACATTCAAAATATAATCAATATCTCTCTCGAGATTTTTGTGACTTATTCATATTTGCACTTTTCTCTGTCATCAATTTAGAAAATATTATTTAATAAAAGCAGTAAACTATCCCTATGCATCATGCCACAATTTCATGTTTTGCTTCACATCTCTTATGTCCGTGTCTTTATAGTTTGGTTGGGATGTGGAATCCATTCATGGATGAATTATATGGTCCCGATCAATCACATTCTCTGATTGTATTTTCAATTTGAATATATTTATTGGATCATTTCATCTTCCAGGGTCATCCTTAGAATATTTCACATACTACTGAAAATGCTATATAAGCAAAAATGATATCACTTTATAACTCACCTGATACACTTACAAGCTCTATTGCAAATATCATTCCAAAAGCACTCGAGAATCTCCTTAATCTACCCAAATCATTTGCACATCAATTAGAACAGCCCCTAATACAACTTTTAAGCACTCAATCATATCAATGAATTTATCTTCCTCCATTTCCAAGCATGTAAAGGTCATTGAGACATGTGTTTGGAAGAGCAAACATATTTCAAGAATTATCAAAGGGTTTCAGGACAAATGGTTAGGTCACACACACTAAAGCAAACCACATTAAACTACTACTACACTTAATACATTCTACTATATAGTTATCTCACTATCTTTATGTCAAGAGACATAAGGGAAACCATATAGGGATAGTATAGACCACACTCACACTTGTACAAGCACCTAAGAGAGATACACGAGGCTTGATCCCACACTAGGGCATGTAATGCAACACTTGGATTAGTTTGGCCAAGTCGATCATTGATGGTAGTCCAACCTCACCAAATTTTACACCCTTAGTCTTATAACTTATATCACATATGTAGGGCCAACTTGTGGCTTACATAATCCTTTTTCTTGTCATATGTCATTCATTTTATTCTTTCATATGTTTATTAGGTCGTCTTAGGTGTTATCCATGGTATAAGAAATGCATATATAAGAGGTATTAAGGATTAGTTAAACATCATATTGAACACATGATTCTTATTGTATAGTTTGGAGTTTACCCCCTCGAAGTGGCTAAGTCATTATACTTGTGTATTGTGATCATTTATCTATATTTTGGTGTTCATTGGTGTTTTATTGTTGTTGATATTCATATCTATCTAAGTAGTTTCATTACAAGTGGTATCAAAGCTTTGATCTAGCCATATTTGAGTCAAAACCCTAATTTTTAAGATTTGGTTGTATCTTAAACATAATAGTGGCGAAATCGATTAAGTAAGTCTCTCCCAAAACTTCAAGATCTATGGTTTATTATTCACAAGTTATATCAATTTTAGTCTTTTTCATAAATTCACTCCATAGGCTATAATTTTTCCATTTTTTTAAGTTTCCTATATTTTCATAAATCTTGTCAAAAATAAGATAGGGTTTGTTCTCTAAGTTTCTTTCTATTTGGACAATAATCTTATAAACACCCAAGCTCTAAATTCTTACCCTAACTTGGGTATCCCGAGAGATCTGAACCCTACATCATGACAATGAGATCAACTAGATGCCAAGGGAAAGGTCAAACTCCCAATAAAGAAGATGTGGATTTTGAATCTTTAGCTTCTGAGGCATGAGATACTGATCACCCAACTTAAGGACATGGTGAACAATGAATGAATAATGTGTGCTTGATTTTGGTCATAGCTCGAACACAATGAAGGGTGAAGTGATGTCATAATTGGACAATGGATTGAAAATAGTGAAGGGTAAAATGAAGAAAATTTTGAGTCCTTAGAGAAGGAGTTTCTACAACTGAGCTCATGCATGAAGTCTAGCAATAATTTCCATTCACGTTACACGGGTTCAAAGCACACTATGATCCTAACCACACTAACTAGGATGAATCCTCTACACACACCACTGGATCTTCTAACCAATGACGTAACATTATTCCTAAAGTGGAGATGTTCAAGTTCAATGGGAATGATCTAGTCACTTGGATATACCAAATGGAGAATTTATTTGATTTACATATAGTCTCGAGTAGATAGAAAGTGGTAATGGCATTCTTGTACCTAGAACCATAACAAATAATTTGGCATAGATGGATGTGTGAGAAAAATAAAAAGAATGGTCTCTCTATTACTTGGTCTATGTTTAATGATGAGCTCTAAACACACTATAGTAATAGTGTTACAAAGAATTATTTTAGCTAGATAGCCAAGCTACGATAGACAAGTTTAGTCAAGGATTATATCCAGCAGTTCCAAAATCTATCCTTATGAGTGAATGACATCTCATAGGATAATCTAAATGATATCTTCTTGGGTGGACTCAAGGATAACATCTAGCTTGATGTTTACCTTCTTAATCCAAGTTCTATATCATAATCCATGACCATTACTCACCATGTGGAGGAAAGAGATATGGTAAAACTAAGGGGTCTTACTAGTCACAAGGAACACATGAATCTAGCACCATAATTCCACTAACTAACATGTTTGACTCCTCAACAAATCAAAGTGAAATGAGCAAAAGGTGTATGTTTCAATTGTGATGGTAAATGGAGTAGAGGACATAAATGTGCAGAGAATAAATTATTTTAGATTTGAGGGACATACGAGGAGGAAGAAGATGAGGAAATATCAAGTGATGAAGTGGAAGAACCAGAGGAAGAACGTGAATAACCCCAACCTACTATCTCATGTCATGATCTATCTGGTATTAGCACTCCATAAACCCTTTAGGTGGTGGGTTACCTTAAGAAGCAAAAGGTGATGATATTGATTGACTCTAGGAGTACACATAATTTCATCAATAATAAGTTGGCAACAAGGCTAAACTATTTCATCTACCCAACACGTGAATTTCAAACAATGATTGTAGATAGTTGCAAAATCTAATGTTCAAGGAAATGTTATAAAATAAGGCTTATGGTGGGTGACTAAAACATGAAGTCCCCTATGTTTTCTATTCTCATGGGTAGAGATGATATTGTATTAAGTTTTCGGTGTCTCACAACTTTAGGCACCATAAATTGAATTTCTAAGAATTATTCATGTGCTTTCATTCGAAGGAAGACGATTTGAACTTAGAGGATTACAAGAAAAATCTCCATAATTGGTTAGCTCTCACAAAATGTAGAAGATTCTTAAAAGGGGTCGGAAGGATTCATGGCACAAGATGTTATCCATGGAAGTTCAACCACCAAATACAGTCACACATCTTAATATTACGAAGGTTATTGATAAACACACAATTGTCTTGAGGAGACCAAATGATTGCCTCCCAAAATCTATATTGCTATAAAATAAGGCTTATGATGGGGGCTACAACATGAACTCCCCTATGTTTTCTATTCTCATGGGTGGAGTTGATATTGTCTTAGGTTTTCAATGTCTCACAACTTTAGGCATCATAAAGTTGAATTTCTAGGAATTATTCATGTGCTTTCATTATGAAGGAAGACGATTTAAACTTAGAGGACTATAGGAAAAATCTTCATAATTGGTTAGCTCACACCAAATGCAGAAGATTCTTAAAAAGGGCTCGAAAGGATTCACAACATGGTTGTTCTCCATGGAAGTTCAACCACCAAATACAGTCATACATCTTAATATTCTTAAGGTTATTTATAAGCACACAGTTGTCTTCGAGGAGAACAAATGATTGCCTCCCAAAATAGATCATAATCATGTCATTCAGTTAGTTCTATGAAGCCAACTCCCAACATCGGGCCTTATAAATACCCATATGTGCAAAAGAGTGAGATTGAGAAGATGGTTTGGGAAATTTGGAAACAAGTATTATCCATCATAGTCATAATGATTATTTAACTCCAATGGTGATGGTGCATAGGAAGGATGACATGTGGTGCATGTGTCCATACTACAAATAACTTAACAAGTACATTATCAAAGATAAGTTTCCCATTCATGTCATTGATGATTTGCTTTATATAAGTTGCATGGTGCGATGTATTTTACAAAACTAAATCTTCATTTTGGGTATCACGAAATTAAAGGAAGAGGATATTCATAAGACAACCTTTAGAACTCATCAAGGCCATTATGAATTTCTAGTGATGCCTTTTTACTTACTAATACACCATCCACATTTCAAAGTTTGATGAATTTTGTATTTCACCATTCTTATGAAAGTTTGTCTTGGTATTTTTTGATGATATCTTATTCTACAACAAATAATGGGAGGAGCACTTACATCATGTAAATATGGTCTTGGAAGATATGTATGAAAAACCTTGAAAGTGTTATTTTGGGGTAAAATAAGTGGAATTCTTAGGCCATATCATCTCTTATGAAGGTTTCAAGGTGGACCCTTGCAAGATCAAGGCCATGGTGGAATGGGAAGTTCCTAGAACCCTCAAGAATTTACAAGGTTTCTTAGGGCTCACAGGGTACTATCGCATATTTGTAAAGAACTATGGTAGTATAGCAGCACCACTCACAACATTATTGAAGAAAGACTCCTTTCATTAGAATGAGGAAGCTTCCAGGGCATTTTAAAAATTGAAGGAGGTGATGTGCACCACCCGGTGTTAATAACCCCAACTTTCTCCAAGACCTTCATGGTTGAATGTGATGCTTCAAAAAGGGGATAAGTGTAGTACTCATATAATAAGGCCACCCTAGAGAATTTTATAGCCATCAACTAAATTTTTTTTTTTTTTTAAGCCCGCTTTATTAGAAGGAAATGATGGCAATCTTACATGTGGTTAAACAATGGAGACCATACTTGATGGGTAGACACTTCAAGGTAAAGACAAATCATGATAGTCTCAAATACTTCTTGGAGAAATGAATATCTCTGAAGAGCAACAAAAATGGGTCACAAATATGTTGGGTTATGACTTTGAGATCATTTATAAGAAAGGGAAAGAAAATGTGGTCGTTGATGCACTATCTAGAAGGGATGAGTCCACAAAAGCATTGTTATATGCCATCTCTATATTGAAGGTAGATTGGTAGATCAGGAAAGGGCATATGATAACAAGATGCAAAGACAACACAATCCCATTCATAATCTCTAGAAGGATCCAAACATATTTGAAAATTTTATATGGAAGGGTGATACATTGTGGTACAAGGACATGTTGTATTTGTGCAAGAACTCTACACTAAAGATCATGTTCTTTCAAAGCTTCATTCTTCTCCACTAGGTGGCCATTTTGGGTTCTTGAAAAATTATCGTAGAGTTAAATAAGATTTATTTTAGGAGGGGTTGAAAGGTGATGTTTAAAAATTCAAGGCACGGTGTTTGGTGTGCCAATACGGTTAGGGCGAGACCATTAAGACATCGGGTCTCCTACAGCGTGTAATATCCCCTTCTTGGTCAAAGACCCTTAGGTTAATTTTGTTTCTCGGTGACTCAAGGGTGATAGAAAGGGAAACTTATCATAATAAATTAATTATAAAATTGCAACATAAATTAATATTATAAACACTTTATATTAATTTATTAGTGATAAAGTCAATTTAAAAATAGAAATGAAAAATATAAAGTGATAAAGTAAAATAAGAGAAAAGGAAATATCACTTTATGTTTATTATTCTCCCCTAGGAGAAAATGTGACCCCTTTGGAGGATGAAAAAGGTGGAAAAAAGCATTAAATGAGGGAGATGAAATCTGATTGGAAGATGAGGGTGGCTATTTGGCCAAGTTCATCGATAAAAGCAAGTTTATTTAGTCATAGAAGGCATGCTTTTGATATTTAATACAAATCTAATTTTTGTCTAAGCTTTAGAGTTTTATAAAATATTTCTAAGGACAAAATCCTTTAGAAATAATCTCTTGAGGACGAAAACCCTCTAAGAGATCTAGAAGAAGAATGAAAACTCATCTTCTAGTTGACAGGATTCTCCACACGGGGGTTTCCATTGCATATGAAGGAATTAGCTGATTTTCTAGTTGTTTTGAAATAGTTTGAAGGGTGTAATTTTGTTGATTTGTCCAAGAGTTTAAAGGGGAAAAGTTGTGGTTGTGTTTCTCCTTCATTTCTATCCCTTTTCTAGGTGGAGAGACCTACTTAGAGAGATGATTTGCAGTGTTTGAGAGTTGTTTCTGATCTGATTTGGATTGTTTATCACAACTCTGATTTTTAGAGGTCAAATCAACCCACTTGCATAATTTTTGGCTCAAGGGTTAGGCCCTTTTCAGCTGTGTCTGAGGGCAACTGTTTGCAAATTTATTATAAATAAATTCAGCTTGTTTTGAAGCTCCAATATGGTATTTTTCTCATGATTCCATCTTTGCAAAACTTGCTGATTTGTTTCCATTAAAGTTTCAGTGGTTTTAATTCAGATTTTGTGGATTTTCATCTCCATACCAAGTCGCCATTTATAGATAAAAATCAGATCTGCAAAATAAATAATTGGTATATCTTTTATAATTTGTATTTGAGTGTGGGATTTGCCTCAAATCCATCTTGGGTTAAAAAGTGTCCATTTGGGGACATTACACTACGTTTGTCTATTCCTAGTTAGATATGGGAAGAGGTCTCTATGGATTTCATCATAGGATTACCAAAATCGAAGGGGAAAAGCATAATCATGGTTGTGGTGGATAAACTTACCAAGTATGCTCATTTTTGTTCCTTGTCTCATCCTTTTACATCTAGTACAATTACTCATATCTTTTATGGATACAATTCAAAATCTCCATGGCATGCCCAAAATTATAGTAAGTGATCGTGACCCTATATTTACTAGTAATTTTTGGATAATTTATTTCTCTTGTTTGGGTACCATTTAGCTCAAAGTTCATCTTATCATCCACATAAGATAGGAAAATTGAGGCAATAAAGAAATGTTTGGAGGGTATATTCAATGGTTTACTTCGGATAAATAAGAATGATGGGTGCAATGGTTTCCACTTGCAAAATGGTGGTATAATACTTCATTTCATACCTCATCCAAAATGTCTCCATTTCTGGCACTATACGGGTACCATCCTCCATCACTCATCTCTAGCTTGAAGGTCAAACCTAAAGTGAGAATAGTCGAATATCACATCTATTACCAACACAAGGTACTCTCTAGCCTTAAAGAGAATTTTGAAATGGCACAAAACTGTATGAAGAAACAAGTTAATCAACATTGTAATGGTGACACTTTGAAGTGGGAGACTTTGTATTTGTATGATTACAACCATATAAGAAATTTTCCTTAAAAAAATAGAATAAGGATGATAAACTCGTACCTAATTACTATGGTCCTTACCAAGTTTTTTAGAAAATTGATAGTATGACATACAAGTTGGAGCTCCCTTATGGAACTAAAATACATCCAATATTCCATGTTTCTTTCTTGAAGAATGTCATTGGAAAAAAGGTGTCAACCCAATCAGTGCTTCTTGAGCTAGATGAGGAGGGAAGGATCATATTTGAACTTGAAGAGATCCTTTAGTTGTGCACCAAAAGGTTAAGGAAAAGATTCATTACTAAGTAATTGATCAAGTGGAAGAATATGGACAATGAAGATGCAACAAGAGAAGATGAAGCATTTCAGAAGTAACATCTAGGGTTTTCCAACTTTGGGGACTCATGGCTTATGTAATCCCTTTTCTTGTCATATGTCATTCATTTATTCTTTCACATGTTTAGTAGGTTGGCCTAGGTGTTGTTTATTGATCAAAAAAATGGATCTAAAAGTACTCAATTCTATGTGCTCTCTTTTTGAAACTTGCAATGCATGTCCTCATCATATTCATTATATTGGAAGATGGTTAAGTTAGGTTGATGGTGATCCGAACAATTTCAAATGAAAAAAAGACCATTTCATGTTTTGTTTTATATGGTGACTTTGTGACAGTGATGGAACCATTTTGAAACTGCCACTCTTCACAGAGTGATGGTTGCGCAACCACCACCCGTGGCATCGGTGGTTGTGGAATTGATGATGCCAAAAGGGGAAACTAAAATTTACAATTTTTGGGCTCCCCAATTTGGTTTTTTTCACCTCTCCTTTCATCCTTGGATAGAACAACTATAAATATAAGCACGTTTACTCATTTAAAGCGGTAGTTTTTGGCGAATTCAAGTGTGGGTAAAAGAGAGAATGTTTGAATTGTTCTTGTTTTGTTCATAGACATATGAGTTCTTTTCTTGTGAGGATTATAAGTAAGTAAATATAAGAATAGGGAGCCTAAATCCTTCCTAAAGGCCATATTGGTAGTGAACTTGTATTTTATTGGAGAATTACATAGAGAAGGGGAGAAATTGCTCACCCAACTAGATTTTTGCCCAAATTGGGTTTCTCCAGGATATATCTCTTGTCTCGTTGTCTCTTATCTCTCAATTTTAGTAGACTATGAGTGATTCTTGCATAACATACTATCATAATAAGAACTTTAGTAGTTTTCTCCTTCACTATCACTAAGACAAGATTTATTCATTGTTGAAAAGTATTTCAGTTTATAGATCATATTGGTATTAGAGAAATTAGAATCAATCATTTTTTTACGGTTTAACTTGTGCTAAATTTTTCAATTAGACGCCCATTTCCCGGAAGGGTAGTGAAAGTGGTGAAGGTATCCTCATTCCTTTTGAAGCAAATATTTCCACCAAGAAGTGGAAGCAAGGAATCTAAAACATGGCTCATAATGGAGATGTATGTGAAACTGAAGAAGAACATTTCTACAAGGTGGAAGAGGATGTGGAGAGTCTTTCCAAGGATGTGGGAAATATTTCCTTTTCCATGGGAAATTTGGAGTCCATTATGGGATTGCTCATGTAGAAGCTTGGTGTCCCAAAGGAGGAATTGAGAGATCATAGGGAGGACACTCTTGAGTATGAGAAAGAGCAACCATGCGCTAACCTTACTCCTCTATTCAAAGAATAAGAGAAGATATAAATTCCATATGATGGGGACATGAATTTTGAGAAGCTAGACCATTGGCTAGCTCAACTTGAGGTATATTTTAGTTTGCATCAAATTAATGAGAATCAACAAAAAAAATGCAAGGTTAAAATTATCCAATCATGCTTTAACTTGGTTTGAAAGTTATGTTCATGCTTTGGTTGTTAAGAATATTCCTCCTATTTCTAAGTGGGATAAATTTAAGATGCTAATAAAAAAGAAATTCTATCATATTTTTTATGAGGAAGAGAGGTCCATGTATTGGCAATATCTTAGGTAAAAGAAAGGCCAAAATATGTGAGAGTACACCAGTGAGTTCCAGAAGAAGGTTGTCCAAATGGGAAAGGATGTAGTGGACTGGGATATTTTGATGAAGTACATTAGTGGACTCTATAGCCACTTGAAAAGATCCATTCTCTTGGCCAAGCCGGTGAATGTAGATGAGGCTTGTTCTCAAGCCCACTATCTAGAGATGGATAAGAATAAGAGTTCATCTACCTCTCAACATGCTTCAAACAAACAAGGTGACACCAAGCAAAAGGAGAAGGAAAAGGGAAAGGTAAGAAGAATGTTACTTCCATTTCTAAGAAGGATACTAAATTTCATTGTGGTTATCGTGATGTTGAAACTCATTACGAGGATAAATTTTGGGAGCTCCATTTGGAATTACATCCCTTGAAGAATAATAATAAAAAAGGCCTTGCCTTCCCTCGAGGGGAGGAAATATTTTGCAGCGAAGAGGTGAATGAGACAATGTGTTTTATCTTCGTCCATAGAGAGGTATGTTTGGGTAGTAATAATGATGTTTAAGAGAATGAACTTACTAAGCTTTTTCATATAAAAATCCAAGTGAAGAAAACCAAAGTGGATGTTCTTTTTTATACTTGTTATCAAGTTAATTTGATAAGTAAGGAGTTAGTTGATAGGAAAAAATTAGATTCTTACAACCACCAAAATCCGTTCTCATTAGGTTGGGTGAAGAAATACGCAGACATCAAGGTTACCAAGTAATACAAAATTACATTTGGTATTGATAAAAAGTTCATTGATGAAACTACTTTGGATATTGTTCCTCTTGATGTGTGTGGTGTAGTGTTTGGCAGCCCATACTTGTATATCAAGGATGTCATCTTCATGAGAAGAGACAACCAATACCACTTGGTGAAGGATGGTAAGAACTACATCATTTCATCCTTTTTAAGAGACTCAAAGATCTCTTTGGTAAGTGCCTATAAAGCTAAGAAACTTATTAATGTTAGTGGGAAATTTGCATTACGTATTTTGAGGGATATATGAAAAGAGGAATTTGTTGCACCTAAGACCACTTGTAGCATGTTTACTAACAAAGAGCAGAAGCAAAGGAATTTTTCCAAGAGCCTGTGGGGCTGCCCCGATTAGACGAATTGAGCATGAGATATAATTGTTACCCGATAGTCCACTTCCAAACTTGGGATTATGCAGCAATCCTTACAGGGATGCAAACAAAGTAAAACACTAGTTCTGATCTTTAATTAAGCAAGGTATAATCTATCCCAACACTTCTCCATGTGATTCTCCTATTGTTTTAGTACATAAAAAGATGGTTCATGGAGGATATGTGTTGATTATAGAACATTAAATAAAATAACCATAAAAAATAGGTACCCTCTTCCTCAAATTGATGATTTGTTGGATCAATTACAACATGCTAAATATTTTACTAAGCTTGATTTGAAATATGGGTATTTCCAAGCTTTGATTAAGGAGGAGGGCATCTGGAAATTAATGTTCAAGATCAGGTAAGGTTGTATGAATCGTTGGTCTTACCGTTCGGCTATGCAGGTCACCGCAGTACCTTCATGAGGGTGATGAATGAGGTAATGAGACCATTTATTGATTCCTTTGTCATTGTGTACTTAGATGACATTCTAGTTTTTAGCAAAACTTTTAAAGAGTATATTAACCATTTGTATCAAGTTTTACAAGATTTAAAGGAGAACCAATTAGTTTTGAATGAGAAGAAGTGTGAATTTTCTCAATAATTGCTTGTTTTTGGGGGCATGTGGTTAGAGACGGAGAGTTGAGGATTGATCTAGCTAATATAGAGGCCATTCTGAATTGGCCTACACCATTTAGTTTGACCGAGACCAGGAGTTTTATTAGTGCGATTCGAGTATTTAAGGAAGTTCGTCAAGAACTTCTCTTCCATATCGGCACCTCTACATCATGTGACAACAAGTTGTAAGGTTTTTGATTAGGGTAAGAAATAAAAAAATGTTTTTAATTCATTTAAATATAAGATTAATCATCCTTTAGTTTTGGAATTACCTAACTTACAACTTCCTTTCAAGTGGAAGCCGATGTTAATGACTATTTTATGGTATTTTTCCTACTTGAAGGTAGGCCCATATGTTATCATTACTGAATTGTTTCATAGAGTAATTTTGAATTACTACACATATGATAAGGAATTATATGCTCATGTATAAGCGGTCAAGAAATGAAAACAGTATCTAATGAGTATAGTGCCCACCTATTTCAATATTCTCATTTTAATCGCTAGCGACTCATTGTATCTAGACTATCATGATGATAGGGACATTATTGCTTTTTTGCTTTGATATGACATTGTTCATGATATCATATTGCTAGCATTAGAATGCTAACTCTTGTTGATAGGTTGTCTATGGGGCACACGATGCCACTATTTATTTATCAGATATTACATTATGACGATGATATCATGATTTGTATTGATATTAGATCCATATTTGATGTATGATGTTATATTATTTCATTCAATGGATGATTCATGTTATGATATCTTTCTAGTTTAGCATGACTTGTATGGATGTTGATTTCAATGCATATGATAGTGTTGTATTTTGTTATCATATTGGGAAGATATGAGGTTTGCATTGAGTGTGCATGTGACAAGAAATTAATCATGAGAATAACATGGGATTCGGGAACACACATCAACTAGCACAAAAAAAGGCCTAATGGCCAAACCTCTTCTTCTTATCGATTATGACATCCCTTTCTCATGTTGTGCCATGTCATGTTGGTTTTCTTTGGTTTGGATTTGTTAGCCTAACTTTTCCTTCTATCATGGTGATGAATTATTATGTTGCTTAGCTACTTGTTAATTTCTTATGTTCCTTGGTTTATTGCTAGCTAATGTTAAATGTTACCCCCTTTTCATGTGGTTCTAACATCTACTTTTGGTTTTGGGATGATGTGTTGGGTTAGGTGGAATTAGGCCACCTAATCATAGATTAGGTGAGCCTAATTGCCCCTCCTAAATGCCACATTTTTCCCAAACTCGGATTTGGAAAAATGTGTCATTTAGGAAGGGTGAATGACAAGCAAGGGACCTCATTTGCATGGAAAAGAGGCCCTAACCCCCATCCCTATGGGTGGGTGGGCTCTTTTCAATGCAAATGAGGCCCATTGGCTCATTTTACCACTCACCACACACTTCATATTATGGGAACTTTGATTTTGGGAATGTATGGGATTTTGGGAAATCCTCTCATGATTGCTTTGGGCTAATTTTGATTTTCCCTTCATTTTATTTTGGTGCATTTTTGTGGCAAGGGGATTGGATTTGATTTTGGTGGAGGGTGACATTTTCACCCTCCCATTACTTGTCTTGGGTAGCTTCTTTCCTTTTTAACCCCTCATTTCCTTTGTGATGGGGTTCTTTGCTTGGATATTTTTGGGGGGAAGCTTGGGAGCTTGGTGGAGACTTGAAATCTTTTGGAAATCATTCTTGGATTTGGCTTGTGGAGTACAAGGTAGGATCTTGCATACTTTTGTTTCACTTGATTTTCCTTGCATGTTTGTGTATGGTTAATTGTGGAAAATGCATGTTTTGTTGTTTTCATTGTTGTTCCACCCACCCTTGAGGGGTGTGGGTTTTGGAGATTGAATGGGAAGAGGGAGGAATTTTCCTCCTCTCTATTTGGGAACACTCTTACATTTGGTTTGTAGGTAGGGATGGATTTCCATTTGGGTTGGAAATTCATCCCTACCCTCAAAAAGAAACTTTAAAGTTTGAAAAGCCTTCTTGGGGGATTTTGGAGAGATAAGGGGAGTTTTGGAGAGATAAGGAGTTGTTAAAAACATGGAGAGATAAGGGATTTTATGGTTGTTTTGGCATGGTTATATGGTAACATGAATTTGGGATTCCCATCCCCTCTTCCCAAATCTAGAAGCATGGAGCTTCTTAACAAGTTTTCTTGTTTGCATTGTTATGTTTGAAAGGATTTAAATGAAGTTTGAAATTTTGTGTACACATAAATCCTTCATGTGTGCTAAGTGAAGTGTGTTACCTCTTTCCCATGGGCTTGGTGGGAGGCTAGCATGCCACCTGGACTCCTCCTTGGACTTCTTGGTGGCATGCGTGATGCCAATTGGGTGGGTGGTCAAATAAGTATTTCTCATGTGAATTGAAGACCCTTTCATTGTTGTGTTGGAGTTAAATGGAGTGTTCTAGATGATGCGAGTTACAGTTTTGGATTTGTAACATCATTTGTGTTTTTGAGCCAAAAATTTGGCATGTTGTCTCCTCTTGTGAGGAGGGCTTGTAGTGCTTGTATTTTATCATATTCTTTCATTATGTAAAGGATTTTTTTTCTATTATAGTTATTATGACATGTAAATTGAATAGTTGAAACTATGGTTGGAAATCTTGTTACAATTGTTAAAGGTTACTTAAAGTTGCAGGTTATAAAATACCTCATTTTAATATTTAATTTGTGTATTCTTCTTTTGGAATGAAGAATTTAACTTAGGAAATGAAGAAATGATTAAATATATGGAATGGAATTATCCTCCTCTTCTTGTTTGAAATATGGAAATAGTAGCTTCATTTTGGTAGTGTTTATCTTGTGCAAAAGGAAAGGAAATTATATGCATTTAGTTCTATTGTTTATTACCATTGTATGTTTGGGAAAAGGGTTGTTTAAATGTTAAATTAATATTTCATGCTTAAATGTTTCCTCTTGTTCTTAATTTAATTATGAACTTCTATTGTAATTATGGTTTAAAAACCAACAAGATATTCTTGCTTATAAGCTTGGAAATAATCCCTCTCTTTGTGTATATTTATTTGTTGTGTGTTTAAGCAAAGAAAGCATTTCCCTTTCATAGTTCTTGCTGCAAGTTTAATGGTAGTTTTAGTTTGAACTGCGTTTGTGTACACACACACACACATTAACCTCCATATTTATAAATGCTTGTCTCTAAAGGAATTGAGAAATTACTTTATTTTGGGTGTCACCAGGATACCTCTGAAACTTTTCGTTTACATATATATCTATATTTATATAATATAATCAAAATGGAACTTGTGAAATAATATTGTGAAATCGAATTGAAATAAAGTTGTATTTAATATTGTAAAGCTTAAAAAATATTAGGGTGGGGACGGTGAGACAACTATCCCACCGCCGCAACCCTACCGTGAGTGTCCCCAAAGGAGGTACTATGACACATGCCACGACCACCATTGTGGCATGGGCCACAACCCCCACTGTTGCCTACCTCCATTGCCATCACCTTTATCCTCTCACATGCTTATGACTTTGCCCAAACCACCGTTGTTCGCCTCTTTGGCCTTTCTTTGGCCGAAATACTGTGTTTGCTTTTATATATATATATATATATATAGGATATATATATATATATATAACTATCCATGATCTTGTTTTTGTCAATGAAAATAAACATACTTCATTCTCGGGTCAAAGGGTGGCCCAATGTCTCCCCGCCTATGACAAAAAGCTAAAAACATCCATGATCTCAATGTTTTTTAAATGAAATTATAAAATATAGATATATATATATATATATATATATATATATATATATATATATATATATATATATATATATATATATATATATATATATATATATATATATATATATATATAACTATCCTTGATCTTGTTTTTAAATGAAAATAAACATACTTCATTCTCAGGCCCAATCTGAGCCTATGGCAAAAATAAAAACAATAAACCAATAACAATGTAAATATACAAATTTGCAAATCTCTGTGATCTGTCATTGATGAATAAATGAGAAGCTTGATCTTGAAACCTCTGATTGTTTGAGCTCTTCTTGATCTCTTCATACCTCAAAAACAAAAAAATGGAGAAACCCGAATGGAGAAGGAGAAAGAAATGAATTAAAACTTAGGTTATGCAAATATATCCTCACCCCTTTTAGATTTTAGGTTAGATTTAATCCTATGGTGGAGATTAAATCAGATCCTAGGGCTATGGTTGAGTGTGCATATAACTTAAGTGATGGGGGTGTTTTAAATTTAGTATGATGTTTTAATATGGTTAAATTAATTAGTGACTTAGGTTATTTTTGGTGATCTTTACTTGATGGGTAAATTAAATTTAAATGGCTTAATTTTTATAATTGGCTTAGCTTTTATTTGTGGGGTTTCTTTACTTAGGATATTTAAATAAATTAAATTTTTTATTAATTCATGTATTATTATTCGAGGGCATGAGTCGGACTATCCTCGGTTGCCACATGATGGACTTACTTCTGAGTGCTACACTACATCTCAGACCCAATGTAGTTTTGTGTGTGTGTGTGCGGAATTGTGCCCTAGGTTGCTCTTGTGCGTGTCGCACTTAGAATAGTGAGCAAGTAGCTAGATGTAGAATATAAATAATGTGTGCATGGAATAAAATGAAATTCCCTCCTATGAAGTATGATGCAAAAACCATCCCTTGTGTCCCTTGTGATGGAGCTAGATGGATGCAATGGAGCTCTTAGATGCCTTGATGGATGTAACCTTAGGTGGAGATAGATAATGCTTAGTGTTTGGTCCCTTATTATGATCAAATAAATTTATATTTATATGATTCCTTGCTTGAATTTCATAATTAACCCTAAAAAATCTGAATACCAAAAAGATAAGAGCTCAAACGCAGGCTAGAAAAACCCCAAAAATGAGAGTAAAGTATAAAGGGGACAGGAGCTCCCGGATGGGATAAGGCGCGCTGGCGTTGACGTCCGAGCCGGGGCAATAATGTCCCAGATGAAAAATGTCGAAGACTAAAAATTTAAACTAAGCAAGTAAGGGTGTAAGATCAAAAATTTTAACATAAGGCAAAGCAAGATGGCCAAAGACATGGGTTAATTAGTACTTTTCTTACTTAGGAATCATATGAATAGTAATATGTAATCAAGACTAGATAATTACCCAAAGTGCATGATTGTGTGTCTACATTTTCCCCCACTTTATGTTGGTGAGTGGAAAGCTCGGTAACATAAAGTAAATAGAGATATGTACCTGATAACCATGTAGATTGATGACGAAAGCGTGCTGAGGGACTAGACAAAGCGTGGAATGATAAAAATGTGAAGCATGGATGTTAAGGATGAGAAAGTGTAAAAAGTGATGATGAAAATGAACCTAGGGTGGAAACACATGTGTAGATGTCATGATGTACATGTTTTTGATGTCGATGTGTGTGATGTTGTTGGTGGTGTGTTGTTGACTACCACTTCCCATATAGACAGGACCTCAAAAGAGAAGCCAACAAGTAGTCAAATATGCATGTATATGATCAAAGTATGTAAAAAGTGTGTAAGTAAAGTATGTAAAAATGTTAAAAGTGAAAAAGGAACATGTGCACCTAATTTGTGATGAGAAAATGGTGTAGAAAGGATCTTGTAGATGATGTCGAGCTATGAGTTTTTCGGTGATCTCACGCCAATGTAATGGAAGAAGTGTAGGGAGAACTGTCTGGTGTCGTCTACTAACCTTTAACTATTTCCCGTTGTGTAAAACACCACTACATATGGTGTGCATGTGTTAAGGATTATCTACCCTATAAAATTCATTTTGTATGAAGTTTTGTATATTGTGTTGAACTACCAATCAATGTGTAACTTCCCCTTGGTCTCAGGAAATCCAAGAAAGGTTGTTGTATTGCCCTTAGTCTTAGGTATCCAAGAAAGGCCACTGTGCTAAGGACCCAAATGTGATTTTGAGCCTTGTCTGAAACTGAAAATTGTGTTGTAATAGTACCATGTTGTGTACAACATCGTATGGGGTGACTTGATTCACCCAAAGGATGCCCCCCCTCATTTGGGGTTCATGCGACATCGTTGAAGGACTATGTGGCCCAAAAGAGGACCAACCGTTGTGTTGAAATTGTGTCGTGCAGGGGGAAGGGAATGTGCTTAATAGAAACCAAGGTACACACAAACAAGTGGCTAGGAAAACAAGTATTAGTACAAACAAAGACAAACACTCATGTAAAAGACAAAATGTAATCTAAGTAGACAATGTGTAAGCTAAGATGCAAGTAAACACGCAAGAGGACAATGTAGATCGTGAAAAGTTGGTTACAAACATGGGACATCACTCACGATGTTGTAAGACAATCAAGGCCGTAGTGGCCACAAGTAATCAGAGAATAAGCAAGACATAGGGAAAATCCCACAAACAATGACAAGCAAAAAAAAATAGTGTATCAGAAAACCATGGAAGCAAGTAGTCCTGCAAAAAAAATGTTGCACATGAAGCACCCGTTAGCATGTTAGAAAGATAAAAAAGTATGTCAAGGTATGTATAATCAGCGAAAGTAATGTGTTATGGCACAAAGTGAAACAATAGCACTGTAGTATATGAAAATGGATGCCCCATGATCCTCTGTGGGGTGATAATAGGTACTATGCCAAGCATCCATGTTGTGTGTAATGGATTTGTATAATCTGTGATCACAACTAGAAAGGCAAGTGAACGCACATGTGTGTATGATAAAGATAATGACATATAAGATATCTATCTAGCATGTGTAATAAGATGAACATGTAACAAGTAAATGTAAGAAAGAGTAAATGCAACCAAGATATGTAGTATGTTGTGGATGAGATGGAATGGAATGTAATATGAATGATAAGAACAATGTGCCCCCCGAGTGGATGTGTATGTATGCAATGAGGTTCATTTATTTATGCCCCCTTAGCAATCAAGAATGAACCATAAACAAGAGTGCATCATCGGGAAATGTTTAGAGTGATGTGTTATTGCGTGTAGAAAAGGGGTGATGAATAGGGTGATGATATTAAATTCGACATAGGGATGATGATTTCGAATATGTGATGATTTAGCCTAAATTGTATATCACTTGATGAATGAGTAAGATGCTTGAGTACGCGTGATCATGTAGCACAAGGTGTATATCACGAGATAGATGAATAGGATGGTGGAAAACATGATGATGTAGCACAAAGCGTATACACAAAAATAGATGAATAGAATGGTGGAAAATGTGATGATGTAGCACAAATCATATATCATGAAATGTATGGATGGGATGAAGAAAGGAGTGATGATTTAGCCTACAAGCGTATATCACAAAATGTGTGAAGAAGGCACTAGTTAGGAATGTCATATGGTATGATAAAAAATATTGATTGATTGATTGAATTGATGGGTTGATGAGGTCCATTTGATATTTATACCCTCAACAGTTGAGTATGGATTGTGGAACTAAAGTGTGTCATAGGATAGTGAGTATAACACATAGAGGAAGATGAGTAAAATGTGTAATGTGTAGTAGATGTAATGATGAGAATATGTCATAAGTATGTGATATGTAAAGTGTGTAATGTAGATTGTAAAAATGTATGATAATGTAATGTGTGTACGATGTATAGGTGTATAAATCACAAAGTGTGGATGGTGTAGAATAGAGTGAAGATTGTATATGCATGATGTGTGAAGTGTAGTTTCTATTGTGCAGTGTGTGAGGTTCATGTGTATAGGATGCCCTCAATAGTCAAGTGTGAACCATAACACAAGAGTGCATCATAGGGTAATGATGATGCTAGAGTGTGTATGAAGATGTATATGTGAGAAGTTAGGTGTGTAAGAGGGTGAATGTTAGACGTATGCTAATAGTAGGGGAATAAGTGTAATACACCCCCAAGTGTGTGTGAATGAATGAGCTATATGATAAAAGTAAAGGATGAAGGTCCTCTACTTGATGTTGTCGGTGATGAAGGCATGTGACCATGCTCTAAGAGTGGTGGTATATGAGATAGGCATTGTGCCGATGAGTGTAGTCTATATGCATGGATAGATGAGTGTATGGTGGGCACCTTGGTGCAACAAAGTGTCTAGGTTATGGAGACCTATGTGAAGCGAGAACACGGTGATGGTGGACACCTACATGGAATGAAACGAGGTGGTGAGTGACATCTAGATGTAGGAACTGTCCTAACAATGGATCTAGATTGATGTACTAGACTAGCAGAATGATAAGACCACGTAGGTTGTGTGCGAATAGGTGAACTAGGAGTAGATGATGTTTTATGTTCGATGAGTCACGAGTGTACTATATGAACTAGGTGATGTATTAGTAGTCATAAGAGGATATGACGAACATCGATTAGATGGAGTCACACCATCGATATAAATAACCTTGATTATTGTGAATGAATTTTAGACACAAATGATTCATGGATATGATAGAATTGACCTGACGAATCCAATTGAGGCCTAAGAGCATGTCTTGCACCCCCATCAATTGTTTATCCCATAAAGAAGGGTACTAGCATGGTGAGAGGACCAATAGTAACATGGAGTTTGACAACACCATATGAATTGCTCATTGGATATGAAATTTTTGAAAGCGGATAGCCAATAGTAACAAGAAGAGGAATAGAACACACGTTGATGGGCCATGACGAATCTACCTTGGTGTTATTAATAGGGATAAATATGAAAAAGGCACTAATATGTAAGTGATTAGAAGAAAATGTCACATGATAATCATGGTCAAAGAAATAAATGATTGGAGGAGACATCTCTATGTTAGAAACTAAGAAATCAAGAGCCCCCGATGCAGAGAGGAGGTACTATGTGATATGTATGATTAGCCAAACAATTCGGTTAGTTTCTCGTTATGTTTTTCAAGTGGATTGTGAAATAGTTTTATCTTATGATTGTCATTAATAGGTGCGAAGTAGGAGGTTTAGGAAGCTCAAATTTATTATTGTCGTTGAGATCTTGAATAAGAGTGTGAAGTTTAAAACAATGATATGTAGAATGCCTTATGCATTGATAGTCAAAATGGAAATTTTCATTATAATTACGACCTTTTGGGCAAGATGGATCTAACACAAGTGGAGGAGGGAGTGTGATGAGATTTATTTCAATAAGTTCTGAAGCAAAATGCGCGAGAGGGACCATTAGCTTTGTGTATATACGCCTAAGCGATTCACGATTGAAGTTTTTGTCGGTTGATATTGCATTGACAATGATTTTGGTGTCGTTTGGTTTACTTTGTGATGGTTTGAAGGTTAAATTAATTTGAAAACGTGCTTAAGATGATGATTTCTCTTGATATTTGAGTTTTCCTATAAATAAGATCTTAGTTTTGTGAGACTTAAGAGTATGGAATAGTTTATCGAATGAGGGAGATGTCTCAAAGAGAACACTCTCTTGGAGAGGCAGTAAGAAACTTTGAATGAACAAGTCCGGAAGTTCGAGAATCCAAAGCACATTTGACATCTTGGCTAAGTTGTTTTTGTATCGCAAAACTTAATCCACTAAGTGTTCATTAGATGTTTTTTAAGTTGTGCAAGTTGAGCATACGAGATCTTAGAGTTGATGTTGATAGAGAAGTGGGTGATAAAAACATCGACTAGATGCGTGAAAGATGTTACTGAGTGGACAAGGAGGTCATAGAACCAACACATCATATAATATTGTAAACTATGGGGAAGAGCTTTGCTTAGTAGGGCATGGTCATCGGTGTTGTTGAGGCATACCACATGGAAAGCTCAGAGATGCTCTTGTGGGTCACCATGGCCTTTAAAGATGGGAAATCTAGGGGAGATGAAGTTAGGTGGTAGTGGATAGGTAGAAATGGTAGGTGCGAAAGGAGTATGTAGAATCGAAGTGGATTCTAAAGATGGTGGGCCATGAGAGGTAGCAAGTTAGAGCTAACAAATTTGTGTCTGCAGATCCTGATATAAGGTTAAATCAAGAGTATTTGAAGAAGATCCAGGTTGTGCATTGGGAGTGTTAGGGTGAATGATGGGAGCAGTTGTGGTAGGAATGGAATCTAAAATATAAAGGGGTGGAGTGGAGACCATGGGAGGCAAAGATTGAGCAACAAGAGGTATTGAAGCATCGTGAGTGTTCTTAGCAGTAATCAAAGCATGTAGAATATGCGGAAGATGAGTGGGATTACTTCACAAAGCTTGTCAAAATTGGTAGTGTGTCTAATTGCTCTTAGTCAACATTGGTATCTTCATCATAGGATTTTTCGCTATCAGATGCTTCTATTTCCCTAAGAGGAAATTACGAGAGTTATCCATGGATTTTCAGTTGTGGCCATTGATGTGGAGATATCAACCATTAATTTGGAAATTTGAGAGCCAGATGAAGAAAGCTCACAATATTGAAAAGACCCAAAATGATCACTATGGGTGACGAGGCATAAGAAGAAAGAAACCATAGAGAGAAGGTGGATTTGAAGATCGGGTTCACCAAAATGATTAAGCTAAAATGTAATTTATAAGCCTAATCTATATGTAAGATTGCATAAATAAATGAATATTGAAGTCCTGAAATAGATCTAAGCAATTAACAAATAAATAATGAAACCCTTATGTGAAAAGAAGGGTAAGTGGATTTAGTTGATTCGTCGAGTTTTTGGATGTGCACAGAGCTGGAAAGTGAAGGAACACGAAGCATTGACCATCACATTAGGGTTCGTAAATTACAAATATGGAGGATTTGAATGGACCGGGCACTGTGGGCACCCTAGGTTTATTTTTGGGCTCTTAGGTCTCGTATAAAAGCTCAAAACCCAAATTCTCATGGTCATAAGATGTTCGCTAATACTCAACTTTTCTTGAAATGGATTCGCACAATGATCGCGAGGTCGTTGGAAACTTGCGATAAAGAATGGACCTGCAAAACCCTCAAATAGACATCAAATCCTAAAAATAAAGATGAAAAATGAGGGGTCAAGTTGTCCTCGGTTGCCACAATGATGGACTTACTACTGAGCGATGCACTACATCTCAGATCCAATATAGTTCTCTATGTGTGTGTGTGTAAAATTGTGCCCTAGGTTGCTCTTGTGCATGTCATACTTGGAATAACAAGCAAGTAGCTAGATGTAGAATGTAAATAATGTGTGCATGGAATAGAATGAACTTCCCTCATATGAAGTGTGATGCAAAAACTAGCCCTTGTGTCCCTTGTGATGGAGCTAGATGGATGAAATGGAGATCTTAGATGCCTTGATGGATGCAACCCTAGGTGGAGATAGATAGTGTTTAGTGCTTGTTTTTAGAAAATATAATGTTTACATTAAAGGTGGATATTTACCGAAAGGTAAATAATAATTAGTTAGTTATATTATTGTTATATAAACAATAATGTATTGGTTGGAGTTGTTTTAACAACTCGTATGATTTGAGTTGTGTATTGTTACGTGAGTAATAATCACAATTAAATAACATTATGGAGATATTGTTGGGAAAGTAGTTTCTTAGAAAATAAGGATGTTAATACCTATTTATATGTGTGGCATATGTTTTATAAACACCCAGAATTAATTGAATGATAAATTATTCTTTTGTGAATATTATTATGTAAATTTGGTCTTACGCCATCACTTGCTACTTTATTATGATCACATAACTTTATATTTATATGATTCCATTGCTTGAATTTTGTAATTAACCTTGAAAAGGCCAACTACCAAAAATATAAGATGCTCAACCTACTAGAAAGGACCCAAAAAGTGAGAGCAAAGTATAAAGGGGACAAAAGCGCTTAGATGGGACGAGGCGCTGGCGCTAACATCTTGACCGGGTCTTAGTGTCCCGGATGTGTTAACACCTTTCAAAATTTCACTTCTTTTTTTCAAGAAAAATTTCAAAATTTTGAAGAAGTGTCCTTTAGAAGTGTTTAAGTGAAGGGAAAAGTTCAAAAGTTAGAAAAAATCAGTCTTTGGGGTCATTTTTAATGTTTATGGCTAAGTCAGACATTTTTTTCCCACGTTTCCCAAGCGCATTGGGCCTCCTGTTCACCGATTTGTATTTTTACCTACATTGTTTTACCCATCGACTAAATCGGCTTTGCGCGTCCCATGTGTCCTGCATCCCATGGACCTTTTGTGCTCTCCAAACCCACTTTTTCGCATTCTTCTTGGATCAAGTGTTTTGGCTTCACGCGTCCGCGTGTCCCTGTGTCCCATGGACCATCTGGGCCAATTTTTTTCTACCTTTTCTCTGCATTTCACCTTTTTGAGTCAACGCGGGAGTCATTTATTACACATTCATTATCTTCTCTCTCCATCCATTCGAATTCATGGCTATTTAAAGGAGTGTAACCGTTCTTTCATTCACACACTTTCTTGCTCATTCTCTCCCACTCGTGTTCTTACAAAATAAGTCATTGCTTGCGTTTGTGCCTCTGTGTTTTCTCTTGTAGGGATTGTTTGAAATTGTGATACACTCAATTGAAGGTTGTTTCTCTCCCTATCTCTATCACAATGAAGATTCAATACAAAGGGCATGAGCATCTCTCCTCATTAGAAACCTTTGTGCCCGATGTCGGGGATAGTGAAGCTCAACACCTCGACCTTGATGACTTTTGGAGTAGGCTTGGATGTGATAACCCTACTCCCATCACCCAATTAATCAAAGATAGCAGAATTGCATTTGCAGGGGGTTTCCCTATCTCTATCTAGTGCACTGATATTGTGCTCGCCTGCGGGGCCTGTTTCAATCCAGAGTCCAAGGAGATTGTTGATATCCATGGTGAAGTGGTTGTGTGACTGGATTCCAATGCTATTTGTGCTTCCCTACGCATCCCAATGGTGGAAGATGCTAATACCCTCACTCTTGCTCAAGCACAAACACTATTTGACCATGACAGTGATAGATATAAGACTAGGGTAGCTAAATCATGGCTAAAGAACCCTAAGAAAGGAGCATCCAGACTTTCTAAGTCATTATTCAGGGTTGATTTTAAGGAAGAACTTTCAGACATCATCACTCTTCTTGCTAGGATCATGGGAATGCCCTCTACAAATGAGTTTCACTTTTGGATGTGTCCCTATATCAATATCATTTGTGAAGGAAGTAGAATTTGAATTGGGGTGAAATAATCATGAGAACCTAACAGAGCAATTGATCAATGTTCAAAGAACTCAGACATTCTACATGTCCTCCTATCTCATGTACACCATTGTAGCATCTAGGGAATGGCTTGGTTTCTCTTTCATCGAAGATAAGAAGGATGCTCCTATATATGAATATTATCCTCAATTAACTCTCAAATTCAGCAATCATCACTTTAGGAGAGTCAATGACGCTTTCACCATGTATATTGTGAGGCTTTTGGAAGGAAATATTGCTCGAATATTTTTGAGGAAGTGAAGACCTTGATCTCTGAATATGGGAGTTTCTTCACTCAATTTAGAAATTTTTCATACATCAAGTGGTTGGTTTTGAAGGCCCTCCTCTAAAGCTTCCTATGTTTTGTAATGACAAAATGGCCCTTGTTGAGATTTGCAGACAATTGGACAAACTTCATAGGACTTGCAGAGATAAAAAGATTGTTGGCATCCATTTCCCTATCACCTTGGGAAATTATACATGCAAGATAACCCTGGATGCTCAGAACATTGATAGAACCATTGCTCCTCTCACCCTTCATCACTTCAAGCCTAGAACTTGCTTTGATATCAAGGGATATATTGCTAAGAATTTCAGGATGGTTTTCTATCACCTTGCAGATACTGAAGATTATTGGGATGATTGCGTAGATGATTTTGAGGCCGGAGAAGGTACTTTGGCTCTCTTCAACAAAGCTCCAGGATGATGATGAAGACCTGCAATCCATTGAATATGAGAGTTCCATCAAACACACTCCTCTTGAAACCATTGATTGGTTTGTAAGAGAGAAGGATGATTTGAAAGAGGTGATCAACCTTATTCTTGTAAGAACCAAGCTCTAGTTTGATAAGAAGATGAAAACCTTCAGGATGAGCAAAGCCATGAGTCTTCTTCACAAGAAACTTCCTCTCCTAGGAAAGAAGAACCTGTGCTCAATGTTGAGGTGCCTGAACAGTCCACTCCTTCCTCTTCAACAAAGGTATACATGAAGAAAGGCAAGGTTGTCAAGCAAGAGCAGATTGCAAAAGAAAAGGAAGAATTTCCTTTGGAGCAGCCACAAGTTCCCATAGGGCCAGAAGATGTTGTTGTTTTGAGTGAGGATAATAGTGAAGAGCTGAAAGAAGAGGAAGAAGCCCCTATCAACACTACTTGAGATGGAAAATAAAGGCCAAATGTTTGAGTCTCTAGGTTTGGTGGACCCTTCTTCCAGGGATATTTATGAAGATATGCCAACTTCTCCATTGGAGACATCTGTGGTGCAAACATTGAGTGCAATGAGTACACTTGCACTTGGACCCATTGCTCCTTCCACCTCTTCCTCTTCCTTTGCTTGGGTTCAACCTTTCGTTGATAACAAGAAAAGGAAGTCTACTTCTCAAATTGTGGTTCCCAAGTTTGATGTTGTGGCAACCTTGCTCGGTACTACTCCTCCTCCTTCGGAAAAGAAAGAAAAGATTACCTCAAGGTTGGTGTCAGATTCTAAGGGCCAATAATTCATGGAGATTACAAAGCCTAAGGTGGACAAAGAGGAGAAAGACCTTTTAATTTCTGACTTGGAACTCACAAGGATTCCACTTGGAGAGTCAACACCTAAAAGTGAGGTCCATAACCTCAGAGAAACTGTGACCAGAGTTATTGAACATGTTGAGAAGGGTAAACAAACTATGGAGCAATTGGAGGAACAGAACCAAGTTCTTTCAAATTTTATAAAATCCTTGTTGGCAAAGGATAAGGTCCTGGATCCAACTCCACTAACCACTCTTCCACCTCCCATAGTTCTCAACAAGGATGAAGTTCAGACCATCAAAGATATTCATAAGTATGCCACCTATGGAAAGGCCATTGAATCATTGTTGATGATATGACAATGGTAGGATTGAACTTCATTGAGGAGGCCTTCAAGTCATATGAGAAGGTGTCCAAATTACAGTTGAAATTCACCACAACACTTAGTGGCTTAGAGAAATAAGCTGAAGTTATGGTGTGAATGCATCCAGGATCTCCATTTGATGAGTAGGACATATGAGCATATCTTGTTGGCAAGCAAGGTATTTGATGAGGCCAAGAGCAATCTGTCAAGACCCTAGGTTTTCAGTGTTGAGTGGAAGATCAAAGTTTTGGAGGAAGCATTAGGAGAACTAAAAATATGTGGCAAAAAGGAGAAGCTTTCAAGGCTTGTGTTATGTCTGCCTTCCAAGATATTCATTGTCAAATCCAGAATGAAGCCTTAGGTGATCACTTTTCTATACGGAGATCAAGGCTCAGTTTAGTACCTTTGTCAAGGAAGAGTCAATGTCTAAAGAGAAGATGAAGGAGGTTTGCTCCCTTCAATCAGCTATCACCGAGGCAAACAAGGAGTTTATGGAAAACATAGAGTTTGAGAAGGATATGGAGAAGTGCCTTGGTATATGGACTCATGCCACTTCTAACACCACCATCCTGAAGTACATGGAGATAGCTGAAGCATTGAAAAGATTTAGACATCGGATTCTTAAGACAGTTGGCACTCCTAATCCTCCTTTGGATGTTTCTACCTTGGAATCCTAAGACACTTCCTCTAATTTGAAGTTGTAAAGCCCATGATGTAATATTTGGTTAAGGACCATTCTATTAATGTATTTCTTAAGTAGTCTTTAATATTTTAGATTAAAAGAAGTTGGAACCGAATGTAATTGTTTTTGTAAACTATTTAATGGGCTCTCCACGCCATTGTTTGCAGTAGGACTCTGATACTTTTTGAAATGTAAATAGAATTGAAAGTAATCAATACAGAAGAATTTCCCTTGTCTCTAATTTTCATCTACTGTCCTTTTCTTTCTTGTCTAAAATTTGTGAATCATCAACCTTTCATGTTAAGAAACTTTGTGTTCTTATGATATGATTTCTAAAACTTTGTGCCTGTGGAATAATATTTGATGTTGCAAATGTGAATGATTCTATTCTATATCCCTCTTGCTAAATACGTGTAAGGTTATATTCTGCTATCTATATTACCTGAAAGTATTGTTATATTCTTCCCTTTCAGTTTCTTTGTTCTTCCATTCTTATGTATTGATAATCCATATTGGTATAAAACATTTCAAAATATCAGAAGTCCTCATCAATATGAAATTTGTATATTTGTATATAAGATTTGTTGCTCACTTTCAATAAGGGAACCTCTCCCATAAAGAGGAGGGACTCGTTGTCCCCTGACTGTTGATCACTATAAAGTGCTAATTCAAAACCAACAGGGATGACAAATACCGAAGACTAAAAAGATGAACTGAGCAAGTAAGGGTGTAAGATCAAAATTAGTAACATAAAGTAAGCAAGATGGCCAAAGACATGGGTTAATTAGTGTTTTTCTTACTTAGGAATCATATGAATAGTAGTATGTAATCAGGACTAGATAATTACCCAAAATGCATAATCGTGTGTCTACATGGTTGTCCTTTCATCATTTTGAACTCGCGTTGAGTGAGGCGCGATAATGGGTAAGGAAACTATCATACACATAAATCACCAACCTCTTCAATATTTGTAAGCTCAAAATAAACTTCAACAAGATAGAAACTATAAATGGATGGGTTTCTTATAGTCTTTTCATTCAATTATAAAACATAAGAAAGGTGTGACTAACTAGTTAGTTGATATGTTATCTAGACCTCCTTTACTTTCAACTATGGGAACTTTAACTCTTCTTGAACCTTTCGTATGTGAAACTTATCGGGAAGGTTATGAGAAAGACCAAATCTTTCTCATGAAACCTCCAGTGAGAGCTTTGCATTTAGGGAGAATACTACTTCTAGGACATGTTTCTTTATAAGTACGAGAAACTATGTGTGCCTAGGGGGAGAGAGTTCAACTGCGATGAGGGAAGAACACACTTCTAAAGTGGCTGGTCGAGTTTGGTGAAAACTATTGTTACACATTTATAGAGGTATGTTTATTGGCCTAACATGCAAATAGAAGTTGCCAAATTTATTAGAGGTTGTGTTTTATGTAGTACAAGAAATCCTAGTAATATAAAGTTGGGTTTATATATGTCATTACCAGTTCCTTCTTAACCATGGGAAAACATCTCCATGGATTTTGTGCTTGATTTTCCTACCTCCGAGAAAGGGTATGATAATATTTTTGATACTAGATTGGTAAAGTAAAATGTGTATTCTCATTCTTTACAAGAATACCCTCAAATACATTGATACAACTAAGTTATTTTTGCTAATGTGTGGTTTTATTTTGGTTTTCCTAATTCTATTATGCCGAGATAAGGACTCACGGTTATCGAAAAGTTTTGGTTGACCTATTGGGAAATGATGGATACTAAGCTAAAAAGGTCTACCACTTTTCATCCATAAACGAACAGGCAAACAAAAGTGGTACAATAGGAAACATCATAGGACTTGGGATGAGAACTTGGTGTGTATAATACATTATTATAATAAGGCGGTGTGTGTGCTTTTACTAGTAAGACTCCTTTTGAGATATGTTTTGGTTAACTAGAGTGCATTTTATGTTGTTATGAGATAAATACCATGAAAAAACAATGAGTGTAATGAAATTACTTGGATAGATTTGAATATCAGCAACAATAAAACACCAAGAACACCAAATGTAGAGAAATGATCACAATATGCAAGTAGAATAACTTATCCACTTTGAGGGGGCAACCTCTAAACCATTCAATAAGACTCAAGTGCTCAATATGATGATCAACTACTACATTCTAACTCCTATATATATTATTCCTATGTTATGGCCATCACCAAGGTTGACCCACTAATGATATTATAACATATATGAAAGAGATACAACATGATAATAAGTTATGATAGTCATAAGTTGACCATACACATCTAATGTAACATATAGGATTAAGGGCATAGCATGCCCTTCCCCTTTGGAGAAACATTATCCCCAATGTTGAGAAGCTTTGGATGTTGTTGCAGGAATGTTGCATCCTCCCATGTGGCATCTTCATTGTCTAGATTCTTCCACTTGATCAGATACTTAGTAATGACCCTTTTCCTCAATCATTTAGTGTGTGTTTGAAGGATGTATTCCAGTTCTAAGATGATTCTTCCTTCCTCATCGAGCTCGGTAACATTTTTGGGATGATACCTTTTGTCCAATTACCTTCTTCAAGCAAGAAACATGGAATATTGGATGTATTTTGGTTGTTTGAGGGAGTTCCAATTTGTATGCTACAATACCAATCTTCTATAACACTTGATAAGGGCCATAATACTTAGGTGAAAGCTTGTTATCACACTTTTGTTGTTTCAAATGCATTTTCTTATATGGTTGTAAATTTACAAAACCCAATCACCAACTTCAAAATGTCTTTCACTGCGATGTTGATCAACCTACTGCTTCATGTGGTTTTGTGTCATGGCCAAGTTCTCCTTGAGACTATAGAGTACCTCTTATTGAAGGTGAATTTTCTCTTCAACTGCTCTAACCTTTGGCTAGCCTCTTAAGGATGGGGTGATGGATGGTGGATGGTACCCATATAATGCCAAAAAGGAGATATTTTATATGAAGTGTGGAAAGAAGTATTATACCACCATTCTGCAAGTGGTAGCCATTGGACCCATCTCGCTTTACTTATTTGAGGTAAAACAATGAAGATATCCTTCCAAGCACTTGTTTACCACCTTAGTTTTCCCATCAGATTGGGGATGATAAGAAGAGCTAAGAGCTAGCTGAGTACCCACATATGAAAAAAATTAGTCCAAAAATTACTAGTAAATATAGGGTCTCAATCACTTACTATAATATTTGGTGTCCCATGTAACTTCTGAACTATATCCATAAAGGTTGTTATTCTTGTACTTACTACAAAAATGGGTGTGACAAGGCACTAAAATGGGCATATTTTGTGAGTCTATCCACCACAACCATGATTACATTTTTCCTTCTGATTTAGGCAAACTTGTGATGAAGTCCATGGAAACCTCTTCCCACCATTGGCTAGGAATAGATAGAGGGTGTAAAAGACTTGGGGACTTAATTGTTTCACCCTTATTTTGGTCGAAAAAAACATGCATTCTCGCCACAAATTTTTGGACATCCTCTTTTAGCCCTTCGTAGAAGAAATCTTTCTTGATTGATGTTAAGTCTTCAAAATCCAAAATTCCCCTAGCAGAGAAGTATGGAGCTCATATAGAACCCTATTTTTAGGGTTGAGTTCTTACATAGGTATAATTTATCCTTGTACCATAAAGCATCCGTTTCATATAAAATTTCCTATCATGCTTGGATCTTGTTGGATATTTTGAATGAGATTGTGTACTTGGGTCATTTCAACATTCGAACTTTACCTCCTGGACCCAATCTTCATGTAATATAGATATGGAACACATAATGCCTCAACCGACTCATCCTTCCGTTAAAGAGCATTAACAACTACATTCTACTTCCCTTTGTTATAAATATATCAAAATCATACCCCAACATTTTTAGACCCATTTTTGTTGTTTTTTAGATGATAAACATTGCTCTAAGAAGTATTTTAAACTATCATGATTTGTATTTACTTTGAAGTGTTTGCCCATTAGATATGGTCTCCATTGCTTTACTACATGAAGTATGGCTAGCATTTCCTTCTCATAAATCGGTTTTGACATATTCTTACCTTTGAATTGACGACTCTCAAAGGCAATGGGATGACCCTCTTGCATGAGTATTACCCCCATACCATACCCTAAAGCATCACATTCAACAATGAATGTTTTGGAAAAATTTGGAGTAACTAGAATTGGAGTGGTGCACATGGCCTCCTTCAACTTCTCAAATGCTTTGGTATCTTCCTCATTTCAATGGAAAGAGTCCTTTTTAATAAAGTTGTCAATGGTGTTGTTATGCTACCATAATTCCTTACAAATCTATGATAATAACTTGTAAGCCCCAAAAATCCAAGATTCTTTAGGGTTTTGGAACCTTCCACTCAAGCATGGCCTTTATCTTGTTAGGATCCACTTTAACACCTTCATAAGAGATGATGTGACCCAAATATTCAACCTCCTTGACTCCAAAAGAAAACTTAGAGGGATTTGCATAAAGTTGATATTTTTCAAGAGTTTCCAATACCTTATTTACATGATGCAAGTGTTCTTCCCATGTTTTTTGTATATTAGTATATCATCAAAAACACTAAAACAAAATTCTACAAGAATGGCTTAAAGATAGAATTCATCAAAATTTGAAATGTAGAGGGTGTATTTGTAAGACCAAAAGGCATTACTAAGAATTCATAATGGCCTTCATGTGTCATGAAGGTTGTTTTATGAACATCCTCATCCCTAATTCAGATTTGATGATATCCAGAACAAAGATAAAGTTTTGTATAGTAAATAGAATTGTCTAACTCATCTAGCAAATCATCAATTACAGAATATGAAACTTATCTTTGACTATATACTTATTGAGTTCCCTATAATTAGGACACATGCACCAATTCTCATCTTTTAATGCACACCTTTACTCAAGAAAGAATAAGCACTCTGAATATGACGGATAATTCCTTCTTCTAACATCTCTTGTACTATCTTCTCAATCTCACTCTTTTGCACATATGGGTACCTATAAGGTCTGATGTTGGGTGGTTAGCTCCATGGTACTAGCTAGATGGTATGATCATGGTCTCTTTTTGAGGCAAACCCTTTTGCATATCTCTAAACACAATTGAGTGCTCATTTATAACTACTTACATATTTGATGGTATAATTGCATTTGAATGATGTTCTTCCAATTAAAATAGTTGTGTCATGAACCCCTCTGCACCTTTTTTCAACATTTTTTGCATTTGGTGAGAGCTCACCAACTATGACTTTTCTCTTAATCCTCTTAGTTTAAAAGTTTCCCCCTTCTGACTAAAAACACATGAACAACTCTTGGAAGTTCATCTCAATAGTTACCAAGGTGGTAAGCCATTAAACTCCTAACACAATGTTTGCTCCCCCACGAAATGACATACATAGGGATATTTAGCAAGTAATCTCCCACGGTGAGTTTAATGTTATGACATTTTCCTAAAAAACTAACAATACCCCCATCAACAATCATTACTTGACATTCGGGAGTTAGATAAACAAAACAAATCAAGTGCATTGCCAACTTATGATTGATAAGGCTATGAGTACTTCCCGAGTCAATTAACATTGTCCCCTTCTTTTTTTTAGAATCCAATCCACTTTGAGGGTTGGGGGTGCTAATACCTAAAATTACATGACATGAGATCATTGGTTGGGATCTCCTAACTCCTCCTATGGCTCGACAATGACCTCTACCTCTTCATCTTCTTCCTTCTCTTCTTCTTCATTGGTCCTTCAATGTAGAACAACTTATTTTCAACACATTTATGGCCTAGTCCATATTTGCTATCATAGTTAAAACATAACCCTTTTTCTTCCTTTTCTTCAATTTGTTGAGGTGTTATTCGAATTAGGACGAGGGAATGATGGTGTCTTGTCGTCTCGATGTTAGTGAAATTTTTCCTCTGTTGACCTCTGATACGTGCCATGATAATAGAATCAGAAACCTTAATTGGATTAAACATACACACCTCATGCTCAATGTGGTCCTTAAGACCCCAAGAAATAGGTCATTCAAATTCCCTTCCGTAATATTCTCCACATGCAAGGATAGGTTTTGGAACTGATGAACATAATCCTTGATTGATCTTGTTTGCCATAACTTTGCTAATTAGATGAAGTAATTATCTGACACACTAGAACTATAATGTAATTGCAGCTCTTCGATAAAAATTGTCCAAGTGACACTGAGACCATTCTTCTACCTTTAAGAACATAACCATCATACCAGATGAATTATCCAGGTTCGAGATACAAGGATGTCATGGTCACCTTTTGTCTGATGGGATCTCATGTAGATCAAATAAATTCTCCATTTAGTTAATCCAATTGAGTGAATCCTTTCCATCAAATTACACATTTCCACTTTCGACATCATGTTACGGGCTTGTAGAGAATTTGTATTTGGAATGAACAGGCTCGAAGATCCACCCTAGCTAGTTTGTCCATTACTTTGACCTAAAGATCCATGTTGGTTGATATGGATATGATTGAGTTGTGACTAATTTGGAAGAAGATGATAAACCTTCTGATTTGTACCGAGTTGTTACATGAAATCATCCTATTGTTTTCTAATATTTTTTACATCTCTCTTTGTTGGCCATCTCAGTTTCAGGATTTGTAGATCATACTCAAGTTAACTTACCCCATGGCCATCGAGTAAACCCTAGCTCTGAGGAAACTGTAGTTACCGCTTCTAAATCCAACTCCTCAACTATTATCTCATCTTTGTCTATAGTTTTCCTTGGAGTGATGAGATTATTTTTGCCTCTTGTGAAGGCCCCACCATGATGCCCCAAAATAGTAGGATTCAGGATCAAGGTCAAAAATTTAGGGTTTGAGATTTCGATAGAATTCAACTAAATATGAAAATGTTAAAGAAAAACTCAAACTATTTTTTTATCCTCTTTCTAAAAATGTAAAGAACTTGGAAAAATTCCATAATTTGTAGTCGATAGAGAAAATTTATGAAAAACCTAAAATTGATATAACTTTTGCAAAACAAGTCAAAATGTCTTGAAATTTGTAGAGGATCTTACTTGACTAATTTTGCAACAACCAAAAAAACTTGAGAAAAAATCTCTACCTCTTTGGAGATATAACCGAGTCTTCACAATTAGGTTTTAAACGCAATTATGGTCAAGATCAAGCTTTGATACCACTTGTAATGAAATTACTTGGATAGATATGAATATCAACAACAATAAAACACCAAGAACACCAAAATGTAGAGAAATGATCACAATATGCAAGTAGAATAACTTAGCCACTTTGAGGGGCAACCTCTAAACCATTCAATAAGACTCAAGTGCTCAATATGATGATCAACTACTACATTCTAACTCCTATATATATTATTCCTATGTTATGGCCATCACCAAGGCTAACCCACTAATGATATTATAACATATATGAAAGGATACAACATGATAAGAAGATATGATAGCCACAAGTTAGCCATACACATCTAATGTAACATATAGGATTAAGGGCATAGGAACGGGAAAGTGGATATGGAAATCCATGAGCTAAAAGGTTCATTGAGAAAATTTAGTAGATATACTTCTAGTACAAGAGAGATTGAAGGAGTCCCGTGCCAAGTACAAAACGAGAGATTATCAACATAGAACGAAGCATTCTTTCCTTATTGGTGATAAGGTATGGTTTTATTTAAGCAAATAAAGGCTACAAGGTAAAGCTAAGAAACTCAAACCTCTTTGATATGGCCCATTTGAAATTCTAGAACAAGTGGGTAAGAATGCATTTCACTTAGATTTGCCTCCTTATATGAGAATATATTTAGTTGTGAATGTTGAGAATTTACATCTCTTTGAGCCCTCCATGTTGGATTAGGAAGAAGAGGGATTGTTTCTACCATTTATTGAGGATCTTGCTCCAAACAATCAGTTGGAATTAGAGGAAGATGTGGTATTGTAGCGGAAAGAGAGGACAACACAACAAGGAGTGCAAGACAAGTGGTTGATTGGGTTGAAAGGTCAATTACCTACCAAGGCCAAGTGGTATTCCAGAGAAGATGCGGGGAGAAATTTCCTCACCTCATCAGTCCTTGAAGATTTTAGGGACTTAAAAGCCTCATATTAGGGAGACATGATCCGAAAATGGATCTAGAAGTACCCAATTCTATGTTTTATCTTTTTGAAACTTACGATCACGCCCTCATCATATTCATTATACTAGAAGATGGTTAAGTTAGGTTGACGGTGATCCATACACCTTCGAATGACGAAAAGACCATTTCCTGGTCTATTTTGTGTGGTGACTGTATGATAGTGATGAAAATGCTGCGACGGTTACAAAACCGCCACTCTTCACAGGGTGAGGGTTGCGCAACCGCCACTTACTTACAGGCACCGATGATTGCCTAAATGACAATGCCAAAAGGTGAAACTGAACAATTGCAAATGTTTGGGCTCCTAAATTAGGTTTGTTTCTCCTCTCCTTTCATTCTTGGGTAGAGCAACTATAAATACATGCACGATTACTCATCCGAGGCGGTGGTTTTGGGTGAATTCAAGTGTGGGCAATAGAGAGAAAGTATAAATTGTTATTGTTTTGTTCATAAAAAGTTGAGTTCTTTTCTAGGATGATTGCGAAGTAAGTAAATACAAGAAGAGGGAGCCTAAATCCTTCTTGAAGGCCATATTGGCAGTGAACTTGTATTTTATTCAAGAATTATGTAGTGAAGGGGAGAAATTGCTCACCCAACTGGAGTTTTTCCCCAAATTGGGTTTCTCCGTCTCCTATCTCTCAATTTCATAGAGTATGAGTGATTCTTGCATAACATCTTTGTCACAATAAGAACTTTAGTAGTTTTCTCATTCATTATCACTAAGACATGATTTGTACATTGTTGAAAAGTATTTCAGTTTACAAATCATTTATAGTATAAGAAAGGTATGTATAGGAGGTAGTAAGGATTAGTTAAGCATCATATTGAGCACTTGAGTCTTATTGTATGGTTTGAAGGTAGCCCCCTCGAAGTGGCTAAGTCATTATACTTGCATATTGTGATAATTTATCTATATTTTGATGCTCTTTGGCATTCTATTGTTGTTGATATTCAAATCTATCTAAGTAATTTATTTACCTAATGCACATGATTTCTACTTTTGGTTTGCCAATGATTTGGTGAAGGGTGTTGCAAGTTTCGGGGTTTCCACTTTGTAGTAGGTGATTACAGGTCATGCAAAGTTGTGCAAGCCATAACAACATGAAGTGAAGGGAATTTCCAGAAAGAAAAGTACACATAAAGTTTTAGATCCCAACTATCAAAGGGTCCAAGATGATACAATCATGGTAAAAAACGTATAGTTCCATGTTTGGATCATACAACATATCTACAGATCCCATCCCTACACAATTTCTAGTTTAAGAATCCACAACAAAGAATCTCCGCTTTTGATCTTGCATTTTCCACTTGTCTTCACATCTGGATCTTGTTTGTTATGATCTATACAACTAAGTCTTCATCTCCTCTTGTGTTTTTGAGCTATCGCTTATTGTTTATCAATTATTGCAAGTATTAATGCATTATTATAGTTATGTATGGTTAACGTTGAAGTAATTATATCAAAACAATCCCTCGTTACAAACCTTTATATCCTTTTTATCGTTGTGCACTTTCCATCTCATAATTCAATTAGGACGTAAACAATGAGGTTCAAATTTTCTTTGAATCAAGCATTTGTCAAATACTATGTTAAAAGGGAGGCAATTATAGTACCCAAAAATAAACACTTAGAAATATGACATTTGACACTTCTAACATTTATCTCATAAAATGACCAACTTGAGACACCCTCCTACTCTATCCCACATCCTAGTCCCACTAGACAATTCTATTGTTTCGAGATCAAATCTTATTGAATCACTAGATATGCTACACAACATCTATACAAATTTCCATTAGTATCAAACCCGATTCCTTCCACACCTTAGATAAGTTCATAGGTTTGGGAAGGTTTCAACCACGACCTTATTTAACCTCCATGAATTTGTCCTTTGCACTTCTAATGAACACTTTTTCAAAAGGACAACTTAGCATTGTCGATCTAGGTGGAACTTTTGGGCCGGTTGAGCGAGAAATCATACAAATGGTCACATACAAATACACATACACCCTAACTCATCATGGTATTCTAAGGGCATCTAACAATCCTCTACTTTGTCACTCTAAAATGATCGAGAACACACATTGAAGCACTCAGCTCCTTTGAGTACCCATCAAAAAAACAAACTACTTAAATGTGAAGTCATCTATATTGCTTCGTGGGTCAACCATGAACAAAATTTAAAGTACAAGTGTGTGTTGTCAAGTGTGAGGGCTGAATTAGAGGCTCCATCTTTATTATTTATTATACATCACATGCATCGCATCTTAGGTTGGGGAGCCTCTTCAAATTAGTGGTATGTAGCATAATGCTCATCACATCAACGAGAGTGTGGTGAGGAAACCCAACCCAATTATCGCCGCTAACCCCTTTTTAGGTCTCAAGCACAAGGGCCATGGTTTCAAGACCAGAAAAGTCATATCTCCAGAGATGTAAGAAAATAAGATTGCGGTGAATGCAGATCGGTTAAAAGACAAGTTTGTATGCATGAGACAGCTTTGATCTTGAAGTTGTCTTGCTTCTCACAAAATTGTTTTGCAGACCGATAAAGCAAAATGTTTTATGAGCATCTTGACAACACTTGATATGCTTCGAGCACATTTTGATCACCAAATCACACAATCTACTTACCTACTCTAGTTCCTCTACCAAACCCTAAAATCTTAATGCATATCATATTCTAATTGACAAAACTAGTAGGAAAAACACGAATAACATGATTGCGGGACAATTTACCTTAACAAAATTATCATTATTGTTGCACAATATATTTATCTTGAAGGCGTTTACACTCTTAAAAGCGTAACCCCCTTCTCGATGCACGTGCATATAAGCACCTATCCCAAACATCCATGTGGTAGGTAGTATCGTCGATCGAGTGATCTGCCCGACCACGTTTAAGGTTGTTGTGTCGCCAACGATTTGCGAGAGTTTTGTTTAGCGTAGTTCCCCGTAATGACTGCTAAATTTACAACATTAACTTGAGTTTTAGCATGGTTAATACCACTGGATCTCAAATAAAGTGCTTGTATTATTATGCAAGGAAAATGATAGGTGTGAAAGGCCGTTTAGGATGTGTTGGTCTCCATGTTCTGCCTGCTCTTTCTGGGTTTTGAAGAGTGCTTAACTGATTGGTGGGTTTGTTAGACATGGGTCTATTTTTCCCACTCAACTTTTATTTCATTGTTAAATACATGGAAAAACAAAACCCTAAAATTTTATTATATCATGTTTTGTAATATTTATTTATTCATTATAAATAAATAATACATTCTACATTTTATTAATGATACATTCTACATTTTAAAAATTCTTTATTTATCAATATATATAACAAATTATATTTGTATATATTAATATAATAACATATATAATGTTTTGTATATTGTATATTGAATTATTTTGTTAATGATATTGTTTTCATGTTTTTATTAAGCTCGATTTATATATAGAACTTGGAAATTCCAACTTTCGATTCAAGTCTTCATTTTACGTACCAAACAAAATGTCTACCAAATTACACATCACACAATTCAAATTATTTGACATCGAGGGTCATTGGAAGAGTACACATTTACGACTTTAGATCGAGGGAACCCTGCTCGTTACCCTGATATGTAGAGAGAAACCCTAAGATGGTGGAGAAACATTAACACAATTTTCTAATCCATACGGAGCATGAAAATGCAATAAAGTCCACCTACCATAGATCGAGAGAGGTGGAGAATTGAAGTAGAAAAGGACAATCAAAGTCAAATTGTTAAGAGATGAGCCAAGGTCTTATTAGAAGACCTAACATTGTTACGAATGTTCCTACAATTACAGAACTTGCATTGAAAGAAGGGCTAAAAAGTTTAACTAGAAGGCTTTTTGGCTTGGTCTCGACTGGGTCTCAAACCTTGAACCTTTTAGAGTTTTCCTTTTTATGTTGAAGGTGGTTCACGTGGTGGGTTGGGGCGGGGGACCTATAATGCATGTTAGAGAGACGTTTAAATGAGAAGAAGTGGAAGATGAGGATATCGATCACGAACAAATCAGAGCTGATCAAAATTTAGTTTGCACCAAAAAAAAACTGTCTGTCAACAAAGCAATACACAGTTCAAGGAGATTTAGATAGTTGGAACAATTTTGGGTGGTGAACAATGTGGAGGTCCTTGCAATAATATGTGCCCCATGTTTTAATGTGTCATAATGTATAGTCAAGTCACCAGAGTAGAAGGCGAGGCAAGTGGGTGTTGAACAAGATATAATAAGGCCGCAATAAACAAGCCTTGCAAAAAACTAACATAGATTTAGATTTAATTTGGATCAGTCCTTTGATAAATTTTGTGGAAGCAAATGACTCGAGTTTAAAAACTTAACTCTTCATTCACAATCAAGCATGATCAATATATAGATGTTTACATGACAAGGCCCACTTTCTGCAAGTGTTGTAGATTTTTATGAGATAGAGTCGTTTAAATGTGTAAAATTTGCATTCACGAGCTAACAATCACCACAAAAGATTTTATTTGCGTCTAATACACCTCTTCCTTATCGATCGTGGCCCTTAATTTTTCCCATTCTTAGTGTTGGCCTTTGTTCCACGTACATTTTTTCCTAATGATGTCATGTGCTTCATTTGATTCAAGCCGCATGCAAGTAGACAAAGGAAATCCACAAAGCGGAATTGAAGAGACAACAAATGAAGTCTTTTGGAAATTCTATGATGATGGGTTACCATTGGAGAAGGGTAAAAAGAAAACGCAACAACAGCCGAGGAGCATCAGAAAGCAATCAAGAAAATCTAAAAAGAAAAAAAGGGAAGAAACCGTTTAAAAATAATGATATAGAAGGCTACACATATGAGCTTGGAAATGGGCGTAGCTTAATAGATAATTACTCTTCCCACAATCCTCCCTTAAAGAATAGAAACTACAAGTAAAAACATGAATATGAAGTAAAAGATTTGGGTGCGTTGCATTTTGCATTTGATAATGTTTTTTAAGAGAAATCTTTGGTTATCGATTAAGAAACCAAATTTCCAGAGGTAATCAAGGCAGTTACCACTTAAAATGGCTTGGGCATTTTTGATCCACAAATATCAAGGGCTTACTTTGCAGAGAGCCACTATTGACATTGGGGGCACGGAAAGATAGGGGCTTACGTTCACAACTATATCAAGAGTTCCCTCCTTATCCACCTTTCGGATTTCACCACCTTTTTCATTCAACCATTATGCCAAAATGTCCTCAACACCTCTTCTACAATCACACATACAAGAGGGATCCCATCTTCTCTCCTTGTCCTTAACACTCTCGTCTTAATTCCCATCGGCCCTTCCCTTTCAAGCTTCACCACTTTTTGTCCAATCCAGATCTTTTCCACTACTTCATTTTGTTTTTCATTTTCCGACTAGAAACATCATATTACTTTGTTGTATGTTTCACTTTCCTTCTCCCGTCATCCAAATTTCACTTTTGGCATTAACATCGCACACCTCACGTGCGGTTGCTAGTCATGAAACACGTATAGCTGATACCACCACCGGACCAAGTGATAGTCAATAGTTAGCCACTGGTAACCTTTGGATTACCTTTAATAATAGCAGTAATAATTAGATACCCCCCCACGGCCTAACAATGTTAAATGGGCCAGGCCAAGATAGCCTCATATGCTGTTGGCAGCAACTTTAGATCTAAATAACCGCGTTCTGAGCCCGATGCTTTTTTTAAGCTACAGCAATGGACAACTGGAAGAGTTTTGACGGGATTCTGCCATCCATGGTGAGTGCACTCTGTTAATGCATCTGCTCTTTTTGTTGGTCCTTCTGTTAGACATTGAGTTCGTGTGTCACTTAGAAAGAGAAATTGGAGATTCTCACGAAAATGCACTGTTAATGAAGAGGATTTGAATTAGATTTGCGAGTTGGGAATTATTTGAAGGAAACAATGAATTCAAATGGGAGGAGGTCTGACAATGTACAAAAGGCAGCTGTGCCTCTGAATAATTATGAGTTTGATTTTGGGTTAGGATCCAACTTTTCTGCTAGTCAAAAATCCAAGAGTCTGAAGGATCAGAAATATAATGCCACTCCAATTCAACAAGCTTCACCATACCAATCTCATAATCCTGCTTCAGCCTGGACACCCAATAAGCCATCATGGTCACCCCAGCCTTCATCTTCCCCTTCGCCTAAGCCCGGGCCTGGTCAAGCAGGGTTTGCAAGTGGGTGGAGCGGGCAATCTGGGATCTCAAGTGGGTGGTCTGCCCAACCCCAGATGGCTGGGGATATCCATGGAAAGAGCTGGGTTAAGTCAGATTCATCCAAGCAGGCTGCCACTGGGGTTGTGGGAGGACTCAATTCAGGAGCTGCACCCCATTTGTTTGGAGATCTGCTTGGGACAGCCTTAGGGAAGGAAAAAAACAATGTTCCATTGAAGCAAACTTCTCCCAACACATCTTTTTCCATGGGAAGCATGTCTGCAGCATTGCCCAAAGGTGGAATCGCATTAAAGGATCAGCGGTCCACGGTCCGATCTGCCGTTGAAGAGTTCGGGAATTTCGATGGAAAGGTTGGTGTTGGTCGTGGCGATCCCTTTGATGCTCTCCCCACTTTCTCAAATAAAAACTTTTCCCAATCACAGGAGGACCGTTCATTTGGGTCTTTTGTAGGAAAGAAAGTTCCACTTAAATCGCCTTCTACTGTCAGTCAAGATCCTTTTGCGTCTTCTAGCAATGAAGGAGTCTTTGGAGATTTTCAAAATATTTCTGCCGCAAACAACACTGTTAATGATGACGGATTTGGAGATTTTCAGAAAGGATCTGCTAACCAGACTTCTTCTTCCACTGTTGGAGGAGATCCTTTTGCTGCATCAATGAATGTGTCGGATGATCTATTCAGTCGTGCTTCAATTCCCAATTCATCAAATGCAGGGGAACCTTTTTCTGATTTCTCTTTTGGAGCAACAAATGGTAGAAATGGTGGTACTGGGTTTACAGATCCGCTTACATCTTTCGCTTCCTCTGTGAAGCAGGCCACAGCCCCTGGCAGAGCTGCAGATCCATTTGAAGCCTTGAATAAAAGCTTTTCTTCTCATAAACAGGCCCCACAAGAGAAGAACACAGATCCCCTTGGTTCTCTGTTCACATTTTCTTCTGCTGCTAGTCCAGGAGGTTTTTCTAGTCAACCGCTTTCAGAGACTGATGACTGGGGCGTGGACACTGGTTTTGGAGGCGCTGATGCAGGTCCGACGATAGAATTGGAAGGACTTCCTCCTCCTCCTGTGGGAGTCACTATTTCAATGGCTAAAGATAAGGGCATGGAGAATTACAAGCAGGGCCAGTTTGCAGAGTCCATAAAGTGGCTCTCTTGGGCCATGGTTCTTTTAGAAAAAGGTGGCAATGGAAACAGTGTTTTCGTAGATGTCTTAAAGTGCAGGGCATCATGCTACAAGGAAGTGGGAGATTACAAAAAGGCTGTTGCCGACTGTTCTAAGGTTCGATCTTTTCACACATCCTCATTTTTCAAAATTTGCCTAGTTCTCATTCCTCTCCTGATATATATTATTATTTTGTATTGTTCTATGTTGGATGCTTTTTGTTGTATATAGACTATAGCCAATGCTCGTTGAGTCCAATTAATTCAAATGGACATATGCTTCATAACAATTAGTCATCTGTCCTGCTTTGTATAGTTCTTGGGAAGCTTTACATAAATAAAATTCTTCTGGAGTCAACTATATAATAATGTTTTGGACAAAAATTATGCAGCTGAGTCCAGAAGAATTTTATAAATTACTGTACCGTGAAGAATTCAACCTTAAAACCAAGCTTTAGGCAGTTAGCTATATTAAGTTTTTTTGTTTTTGCTAAAACTAAAAACATTTACATTATATCTTTGGAAAATACATAAGAGTTATCTTGGGGTGCAGTTTAATGGCCACCATTTCCTAGACGTCCAAACAGCCACTGCACAGGAATTTTCCATGGCAAAAAACTATGAAAGGATGGAACTTTCAGTGTAACTACTACTAACAACATCATTACTACTATGAAAGGGCTTTTAAGACCAGCCTGAACTGTCAAAATTAGTGAACATACGTACAAAATTACCATTACTGTTAAAACTGGGCTTCTGCAAATCACCCTTTCCTGTGACACAAGAATCTTCTATCTCCGTAGTAGTATTTTTTAAGCAGGAAAAGATAAATACACATAATATCTGAACATAGTCAGTGTATGTGGGCTAAGAAGGTCTCTAGACTATCCTTTATCTCTTCTCTATAATATAGATTAGGATATAGAGAGGACCATTCTAGGGCCTACACACAAGCCAAAATTGCTGACCAAAAGGTGTAAGAGCCGTGGATCTGGAAGACGATAATCCACTCTCTACCAAAGGCATAGGATTCCAAAGCCTAGATCTAGGATAGGGGATGGAGTTTTGCTATAGTGTTGATTGTATGAAGATCGATACGATATAATGTGCCTGTAAAGAGATATCTAAACTAGGATTGTAAACAAGGGTTGTAAGAGATTCATAGGTGTAAAGCCCAAAGGGCCAATATAGAATAATGCAATAGACAAGAATATGCTACTCTATCCTAGTCTATGTACATGATACATCAATCAATCAATCAAATCAAAATAGTAACATAGAGGAAGGAAGGTTAGAATATTTAGTATTTACCTTAATGAAGGCACCATTGGTACATTGGCACATTGGCACATTATGAGAGGGTTGATGTGGGGGACCAAAAGACAGATAGAAAGAAGACCTAAGTAAACCATGGTTGGGGACTCCAAAGACTTGATAGAACTGCGTTGGTGCAATTCCTATTTTGAGTGTTCTAGACCCAATGTTCCAAAGATAGTCCTCTAAGTGTAAGCAAGACTAACTTCTAAACCTGTAAGACCTCGAGAGCAGCTTGGTGAATGCAAGTAGACTGCTTGATGATGACATGATGTGTCGGAAATGTTCTCGTGATTATTTATTATAGTTCTTCATAACCGGCGACATTGACCATTATTGTTGCAGTCAACCACTGAACAATATAACATGGTCAATACTGTTAGCTCTAGGTAATAACAAATCATGGCGTCCTAGGAGAAGATCAGGATATGGAGGAAGGACTTGAGAGCTGATGAAAAGGTGACATGATAGAGGTGTAAAGGTGCTATAGGTGGATATGTAGGTAATAGTAAGAGGATGGTAAGGTGATGTCAAATGAGGTATCAAGGGCTGCGCTTCAAAGCTCCCTCATAGGTGATGCTAAGCAGCTTGATTGTTTTCGATCATCTCACTCCTGTAATGCCTTGTAAGACATCATTACAGGGGATTAATGTGCCAATGGTGCACATGAAGAGAAAAGTTAGAGTGAAAAATATGGTGGTATACATATGTCCCAACCAAAGATCATCGTGTGTGACAATAGCGTAACCTAAGATTGTCTTTGGGGAAAGAAAATGCCACACACAAATGAAAATGACTGAAATGAAGTAACAACATGTAATGTCCCTTTCTAGGGCTGAAACTGAAAATAAGGGTTTTGGCTCAAACCCAAATGACAACTTCTGATTTTTATTACAGCCACCGGTCAATCACTTTAACCTTAGAGGAACAAACTGAAAATGGCATTAGCAACAAAGAGAAATCTGAATATTTATGACAGCAAAGGAATTCATATGGCAGCCAACAATATCACCACTTAGCCCTAGTGATGAACCTGATTTTCTATTTCCTAGGGCAGCGAACTGTATGGGCTTTTCAAGACAATATTCTCATGTAATATAGACTGAAAATCAATATAGAAATATCCCAAACACTTCATAAGTCCAACAAGATGAAATTTGGAGCAAATATATATTTTATAATTTTAATTCAAGTGCAAACACAGCTGAAACTTCAAAATTCATAACTCCATCAATACTTGGAGTTTCAACACAAACAAATGCTCAAAATGATCTCGGAGAGACCAGCTATCAAATAAAAGTGAAATCACAATTTTCCAACCACGGAAACCCCTCCAAAAGTGATCCCGAACTTCCCAAGTGGGTAGATCAAGTGGAGGAAGGGTGCCAACACCCTTGAAAGTGCCCTATGCACGGATAAACACCTTGTTGTTCCAGAAATCTGCCAATGAAGTCCACTTGTGACTCCCAAATGAAGCCACCAATGCACACAAGAGGGTTTCCATCCCCAAGTGTGATCCTATTGAAGGTTTTCGTCCTCAATAGGTAACCAAGGAAGGGTTTTTGTCCTTCAATGGCAAGAAGAGAAGCTACACTAACTCCAAATCCAAGTAAATGTCAAATGATGAATGATAATGATATGATCCTCCTCCATTCAAACCTCCTTAAATACCCCTCTTTGGTGCCAAGGATGAATTAGAAGACTACTTCTCATGACCAACCTCTTTAATGGAGTGTACTCTTTAATCTTCACTTAAGAAGACCGACCTCATGAAAAGGGAAAGAGTATTTCTTTATCTCCATCGTAGCTCTCAAGAAGACTGACCTTAATGAAGGAGAGATAATAGTTCCTCTTGCTTGTATGCCAAATCATCCATCACCTAGTCGAATCACTCCAAACCATGATTAGTAATAAAAATAAATGAATATGAAAATTCAAACACTTACAATTATGGCAACGTTCACCTCCCTTGCTACCTTTCTTTGAGCCCATGGAAGGTGGAATGGGCCCAAGGCCTTCATAGTGATTAGTGTGGAAAAGGGGACATTACACAACATAAGTGATAAAAGTATGAACTCAACCCAAATGAAATACACTTATATCATGCTTACCTTTCCGCAACTAGGGGGTGCATGTCATCTTTCGTCTTGACCGTGGTGGGTGCAAATTTGCTAAGGAACCTTGATGATACAAGACTAACAAGGAGAAAAGAACGATGCAAGCGTATAGAGGTAGTCAATAGGTAAGTATAAGAAAATAAGCGGAAGGAAGCTGGTAAGAGGATGTTAGGACAGGGTGAGATAACATAGTAGAGGTAATAAGTTGCTAGTAATCTAGTAGGCCTATAGGTCATATGATATGTAAGGTGATATAAAGGGTTTAGATGAAGTTTGGATAGGCTTATAAGGGAAGACTAGAGTAGATCCAAAGGAACCTAGAAGGATGCTATAAAGGTGTCATTCGGGAAATAAATCAACTGATCTAAGTGACCTGTAATGATAATATAGGCTATAACACTCGAGTCCCTAAGATAACTAGAGGAAAACTGAGAGAGAAGATAACAATGATTGAGAGAGAACATCGTGAAAGCCTAGAGATGTAGAAGATACTCAAGTAAGGATGGTATATACATGTCCAAACCAAAGATCGTCATGTGTCATAAAAGTGTAACATGAAATGGTCTTCGGGAAAAGAAAATGCAAGACTGAAATCAAAATGACTGAAATGAAATAGTAGCATAAGTGATAAAAATATGAACTCAACCCAAATGAAATATACTTACCTCATACTTACCTTTTTGCAACTAGGAGGTGCATGTCACCTCTCTTTTGACCGTAGCGGTGCAAATCTGCTGAAGAACCTTGATGATACAAGACTAACAAGGAGAGGATAACAATGCAAGCATATGTATGCAGTCAATAGGGTAGATATACAAACAATAGGGAAGGATGCTCGTAAGAGGATGCTAGGACAGGGATAGGCTGTATAGAGGAGGTAATAAGGTGCTAATAGAGAAATTAATCATCCAATCTAGTAGGGCCGAAGGTCATAAGATATGTAGGGTGATATAAAAGGTCTAGGTGAAGTTCGGATAGTCTTAAAAGAGAAGGCTAGAGTAGATCTAGAGGAACCTAGAAGGATGCTAAAGGTGTTAGTTGGGAAATAAATCAACTGATCTAATAACCTTGTAATGATCGAGAGAGGACATCGTGAAAGGGTAGAGGTGCAAAAGATAATCAAGTAGGAATGATATAATGTTATTTTCTTATAAAGATAATGCCTATCGCAATGCTAGGAATCTAAAAAGAGATGGAGAAAAGGATGAAAAGAGGATGGGAAAGGCTTAGAATCTAGCGTGTTTGCAAAGGGGATATAATGTCGAGGGATGAGAGATGGGCGCCAACAAGGCAAAAACAAGTTCATGACCGGAATCAAGACATGCTAATCAAATTGGCAAAGGCTAGGAGTTTTTGACTTTGAGCGGTGAAGGAACTCCGAATACATAGGTTTGGCTTAGGCAAACTAGTGAAGGATAATGATATCCCATGTTAGCTATGAGATACTATGATAGTAAATGATGTTTCCTACCTTCCCATGATGTTTTCGCCATTCCTAAGGCCTCACCTAGAGAGCTATAGGCTTAAGGTGTTAGTCGGTATATAAATAAATCGATCTAACATGCTTGTAATGATAATATAGGTTGTAACACTCATAATCCCTAAGGTAATTGAGAGAAATCTGAGAAAGAAGATAATAATGATCAAGAGAGGAAATCATGAAAGCCTAGAGGTGCAAAAGATACTCAAGTAGGGATGGTATGAAGTAATGTCCTTACTTCTTAATGCCTATCACAATGATTAACATACCTGAAATAAGATGGAGAAAAGGATGAAAAGAGGATGGGAAAGGTAGAATCCAGTGTGTCTGTTAAGGGGATATAATGTCAAAGGGAAGAAAGATGGGCGCCACCAAGGCAAAAACAATTTTTTTATTGGAATTAAGACACTCTAATCAAAATGGCAAGGCTAGGAGTTTTTGACATTAAGGAGTGAATGAACCCAAATATATAGGGTTTGGCTTAGGAAAACTAGTGCAAGTATAATGACATCCCATGTTAGCTATGAGATGCTATGATAGTAAATGATGTTTCCTACCTTACTACAATGTTTTCACCATTTTAGCGCCTCACTTAAGGAGCTACAAGCTTACTACAATGATTAGATGTTGGTGTCAAAATGTAGTGGCACTGAATGATATATATGTTACCTCCTATCCTAGTTAGAAAAACCTACCGCGCCCCCCAAGGACCTCATGCTTTGGAAGGAGGCCAACTATGGAGTTTAAGTTTTTAACTAGGATAGGGGTGTGCCAAATGATATCATGTTTTTTTATTTGTGATTGATTTTTTTATTGTAAGTATTGCTTTTTCCTATTGTCTTTCGCTTAATTTTTCTTTTCATAACATGACTTTTAACTTTTCTTTTGCCTTAGGGTTCCTCCTTCATATGGGTTCGAAAGGTTGATCAAATGGGTATGAAAGATGACTAACACTAGAGAGCTTACACTTAGCGGCTATAGAGAATGTATAAACCATGATTTGTAGATACTCCTATAATTGCACCTTAGAAAAGAGTGCTATCTCGAAAATGACTCTCGGTGGGCACAATAGAAGGTATGTAATATAAGGTAGATAATGAGCTATGATTGGGTTGCCCCAAACATGATGTATAATGAGTGATACAATGATGGACCTATTTGATACTTCCCTCACAAGAAAAGATAAAATGTAGATGAGAGACAAGTAGATAGACTATGAGAGCTGAGCTATAAGAGGCACAACTGACTCGAGGAGACAAAATGACACTCTTGACCATTTCTATTTCTTTTTAAGAGGACAGCTAGCTATGGTAGGGAGCCTAAGGTAAGTAGTAGGTTACCATAGTTGATGGTCGCTTGTGAGGAGGGCCCAAAGGAAGGTCTTACCATGCAAATGCTCAAATTGATATCCAAGAGAGATAATAATCCCAACTATAATAGAACATATAGTAGTATCCAAAAGGTAGAAATGTGAAATAGTGTCCAAAAAACCAAAAGTTAGGGAAAAGTAGGATATAAAGATGGGAAACGAGGCTAGAAGGTGCTAGTCGGGAATGTATTGACCGAACGAACAATTCGTTGTCCCCAAATTTGAACTTAGGCAAAATTTGAGTCCTTCAAGAAAATTTGGTCACAATCAATCAAATTCAATCAAAATTCGTTTAAGTGTTGTGAAAATGGAGTGCATCGAGTTCCAAACTTCTCAAGCACATTTGCAAGCTAGTTGCATAATGCTTTCAAAACCTCAGATTCCAAAATCACTTCTCAGTGTCATCAATTAGACTTTCGGACTTTTGGTCCATATTTGCAAATTGCATCCGAACTTTTGATTCCTGAAATGGTCCTTTCCCTTTGTATTTGGACGTTTGGAGTTTCATGCACATTTGCAATTTACATGCAAATTGCAAACATGCCTACAAACCCCGATTCCCCGATTTACTCTTCCCCTTTGTTGATAGGACTTTTGACTTGCGTGAGCAAGCCGAAAGTCTGCCTCTTCGTTGATCGGACTTTTGACTTGCGCGAGTAAGCCAAGACTTTGCCCCTTCGTTGATTGGACTTTTGACTTGCACGAGCAAGCCAAACGCTTGCCCCTTTGTTGATTGGACGTTTGACTTGCGCAAGCAAGCCAAAACTTTGACCAAGATTGGGCAAACTTTGAACGTGCAAGTACAAGTCAATATAGGTAGTTTCTTTTGTGACAGCTATTTATGGCATGCAAATTTTATTCCGATCCCGAATCCTGAAATGCCAAATTTGTCGCTTGAAGATGTAGAAAATCAAGGTGTTCCAAAGGTTGCGACAAACTCAAGTTGTGCTTGGCTTTGGGGCTGCTGCCCCCAAATCCCTGCTCCCAAAACCAAAAAGGAAAAATACAATTCTTCAGGGGAACTCCATGGATCCAAAAGGTCATAAATTTGAAGGAAGGAGCTATTGATTAGGAAGGTTCATGATTTGCAGCAAGTTAGGTCAAGGAGAATGTGCAATTCCAATATCTTGTATTTTTATCATTGTAAAACTGCATATTCTATTTTTGCAGGTTGCAAATTGACTTTGTCAATTCACAGAGCCCTTGAAAAATTCAACTTTGTCAATTTACATAATCCTCTGAAAACTTGTCTTTTGTCTCCCATACATGTGCAAATAGACTTTGTCAAAGTACAAGTTTCTATTATAAAAACTTGACTTTTTCTTCCATGCATGTAGCTGTAAAATAGGAAATATTTTCCTATAAATATTTTTATTCAAATCATTGTAAAGGACTTTTACCAACTGGAGATTTTTACTTGGAGAGGCTACTTTGTGAGACTTTTAGAGGATATTTCTTCAAAGATATGTGGAGAGACTTTAGGCTGTCCAGGATATTGTAAAATGACATTTTATCATTTTTGGAGGGGATTTGAATTGCTAGAGACTTAGAGAGATTTTTGGCTAGACTTTGTATTGTCCATAATTTTATGCAAGTTCGCATATGAGAGGAAATTGTATAAGATTTTGTGTTCATCGTAGTGAAGAAATAAAAGAGATTTATTGAACTTTGTGTCATGGTTTCTTTGGTAATGAGCATGTGTTCTTATGTCATGTGTTTATCCTTCTTCACTCTTTTCATGCATGTAGAGTTCCCATCAGAGATGTTTCTTATATTAAATGATCTACTTGCAAACTAGAATAAGATCTGCGTTTACTTATTTCAAATGCAAGTTCTCCTTTCCTTCATTCTTTCTCTCTAAATTCACCTTTCCTTTCTTCTCGGCTTTCAACTTATATTCCTTTCTTGGGAGTAAAATCCCATCCCCACAAGTTATATAGTGTAAATATTTTACATATCTTTTCTTGCTAGTTTTGGATTTCAATAAAGGGCTCTTCCCCTCACGATAGAGGACTTTGTCCCACACATTGTTTGTCAAAGTACCATATTTTGCACATGACAAAATATTTTGTTTAACTTAGTTCTATATGGTGTCGTGATGTAGAATGTAAGGGGTTAACTGGAAATATCAACCAAATTAGCAAACATGTGAAGGTAAGCTAGGATGTAAGGTGTTAGCCAAGAAAGAAATCAACCAAATTAACAGATTTGTAATGATAATATAGGACGTAAGATATTAGTCGGGAAAGGAATCAGCCAAACTAATAAGCCTGTGATGGTATTATGGGATGTAAGGTGTTGGTTGGGAAAGGAATCAACTGAATTACAAGCTTGTAATGATATAAGGTAGAATCTAAAAGGACAAGGATTAAGCTAAGGAGGACAATAAGAGAGACTATAAGAGGAAACATAAGATGTTAGTATCAGTTTAGTACATAAAATTATTATAAAAAACATGATAAATAAAAAAATATGATAAACATATCTAATTAAGTACAACAAATGAAAATAAAGCTATGTACAAGGATTGAAAGATGAATGTAAGGTAAAGCATAATATTTATTTTGAAACTGAGTGTTTATTGGTTCTTTGAAGATATGGCTTTTGCTACTTTGTAGTCAACAAGTGCTCGGTCCTAATTTATCTTTGACTTTAACTATGTATGGACCCCACCTTTTTTGAGCGTATTTGCCCTCCTTATCGTGGGTGCATTCCAATTTAAGGACAAGTTCTCCAATTTCAAAGTTCCGGTGTTTTACAAGTTTGTTGTGTTGTTTTTCTGTGGATTTTATATTGTTAATTATGTTGGAGTGTAAACACATTTTTCATCCAACAAATCGAGAGCTTGAAGATGGGCTTCATGAAGCTCCTCATTAAGGATGACCCCATGTAGATAAATGTGAATGGAGGGCAACTCAACTTCTAGTGGTAGGACGACCTCGAAGTTGTAGATTAGAGGGAAAAGAGTTGTCTTAGTAGTGGTACGGATACTAGTGCGATACATTGAAAGTGCGGGGTATAACTCAAGGTTTCAATTGATATGTGATTTCCGAATGGTCTTTTGGACGATTTATTGAGAATCTTATTGGCAGATTTTGCTTGGTTGTTACAGGGATGATAGGGTGTAGAGAACTTGTGTTTAATTTTGAATTTAGCACAAAGTCGCATCATTTCCTTGCACTTAAACTCCCACCATTGTTAGAAACAATGGTTTGTGTAATTCCAAAGTGCCAGATAATTTGGTTAAGGATGAATTTGGCTTTTGTAGCTCCGAACATATTAATGAGGGTCATTGCCTCGACCCAATTTGTGAAGTACTCGGTTGTGGTAATGATAAAGGAGTGCCCGTCGTGGGAATGGGTTAATTTTCTGATACAATCTAGTTCCCACATGGTGAAGGGCCAAGGAGCTTTAAGGGCTTGGTGCTTGGCTGAGGAAGAGTGAATAAGGTCATCATGGAGTTGGCGACATTTACATTTCTTAGAAAAAGCATGTGCATCTGCTTCTAGGGTAGGCCAATATTAACACGTGTGTAGGCATTTGTGAGTGGTAGCATGTCTACTTACCGGCCTCGACAAATGCCCCACGTGCTTGCTCGAGGAGAGGAGGGATCTTGTACTTGATAACACAAAAGGAACATGTTATTGTTGAAGTTGCGATAGTAGAGAATGTTGTTTTTAAGCACATACTTGAAAAATTTCTTGCGAATTTCAACTTTCTCTCGATAGTTAGTGTTAGGAGGGTAAGTTTGGTCATCAAGGAATTAGATGATATCTTTTACCAAGGACTTTACCTCTTTGTGATAGCTTCAATGTGACAAATGGGAGCAATTAGAGGGGAAGGTAAGGTTGAAGGGATTTGCGGATTTGAATATGATATTGATCTTCTGAAGGGTTTTATCAAGTAGTAAATAAGATGCGGTAGAAGCTAACGAGCTAGGCATGGAATTATGCTCTCGAGCAACAAATTCGATTGTGAAGGAAGTAGACAATGTGGCTAATGCAATAGCTCTCTCATGATAGTTTTCAAGGTTTTCACTTTTGCGTTGGTGTTCTCCTCTTATTTATCGATGACATATGTCGTGAATCACCCAAAGCACAACATTGGAAACGAGAGCGGCTCACATGCTAAGTATTAAGGCTTCATACTTGGCCATGTTATTAGTAATGTCAAAGTCAAGACGAGAAGAGAAAGAGAAGGATCTTATCCGAAGGGTTGTAAGACCACATCCTGCTTTGGCTCCTTTATGACACTTGGGTTTATGAAAGTGGAGAGCCCAAGTGTCTTCGTGGAGGTTGACAATGGTTTCTTTGATCTCTTCAATTTTAACTCCTTTGTTTTTAGATATAGGTTGAGGTCTGTTTCACCTACTTTAAGGGTCCGGGCCTTGAGATTGGAAGTGAACTAATGGAAATAATTTATAAGGGTAATGGCTTGGTCCATACCCTCAATGAGAGGCACATATACATCATGTAGGACATTCGGGACATGATGATTGGTAGGGCTTTAGAGTAGAGGCAAGTTGATCAGCAATGACTTGCGCCTTGACTACTTTTTTGTGTGATGGTAAAGTGAAACTCCACGAAATGTTTGTCCATTTTCAATCTGGTCTGTAAGTAGGACAGTTGTGAAAAACAATAATGGAGGGAGCGGTGTGTGAGGATTGTTAAGAGTCATAGAAGCAATTCCAAGATGCATCGAAGAGGTGTATCTCGACTTGGGGTAGTAAGGCATGTATTTAGAGGCAATTTTATAGGATCTTTTTTTGGTTTATGAAGCCATAAAGGAGGAGAGGGGAAGGTTGAGCAAGCAAACATACTCATCCTACAACCAATCAACTATTATGTTAGTAAGAGGGCCACTTCCATTGTGGCGTCACCTCTATTGGCATAAGGATCATGATATATTGGGGTTTTGTTACCACCGATCAAGCCGATGAATGGAGCATATCATAAGTTGTTTGATATAACATGTAGTGTCGAAGTTTAGTAGTGGAAAAATATAGAGCTAAACACGCATGCTCTACATTGGTGTAGTGCATATTGTAATTGAGGAGTGTTTGGCTAGTACAGAGATGGCATGTTCTTTTCCCCTCTCATCCTCTTGTGTCAACATTACCCAAACAAATACAAGGTTATACGAGGTATAGAGGATAAGGGTACGATCAGATGTAGGAGGTCAAAGTGTAGGAATGTTGAGTAGAGATATCTTCATAGAGTTCAAGGATTGTCGACAATCCTTATTCCATTCTAGTTTGACACTTTTCTTAAGGAGTTTGTTAATGGATTGCGTTCGATAGGCAAGTTTAAGAACGAGTCATCGGATTGCCCCAAGTTTTCCTATGAAGGCGCGGATGCTAGGAATGGAAGTAGGACAAAGCATGTTAAGAATGGCTTGGGTTTTTGTGGGATCTACGTCAATTCCTCGTATGGATATGAGAAATCCCAAGAGCTTGCCTTGGGTGTAAAAGATGCATTTTTCGGGGTTGAGGCAGATCTCATTATTTCCTGAGGTGTTCAAAAGCTTTAGCGAGGTCACGAGCATGGTATTTTGTTTGTTGAGATTTGATCGAGAGGATCATCTACATAGACTTAAATAGTTTTATGGATTAAGTCATGAAAGACGTGGGTCATTGCATGTTGATATGTCACCCCTATGTTTTTAAGGCTGAAGGGCATCTATACATAGCAAAATGTGCCCCACTCAGTTGTAAATGTGGTATTATATTGATCTTCATGCATGATGTGAATTTGATTCTAGCTTGAAAACCCATTTATAAGGGATAATATCTCATATTTGGCCATAATGGTAGATCATCTATGGATGGTAGAAGTTATCCTTAGGGCAAGCTACGTTAAGGTTGCAAAAGTCAATGCAAATATGGATGGCTAAGGTGACCTTTTTACAACCAAGGACAATGTTGGAGACCTATTTAGAATAGCCAATTGGTTGGATAAATTTGGCATCTAGAAGTTTGACAAGCTCTTTATGACATAGTTCGGAAATTTCCAAGGGAATTTCCATAGTTACTAGGGCAGGTACCAGTCCTAGAATGAGGAGATGGGGATTGGTACACCTTTTTTTAGAAAAATAGGAGACGGGTACTCAAAGATAGAACATAAAATGTATAGTTTAGAAAAAGCAATATTATATAGCCTAAAAAAACATTAGTACCTTTTTAAAGTTAAGATATTAGATGTTGACAAAAGATAAAAGTAATTATATTGATATTTATCTTTGATATCTCATCACATCGAAAGGTTAGTGATACAATATGTTTTTTTAAAGAAATACTCAAATGCAAAGTCTTTCGCATTTGTGCACCGATGAGTACAACCTCTAAGACATTTTTTTGTTAGGAGACGAGTCTCTATGCAACACTAGGAATTTCCTTATCTTTTGTCAAATAGGAGAGGCATCGGAGTAAGTAACGATGTAATGCACAACAACATCATGATTAATTCTAGGCATGTTTGGAATAACCCCAATGCGAAGATCTCCTTGTTTTTAAGAAGAATTTCACGGTGTCTTGTAAATGAGGGAAACAATCACCTATCATGACTACGTGAGAGTCATCATTATCATCGAGTTGGACGTTAATGGTATCTTCCACAAACATAGAATTGCCATCTTGGAAATGATAGGTGGCTTTAGTAGGTTTTGATATTTTTTTGTTGATGGGATCAACGGTGGCAACAAAGTTATCAAAGAGGGGAGATTTCTTGGTAAAGTTACCAAGCTTATGAGGCTAGTGAGGTAATTGGTCTTCTTGGGCATGGAGTAGCTCAAGAATGGCCTTGTTGTCAAATGTAGGTGAGGGACTATTATATTCAACATTGATTTCGAGGTCAATGTACTTTTTACCATTGCACCTTTGTTGTGATCTGATTATCGTGATCTGATTTGCTCCGACATCTATTACCCGAGTGTCGAGAGTGATTATGCTAGCTCGAGACAAAGAGGTAGGGGATTTTGAACAACATTGGCCTTGTTGGGATAATAATGATCGATGTAGTTGGTTGTGATAGGTTTCACAAAATTACATCAGGTTTCTCGTGAAGGGCTGATGTAGTTAAATCTGGCCGATTTCTCCGAATTTGGCTTGGAAATGAAGCATGATATTTGGTGAATTATCCAACAGTGTTTTTCAGTGTGGATTAGTTGGAAAATAGTAAGGTAAAGTTGTGTTTGCCTTGTTTTCGCTAGTATTGTAATGAGGAGGTTCAAAATCGTAAGAAGTGGATATCATGTTGGCTCCGTGTTTAAAAGCTTGAATTTGAGCTAGGCTTTGTTGATAACGGAGGACATCCGGTGTCTAGCTTTAATATGGGATATAATGTAATTTGCATCATAAGAGGGAAAAATGGTACATGCTTGTGTTTCATTGTGAGTAGAAGCGGTAGAAGTTTCTTTAGTGGCTATGTCATGGTTGTTAACGGATCGGGGAGAGAGAGGCGGATGCTCTTGGAACATTTTGACAATTCCAAACTTGCTGCATTCATAAAGATCCTCAAGTTTGTAAGAGGTGTCATTAGTGTTATAAGGAGGGTCTTTCACAATCTAGACTTCATTATAGGTGGAAATCTATATCGGGTAGGAGAGATGGTGGGATCCAATCCATAAGACATTGGGGTAACTTGTTTTTGTTACATGTGTTTTGGAGTTCGTTACGCTTATCATTGTTTGACTCAGCAAGAACGACATTATTCTCGGGTTTAAAATCGAAGAATTCGGTGGTACACTATGCATAGTTGGTGTTGGAATTTGTAATGGTTGTTTAGGATGAGGGACGGGATGTCCCATGGATTGGGATTATTCTCATGTTTGTATTTTTGATTGTCATGGATGAATTTAAGGCATTGGTTTGCAGATGAGGCAATTGCTCTCACGTTGTTGCGCGCCTAAGTTCTACACCCTAAGCTTAGGCTTGTGCGCGTGAATCCTTCCCACCGATGCGCTTTGCAAGTTCTTACAACGTCTTGCGTTAGCCTATCACGCGAAGCATGCTCTTGGTGTGCTCACTTGAGGCACGAGGAAAGGATTGGTTCCCATTGATTTTGGCATGAATGATGAAGTGATATCAAGTATCCCCACACTTAGGTAGGGGTTAGACTAGTGAAAACAATAATATCGGTCTTGTTTGAAACACAAAATAATCATATTAGCTCAATGATTTACTCAAGAGTCAATACACATACACAAAATAGTCATAAGAACCTTGCATTCATTTGATAGATTGTTTCAATGTTACCATTGCACTCAATATCATCAAGTGGTATCCTTTCATTCATACAACCAACATTGCTTGTACTTAAGGGCAATCAACCCAAAATCTCAACAAAGATTCAATCGATCAACACAAAATTGGCTTAGCTTATTTAATTAGTAACTTCACATCCAACAACCTCTTTTCGAAGTTGTTGAATTGGCGAAGGAAAGACCCCATATATATATATATGGTGTCTTTCCCTTCGCCATTCAACAACTATATCGGCCTCGAGCCATGTTTACGAAGTCTTAACACTAAGTCAAAAGGGTGACGCGCATGAAAAATGGTGCCACACCTTGTCCTCGTGCGTAACTTGGGGTTTCTAACTATGGGAATTCTAGTTCATTAAAGCTCTACTGTCTTCTCAAGCACGCCAATGATCTTCAATTTAACACATGTGGCCCAAAATGACAGTTGTCTTTTCTTGACCTTTCTCTTAACTCGGAGTTCTTCAAAGCGCGTTCTTGTGCGCAAGTCCTACGTGAGTGTATCTTGATCCTTTCGCATGCAAGGTTTTGAAGAATGCTGAAACCTTGCACGCCAAGTTGTAGTCCCTATTTGGGCTTGCCTCGCATGTTGGTTTGGGCTCTGTTGACCTTATGCAAGTGCGCGCCAATCAAACATGGTAGTAGCAAAAAGGTGTGCACACGTGTGAAAAGACGTGCCTTATACACTATGGGAGGAAATGCTTAGCCAAAATTCCTATTTTGCTGTGAAAAAATTTGGACCCAACAACCTTTGCATTGGCTCGGCTGCCCGCCTTGGGTAACCTTTTCTTGATTTCCGCAAAAGTTCCAATACCTCTTGCAACCGGTCTTCTTGCCCCTTCCAATTGTTGAGCGCTAGTTGCGGGAGTTTTCTTAATTTTTCAAGTTGCACACCCAAATCCTTCAAGGTCTTGGGCCTTGGATTGTATTGATTGATTGGTCTTTCCTGGCTCAGTGTTTTCTTTATCAATCGTGTCCTTTTTGAATGTCTGCTTTTTTAATTTAGTAAGGCGTTGCTTGATTTTATCCTTTTTGGCGCTTATTTCATCTTCTAGGTTCTCAATGTCTTGTAGTAATTTATCCCGCCCGATTTTCTCAATGGTATATACTTGCAATCCTAGGGCATTCCGCTTTTGCTGCTTTGGAAAGATGTGTGTCTCTATGAACTTATTTTGTTTGAAACCCTTGCACACCTTATCAACATATGCATCTTTCTCACTCACTTGCCACTAAGTCTCCGCATTCCTTGAGTTTTGCTATGCATTGAGCTTTCTTCTTGTCTCTTTTTGCTTTTTCTTATTGTCCATGAGCTCCTATGTTATTCTCCCTTTCCTTTAGAAGCAGGTTGACTAAGGTTTCAATCTTGTCAATGCCATCTCTGAATTGAGTGACACACCATCTAAAAGATCTGTCACATTAGATATTATTCTTTTGCATAATTGCAAAAACTTTGAGATCCGAGTCGCATGCTTTTTTAACAACTCCTTTTATGCCCATTCTTTTGGTGTAAGCTTTTTTTCGTTCTCGAGTTCTATGGTTAACTCTTGCGTGCGCGGTTTTGAGAGTATGGAGTTCGATACGCTTTTGAAAGGTTTTGCCGAATGAACTCGCTACTTTCATGAGTGCGTCACCACTCTACGTCTCAGTCATCCGATAGGTATCCACTAAGGCTACCTTTATTCCTTTTGCGACTTTATCGATGGGAGTGTAGGCTAAAAGTCGCACTTCAAAGTGGGGCTCATCCGTGCACATGTCCATGGTGAATGATACCGACTTCTTGGTCTTGGATGTCGTGCTAGTATTATCCATGTAATTCTAGAAGAATAACTTCGACTTGTTTTTACCCTTATGGAACCCGAGAATGAAGAGTCTCAAAGGTACATCCTCGCGGATGCTTCAATCTCCTCTTCCTTTGATTCCTCCTACTCCCCTTTTCCTTTTTAAGTGCCGTGGTTTTCATGCCTCTCTTCGCTCCTCGTGTGCTCATGGCCTTGGCCTTTTTCCTCTTCCTCATCCTCCACATTTACGACCAAATGGAGGTCCTTGGGAGGTGAGCTAGGTTTGGCATTTGAGTCCTTGGTGCCTTGATCATCACTTTGTAAGGTTTCTTCAAAGGCGTGAGCCCTTTTAGAGCGAAGGGTGCCCTTGGCGGTGTCTTGGCTTGTGTCTCTCCCTCACCCTTTTCTTCCTCCTGCATGGTGTACTCAACTTCTTCACTAGCCACGCTTTATGTTTTTGATTTGGTTGACCGGGCATGCATGGATGTGTTGAGCCTCTGCTTGCTCTTCCTTAGAGTCCGCTTGAGGTCGGTTCCTTCTTGCTCTATAGTTGGTTGCGATTCTGCGTGCATGGAGGACTCATCATGCGCACTTGTCTTGAAAGTTCTTCATCGCCGTTTGACGGGTGGGACATTATCTAGATCCTGCTCTTCTTCTCCACCGATGTGTTTTAGTAGCCTTGGGGCACACTTAGTTTCTTTCTCCATTTCGCCTTTTGCTTAATTGACCCCCTTTTCTTTTGGCGTACGCATCTCCTCATCCTCCCTTTCTTGTTGTTGCGCTCCTTTGGCCTTCCTCTTGGGCTTTCAAAATTAGTGTAGGTGACATGCTTGATTATTCACAACATTTTTTTGTTGTGGATCAATGTCACATTCATTAGTCTTTGCGTTTCTATGTACCACTCTTTTCTGGATATACATATTTAGTCTATATGAGATGGGTATTGACATCTATGCACTTCACATCAAGGTCTATCTTTTAAGTGTTCCAAATCCGATTTACTTGGACCGAACAAAATACTCGGTGGTGAACCCAAAAGGGAGTTTTGTGCATAAGCCCATGCTATTATCTTTTATGGTTATGCACGTGAGTGAGTAATATTGTCTCACCGCAAACTGTAAATGTCCTTTTACAAGGTCCAGCAGAAACTTGGGTACGTGCCACTCATCTTTAAAGGCAACCTTTAGGTTTTCCAACTAGTTGTCTAACATGGTCTTGTATGCTTTGGTGATTGTGGAAGGGCCGAGGTACTCTTTAAACCGCGGGGTCAGAGATTTGCCTTCAACGACATACTTCCATGTTATCTCCCCTTCTCCTTCAGGCATGCCTATTTCATTGAAGACCAAAGAGTAAGGATTGCGCCCCATGTGAATTTTCCTCCTACAACGTGTGCTTATTTTGCATCTACCCCAATGCTCTCAAAGAATAAATTAAGAATTATTGTAGTGCGTACCCTTTACCATTTTGTGCGCATGTGCAGAATCGCTTGTTTACCTCCGTCCATCTCTCGATCCTGCAAGCTTGGTACTAATAAGGCGCGTTGTAACCCTTGTCGCTGGATCATTGATGTTTACAATTAGGAAGTTGCATCCTCTCTTGTATTTCAACAAGTCCCTGTCCTTTGACTTCTTTGTTGTCACACGTGTCCGGGCCAAGGTCTTCTCTAGTGCAAACTAACCTAATGGTCTTATTGATGCAAGAGGCTGTGAGCCTCATTCATCGTCTGTGAAATAGAAGTAACCTCATGCACGCAGAAATAGAAATTGAACAAGCTCCATGGGTTTGCCAAAATAGGGCAACTCAAATAGCTGCAACACTCATATCTTCTAACGCACTCTTGACGCTATCATCAAAGATGATCCCGCCATCAATGGTCATTTTGTCGGTCTATTTCATGTAATCTTTGGTGAGTGTTGCTTGTAGTCTTGACACACATTGGTTAAAAATTTGTGATTTTGCATATTGTCACCATGGACTTCTAGTCCTCTCTGTGCACCACAAAGTGCGGATATTGCATTGTGAACATGCTTGTGAGGGGCGCCGGAGTTTTAGCCTTGCCTTTCACTTTTCTACTAGGCATCATTGTATGTCCCCGCTTTTTCTTCTGGATCCTGTGCGAAGTGGTGGGTTAAACCTCTTTGTATTCCTCGTCTAAGTCTTCGATCTCTTTTATAAGACGCCTTCCTCTCTTTTTCCAACATTGAGCCGCTTGATTCTCCCGATGAACTTGACTTGCTTAGAGGAACTAGGTTCTTGCACGAAACTTAATTCACACGCCTTCCGTAGTCTAATTATGTCTAACCGCTGCCTTTTGTTGGTGGATTTCCTTCTTACTTTCCTTGTCTTTATGTCTCGGAGCTCACGGTGCTCGAACAATGGCGAGAATGTGTCTAGTTTGCATGCTTTGAACTCTTTTCTACAAATATCGCTAGTCTTTTAGTTGGAGCTCTAAAAGTTAAAAAATGGAAGTGTTTTTGCGAATGAGTCCCTTTGTTCCTTTTATACCTCTTTGACACAACATGTCCTGTCATGCAATTAAATTTTTACATGTGTGAGATCTCACTTCACCACTTTTTGCATTCATTGCTAAGTGGTTGCTAACTCGCTTCCCACTCCCAGTCCCCACTCCTTTTATGATTTTGAACTTATTCTTAAATGGGCGACGCCATCATTGACTTGTATGTGTGCGCCATGATCCATGTGGACTTTGTGTTGCTTCTTCCCCTCACACTTGCAGCCGTGTTCATCGCTTACTGATCTGGGCCGTGCCGTGTTCCTTGCACATCTAGCACACTACTTCCTTGTACGTGATTCCTAACGCCGTAGCCTTTTTTTTTGCACACACCTATCTTCCACAGTCTTCTATCGCACACTCCAATCATTCCTTGCTTTGTACTTATCATACCATTTTTGTTCCTTATCACTTTTACGACCAAGTTTTTTCAACCCCGTAGCTTATAAACGTTTCGCCTTTCTGCGGGCTTAGAGCACATTGTCCTCCCGATGTGTCGAATGTTGCCATCTCCATCTCACCCACACTAATCCGGCATGCGGTCCTCTGCATGATTAGTTTTTTGAATTACTTTTCGACCCTAGGATTAGAGAAAACATGAATTGAACCAAGATGCAAGAAACTCCATTGGTATTGAAATGGCGAGAAATCAAAGCAAGTTTGAATACAAACATTACCAATGCGCGAGATAGTCACGCATATTTTAACCAATGAAAATGCATAAATGCGAGATACCTACAAAGTACAAACTTTTCTAACCTAGTGGCATATGCCTTATTCAAATAACAAAAAGGACCTTCATGGGTAGTAGGGTTTTAGCCTACTTTCATTGAAGTGACCTGGACAACAAACCTCGATTAATATTTTTCAGTTTACGTGCTCTTGTGGGAAAGATCTCATGTACTTCATATGGTCCTAACCATTGAGTTTGCAACCTTCATGGGTGGCGTGCAAATTTTGAGTTGTAGAGTAGAACCAACGCACCTTGTGCAAAAGTTTTGTTCTTTATGTTTCTATCATGCTTTGTGTCTTTTGTCATGCTTTCTCTACACCTTGAATCCAACTTGCACGATCCTTAGCGATGTGACCATGAACTCAATGGGTAGGACGACTTCCGCCCCAAACACCAACCGAAATGGTGTCGCTTTGTTCAACCTTTTTACGTCGTTATGCATGCTCATAAAATTGCCAAAACCTTGTCATCCTAGTCTTTTCTCGCCACCATGCAGATTTTGGTGAGGGTGTTACTCAAAATCTTGTTGAAAGCCTCCACCGTCCCATTTGCTTGTGGATGGTAAGGGGTAGTCTTATGGTGTGTGATAACAAATTCGATAATAGTATGCGCACTGTGTCATTTAAGAAGTGAGTACCACAATCACTTGATTAGACTTAGTGGGCATCCATACGTACTAATTATATTTTCCCACACGAATCTAGTGGTGCATTTTGCGGTTGTGTAATCCTTGGAGTGGCTTCACCAACGGGTTAGATAGTCTGTTGCTTTATGATTATATACCTTGCTCCCGATCGCCACATAGCTTGGTCGATTGGGTTGACGAGTCTATTGCCCACTTTTCAAATTGCTCGTGTGTGAGGATAGGGCGCAAAGGCATTTCATCTCACTTGTTGGGTATTCTGTGCGTTGATAGTGATCAATGCTTTGCGCATAATCCTTGGCATCTTGAAAGAGGTTTTGCCACCATAAACTCGTTGTCAATATCTTTCGTGCGGTTGCGTCGATGAATAGTGACCACCCGCATTCCTTCGTGTGCTTCTCTTAAAATGCCTTGCTACTCATGGTCCATTACGCCCCTACGCAATACTTTCTCTTCCCATTTTATACAACTTCCCACCGATGAGTTGATATGCCGCATGACTTTTACTCTTGTTAGTTGCTTCTTTTGTTGCGCATTCCAGTTTTTTGGAGTAAGGCCAAATTGGATAAATAGTATGATGTCGCTTAGTTCATCGCGCACGCTCTTTATTTGCGGTAGTTGGGCATCCCGCATACCATCTTCAATATTACCTGCCTCCTTGCCTGTTGTGATGCACTAAAGGTGATCAAGCCCTGCATTGTTCTTTCCTGGTTTCACCACCATGGAGAATTGGAACTCTTGGAACAATATGATCCACCTACATATGCGTCCAAGTAGAACCACCTTGTCTACTAGATACTTGAGCGCCATGTGATCCGTGTAGACTACAAAGGGGGTTGCTAACAAATACTACCTAATCTTTTGAAGTGCATAGACCATGGAGATCCCTTCATGCTCTGTGACAGTGTAATTTTGCTCTGCGGGGATGAGTTTTCAGTTTGCAAAGAAAATTAGATGATCAATGTTTTCTTGACCTTGCGCGAGAATCGCACCAATCATTGCTCCGGATGTAGCAACATGCACATGGAAAGGGGTTTCCAATCTAGAAATTGTAGAATGTGCACATTGGAGAGTTTTTCTTCAAGTCTTCAAAAGGCTTTTTGTTGATCATCTTTCCACTCAAACTCCCCTTGTTTCTTTAGTAGTTTTTCCAACGACGTGGCTATCTTGGCATATCCTTTAATGAATTTGCGATAGTAAATCGCAATGTCCAAGGAATGCACGCACTTCTCATTGTGTTTGTGGCACCTCAAGTTGGACAATAACAACTATTTTTGGTGGGTCAACTAGCATTCCATCCTTGCATATAATATGTCTAAGCATTGCCCCAAAAGGAGTTGTAAAGACACACTTCTTTAGATTCAATGATATTTGGAGCTGGTGACATTGCTCGAACATTAGGTGCAAACATTTGTAATGATCCCTAACCAAGCCATACATTGTCCAATCATCCAAGTATACTTGCAAAAACTTGAGGATGAAGTCTTCAAACACAACCACTACGATGCACAAAAACACCGCAGGTGCGTTTTGAGCTCGAAAGGAAACACTGTGTAGGCAAAGGATCATCCTCATTCTGTTGCTAACATTGTCTTTTGGTGATCCTCCTCAACTATCTGCACTTGATGGTGGTCTGAGAACCCATCCATAAAAGTGTATGTCTCTTTTCCCGCCACTCCTTCCAAAATCTCTTTTGTAAAGGGTGTGGGAAATAGATCGACAACACATACCGCATTCAACACGAAGAATCTACACATTCTAATGTGGCCGTCCTTCTTGATGTTGATCACCATGAGACATATCCATTCGAGACTCCTCCATTGGAACTATTACTCCTGCAACCAACATGTTGTCTCTGCTTTCTTCTTTTTGACCTTAGTGTGCAAAGTTAGGATTCATTCAATATGGTCTCTTGCACATTGGTTGAGCGTCCTCAACCAACTTTATGCGCATCTTCCCCAAAGATGGATGCACGTCCTTCATCTCCGAGTAGTTGCATACAGAAGAGGTCCTCATAGTTGCACAATACTTCTGTTATCTTACCTACCTCGGCTTCAGACCAGTAGTCTCCTATTGTTGTGATCTTTGGAGCTTTCTCCATGCCAATATTGGCCTTTATTGATTTCGGGGGTTCATTATAGGTTTCATTGTATGAACCTTTTTGTCCATAATGTCGTGCGAGCCTATAAATGTCTCTATATTGAGGTGGTTGGCACTCGGCTCTTCATCTATTTGGCAAACCATTTTGGCCAATTGTGCACCAACTATATGGCATCATCCACTTCGTTGGAGACACTATTGTACTGTACTGCGTTCCTTGAAGGTTTTTGGCAAAACCATTCCCTTCTCCTTCACAGCTTCAATATGCATTACTTTCCAACAACATTATCTCCTAGTATGGCTTGCTGAATCCATTGGAGTGAGTAGTGCAAATTGGGCGTGGTAGAGGTGAAGGTGAAGGTGTTCACAAAGTGAATTTTCACTTCTTCCCATGTTGCGGTTTCCCTTTGCGCCTGACTGTCCACATACCAAGTGCGTGCCCAAACATGCAAGGTATGGTAGAATCCATGATTCCATAAATTAGGTTTGAGTAACAAGGCGCCTTCCTTCCAAGCCATCTCACATTTGGCCAAATGTTTTCCGGCCTTGTTACTCCCCTATAACTTGATAACTTTTACACGTGGTTTGTTTGATCAAACCTTGCGCGCATAGCATCATGAACCTGGTCTCATGTTTCTAGAAATGGGTGATGTGTTCCCCACCATCTTGTTGCAGTTCCTCTTACTGTGTACATCATAGTATTTATGCGTGCTTTTTCTTACGACATATAGTCCTTCATCTATTGCAAGAAAGATTGGACGTCTTTGCTGCCATGGTATAGAGGTAGAGGCATAGTATTTTCTAGCTAAGTTGCTGGAAATATTTTACCTTGGGTTTTGGCTTCGTGCTCAATGTCTGTCACTTGTTTGATTGAACCACACCACAGCCGCGTCCTTAGTTCATATGACCCATGTGCCCAATTTCACAAGTTGTGCTGGTTGTGTTTGAGGCAGAATGCACATCATCTTATTGAAGCACACCTTCATTTGGATCAAAATGTCCCAGACTTTCAGTTGTTATGTTGTATAGGTGGTTCAAGTCTTCTTTTCCCTTAACATTCTCAATGTATGGGTCCCCCTGACTTGTATCCATTAGAATAATCACTCGTTGGGTGTTGTTCTCAAAGTTGATATAACACTTTTCGAATCACAGATCTGTATTGTTGGTGTAGCAGCAAGTTCTTCCAAGGAGTGCTGAAAAAGTATCTACCTCAGCCAATCCAATCACCTCGAAGTCTCCTTTGAATCGGACCCCCATGATGTTGATAATGGTGTTTTTCAGATGATGGTAGTTCGCAGGTTTTGTTAGCCATAAACAAGGCATGTGGAGAAGGATGAAGCGTAGGACGCCTATCTTATTCCATGCATCAACTGTGAGTATGTTAACTTCCACACCCGTATCTACCAATATGTCATTGATATTCCAGCCATCTATGCACGCATTGACCATGATTTCTTGATTGTATTCTTTAGCTTGTGTGGATTTGATATCCCTTCATTGTGCTTGACCAAGATGTCTATCGAGTGCCAAGTTCTTGATCTGTTGGGAGAGCAATTGGCCAAGTAGTGGGATGACGCCTTCTCAGTGTGCAAGAGCTTGCGGACCTCTCTCAACTCACCCCTTTTTATTCTTCAAATTCTGGGATGCCTCTTACTACATTTATGGTGCGCACATCTTCCCGAGGAATTCAATCTCTCCTCAAGCTCTTTGACTAACTCCTTTATCTTTTGTAGGATTTCGTGTTGTCTTCCATCGGATAGCCTCTTCTTGATGGAGGTTGTTCGCCCCGATTGCTTCCAAAAGGGACTTTGAAGTTTGTGCGTGCAACAACTCCTCTTGTAATATTGACTTTTGGGAATTGATTGGTTTTTGGCACGCTTGGTTTAGCTCTATACTCATATGGCGAGATGCACACAATCCGTATCATACCGACGCCCTTCTCACTTTTTTCCTTCATCGCAACATACAGATCAAGGTAGCCTTCTATGTTGTGCTCCCTCAACAATACGCGCGTACGCAGGAATGCCGAGCAATCCCTTTGGTTGTGATCTAGGGATCCACACTTATAAAGCAAGTTCTTCTCCCACCTCGACCACCACATCCTTGTTTGGCTCGCACAGCGCATTTCCCCCGTGGTCTTCATGATTATTCCCTGCTATTGCTTGCCTTAGCCCAAGGGTTCGAGCTTCATGTATCCGGTCTATCACACGACAAGCTTCTGTATTGTGCGTGTGTGCATAATTTTTTTTGCAATAGAAGGAAACTTTAGAATGAGTCGCATCTTGTAGCAAGGGGTAATTCCTTAATTCACGACCTTCTCCACAAATTTCACATGCCTCGAGCATGGTGCGCACACTTCAACGAGGATAGTTTGTCTTGGCGTGTCTTTCTATCTCACAGTTTGTACACCAAATGCTGCTACATGTGTCTATGACATTGTTTGCAGTGAACTTTTCCAATTGAGCGGCCATTGTGTGCCTCCATAAATGGGCTGACCCCAATCAATGTTGCTTCACGCCCGGCATGCAATGCATATGTCTAGTGCCTCTCTTGGATCGGTGAAGATTTTACGGGACGGGCATCTTTGGAATGGCATGAACAACCCACCAATGAACTATTGCGCTGTTATGTTGCATGTATCTCATATGACAACCGAGAAATCAAAGTTTTGAACCGTCGTCATATGCATGCACGCTCTCTCGTTAACTCTTGACATATATCTTTTAATGCGGAAATACTTTGGAGGGTCATGCTTTCGATACCATGTGCATGCACTATCCACCAATGTCGTGATCGCCATGCGCTCCGGGAAGTGATCCCTTTAGCATGCCATATGAGCTCGCACTTATGCGCATGTTCGGCGGTGTTCTCAACCCAACAATAGTTTGGGAGATGTAATGACATTCATAGAAGATCTAGGGCGCAAGAGTAGGTTGTGCGGTAGTTGCAATGTGCCTTGTCTTTGAGGTGCATGTTGTTTGAGCTCTTGATGTTGCTGCACTCCCGCCGCTTCAAGCGATTGGTGCAATATTTATATTGATGGCGTGCGTGATTGTTCCACTTGATTGTGTTGTCGTTGCTGTTGGCTTGGTGCTGCGTTCTAGTGCCTCTTGTTTGTGCGCTTCCACTAGGTTGAGTTACATGTCCACTATTCATCATTCCAAATCAACGTGCTCTAGGTATACTCTGTGGGTGTGTAAATGGGAATCTGCTTGGTTGTTTGATTTGTGAAACTTCTTATAGTACGTAAGGGAATTTCTTGTCTAAGACGTCTTTCCCTTTCTCCTTCTTTGACTTTTCTTCATTGTTAGTTTCTATAGTAACTAGATTGTCAATGTTAATAAACCTAGGCGTATGAGCATGCTCGTCAGGTTGAGAAAGGATGCCAACGGCATTATACTCGCTGCGTCATCATCCTTTGCGGCTTGTCTTTGTAGGAACACGTGTCTTGTCTCTCCTTGGGTCTCCTCTTCGCTCCGATCTTCCTCCTGCTATTCCCATTCACCTCGAGTCTTCGTGGCGGTGAGGTTATTCATCCTCCCAAGGTAGACTTTTCTCGGCTATTGCTTTGCACCGAGCTTCTTCAAACCGCTTCCGTCTCAAACATGCACTCCTCACGAACTATCCATGTCATTGTGTTAACCTTTTCTTCCCTCCCTCAACCTCTTGCGTTGCTCATGTGGAAGGTTTCAATCCCAAGGTCAACTATTAGCTTCTTCATCTTCAAAGGAAGTTGTCTTATGTAGGATCCATGTTGTTCATGGATGAAGTGGAACTCTACTTCGTTAGTGCGAATAGGTGGAAATTGCTTATTCTATTACGTAGTTGCAAAGTGCTCTTCTCCACCAAAATTCTACTTTGTGCGTGTCCATGTCGCATTGTCTTTGCGAGTCTTCTAGTGCGCTTTGGAGTCCACCTATACATCTTTTCTCAAATTCAAACTTTTGTTCAAGTAGTATGTAACCAACCAAGCATATAAATTGCTAGGCAGCTCGCTAAAGAAAGTTTCATAAAGCGAGTCGTAGAGGTGTCTATCTACCCAAGTCCTTTGGTGAGCAATATCGACGATCAGGGTGCGTCATGCAAAGCTTTCTTCTACTTGATCCAGCCAATGCTCAATATTCTCCTGAGTGAGGCGAAACATCGTCCTCCCTCATCACATCAACACAATTTCCACGCGTCCCGACAACTAAACCAAAATGTTGTTTGCATAAGTTTTGCACCCTAAGCTTAGGATTGCACATGTGAATTCTTTCCACCGATGCGCGCTGCAAGTTCTTGCAATGTCCCATATTGACCTATCACGCCAAGCATGCTCACCCAAGATGCGAGGAAAGGACCAGTTCCCGTTGGTTTTAGCATGAATGATGAAGTGATATCAAATATCCACACACTCGGTGGGGTTTAGACTAGTGAAAACAATAATATCAACGTGCGGAAACACAAAATAACCGTATTAGCTCAATGATTTACTCAATACACACACATAATAGTCATAAGAACCTTGCATTCATTCGATAGATTGTTTCAACGTTCCCATTACACTGAATATCATCAAGTGGTATACTTGCATTCATATCAACCCAAAAACTCAACAAAGACTCTATCGGTCAACACAAAACTGGCTAACTTATTTAACTAGTAACTCCACATCCAACATCCTCTTTGCAATAAACCTACAAGGGATATATATATTGATGGGGTCTTTCCTTCTTCAGTTAAACAACAGTTATACTGGCCCTCGAGCCATGTTTACAAAGTCTTACCACTAATTCAAAAGGGTGGTGCACATGAAAAATGGTGCCACACCTTGTCCTTGTGCGTAACTTGGGGTTTCTAACTCTCTAGGAATTCTGCTTTATTAAAGCACTGCTTCTGTCCTGTTGTAGCATGCCATTGGTCTTCACTTTAACAAATACGTGGCCCAAAATGACAGTTGTCTTTTCTTGACCTTTCTCTTGATTGGAGTTCTTCAACTTGTTCCTATGCATTAGTCTTGCGTGAGTGTATCTTGATCCTTTCGTGCACACGAAGCTTTGAAGACTCTGCTGAAACCCTGCACACCAAGTTATAGTCCCTATTTAGGCCTCTCGCTTGCGCTGGTTTGGGCTCCGCTGAACTTATGCAGGCGCGTGCAATAAAACTTGTAGTAGCAAAAATGTGTACATGTGCATGAAAAGACTGCCTATGCACTATGGGAGGAAATACTTAGCCAAAATACCTATTTTGCTTCAACAAAATTGGGGCCCAACAAATGCGATGTGTCCATGGCCAACCTAGAAGAGTTTGATCTATGACTTTGACCTTGGTGCGCTCATTATTTGGTTCCATAGTGATGGGGAGCCAAAGACAACTAAAGGGTTTTTTGATGAGTTTTATTAAAGCCATGATTGACGAGTCATGTGCGTTTGAGGTTTTGTTTAGAAAATCCTAGGTTTTTCATTAATCAATAAGATGCGACATTAATTCTGCAACCTTTGTCCACAAGGACCTTCCTTTATTTAGACATCCTATATGAGGATGCTAATAAGGTGGGGGCATCACCAGAACAGAAAAAGACTTTGTCATTAATCATGTCATCCTCAAGGAACTCAATAGAGAGTGCCTTGGTTGGCTGAGGAGTAATAGTTTCTATAGTGTAAATTTTGAAAGTAGGAGGTTAAAGAGAGGGGTCTTTTTGGTAGTTTCGGAGAATCCTCTAAGGCTTGAAGTTGTTGGAGGAATTTATGATGTTGAAAAGAATTATGCATAAGTTCCATTAGGGAAATCTTACAAGCCATGGGATTGAGTTTATCAAGGAAGTTCCATTGCTATTTTTGGTAAGATCCATACAATACTTAGGTTGGGAAGGATTATGAATGATTGGATATTTGATAGTGTGATAAAGTTGATTAGGAGGAATCTTTTACTTAATGGAGGAATAGGTTCCTCTAGTTAAGGCTCGTGGGTGGAGCAAGCTCGTCATTAGTAGATGGAGGAATAGAAGTATCCTTGAGTGACATCTCGTTTTGAGAAGGCTTTTTAGGTTTTTGGACCGGATCTTTATGTGCGGTATTTTGTCAATAGTTGACTTTAGCCGCGTTCACATATTGGGAATTGATGTAATTATGGTTATAGTAACCCTTCAATGGTGCCCACAAAGTTGTTCATGGGTGCCTTCTTGGGGTTACTGAGACCGGTCTAGAGTTTTGTTTGTTATTGGCGATGTTTATGAGATTGAAGAAGAGATTGGTATTTGTCATAGCATTCTTTAATGATAGCCTTAAGATCAAAGTTAGGACCTAAGAAGAAGTCAAAAGAAATTTTGTGAAGGATCACGATAGTTTTCATGAGAGTGTCACATGCTTTAGCATGCCACAACAAAAGATGGTAGGGCATTACGAGGTGGGTGTGGGTTTTGGGTGGATCAATGTGAGTGATTTTAGGAATAGGCATGGTTTGTTGGAGTTCTTGATTACTCAAAGGGTGGGTGATGAGGGTTTGATTGAGTGGTTGAAGTACTTGTATTAGAATTGGAAGAAGAAGAAAACATAATGGATTTGTCCTTGGAAGGGGCTTGATTTTGAAATAAATTGATAACATTATTTGATTGAGAATTTTTGGTTTTTGAGGTGGCTTGAATTCCCTCTTAAAGCACTCTTGCCTCTTAGCTTGTTCAAAGGGATTCTCGATATGTTGGGGAGAATGATTAGACCTTATATTGAGAGTGCGATTCCAGACTTTGAGAAAGATTTGAAAGTGATATTGGTTGTCAAGATTATGGTTGTCTTTATTTCCTATGATTTTCCATCATTTAATAAAGTCGTGGGCTGATTTACTAGGAGATCGTTTCATGTTGACAAAATTTTGAAAGATATTTTCAAGAAGTTTAAGTTGCTTAAATTTTTCATTAAGGGATTAACTAAATCTTCCAATTTGGTCATTGAATGACGAAAGTTGGTTATACCATTCTAAAGCTTCGCCTTTTAAGGTTTTGGCTAGTAGCTTGGTAGTTGTATAAGTATTGGTTTGGATCCACACTTTGTAGAGGGTTCTGCAAGCCTTAAGATGATAAGCAAGGTTGATTGACCCGTTGTAAGAAATAGATGGTGGCATCCTCCCTTAATCCATCGATATGATGTAAGGAGCTACGAGTTCATATTGTAATGTTTGTAAAACCTTGTTGCAGATTGGAGGTTGGGGTATTGGGTTCCCAAAGGCATCCAAAGGCAAAGGCAATAGAGGTGTAGAAGAGGGATTAGCAGATCCTACAATCATTTGTGAAGGTTGAGATGCCATTTGCAAAATTTGGTTTTGCATTTGGGCCATGTTTTGATTAGTTGTTTGTATACGAGCCATTTGATTCAACAGTCTGGTAATCACAAGAATGTTGTCAATTTGTGGGATTTGACTAGTAGTGGGAGGAGTATTGGCATTATTATTGGTTGGATTAGGATGACTTGAAGGAGGATTTTCAAGGGGATTCAAAGGAGGATATTCAAGAGGATTGTCAAAGGGATTGTTAGGTGATTTGAAGATGATTTGTGAGAGGTCATTTTCATGGGAGCTTTATCTTGAGGAACTCAGACATAGGAACCATCCATACTAGGAGTGACTAGATCCCTGGTGTCCAAGTCCTTAAAGAGAAGCTCATGCTTAATTGGATTGATTTGAATCATATTGCATTGAATGGTTTGGTGCAAGTTGAGATAGTGAGAAAGTACACGAATGATTGCCTACGATGGTGGACACAGAGTGAGAAAGTAGCAATTCATATAGAATTTAAATGGGATAAGGCTTGCTAGAAAACCCTAAGATGTGAAGACACGATCATAAGTAATGATAAGATAAGAAATAAGAAGATTATTAGAATAAAGATGAACTTGATATGAGTCAATCAACGATGGAATAAGATTCATGTGGGGTTCACCAAAATGTATTTGGGCTAAGGTCTATAAAATATCCTCTCTTCTCGATAATATAGATTAGGATACGAGAGAGGACCATTCTAGGGTCTACCCACAAGCCAATATTATTAACCAAGAGGTGTAAGAGTCGTGGATCTAGAAGAGAGTGATCCACTCTCAATCAAATGTGTAAGGCTCCAAAGCCTAGTTCTAGGATAGAGTCTTTACTAGTATCTCAATTGTATGAATTTCAATAAGATGTAAAGTGCATATAGAGAGACATCTAAACTAGGATTGTAAACAAGGGTTGTAAAGCCCAAAGGGTGGATGTAATGTAAGGGCTGATATAGAATAATGCAATAGATAAAAATATGCTACTCTATCCTAGTCTATGTACATGATACATCAATCAATCAAATAAGAATAATATCAGGAAAGGAAAGTTTAGAGATACCTTTATGAAAACACCATTGGCGCATTAACCCCCCAAGGTTAGTAGTACCTTATGAGAGAGTTGATGTGGGGACCACAAGATGGATTAAAAGAAGACCCAAGTAAACCATAGTTGGGGATTCCAAAGACTTGGTAGACCTTGTTGGTGCAACTCCTATTCTTGAGTGTCCTAGACCCAATGCTCCAAAGATAGTCCTCCAAGTGTAAGCAAAACTAACTCCTAAACCTTTAAGACCTTAAGAGCAGCTTGGCAAGCGCAAACAGACCGATAGATGATGATGCGACGTCGGAAATGCTCTCTAAGGAAGCCTATAAATAGGGGTCATGACTAGTTATTACAGTTCTTCATAGCCGACGGCATCAACTATGGTTATGCAGTTGGCCATTGACAAATACAGCCAAATGGTATCGAGCGTGGTTGATGCCATAGGCTTTAGGTAATAACAAATCATGGGGTCCTAGGGTAAGATCAAGAGATGGAGGAAGAACTTAGGCACTGATGAAAAGGTGATTTGATGGAGGTATAAAGGTTTTGTAGGTGGATATGCAGCCAATAGTAAGAGGATAATAAGGTGATGCCAAAGGAGTTCATAAAAGGATGACTAAGAGATGTAAAACATAGGATATCTAAGTTATCTAAGACTGCACATTAAAGTTCTGTCACAGGTACCGTTAACCAGCCTGAACGTTTGTGATCATCCCGACTCCCGGTAATGCCTCTCAAGACATCACTCTGGGGAGGTTAATGCACCAATGGCGTATGTGAAGAGAAAGTAAGAGTGAAAAATAAGGTGTATACAGTTACTTGTGTCTGGGAGTGATTATAGGCTATTGATTGTATTCTCATTTTTGGAAAGCCTTTTCATTCTAGAATTAAAATAGGGTCTTAAGAGTATCTTAAAATTATTTGATTGCCAATAGTTCTCAAACAATGCAATTGTAATTTCATTTCGTCCACCTGATCTGTAAAGTTCGTGAAGTCTTTCAAATTTACAAGATGAACCATGTTGATTGAACAGATTGCTACTGAAATCCAACATACGTACTCTGAAAATTAGATGTTAGATAGAACAACTAGCTGCCCCATACATCAATATGCGGAATTAGAATGTGTGAATGTGCAAACATCTTCCACACACCCATAAGAATTACAAATGCATCCATTACTTCAAGTGTAAGTGCTATTCATTACCAAATACCATACGTTCCATGGAAAATACCATCACAATACGGAAGAAAATGATTTCTAATGAACACATATTTAAGAATACTTGCGATATGATAATTTACACTGGAGAAACAAAATGTGGGAAAACTCTCCAGCGTGGAGTGTGATGGTTCATGGGCTTGGTGTGGAGCCTAAGCCAAGTACAAAGCAGGTGTAGAGTTATACAAGTGTAACTTAACGATGAGATTAACTCCTGTCTCCCCAATTATAACTTGTAGCTCTCTGAAAATATAGACTTACAAAGAACTCACTCTGGAATACCTACCTTGCTGCTGCAACTCACATTCTCCCCTCCAAATATGTGGGAGCAGATCTGCTTTCAATGCACGTTCATGTTGGCCTGGCTCACAAGTTTATCACTTTCATTATTTAACCTTCGTGTTGCTGGGGCTTCATCTTTGTCATTTTGTTTTGCTGGACTGTTTTTGGTCTTTTCTTTTACTGGACTGTTTTTTAATTCTATTCCTTTTGCTGGGCTGTTTTTTTTTTCAATCTTTTCTGCCTTCGCTGTGTTTTCAAATAATTTATGACCTATTCTCAAATCACCACCTCTATAAAGTTTGTCCGGAAGTAAGTGTTACCTCAAAGCAGCTGATATTTCATTCCCCGCTTGTATTTACTTACGGTATTGAACAAATAAGAAATAATATTGAAGTGTGGAATATTGTACAATGGTATCAAAATTCTAACGTAAATTTACTGGTGCTTACTGGCAGGTATTGGATCACGATAAATCAAATGTGGCTGTGTTAATGCAGCGTGCTCTTTTATATGAAAGCATTGAGAAATATAAACTTGGAGTGGAGGATCTAAGAAATGCTCTGAAGCTTGACCCTACAAACAGGCTGGCAAAGAATACCCTGTCACGTCTGGTCAAAATGGCTGATTGATGTCAGTTTATTCCTTAATTTTTAATTCTACTTTTCAGTTTATTGCTTACCTGAAATTGAAGTTGTAGATCAGAAGTATATTAAGGAGCATACATTTGTCAAGGGGTCCTCAGAACAGAGGAATGTTTTTTTCATGATTTTTCTGAATTAAGTTGTGGTTCCTTTGGTAATATACTGCCGATATGATTATTTATGTACTAATGAACCTGTATGGCACAATAATCTGTGGCTTGTCTGTTATATTCTCTAGGGTTCAAACCACTGATTCTGAAAATTTTACCAGTGGGCTTTTGCTTGAGCACCAATTAACATCACCAAGAACCTGCATTTATTTTATGTTTCTGATGGCCATGGCAAAAGCACCCGCAAAAGCAGTAAACTTATGGTAGGAAGCATCACTATTCTATGTACACCACATGATTACACACTTGCAAACATGTCTTTATGAAATAACACATGTTCAGAGGACTTTATGGTTGTAGTTCTCACAAATAATTTTGCATTGTAATTTGTTGCATCCTTGGATGTTCTTGAGGAGTCAGTTGCAGTCTGTTTGCTGAGAATCATTGCTTATCCCTTTTAAAAAGTTGAGGGGTGTTGTGAAAAGCTCCATCTAAAAATGAATATGGGCATTATCATTAATGACTTGTCCCTGAATGTGATTGTAATTTCATTCGGAATAGACAGGTAACATCAAAATATTTGTGTGTGAATTTATGAATCCATCTGAATAAATACCTATTTGTGGATTAATCCATGCTCCAGCGTGTTGATTCTGGAAAAGGGAGTAAATTTTGACTTAAAGATTCCATTCAAGCTTGCAACAACATTCACAATGACAACAGGAAAAGGACCTTGTTTGGAAACTTTTCTTTTCTCAAATTAGAGACAAACTTTTTATTTAACATCTTGCTAGGGATAATGCACACGTTATTAATTAGATCAAAATTTCAAGTTTGTCTTAAAAAAATAACATCTTGAATTTGGTAATTTGGCATCATTTACATTTGACAATTGCTAAATGAATTCTTTGCATCTGTTGCTAGTGTATGTAGTTGGAACTTAATAGAAATCTACACCTGGCGTTGAAATTTGTATCTTTTGCTGTGGTGTTTAGAGCCTCTAAGCAGCCTAGGAATCAATGTCTGGAGGTAAGCAAAGTACATCCTTTATTTTGCGGTTTCTTGTCATCTGTTTATATCAACATCATTTAAAATAAGTAAATTATGATTCTCTTGATAGGACATCTTCAAGTGAGCATCAACATCAATTTCTGCAGATTTTGTTTTTCTACTAATATGTTGGAGAATGTGGCCTGGTTCGCTTCTTTATAATACTTTAGTTTGTTTGAGGCGTGTATTTGATTCTGTTGTTTCTAATTGCACACTGATGAATATTCTCCAGGACAATTCTCCTCTTCCTAGTACTACTCTGTTCCGGAAGAATGCAATAATGACCGATATCATATCATTGAATGACATCATTATGATGTTTGAAAATGCAACCTTGTAGAGGCCTGAAATTTTTCTCCTCCCTATTCAGCGGCTCTAAAACTGTTTTGATTGAGACATCACCCTTTGAATGTTCTCCTTGAAGACTTAAATGCAATATCATTTGATAAACAAACCTGCATTTTCAAGAAGAGCACCAAGCCTTGTGATCACATGTTTTTAGGTTTGCGCTCTGCTCTTCGAGATATCTGTTGCATGTGATCACTTACATACGTAAGTACAATTGCTCACGCTTTCACTTGAAGTGAATGATGGGGTTTTACTGGCCAACCATATACTTCCATTGATTACCTATATGTGAGAATTCAACAATTCCCGTTTTCACTACTAATGAGTGTTGAGCTTCTCACCGGCCAACTGTAACATAAATACACAACAAAAATCATTGTAGTCATGTGCTTTGTTATTCATCTGTTTGCAATGGTCTTATTTTTAACAAATCACAAAAATATGAACAAGTTCTTTAATGCAATTTTATTATGAACTGTCAAGACTTTAATGCCGGGAGGACAATCATTGTACCACACTTTGACCTTGGACTACATTAAAAGAAATAGATACAATTTAATTATGCTGAAATGTGTTCATCAAATTCCGCTGAGGCGGGGTGGCTACTAACACCAGGTATGTGCGCCGACGGTTGAGATTAATGGGCAGAAGAGGTTGATGAATACAGAGTGTGGTGAGCCGTAGGATGGAGGAAGGCTGGATGCGGAAATATCAAGAAAGAAAGAATGACCGCCATAGTTACAGCCACCTGTCGTTGTCGCTTTCAACTTAACTGGCTTTTCCTTGATCTGCTGACACACAACACTCAACACTAATAAAATATAATATTATTTTCAAATTCTTGGGGCTCGCACAGAGGGGAAAACTAAATTGGAACGAGATAAAACTTTACAAATTGAAATCAACAAATCCGTTTGCATCCAATGTAGGAACACAGGTAAGGACAAGCTGAAGCAACAATAGAGACATTGTTGGTAGGCCAATTGTTCTTAGAAAATTGACACAAGTTTTGGGTTCATTTTTGTTTCCGGGCAACTTAGTTTTTTTATTGTTTCGTGCTCATGTAGTACATGCAGCTATTAGAGCATTTCATGAAAGTGTCTCTTTCAGCCATTCTCTTGAAAAGTTTGTGCTTTGTCGAATTTACCACACTTTGCATACATGTCTATGAGAGAAGTCGTACCAAAAACATCCAATTCGAGTTTATTTTTGTTTGTATAGTCAAGGATCATATTGCCTTGTTTTAGAGCTCGGATTTGGCCAAGACCGAGATAGTGGAATTAGGCATAATGTTTGATGAAAAAATGTTAAGGCCTTACAAACATATCCATTATGTGCGTGCGCAACGATCTTTGCCAACCAAAAACCACATCTCTCTGGCACATGTAGTCAAACAAATGGCATGCATTTTCAACACCCCGCATCTCTGATAGATACAAGCTATTCCCAAAAGGTAAAAGCCAAACGTAAAAGCCACACCTAATTGTATATAAGTGTCATCAAATTACATGTATTCTTGTCAGATAATAACAAGTATTCTCAGATTACATGGACTGTTTCTATGCCAACTGTATTTAGCTTTCTTTATTACATTGACATTTCCTAAGTATTCAAATTGTGTAACTGAAAATGCCGCAAGGGGAAACTTTCAACATTTAAAGATGGGCATGGATAAGCGACATGGACACCGACAACCAGATGGACTATTAAACAGATTGATATTCTTTTTGGCTTGTTAACTCTGCCTTATCATCAATTACACTTGTAACTCTCTCATAAATTTCAATTGATAATGAACATAACAAGAGCTTTGAAGTGATACAAATGCAATGTTCAGTTTTTGGGTCGATTACTTTTGGTGGTCTTAATGTTTGTAGCATCGATTCTAATAGGAATGATGCTCGGTGAGGTTGGGGGTGAGACGTGGATATTTCCTCTTCCTTGCAGCCATTCTCGGCAAGGTATCTCCACAATCAATACTTTCCTTTTGGGTATAGTTTGTATCTATCGAGAGCTTCCCACAAAGCAATCTGAACCAAACCCGCTCCTAACAATGTACTCATGCATGCACTTACCTTGCAGGAGATCACCTAATTCAGCAAATGTTGGAAGAACATTCATCATATAAGTGGTCAACTCACGATTTACATAATCACGTTACATTTACTAAAAATAGTGTCAAAGCCTCATTGACATGTCCATTGTTGTCATGCCCAACAATTATGGCCTTCCACGAAACATCTCTCTGCCATATTTTGTCAAACACTTGGCGTACATTCTCTCGTACTCGAACACTTAACATACATATCTAGCGAAGTAGTCACAAAAACCTCGACACTCAAAACCTCTTACAATGGTTTGATTGTGAATTTTCTTTCCCGTCCCAATATCCGTAAACCAAAGATTGCATGCCTTGAGTGCACGAGACATAGGTGAAGTTGTCAAGGCGTATGTCCACACATTATCCACACATTGCATTTGAAAATAGATTCGCGGAGCTTCCTCATAGGGATGCGAGTGGCATAGACATTTTGTCAAACATTTAGCGTGTACTTGTGCATACCACCATGTTTTTAGAACATTTGACCTAGTTTGGCATCCACACATACATTTTTCCCAAGCCCGTGAAAAATCATGTTTATGTTTAGTTATTTGAAAACTCGATAATGGCACATGCCTGCTTTCGAGATAATGTAGGCGAGTTTGATAAATTTGCACGTATATACAATGAAAAATGCAATAGAATAGATTGTATAAATGTATTTTTTCTTTTATGAAAAAAACTTTTTTATTATTATATAGAAATTAATTTAATTTTTTGGAATGTAGAAAAAATTAGGATTTAAAAGTTAACAAATTTTAAGACTTCGTAATTTCATGAATTGAAAAGTCTGTTTTGTTATTGATGTAGAGACTTTCGACATAATGTGTTGATTTTTTAATGGCTTGTTCACTTCTATTTTATGGCATAGGAAAACCAAATAATTAGTGTTAGTGAAGATGAAACGATAGCCACCCTTTTAATACCGGCATGTGACTTGACTTGCTGTTGGCGGATTCGTTGTGTGTTGAGGGAGTTAGCTCCCTGTGAGGCCGCTTCGAAGTGTCCCAAGTTTAACGTTAGATTGTTCGATTGCAAGGTTTTTGAAGCCGTCATATCGCCATTTGGGAAGCCTTCATTATTTTCTAGTTTAGTTGCAAACATATATTTAAACTTGATTTTGAACTATCTCGTTCCTTCTCCTTGTCAATAGAACCTCATGGAAGCTATCACAAAATTTACTTCGATAGTTGGTTGCCTAAGTATTTTTTTATTTTCCTTTTTAGCTTGAAGGAATGAAGACTACAAACAATTTGGGAATAGCAAAATATGATTGCCTTTTCCCTTTAGGCCCTACAAAGAAGAGTAAAGTTGTACATTGTCTAAAACTATGAAACTATAGATTATTTATGGTCTAAAGTTTGTAAATGCTTATCGTTGGAGATGTATTTAGATAAAAACATAGAAGCAAATTTTTGTATTTAGATAGAATGACTTTCTCATTTTTTTGTACGAGGAAATACTTTTAGTGAAACATTTAATTTTTAAATAACTAATGAAGTGCGCTACTTTATTTGAATTAAAAGAAAATTTGTGGATTCCAAATACATTATTGACCGTATGCATCGAAGATTTTGTGAAGAGGAACACTATTTGTACTTTGCGTCAAAGTGTCGACGCTTTGTAAGATCATTTCCTTTTAGTTTAAGTGTTGCTAAGTTCTTTGTCTTGCTACGGTGTAAAAAAGTGTGTATTCTTAAATATTAAGTGTTGCTAAGTTTTTTCCTATAATAAACAACATCCCTAGAAATATTCACACATATATCACAAAATACATTTGTTTTTTTCCACTACATACATGACTAAATAAGCTATATTTTTCCTATTGATGCTTCAAACTTGATTTTCTTTTGCAAAACATTCTGTTGTTCTTCATGTCAACTCCACGAAGCGAGACCGAAGAAAGGAGCTCTATGCGCAAAACAAAGTTTCTATTAAAGCCGAGTGCTATCGTTGTTATCGTGCAAGAAAAAATGCACCCTCAATGCTTGTCTTTAAAAGGAACGATAACCAGATCGTACCAAGCCATAATAAACTCAGATGCTAATTAAACACCACGCTTAATAAGATTAAAATAATTCACTAGAATAACTTTACAAAAACCTTTGCAAACAAATGAGCAACAATATCATATATTATTATGGAACTCAATGAAATACAATGAGAATGGGCCTTGCTTATATAGGCAAAAATATCAATTTAATAACCTCAATCAAGGTCGCAGATCAAGCTATAAATCAAAGAAAGAACTATTCATCAAAGAATTAGTCAAGACCATAGATTTAAGAAAGAATTGGTCATCAAAGATCTAGTCAATACCATAGATCAAGGAAAGAACTATACCTCGACAATTAGATAATATCTCCATAATATCTAAATAAAATAAAAGAAATATCCATACACATAAGTGGATGAGGATAAATACAATAAAGGTAAATAAAGTACCTAGGTGAACATGAGCTAAGGTAAATACCTACTTTAACACCCCCCTCAAGTGAAACTATGGGCCCAAAATGAAAGTGACATATCCACAGTATGAGTCTCGACAACTGGGCCTGATCAGGTACTCATGTACAATATATCCATGAAGAAATCTCGAACCAAAAGTAGGACAAAATCTTGCTAGAAGGAAAGAGAACGAAGAAGAAGGAAGATGTTCTCATGAACACCCCCAAGAACAACTTCCGAAACACTAAGCATGCCACACAACTCAAGGTAGTGAAATGATGCAAAAGGCTTCGTAAAGATGTCCACAACATCTTTGTTGAGTTGGAATGTACTCCAAGAAAATAATGCCATCCTGAATGTGTTGATGAATGAAGTGGATGTGTATCTCAATATGCTTGGTCCACTGGTGTTCAACAATATTACGAGAAATGTGAATTGCACTTTGGTTATCACACCAAAGTACAGTTGGTGAATCCTATGGGAATCCAAACTCTATCAATAACTATCGAAGCCAAAGAATTTGTTGCCTCGTTGTAGTTGCTGCCCTGTACTTTGCCTCTGAAGATGAAAGTTCAATAACTTGTTGCTTTTAACATGCCTAAGCAATTGGAGAAGAACCAAGACAAAAAAGATAGCCATAAGTGGAACGCATGTCATCAATAAAACCTGCTCAATCTAAATCTATATATTCAACCAAGTATAACCCCTAGTGTAGTGTAGTCCAATGTGGGAAGTTCCCTGCAAATAGCACAAAATCCTTTTAACAACATATCAGTGACTACTATGAGGAGAATGTGCAAATCGAGATACAAGCCCTACTGCAAATGAAATATTAGGGCGAGTATGGGTCAAGTACATGAGACTTCCAAACTGCCTCTATACAATGTAGGATCAAAAAGTGGAGTGGTACATGTGGAAGTAAGAGTAACCCCAGACTAAAAGGAGATGGACTTGGCTTGCAATCAACCATATCAAAATGTTGAAGAAGATCATGGGTGTACTTTTGTTGACTCAAATGAATCCTGAATCTTGTAGAAAATCTGCAAAGCAATGAAATAATGGAATAACCCAAGATTTGTCATGTCAAATTGTGTGGAAAGAGCCATTTGAATACTCAATGTTGGAAGAAGAGCTACCAAAGAAGTAACATATTATCAACATATAAGACAAGTATCACAATATCCTCGCTAACATGCTTGAGATATACTTGTATGATCGGAGTGGCGACAGACAAAACCAGTAGATAGAAGAAAATAATCAATCTTCTCATATTAAGCTCGAGGGGCTTGTTTGACAAACAAGAGAACAATCCTAAACAAATCAAACATGTTGCTCCATGTATATTTCCTCTTGTAAATTTTCTTGTAAGAAGGCACTCTTCACGTCCATTTGGTATACGGGCCACCCTTGTGATACAACAATAACAAATACAAGGCGTCAATCCATCTTGGCAACGGGTGCAAAAGTCTCAGAGTAATCAATACCTTCAACTTGTAAAAAACCCTTTGCAACAAGACAAGCCTTATACTTGTCAGTGGACCCATCAACTGCGTATTTGGTTCGATATATCCACTTACACCTAACCATCTTTCTTCCTTTAGGAAGAGATACCAAATCCTAAGTATGATTCTTCATCAAAGAAGAATACTCATCTATCATCACATCATCCCACTTCTGTATCCCATGAGCCTATGAAAAAGACTGTGGATCCTCAGAAATTGCTTGACACAAAAATCTAGAACCGGTAGAATGTGCGTGATGATGCATAGTGGGTGGAAGATCCCATATGAAAGGTGTTGCCTCAAAAATTGTAGTATGAGCCCACTTAGGCATAGTGACAACATTAGTGGGAATAAGATCCTCGTTGGCATCTATAACCTCCTCATCAACCTCCTCAAAGAAAGGATCCTCAAGATGAGATAAAGAAGAAGAATTAGGCATGGAAGAAGATGAAGAATCACGATGTGTGAAGCGCTCATCAAATTGAACATGTGTTTGAAAAAGAACCTCATGAGTATCAGGATCTAAAAGTCAATAATCTCTCATGTCCTCACAATACCATACAAAGATCAATGTTTTACTCTTCTTATCCAAGGATTTCCTTTTTTCTTAGGCACAAAGGCCCAAACATAGATCCCAAAGACTAAAAAAATGAGACATCGGGCTTAATGTTTGACTAAGCTTCCTTTGGAGTCAAATGCTCAAGTGCTTGTGTGGTGTGCGATTCTCAATATAGTTAGCACAATTAACTTTTTCTCGCCCAATAGATAGGAGGCAAGTCTCTAGAATGCATCATGCAGTTAGCCATTTTCTTCAAAGTTAGATTCTTCCATTCTGCTAAGCCATTATGTTTTGGAGTATGAGGAACAAAATGTTGGTGAATAATGCCATGAGTTGCCAAAAATTCAGAAAACTCTTTATCAAGTACTCCCCCATTATCGGTGGGAAGGTTCTTATGCAACTAGAAGATTATTTCTCGACCAAAGCCTTGAAAAGACTTTGAAGTGTGAAAAATAATCACTTTTTACTTGAGAAAATAAACCCAAGTATGCCTCGAGAAATTATCAATAAAGGTAAGTGCATACTTAGCTCCATTGAAAGAGGGGGTAGGAAAAACCATCAAGTCACTATGCACAAGCTCAAGTGGTGAAGAAGATCTCTTGGAAAAATTCTTAGGAAATGGATCTTGGTGTTGTTTCCCTAATACACAGCCATGACAAACTCCCTCAAGACAAGAAACTCTAGGAAGACCATTAACCATACCATGAGTGCTCAACTCCTTCAAATATATGTAATTGAGATGTCCAAATCTCTTGTGCCAAAGCTTACTCTCGAATCTGCATGAGAAACCAATACTTTCCCTATAGAGGAAGTGTCATCAAAACCCTCAAAGTGATATAGTCTAGAACTATGATCAACAATACCTTGAGCAACAAGTGAATGAGGCTCTAAAAAAATTTGTACTTCTACCCCATGTGGTGTAAAAGTCACTTTGTTTTTCCTTGACTAGAATGAAAAATTTGATATACAAAAAGAAAATTTGTGGTGATGTTAGGAACATACAATGCATCTTGGATATTGCCACCATCAAGGTGTATATCACCTTTTCCTTTAACAGAAAGAAAGGAAGAATCTCCAACCTCAATTTTGGAAGTAGAACTCAAACCTAGAGATACAAAAGACTCCTTGGAAGAAGTCATGTGATGAGAAACACCAAAATCTATAACCCAACTATCTGCAAGTGGTGACTGAGATCTCCCAACAACATTAAATGCTTTTCATGCTAATTAGAAGGAGGTGGAGTGGAGATAATTTTTTGTGTTTCTTGACTGCATCCTCTAAGACTTGCATTCACTTATAACACATATGTTCTTCATGACCAATACCCCCACAAAAAGAGCATGAAAGACTAGACTTATTCTTGGATTTAGAAGACTCCTTGGGTTTAGAGTTGTTTTCTTTGGGTTTAGGAGCACTTTGAGATGGAGAAGGGGTGGATTTGGTTTTACTTTTGGTTTTCCCTTGCCCTTAGGATTAGATGCAACTAATGCCTTTTGAGAGGTGGAAGACTTAAGGTTAGACAATTTGGATTCTTCCCTAGTAAGTATTTCACAAAATGTTTCTAAGTTAGACATTTTGAATGTGTCACCTAAGGCATCCATGCTAGAGAAAAAGGTAGAAGCAAAGATTTTAAATGGTCCTTTAAACTTAGATAAAATTAAGTAAACACACTCTTCATCTTTCTTATTTCTTCCACTCTCCTTCAATTGTGTTAACAAATGTTTGAACTTGGTAAGATAGTCTATAATTGATGGAAAATATTCAAGATTAAGAGAGGTGATCTCAATTTCAAGTTGCATGGCTCTCATGTGATCCACCTTACCAAATAAACCCTCCAATTTCTCCCATATTTTGAAAGGAGAGTCACATTTTTCCAAATGAAACAAAATACTATCACTTATATAAGTTCATATCAAACCCATACACTCATCAAATTTGCACTGGTACTAAAATTTCTCATATTCTCTAGTAAACACTTGGTTGTTCTAAAGAAGTTAAAGCCCATAATCCTTTTTACTTAATGATTGTTTCCATTCTTGGTTTCCATGTGTGGTAATTATGTGTTGTTAATGGCTTAACATGATCTAATGTAGAAGAAGATAAAGACACCATTCTCAAAAATCACAAAAAATGTAAGAACCAAGCAATGCAACAAGACCCCTAGATTTTGGCACTTTATAATTGAGTGCGTGTTACAATATGAAACTTTATAATTATAGTGCGTTTCTAAAAATAAATAGTCTAAATGGAACAAACACAAAAAATAAGAACTTTTGCAAAAAATGGCACTCAAATCTGAGTTATTGATCAAAAGATATAAACTTTTCAATTTTATGCTCTACTATTTATTTTAGTTGCACTAAAATAAAATAGAATGCTCTCGCCTTCACCACACAAATAAAATCAAAGAGCGCTGGAGTAAGCACTTACTAGTATGAATCACAAGCTTAATCCCTTATACGACCATACCATGACCATGGGCTAAGGATTTCAATGGGTTGTGCATTAGTACCAAAATACGAACAAATCCCAAATATATGAATATAAAAAAACTTGTTTGCAAAATGAAACTTATAGATGGATGTCAACAACGCAGTCTCAAAGCTTTATACCATTAAAAATGATAACCGGATCGTACTGAGCCACAACGAACTCAGATGCTAATTAAACACCACACTCAATAAGATGAAAGTAATTCACCATAATAACTTTACAAAAACCTTTGCAAACAAATGAGCAACAATATCACATATTATTATAGAACTCAACGAAATACAATGAGAATGAACCTTGCTTATATAGGAAAGAAGTATCAATTCAAAGTCCTAGCTCAAGCCATAAATCAAGGAAATAACTAGTCATCATAGAACTAGTCAAGACCATATATTTAGGAAAATACTAGTTATCAAAGACTTAGTCAATACCATAGATCAAGGAAAGAACTATACCTAACAACTAGATTATATCTCTTTAATATCTAAATAAAATAAAATAAATATCCACACACATAAGTGGGTGAGGATAAATATAATAAAAGGTGAATAAAGTACCTATGTGAACATGAGTTAAGGAAAATACCAACTCTAAAATTTTTGTGCATGTAAACCTAACTAATTTCAATGTCGAATGCCTTCCTTGGCTTCATCTTCAATCGCCAAACCCTTACAGTCTTTGCTTCATATATCAAATCTCCACTTCCTGTTTCCATAGCCCTTTCAAAACATATATCGCTCGAATCATTTCATAGTTGGCCACAATGTGCCCATTGCATGGCCCTTATTGTAGGAAAAATCAACCTCTTCTTGTTTTCCCTCTTCTTCCATAATTTTTTAGACTTCCTCTCCACCCCCAAACAATCCCCCAAATTATACTGAACAAGATTTCCCTTCTTCCAATACACACCCCTCACTTGAAGAACACACTTATTTTTCACGTGTGTCTCTTGGGGCCTCTAATATGACATTGACCCCTTCCACTGAAACAAAAAGGTAGTTCCACAAAAGGACCGATTCTTTTCCCGATATCAACACTTTCTCTATATGTTTGGAGAATTACCCTGTCATACAAACAAATTTCCATGCAAGATCCCACATTTACAATAGATGCAAATCAAAAAAGCAAGGACACGAGTTTTCATCCTAGAACAATATGGACCTTGGAATCCAACCTTATGTCCTTAAATGTTTGAGCCAAGTTGAAGAAATGTTAATAACACGAGTAAATCCTATTCTGCAAGTTAGTCATGCATGAGGTGGGTAGTACAAATACTCGGGCACACTATAAGTTTCTGCAAATATTTCACCAATAAGAAAGTACCTCCCCATTGGCTTGAGATTTGGATCTGCTGCTAATAAAGACTGGAGCACAACAAACAAAATATGATTTCTATGTTAGTAGATCCCGTGTGTGGAAGGCACTTCAATATAAAATTTCCCATGATCCATACTACAAAGATGTTCTAATCGACAATGATGCCTTCCCTTCCTTCATAGACCCAACAAATATTGCCTCCTCTCTTAACACAATCATAATGGACATTCCACCTTTTGAAGACACCACCATACATGATTTCAATGACGATCCTTTACTCTTAGGAGAACCAACTTGTTATGATCCTCATGTGCATTTCACCAATGCCTCGAGGTTTTGGTGTAATGGTTTGTTACATTTGGTATAAGAGCGACCACCCAGGTTCGAGTCCCAACACGGGTAGTTACGCCCGAAATTACGGGGGTTCATCGGGGCTCGTAGAGGGCGGGTGTGGTCCCGCTTATACGGGTGTAAATCTATCCCTAGTGGTCCAGGCTACGAAAGCATGGTGGGATGTTATGATCTTTATGTGCAGATTTTACTAAAGCCTCAAGGTTTTGGTGTAATGGTTTGTTACACAATTGCTCATACATCTTCATTTGTGCCATCTGCGCACAACACAGGTACAAAAGATGAAGGAATCTCACATTTCCTTTTGTCGCATGAACAAAACATACCCTATACTATGCCTTGGCTAGACATAGGTCTTTCCCCCATCAACGAATACACTACTGAGGGTCTTTTTTTCATAGCTTTTCTAACTTTGTTTCCTGAATGTAAAGAAATATTTAAACAACTGCGCATGAAGGATGTTCAATTACACGAACATGTCCTCCACTTAATACGTTACCATGATGACCACTTTGGTTTCCATCCCGGTTTAGTACTATTTGCTTAACCTCATTATGCACCATATGAGCCAATCTATAGTAGCCGTCTTCATGAAACAAAACATTGAACATGGTATCCCACCAACTATAGGAGAACTTCAGAAAAAACTTCAAGATTTCCCCAAAGATTTTTTGCTAGACACTCTAATGTGGTTTGGAAATAACCTCCCAGAACACGTTCTTATGGGCTAAAAGCAAAGGTGAAATCTTGGATATGGTTGAGCAATTAGGCACACCAACATTATTCTTTACTCTAAGTGCCACTGACACAAAATGGTCAAATATCCATAAATGCATCCTGGTACTTCTCCTTCGATCCTCGCCACACACAATGCTTCGCAATGAATATCATTAATCACCCATGCCACGTGGCCTGTTAATTGCATCAAAGGTTCACAATATTTCATGAGGAAGTGTTGCAGAAACACCTTGGGAAAAGGATTATTGGTACATGTATCACTATTCAATTCTTCTTATTTTTTTCCTTATAATCAACATTTTTACCTTTCCCTTTCTTTCGGTATGAGTGGCAACATAGAGGGTCCACCCATGTTCATAGTTTCTTGTGGCTAGAGGGTGCCCCTAACGTCGATGCAATTAATTGGGATGATAATGCTTTATTGACACTACCAGACAATACTTTGATAAGTATGTCTCCGCTTGGAACCCCCGTCTAGCAAATCACCGAGTAAAATTTCGACAAAGGTCACTTAATGACGATCCATGCTTGTTATCATCAATGCAGGTGCTGGCTTCCCCGCATATGTAAGAATTTGAGGAACTTCTCAATCGATTTCAAAGTGGCACAAAAAGTGTTATGAGGGAACATGTTTATCTGAAAAAAATTTCTGTCCTCAAATGTCGATACAATGCACCTTGGGAAACACATCCTATTTCTTCCTTGTCCATTGATGACATAGGTGCTATTAAATACCTTCCTTCTAGGAATGATGATAGATTAAACATTCACAACAAAGCCATGCTATCTATATGGAGAGCTAACATTGACTACCAACACGTACTTTCCCGACATGTTGTTCTTAAATACATTGCAAAGTATGCCTCTAAAACAGAGCAACACTTGGAAACATACCACCAAATTCTCTCTAGACTATCAACAAATGCCAACCCAGATTTCCTACATCATTCTCCATATGGAAGATGCTTATAAAAGTGTTGTTGAACATGACATAAGTGCACAAGAAACCTGTCACATGCGAACTAAAATTGCCGCTTGTTATGTGTAGTCGGCCTTTCATTCTTGAATGTAGGGAAAAAATTCTTAGGCGGCTTCCTCGCATCTATTTCTAAAACACAAGAAACAACTCTCTTTGCTTGAATTCTACCTTTTGAATCCTCCCGCTATGGAATCCCTTTCTCTTATCTAGGTTTCTCGAGATTGAGTTATAATAAATATAGGTATGGAAACAAATGGAGACGAAAAATTTCCCCCTGATTGTTCATGCATATCCTAGATTTTCTATCATTCCAAAGCATGAAAAATTCAATTTCCTTTGAACTCTTCTATTGGTTTGAACTCCTTATATATAAGCCTTTCTGCAATATTACTTCATATAGTGGTTCTACCCCCCACATTATTATTTCCTATTAGCGCCTCTTCAAGGATTTATACATGCCATGACATGTTACAAGGACAAATAAAAACCTATAAATAATTCAAAGGGTTCATCTAGATCGGACTTAGATGCTATACAAACATCTAAACAAATTAATGAAATGCAACTTTTGTCTCAACTCCATCCACGACATACAACAAGTCTTGATTGTCTGCATATGTTGGGTCTCCGAGAATTTGACTCTCGCTACAATTGGTCCTCCCACAATATTCAACTCCAATTGTACGACATCGACCCTTCCTTTATCGAAATGAGTAAGGCCGAATATTGTGCTTCTCATAGTAGTGTATCCACCACATCCCGACCTTTGCAATTAAATCAAGACAAACAATTGGCTTTTGACACTATTCTTCATCACTTTTCTTGCAATGATATCCTCCCACCCCTTAAGCTCATTATTCAAGGGACTGCAGGAACAGGAAAGTCCTTCCTTATTCACTCTCTCAAGTTTGCCTTCTCCTCCACTGTAGCACCTGCTATTTCACCCCTCCTTTTACTAGCCCCTACCGGGGTTTCCACTTTCAACATTTCCGCTTCTACTATTCATGCCTATCCGTCCATTCCCATTAGAGATTTGAAACCCCTTGAAGGCCAAGCATTATCCTCTTTTCAAGACTCCTTAAAACATATCAAATATATTCTTATTGATGAAATGAGTTTCATTGGCCCTAAGTCTGCGCCAAAATCAACTATCATCTTCGGGAGGCTTTTCCACATTTCAAAACTTCTCCATTTAGCCACAGATCCATCATTCTTGTCAGAGATCTCGGACAATTGCCACCTATCATGGACATTCCTTTATATGCCAACAATTCCTACGACACCTCACTTTGGAAAGATTTTCAGAACTCTATCTCCTTGAGATCTGTATTCAAGCAACAAGGTTCCACTCCATCACAAATTTCATTTCGCCGCATGCTTCTCAATATCTGTAATGACATTCCTACATTTGAAGACCTGGGAGCCGCTAATGTCTTAGATAGACAGCTACATCTCTAAACAAGATATCCTCGAATTCCACAATGCCACACACTTGTTTGCAAAAAATGATCAGGTTGACAACCACAACTCAGTAGATGTCGAAGGAACTTAATTCTCCTATTGCCATATCCATTTCTCAAAATACAAGAAGTTATGAGTCTATTGATGCGGATGACGATCAACTTCAACACAAAGTCCTTCTTTGCAAAAATTAGAAGGTCATGCTTTCTCGCTAATTTGTGGATTGATATTGGTCTTGTTAATGGTGCAATTGACACTATCATAGAAATTGTCTACTATAGTTCCTCACCACCACCTTCTTTACCTTCATTTGTTGTCAAATTTGATCAATATATTGGCCCTCCTTGGGATCCCCACAATCCTTCTCACGTTCCAATCCCACCCATTACCAGGGATGTCGTAGGCAATTGCCACTAAAATGGCTTGGGCTTTATCTATCCACAAGTCTCAAGGCCTTACTCTGCAAAGAGCCACTATTGACATTGGAAACACCGAAAGACCAGGACTTACTTTCACTACAATTTCTAGAGTCCCTTCTTTGATGGACATTCATATTTCCCCACCTTTCTCTTTTGATCGTTACTCCAAGATGTCCAGAACACCTCTACTATAGTCACACAAAATGAAGAACTGCGCCTACTGAGTCCCTTTGTCCCTTCTCTCCATCTTAAACCCCTTCTCATTTTCCTTTCCTCGGTGTTTGTCTCTGTCACTTCTCCTCTCCCTTGATGCCGCCTACTCCATTGTATTATTTCTCCCCTTCCTTCTATTTATTTCTCTTTGCCTTTCTTGTAATATGCTATACTTTAACCATCTTCACTATATATTAATTGAAAAAAACAAGGAAATTGCAGACACTTTATTTCAATCGATGTTGGATTTATATTAGTTTATGATTAAGAAAACTATTAATAAATACCACTATGAAAATGCTGATTATGATTGTTATTGTAGCGAAAATAAATAACAATTAAGTAAAACAAATGACCCAAGCAAATTAAGCTAGAAATTATGAAACCCTAGTTGCAAAGAAGGGATAAAATGACTTAGCTATTTCACGAGATACCGAAGGTACACATAGCTAGAAAACTAGATAATATGAAGCACTAACTCATCACATCGAAGCTAAAAACATAGATCCGGAGAAATATGTTGGACAGGGGTCTTCATGAGTGCCACAGATCGATAATGGACGCTTGTGACTGGAAATGCTCGAAAACCATCTTTAATCGGTCGCAAGGTGTTCCTACCCTTCGCTTTTTGGTCGCTAATATGTTGCACAATGTTCATTGAGGTCGCTTTAGAAACTTGCAATGAAATAATGACTGCAAAACCCTCAAAGAGACATCAAATCTTAAAAAAGAAAGATGCAAAATAAGGGGTCGACTGTCCTTAGTTGTCAAACAAGTGATCTTATGATTGAGCGCTACACTACATTTCAAACCCAATGTAGTTCTATGTGTGTGTGTGTGCGGAATCATGCCCTAGGTGCTCTTGTGCATGTCACACTTGGATAGCGAACAAGTAGCTAGATGTAAAGAAATGTAATAGATGTGTGCATGGAATAGAATAGACTCCCCTCTTATGAAGTGTATGCAGAATAATGCAGTCCCTTGCCCTTGAATGGATGCTAAAATGGATGCTTGAATGCTCTTGAATAGCCTTTGGATGCAACCTTAGGTGGTGATAGCTAATGCTTAGTGCTTGGTCCTTTATTATGATCACATAACTTTATATTTATATGATTCCCTTGCTTGAATTTTGTAATTGACCCCAAAAAGGCCGAATACCAAAAATATAATATGATCAAACGGCTGGAAATGACCCAAAAGACGTGAACAAAGTATAAAGAGGTCAAGGGCGCCCGTAGGGGACGGAGCGCTCGCGCCGGCCTCTCGGGCCGGGCGCCTAGTGTCCGAATGAGAAACTGAAGGGTCGGAAGTCAGATTGAGCAAGAAGGTGTGCAAGACAAAAAGTGACAACAGAAAGAAAGTAAAGATGGCCAAAGACATGGGTTGATAAGTAATTTTCTTACTTAGGAATCATACAAATAATAGTATGTAATCAGGACTAGATAATTACCCAAAGTGTGTGATTTTGTGTCTACAGTTTCAAAACAAGAATAGAGCATCCATGTTGTTTCACATTTAATTTCTTAAGATATTGATTTTATACGGGTTTAGAACCAAGAATCGACCATCCATTTCGTGTTTACCTTTATATGTTGACTTTATTTTTTATTGTCTTGAAACTATTGCTATTTGTTTTGTGTGGTATGTTTAATTGTTGCTTCATTAGTAGTGGACTTGCGAGACTTAAAACATTAACAATTATTACATTGGATACTCCTATTTCACAACACTTGACACATTGGTCATTCTTATAATACATACTCCAATTTTATTGTTTCTAAAAACTAATGGTTACATATGCTACATGATGGGAAAAATTAATGCATGCTTATCATTTTTTTATCTTACGTGTGACAATTTCTTTGAATTGTAACAAATATCTATTTTTGTAAATGAAGTTACGTTCACCAATATATAAATACTTTAATTAATGTGATTAACAATTTTATTGCATGAACTTCTCCATATCGCAACGAGTGTTACTTTTATATTTTTCCTCTAAACTTTATATATATTTATATTAGGCTGAAACTTTCAAACTTTACTTCTAATCACAATTTTCATCTTGGGCTCGTTCTATAGCTTCCTAGATATTATCTTCTTCTTTGTACTTTTCTTTCATTATATCCCTTCCACCCCTCTCTCGCATCCCTTTCTATCTTCCTTCACTTTCCTTTCTATCTTCCTTTCCCTACTTTTCTTACATTATCTCCCACCCCCATTCGGTGTTCACATTACCCGCGTGCGATTGCTAGTCATATAACATGTTACCCTCTGAACAATAAAAAAGCTAAAAACTTAAATACTTGGACGACAATAAATTGATACCTTTGATGACTGATTATTTCCTGACCCACGACTCTCTCAAGGATTAAGAAATGTGCAAGACGATATAGAACGCACATTATTATTGTCCATAGTGGATGGTATACGTAGAAAGAGATTGACATGTGGAACCCATCCCACGCAGGCATCAAAAACTTGAGGTGCCGTATGAATCAGGTCACGCTTCACTGAAGCAATTATATGCTTAAATATGAAGAGAGTAGCGATGGACTCGCTCGGAAAACAAACGCAAGTGAATTTACCGGAAGGATTGGAATTTCAAATTATTGAGGGATTCGTAGTGAGAGGAAGACCACCTTGACAATAAACTCGGGATTTGTCTCATCTGAATTGTTTGGATGTGTGAATTGTTGGTCCGAAAACTCCTCGTGGAAGAGAGAATTAGTGAACTAAACGAACCTTCGCTGTAATTGAATGAGGTTCGTTATTGTGAACCATGCAATTGAATGGTTCAGAGTTAACAATGCTTTATGACTGTCATGCACGGGAACTCCTAGGATGAGATTAACAACAAGCTTCACGTGGGTGCTGTAGATGGACAATAATGTTGTTCTTGGACAAATTTTACATCAAATTATCAATATATAAGAACATCAAATTTTACAACCAAATAAATTCTCAAAATATAAGAACATGTATAGAGCGCTCAGCCTAAACTTCATATATGTTTGCAAGACTGATTGGTCAACTAACCAATGATAAATTCGCCCCAAAAAGTGGTAAACAACCCATTGGTTGTTAGCCAATCAGCCTATGCAAACACATGTGATGAATAGGCTCTTCCGGTATAGAGTGGCTCATACCAAATGATTATTATGGTTTATATTCACAAGCTAAACACAATAAACTCTGTGACATTATTTCATATTTTCAAACATAGTACATATAAATAGGTTTGTAGATCTCCTTAATAGAAGGAGCCAAGCTCTACAATCATGTAGCTTATTACTTTGTTTATCTGAATTGTTATAATTTACATAACCATACAACAATAATGTAACACACTAATAAACCGTTCTGACATGAGCGACAATCACATCAGCAAAGTTTTATCGAAATTGCATTTGTAGGAGAGAAGTATGCATCTTGTTGTAAAGATTACATGAGGATGATCTCATTTATCATTACAACACTTGGGTGAGACAAACGAAAGACAATTACATACAAAACAATGCAAAACGTGCAACGATATTCCAAGAAAACTCATTAGAAAATAAATGTAATTTTGGTAGATTTTCTAATTTAATTACCCACTAAGCTTCCTCCTTAGTGGTTTTGTAATTTTGGTGACCTCTATTTCATTTCCTTGAATATATTCTTTATTAGCCCAAACTTGATATACTTCTTACAATTAGAATTATTTGGTAGGTTTGGTATATGCCAACATATAAAATACCCTTATATATTATGGTCTTAATTCCATTAAGTATGACTCCAAAACGGAAGTAGACCTCCTCTTACATGATAGTTGGTTGATAATAGTATGATTACGACTTATTATTTGGTAACATTATGTTGAGGTGATGTTCATTGGATAAACTTCTAATCACCTCAATGTAATCAATGTCAAATGTAACATTGAATATAGTGGAATGTTAACAATTCAAATATAGTGCTTCTAGCATATTATTTTCTCAATACGTAAGTTATAGTTCCAAGCTTCCTCCCTGCCAAGTTGAATATGTCAAAATTATGATATTGAATTTAGGAAAAATAACGAAGAGAAATTATATGAATGCATTGTTAATTGGACATTGCACATGTGGTATTAAAAAAAAAGGATTCTTTTGGCATCCACGTTGTTGATTTGCATGTTAGGTGAGTGAGAAAGTCATTATCATAAATGTGATTCCCATAAAATGCCTTTGACGTGGCATATCTGACATAAAAAAATCATTTAATTTCCACAAAATATATGAGTTATTAACCCACCTCAAATAAGCATATTCAATAAATCTTGATTTTTTTTTTATGAATTTAAAATCTTCATTCATTTGAAAAACTAATCCTACATTGGTTGTAAGGATTGGTTTGTGGAAACATATAAAACCCAATTAGTATATCATGATCCTTACAAGTTTATAGAATGAATTTGAAGTGTCACTTCTATTAACATAGTGATTTTAAAATGAGTATGTTTTCTCTCTTTACGCCCCTCCTCCTAGTGACTCCTAATCCTATAAAAACTTATTTAATTGTCCAGTAAATAGATTACTTACTTGCCTTAATTATGATATTCCATTTGAGTGCATTTTTATTTTGTTAATGAAAAATATACCCTCCATTAAAAAAATTAATCCAAGATTATTTTTAGGTTTTGTATATCTTGACATATAAAATACCCTAATATATTACGATCCTTATTCCATTGGGGAGACACTACAATGGAAGTGGCTCTCATAATAACATAACCACTAGTTTATTATCCTATGAGTATGATTTATTGCTTGGGTTTCCCTTTGATCCTCTTTGGTTCAATGATCCTTTAAAAATATGGTTAAATTCCTCTAAATAAATTCCTACTATCCCGATTTGGATATTCTTCTTCGATGCATCCCACCTTATTAAGTAGGTATTGTCTATGAAAATAGATGGACCTCAATATACCATTATCCTTATGTCATTGGTTGTGATAAGAAAATAGTAGTGGCCCTCTTACAGTCATAAAAGTTGGTTGATTGCGAGATGCTTGTATGTTTTCTTTCTTCACCTTCACTCTCCTCCTTTGTCGCTTCATAATCCAAATAAAACCATGTTGACTATATCTCTTCAAGGCATCTTGACACTTGCACGACTCTAAAAGTATCATGTATTCAAAATATTAATCTCAAATTTGTTGGTAGGTTTTTATTTTTATTTTTTGAATAGATAAAAGCCTTATCTTTTCAAAAATATGCCACATTAATTTCAATAGGGTTTTTCTCGAAAATTATATAAATCCCAATATATAACAATCCTTATGTTAATGTGGATAATGCCATAATGGAAATGAACCTGGTACTAATATAATATCATTCATTTGAATTCCTCATCCATTAAATTTCATGAGTCAAATTTTCCTCTTTTCATATATTTTTTAATTTATTCTTCATTTGTGATAAAAACTAAATAATCTTATCATATACCACACCCTATAAAAGTATTTTAATGTTGTGTTTGTGCAAATTAAATAATGGTAAAAGTTTTTAATTTAATTTTTTTATTTATAAATATTTTCTTTATGATTTAAGTTTGAGAAATCTTTTTCAAAAATTATAATAATTTTTTTTTACACATGAAAGATACAAATTTAATAAATCATATTATGTAAACAATGTAAGTAAAAATAATAGTTATAGTGATATTTAATTATTAAAATTTTTATCGACTAAATGAGTAAGTTCTATTATTATGTTGAAAGACATTTTACAATGAAGACAAGAATGTAATAGAGTGTATTGTTCAATTTTATTCTCGACATTAAATTTGACATTCATTTGATCGTCATGTGATAGTTCATTCATAAATTTTACTTCTATTGGATTGTCACTTAAATAATTTTGTTTCTTTTTTTTGAGAAGTCAATAAAAATAGTAATATCTATCATAACTAGATAGGTACCTCGAGATTGATATCTCTCAACATATTTTAGATAGATGTATTTAAGATATCTATATTAGTTATTTATTATTAATTAGAGTTTAATATTTTATTTCTTCAAATAAAATTTATTTATACATTTTAAATTAAACTATTTTCTATTTTTTTAATAAATTATAAACTACAATTTAATAACTATATAATTTAAAATTCTTATTTCTAGCTATATAACTATATTAAATGGTAACATATTAATTCTTTAATTAAAGTTGCTAAATAATACAATCATAATTTTTATATATAAAGTCATAATTTAAATTAAAATATTTAAAGTATATTATTTTCAATTAATAAATTTGTGATTTATTTATATAATATTTTAAAAGTTTATTTATAAATTATAAGTTGGGATGGCCCAACTCTATGCCCCTCCCGGTACCTCCCGAGGAGGGCATACTAGTACTAACCAAAACCATGGCCAATTTTACGATTGGGTTGTCCTACTTGACCGATCTATTGTAGGTACCGGCCCATGTATTTAATAATTCTAATATAAAAATATGCTAAGCAAATTTTATATTCGGGTGTAGTCACACAACATAACCTATTTAAATAATAAAATTAATAAAATGAAGTATGAAATTTGAGATTCATAGATGAAAATTTACTACCAATGTATAATGACATTGCTAGAATCAAATGCATATGCACATTCATGTTTTACATGTCTTGGAAACATTTTATTGGTACCATACTTTCCCCAAATAATTGATGTGTTGAATTAATTGTTGTATAATTTTGAATTTTTAGAAGATCTTACAAAACTAACAAAATCATTTTTGTTTAGTGTTCTTAAATTTTGATGATAAAAGTATTAATTTATAATTTAAGAATATAAGATTGAAAAATGGTATAGAAAATAAAAGATAAGCAAATGGTCATATTTTACATACGAGGTGTCATCCATGTTTTTGCATTAATGTGTCATTACAAAAACATTTTTGGGGAAAAAAGGTGGCCAAGTCCATAATGTGGTTATATTACATGTCACAAAAATAGAATTCAAATTTAAAGATGTAGTTATCTTGCCAGTCAAATGAATGTCAAATTTGATTTCTTCAATAGTTATTAGACCAATAGACATTCTACAATAACATTATAAAGTGCAATTTAATGAAATGACCACCTCAAAAATGATATATATGAATATAATTTACATAAATTTATATAAGATAATAATATCAATTTTAAAATTTCTTAAAATTAAAAAGTAACTGTTAAATGACAATCAAATAGACCTATAATAACTTTATTATTTTGTATGGATATCTTTTGCAACAAACTAATAACATTGAATGCACTAAACTCCACTTTTAACTTTCGTTACTTCCCAAAATTTATGAGCTACAGTAACAACCTGCATTATGTATTTCAGAGGGGACAAATTAGAAAACATCATCAAATACACAACCCATTATTATTATATTATCATGGATGCAGCTCACAATAATAATGGCCCAGCTTTTGAGGAATAACCTGAAACTGAAACTGAAACTGAACGATCTCCGTCCTCAATAATTAAAGGCATTTGGCATTCCTTTTCCCGCATTTCAATGCAACTGTAGCCGTCGAAACTTGAGCCGTTGGGGCTGAACAAGCATCATGAAGCATATGGTCCACCCTGATGAGAGAGCATCTTCATTCCCTCATCCATCTAAAATGGGTGGATAAGAAGCAATTTCCATGATTTAGAAAAGACAATCGGAGAATGTTTATTGAAAAAAGCAAATTTTGGATCCATAAAAACGTAAGCCATTGAATCATAACGGCATCACTGTAGTCTGAATTCAGTATTATTACAAGGAATTTCGTTCCTTGGAAGAAGGATCACTTGGACCATCTCACGTGATAATTCGTCGTCTTCCTATTCTCATTCATCTCTCCCATTATACAGCAGCTCGGATAAGCCATACATCAGATCAAACATTTATTTATATATTTGAATTTTATTCTTTCCCTGGGAATTATTCGTTTCGATGGCATTGCCAATTTAGCAGGGAAACGCTGTTTGGATGAGCTTTGATCGTTCGCTAAATTTTAGCCCCACTGCTGAAGCCGCAAACGCATCTTTCGCTATTGCCCAAAGAATTTGATGCGTCATTGGATAGTAGAATGAAATGAATGAAATGAAATGAAAGATTTTAATGACGTCCACGAGACTAAAGAGTCTATGGGACCACAGAAACAGTAATTTAATCAGATTTCAGACTCCTTTCAATATCCGCTCTTCGGCTGTGAATCTTGAAGATAAAGCTCTCTCTGGAAGCTTTGTTCCTTCGAAGAGTTCCTCCAATCTGTCCACCTTTAGATTGTTTTTATACTGAATACGGATATCATCATATGCGAGAACATTCCATGACAAAATGCCATTCTGAACCCCTTTGCTGCGAAATGAAAATTCTCCTTTCCCAATCTTCCTTTGGAATAGTCCATCTACCGGTTTCACATCGAAGATGATGTGATCCGTTTTAATCTATATAGAATTTTTGCTTTACCCTTGATAACGTCCCTAGATAAGCTTTTTCATCATGTTCCCCGTCAGATTGAATTCTCTAATATAATGCGCTTTCTTTCGACCAATCGACCCGTCCACATGGCATCCCCGAACTTTTCTATCACATAATTTTTTATTTCCTGACACATGAGGACACTCCTGCATGTTGATGCCCCATTTGTACATCCATTTGGTATTCCGATTCATCCAGGTTTTCTTTCTGCGCTCCAAAGTGTCATTTACAACTATTTTGGGCCATGAAGGTTGTCCATGTTTTCAACTTTTTTCGGATAGCTTATCATCCGATATTGCCGATGCCATTGAAAGAACCCGCTTCCACCAACAAGATCTCATAATGGGATTTGACTTTAAGGGAGCTTGTGATTAGATGTTTCAGTTTCTTTCTATCTGTCTCCACCCATGATTTGACATGCTACTTCCCAAACTTCGCAGCCATATAGAACAACCGGGTGACCAACAAACCAAAAAGGGTTTTTTTAGTTTTCAGTCCCAAAGTTCAAACTGTTTTGAAGTAGGAAAGAAGCTCAACCTCCCCTGTATCCTTTTGCTTTAAAGTCTCCCAAATTTAAGTTTGTGGTGAAAGTAATCCAAAATACTTGTATTCATTGACTATTTCTAAAGGGCTCCCCTCAAAAGGAAGAGGTTTTGTCTCTCATTCCTTTTCAAGGTGAAAATCATGATTTTTGTTTCTGAACGGTGTTCACTTGCATCCCTTCTTGACAAAAGAGCTCTAGTGCTTTTAATGTCAAACCTTGGGCTGCAATTAGGATAAGGTCGTCAAAGATATAGAAGTAACTTCACCACATAACTTGCTAATTGAATACCTCCTCCTCTCGGTTTTTGTTTAATCAATCTTCAAGCTTGTCAATGTATAACCCAAATAACGTGGGAGAAAGAGGGCATCCTTGCTTGACACCTATGTTCTTTTGCAAAACATTCGGACATACCTTCTCTCGGTTCTAATTTTAGCTCCTGCTCATACAATTTATGAACTCTTTGCTTTAAACTCATCCCGGAATCCCAAGTTCCTCCATCCTATCCCAAAGTTTCTTTCTGGGCACTGTGTCAAAAGCCTTCTTGAAATCAACAAAACAACAAAAAGCTTCTTCTCCTTGGGTGTCCCAAACCTTTTCAATCAAATGTCTAAGAGTGATACAATGATCAATTGTTGAGTGCTTAGGTCGAAAACCCGCTTGTCCTTTTGCTCTTTTACCCTCTCTTTATTATTGCTGATTCTCCGTTCTATCATGCCTCCAAATAATTTGCCAAGAAGAGGGTTGATCATAATGGTGCGATAATTGGACGGGTTATTAACGTCACCACTTTTAAATAGAGGAATAACAACGCTAGTCGTCCATTCTGTTGGAAAGCCATTCTGGTTGACATCATTGAATATTTTTCTGATGTGCGGCGTGAGGACCTCAACCCCCCATTTTAAAAATTTAGCTTGCAGACCATCAATGTCTTGAGCTTTACCACTTGCCAGATTCTTTATGCCCTGCTTGATATCTTCTGCGAGAAAGCTCAATCGAAGTCTCAATTATGGGAGGGACATCTTTTTGTTGAGGACGCTCATAAAGAGTCTTCGCGTATTCTAACCAATGTGCCCCTGTGATATTATTTTCTATGTATTTTTTCTTTTGTTGTAGCTCCTTCCAAAAACCTTTGGGATTGTGTTTTCCAAGAGAAATTAGTTCTGTCCTTCTCTTGCACACATAGCTTTCTTTTTTGTGTTGTACCAATCTCTCATAAATCTTTTTATTTTCTTTGTTCATCCCATTTTCTTTCAAAGCTCTCTTGGCAGCTTTACACTCTTCATCATACCACGGATTTGTCGGAAAAGTATTTTCCGCTCTCTTTCTAGGCTTAGATCTCTCACATACAGTTAGAGCCTTTTGTATTAAAGATATCAGCAGACTACTACGCATATAACCACTCGGTCCCTTGGACGCCGTGTTCTCTGTATCTTTCCTCATTATTTGCAATTGTTGTTTAAGGGCTGCAAACAAATATTCCCCGATTCTCTCTCTTTACCGAGAATGATTTTTCCTGTTTTTGAGATGCCTTTTGCATGTGATGAGCTTGATTCCTTTGTTGCTAATTGAAGACGGTCCCAAGCTTTACCAAGAATGGTTTTCAATAATTTGCTTTTTAAAAGGATTGTGATAATTTATGAATAAATATAAAAGGATTGTGATAATGTATGAATAAATATGAAAATCTTGCAAAATATGATACAATGTTATGTTTTATATTTGCAAGAAAACGCTAATTGATATTTTGTCAATTGTTTTTATAAATTTGATTAGATTAGATGAGGGGTGAAATTTTTTTGTCGGAGCTTGAAGGAGATAGAGTAGTTTTTCAGATATTGGACCATTGAATCGGAAATGGGACACAATAGGAGTGCACCTTAGCCTCGTGAAGCCACTAAGTTAACATAAACAACCAACTCAACAAGCATTGTTCAATAAACAAGTAAAAATGTCAATCCAAGGAAAATATGCAAAATACAAAGAAGGAAAAAAAAAAAGTGAGGGTGCTCTCAATAAACATACAGTTGAACGGTAGCAAACCTTAAACATAATGTCAATGCAAGGAAAACAAACTCCGAGAGAAGACCTTCCAAAGAAAAAAATACGATGAAATTAGTCACAAGCAACGATCAATCTTCTCCTACTCTAGGAAAGGTCCACAATTGTCCACCGAGATCCACCTTTCACCATCTCCTCCACTTCATCTCAATCTTTCAAGCTCCACTTCGAACTTTTACAATTAGTGTTAGAGCCCAAATTTGGCTTGGGTCTCACTTTTATGAGTTGAAATAAGGGAGAGCCCAAACAATTGTCTTCAACCTAAAGCACCTTAATAACAAATTGTCGAGCTTCTCAAACCAAAACTCTTTTTATCGATTTACATATGACAACCATTTACACATTTGTCTTGTTTTTCATTATAAAATACTTTTTTATGAGTAATGCTCTCAATCATTGGGCACTAGATTACATAGATTGTCGACATCTTTGCTCATGCTTCGAAGGAAGCATATAACGAATTTACAATTACGAGTAAGTGTACAACTAAACTAGTGATCACCTTCACTTTAGGCAGCCTACGAGTAAGGGGTATCCATGCGCAGCAAAGTCATCCAGTGGCACGATCTTGGGCTTAACCGTTTCGACTCTTCATGTCGTACGTTCTTGCAATCCTGGTGGGATTATTGAAAGTCAAACAACATCACCAATAGACCAAGGGCCCTTTATAACTATAACTATCACACACACACACACACACACACACACACACACACACACAAGAAATATTTGGTTACCTTGTATAATTTTTATGGAATTTACCATTAATAGTCCTTTACATATTTTGAAAGGATAATATTGAAAAATCATCGTCATTTTATTTTTTTGATGGACATAAGTGGCTATCAAATTTAAATCTTGGTTGGAAAGAGGACTTGATCTTATTTAATGTTAATTGTTTATTTTTATTAGCATAATGGGTCCACGGAAAGTATATTTTGTAATAAACATGCAAATAAACATACATAACATGTGTTTATGAATTAATTATGTCTAAAACATATATTAATCAATAAATTACACTTTTTTTGGGTTAAAAAAATAACTTATCTTATGTTTTATAGTGATCAAAAGATAATAATCAAATTTTGAAGAGGCATATCAAGGTTTTCGTGGCACATAAAATCCATAAAACATGTAGCAAACAAGATTATTTCTCCAAAATGTGGTGTTTGGAAAGTGTACATTCGATACCGGTAAAATTATTTTCTAGAAAAAAAAGGTTATAGTTAATATTTTTTGAGGACTCAATTCACCTCTTTTTTCTTTCTAGAAACTAGCCTCCCTATTTTAAAACTTCACTTCACCACTAGAAACTGGTCATATTGTTTCTCCTAACCTTAGTTGAGTCTTCAAAAAGTTAACCTACAAAAATTAGGGGTTTTAGGGATTTATGTTCTATATAGACATGTTATTTTCACTTACAATTTCCTTTGTGCAAGCACTTGGCACATTAATCTCCCGGAGTGCATGTCTCAAGGAGTGCATCGAGATTGAGGTGGGATGACTCAGTAGCATTTCATGGGAGATCGATGTGGACCTAACCCTTCATACCACCATTGTAATACCACTTTATACATTCGTGCTACCTTCCTATAACATGGTCATTTCACTTTTCCATCTTCTTTAAGTGTCTCCCATCACCCTAGTTGATTTACTTATATCTTTAGCTCTTGTTTAGTCCAAGATGCCACCCTTATAATATAATAAGAATCCACATCCCTATAACTTTGATATATTGAGTGTAGTTTACCATGTCTAATGTAGGAGAATCTTAGTTCATAACTAATTTACGTCAAACAAAAACAAAATTAGAGTTTATTTTCATGTTTTCATAGTTCTTGTGATTTGGATCATATCTAAAGTGGTTTAATAGGTTTATATTATCTTCCAGATTTCATAACATATATCATAATTTGACATGAGAAAGTATTTCAATAATTCAACATAACAACGTTTATATTAATATAAGAGGTTAGGAACATGAAATGAATGTTCAAGGTGGATATTAACATCTCCACGATAATATCTATGTCTTCATATGGATGGCGTAACTTAAAATAATTTGTATTGGGTTGGATTTCTTAGTGCAAGACTTGGAAACTTAAGAAAGTACTTTATATCACCCATATATTGGTACACAAATAATCACTTATTATGTGTGTGGTATCACACAAGTCATTTCCATAGGTTCATGTTACCAAAATATCTTCATTTTCATGGTGCACATGTCTTCTTATGAAACTCCAAATCCATTTGAGTTCATAGAAGAAAATGTGAAATGATTTCACTTGTAAGGATAGTGTGTATTCTTATACATGCAAAGGTGGTATAAGAGCAAGTTGTGTTTGTGTTATCTTCAGAGAATAAGAATTGAAATTCAATATGTTCATTCCTTAAAGGAAGTATCCAATGAGGATTAATCGGATCCACAATGTTATGTTGAGAAAACTTGTATTTATTAGGTTTTATTATGATTGTAAATGCGTTAAAGAACATTTGGGCCTTATCTTATGTAATGCACTATGAAACATTTAATTAAGGAGGATTTAATAAATGTTATATGGGGAGCTTAAGGAAATGTTACAAGTAGGTGTTTCGCGAGTTTCATAATATCTCACCCTAATGTCAAGAAAGGGGCATTCCTTAGTAATAAGGAACTAGTATGTCCTTCGCTAATGTAGTGATACTCTTAGGATTATCATAGAGAAACTTAGTTGTTGCTAGGCCATGTACTCATATAAATAGTGTATTGTGTTCATGTATCTCCTTAGAAATTGTATAGAGGTTACATCAAATGTGATCGATATCATGTCATTATTGTTAGGAAATGCATGGATAAATAATAAACACATATTAGATATCCACCATAAATTTGCCAAGGATTATAGTTTATGATTGTACAAAAAATTATAATGAATTAAACATAGATTGTGGATTTACAGAGTGCATTATAGTTTAATGTAAAGAGCCCATAACACATTACAAATGAACACATAACACAAGATTTAAGTGGGAAAACCTTTCGGTAAAAAACCTCACCAAAAAATATCACTTATCTTTATTGAGAATTGAATTTCACCTAGCACTCCCACTATTTACTGCAAATCCCCAAATAGTTACTCCTTTTAACATGAATTACAAACTGTCACAAACATTCGCTCAATGTAGAGATCTAGCTCACACATTTTGCATCATGTTTCATGCTTCTACTTGCATATACCTTCTCGCATAATTCACATAATCATTGTTACTTGTTGTAACCAATCTCAAATGAGATCACCTTATTTTATACAAGGCAGGTGGCCCATTGCATGGGTCACTCTTATAATTTTAATTTATACATGTGCCAACGCGGTATGGAATCCGCCACCTTATGTTTTAAACATAAGTTATAAGCCACAACTTTTAGTCTTTGGAGGGTTTTTAATAAAAATGGTTTCCCACTTAATATTACAAACCCCAATACTCCCCTTAATATTAAGTAGGGAAACATGCCAAGTCACCTTTTTATACAAAAGTAATTATAATCCATAAATCATCAAAGTGATTTAGGCTAGCATGTAAACATATAACAATTGTTCCTCATAACACATGCCAAGTAACCTTTTTGTACAAAAGGAATTACAATACATAAATCATCAAAGTGATTTAGGATAGCATGCAAACAAAGTACTTTGATCCGTGGATTTTACAAAAGCTGCAATACTCTACTTTAGTCTTCCATGGGTTTTGAGAAAAACATGTCACGAGGTCAAACTTTAGTGTTTCACGGATTTAGAAAAATTGTGATTCAAGGCTTGGTGTTCCGTGGATTTTGAAAATAATACATCACAATTTTTTTAATGTCATGTGGGTTTTAAGAAAAACATTTCGTGATATGAACATTGTAGTGCTTTTTGGGTTTTGGAAAATCTGCAGTACACTGCATAGTGGTTTGTGGATTTTTAAAAAAATTCGTGGCATAAATATTTTTAATGTCATGCACGTTTTAAGAAAAACATGTCATGGTACAAATTTGTAGTGCTTCACAGATTTTGGGAAAAAGATGCGGTACACAAGAACAAACAAAATTATCAAGATAAAGTGATTAAGTATAAATTCTTATAGATTATTATGGAGTCTTTTATAAAACAAGAATCTCTCATAACTTATGTTTTTCTTGGTATTATAAGTAAACACACATGAAGTGATTTTTACTTAAACAGGAGTTTACATCAAGAACAATCAGGCCGATAAGAGGTGGCATTGACATGCTCATTCCCCCTCAAAGGAAACTCGGCAGGCATATACTCATTTGATTTAGAGGTGAAGATCAATGTTATCCACATGATAATTTAAGTCAAATTTTGAAACAACATATGCTCATCTAATTCAGATGTGAAGATCAAAGTCATCCACGTGATCATTTGAGCTAGATTATGAAAGACCTAACATGGTACAAATTTACGTAACTTTACCGCACTCCAATGGCTTTATAAAAATATCTCATACTTGATCTTCATGGAACAAAATTGAGATCAATGGCACCATTTAGAACTTTTTTTTTTTGAATAAAGTGCATATGTATTTCAATATGTTTTGTTGTTAGATGTTTGTTGGTAAATACTTTTTTGTATGAAAAATTAGTTGATTTCACTTAACGCTCACGGGGGGCTACGCCCCTTCTTCTTGTGTATGGGAGGCTCCCATTATTGAATGTAAAGCAATATAATATATAAGTGTTTTGGGGTGGCCAAATAGGATGGGGATCACATAGAACACTTCACCGAACCATCGTGTAAAGTTTAGAAAAATTGTAAACTTGGTGTTAGTGGATGTTACATCAGTGCTTATATAGGGAAAAAGGGAGGAAATTACAACAAAGTGAGGGATGAAGGAGAGAAATTAGGAAAGGGAAAGTTATTGTTGTGAGTAGGCAATCACAGAGTTCACACCAAATAAATAGATTAGTTCAACATTCAATTAGAGGAAAGAAACAATGAATTTATTAGCGAGACTAACAAACCCAACACACACACATTGTTTAGATTCATCCATAAAAGATACAAAGCTCTTTCTTGATCACTATGCTTACAAAGTGCATAAAAGAAAATACAAGAACACATGAAAAGAGAAATGGAAGAAATGTAGCTTTTATTTCTTATTTTGGTGATAAAAAGCTCAACACCCAAACCACAATCCAAAATTGCTACCAAGAACTAAATTTTCAACATTTCAGGATCCTTTGGAGTGAATAAGCCATCCCAATTTATAGCAATGTGATTTGACCTTTTGCCTACGCCCACATGACTCTTCATGATCTCATTCAACTTGTGACTTTACATATTCCTAGGAAATGAGAAATAAGTTCCCTTTTATAAATTAAAGGGAATTTTACAATTTAATTTTATAAATTCACTTAAGTGAATGAGACGAAATATCATGATTACGCTCAATGAAGAATTAGAAAGGGGGAGAAGAAAAGGGACAAAGAGAGGAGAGGGAATAAGTTTCCATATCTAATGAAGAAGCTCCCTGTGATGAAGAACTTTGTTGATTCATGCTTCCTAATGAGAAGTTTTTGAAACAAGCTCTTGTTCCTTGAATTCCTTGTTGAATTGAGCTACTGCAAGTACCAACTTATCTACTTCTGAAATGCAAATGCATCCCAACACCTTGGTCCATGCCCTAGGAACATCATTTATCTTCTTGCATTAACTGAGCCATCCTTCATGATCCTTTGCAATTTTATAGATACAACTCCTGATGTTTTCCAGGGACTCTAAGTTATCTTCATTGAAGGAAAGAGAGTCACCTGCCTCTTTCTTGACCAACTATTTGGAAAGAAACAATGATTTCTTTTGATGATGAGTCCTTAGTGAGTGGAGGGAACTCAAGTTTATGAACACAATTATAGACATTGTTCAAGATTTTGAAATCATATTGTCCATAAGATTCCAACTCAAAGATTATATTTTTGAGCATTCCATATCTCACATCCATGATGCGAATCCAAACTTGCGATAAGTTCTCTATAGCTAATCAAAGATGTTCTTACTCATGAGAGTGTGAGAATCAAAGGATCTCATCTTAGACACCAGTGGGAACACATCATCTAATTGATTTACCTCTTTTGTAAACTCCTCTTTTGGTTTATTTACTTCATAAAAATTACTAGAACATACTTGATGAGAGAAATGACATCTAGAAACAATGCCTTGCCTTGCTCAATTATTTTCTCAATCCACTTCTCATTGGCCTTCCCCTACATCATGTATCCTTGTACTTTCTTGAATTCCTCAAGATCAACACTAATGATCAAAGGAATGTATTCTTTAGGAAGGGAAGCTATTAGAATGGATTCCAAGAAAGACCGAATGTGAGCATTGAGGGTCTTTACCTGTTCCTCTAATTACACAATTGTTTTCTGTATTCTTTTTTCCGTGCGAGGAGGTGGGAAGTGGATTCCTTAAAAAAATGAGAGTCACCTCGTGCAAAGCTTGACCCAATGAGAAGTGGGTAAAATTTTAATTTGACAGAGTCATGTCCTCAATGGGATTTTTATTCTTAGGCCTAACAATTTCAACATACTTGATTACTCTGAAGTGCCATGAAGAAGCATGATGTTTTCTGGGCCTTATTTCTTTACTTATAAATCGGTGTTCCCAAATTAGCTTTGAGACCCGGCATGATAAAATTTTTATTTTCCTTGGCTCACTATCGAGCATTTCTTGAATCCAAAAATGGCTCGTCAGGAGTTGACACAATGTCATCACGAACACTTTCAAGAGCTTGTTGTGGAACCAACTCTTTATCATCATGAGGAAGATTTTCCATTGGGGAAGACATACCTAGATTCCCTTGAAGAGAAAGGTGTTGCAATGAATCAAATATTTATTGATAGATATTACTTGTAATACTTTACCTTAACCAACTCACCTTAAACAACCCACTCAAACAACCCCAATCACTTTGGTCAACTCTCCTAGTTCACTCGAGCCGCACTCAAACCATCTCACTTTGAAGGGGCGTGGATGGATCAAACCTGATTGATGAGTTATGATGAATCACTTATCTTGAATTTTCATGGAGCTTTGACTCTTTTTTAAATATCTTATGATTGCACAATGTTTCTAGGTTTTTCTTGCTATGCCACGCAAAGTGTTCTACTTTCTTATCGTGATGAAAATGATGTTTCCAGACCTCTGTGAAGGATGAATTTCCTTTATTGAGCTATGAAAACACCTTGAAACCTTGTGAAGATGACAAAAAGTAGTGAGATGAATGAAAAATAGAGCAACTATAACTTTCTGCACTTAAAATGGAGACTTTCTATTTTTAGTAGGTGGAATCAGACCTACTATTTTGGGATATTTTGTCTATTTTGCTCAAATTTGAACTTCTCGAACCTATGACATGATCAATTCAAATTTTTGATGATTCTTTTATATTTTTAGACACTCTCTATTTTTAGATTTTTGTCTTTTACTTTTTCCTTTTTTAATCTTTTTACCTTTTTGGTCAAAATTGCATAGTTTATCATTTTCACTATTCACTGAGTGCATTGTTATGAGAGGACTTGCTATTTTTAGTAAGTTACTATTTTTAGCAAGAAAGGACACCAGGTACTTACTATTTTTAGATTTTTTTTTCCACCTTGGATTGCATCGAAAATTACATCACTAGATTAGGCTCTCTTCGAGGTCATCGTGCTCCAAATTTCACCTCAATCTGTCTGCCGGAATGCTTGGAAACTGAAAAAGCATTATCTAGGGCATCAAAATAAGGTTTTATACCATTAATAAATGAGGTAAAATCTGATTTTATATTACTTACTTCTTGTAGGTGCATGTGATGAGGAGCAACTGTGAAAATCTCATTTAGATTCATTCACCGGTTCAAGAAGATATCAATTTTTATGTTTTGGAGCATATAGTCACTCTGGAGAAATTTGGGCATGGTTTATAGACAATTTTCAGGTTTATTTTGTGTTTTAGATGAGAAATTATGAATTCATGGAGAAGGAATGAGGTGAAAATAAGTTATTTCATGTTTTAGAACTTCTGGCAAGACTTTCCATTTACGGGCAAAGAAGAAATGAATTAAAACACTAAGTAAATATTTTAAGTTTTTAACCACCTTGGTATGGGGAAAATTTTCTTGTCCCTACTATCCCCATGGGACAAGGACATAAGAGGCTGAAAAATGTGCCTTGATGTGAGCATGACAAGTGGTGGGGTTTGATTGCTTGATGGAGGAAAGAGGCAAAACTAGCAATTAACACTCGGGGGCTGAGACTGGGTCACATGAAGAACCATGGCATGAGAAGGGATGGGGAAAATTTTCTTGTCCCTATTGTCCCCATGGGATAGGGACAAAAGGTTTAGAAAATTTTTTTCCATGATATGGAGGTGACAAGTGATAATTTGTGGTTTGACGAGGAGGAGAGGAGAAAGGGCTAAAAATGCATTGCGGAGCTTGTTTCAAGTCACGCAAAGAAACATCGACAGGAAAATCATGGGGAAAATTTTATCATCCCCTTTACCCCCAATGGATAGGGACAGGAGGAATATAAAAATGTGCACTCACCTTGGTTGACAAGTGGAAACATTCATTGGTCAATGGGAAGGGCTAAAGTGAGGTGAAAAGGGCTTGTAGAGCTTCAACAAGGTCATATGATGAACTATAGGGCATAAATTGGGTTGGGAATTTTTTTCCCCTATGTACCCAAGGGAAAAGGATAGTAAAATGTGCTATGTACTTGGAGGTGAAAAATTGACTAAGTATGAAGAACATACCTCACAAGAGAGAGTTTTTCGATGAAGTTTCCAGAGCTCTATGAGGTCATTTTTGATGAAAACATATATTATTTTTACTCCCAAGAGACTTATGAGTACAATGAGATGGGTATGAAAATATAATTCTTCCTGAAACCACCTTAAAAATAGCCTTTTTCTCGGGACAACAAGGTGTGTTTGTTGAAAATGAGTTGTGCAAAGAAGCACTTGGGTATTGTGAAAATATGAAAGTACCATCATATAGAGGGTTGAATTATATTTCAAATGATATATTGTTTGACCTCTAAATCCTTACAGAGCTCCCAAAATCACCTTCCGAAGCTCAAGCACTATTTCATACTGCAAGTTCCTTGACCCTCAAAAAATCCACTTTCATTGTTCTTGTTCCTAAACCTCCAAAACCTTCCTAAATAATCCTAAAGTAGATTAATTTCATTATTAGATCCTTGAGATCAATCCTAGATCATTTAGGTATTTTAACTTTGTCTAGAGGATGCACACCCGTCTCAAAAATGCTAAAATTGGCCTTTTAGGCCTATTAAAGAATCCACCTTAAGAAGCATTGCAGACTTTGAAATGGCATGATTCACAATGTCTAAACATTTTGAACACCTAGGAAGGTATGTACAACACATAAAATATTGAAAGGATAGGATAAACACTAGTGAGAGGGCATATTGATGTAGGGAGGTGCTTAGGAGGGTTTTCAAGTAAATTTTTGACACTCGGGTTAAGTTGCCATGTTTAAACATTGATTTTTCCGTTACAAAAACACATGACAACAATGTTGAACTAGATTATTTGCAAGAGAAATGAAATTTTTTCTGTCACATAAAAGAAGATTACTTCCTTTGATGTCCATATGAAGTTCATCCAATAGTTGTTTTAGCCACATAACTTTCTTAGTTTCTTCCATAACACTTCTATAATCTTCTTGATATAAGAGATAAATATTGTTGTTTTCTCCTTACTCCAAGTGATTGCACCTGCACCCAACTTGAAAAAATATCCAAAAGTATATTTTATATCCACAATGTCATTAGCATCCATAATGTCATGAGTATGGTTAAAATAACAATATCTAAATAAATTTACGTTATTACTAGAAGAATAATACAAACCATAATTGATTGTGCCTTTGATATACCTTATAATCCTTTTTTCCATTTTCCAATGGCTCTCATAGGATCTTGCATGAGTCTAAAACAATTATGAGAGCATAGGATATATCATGCCTAGTGATAGTTAAATAAATTAAACTACCAACAAGTTGTCTATATAGAGTAGGATTAAATTTATCACAAGCAGGTTTTGGATCTAATTTAACACCAACTTCCATATTAATTAAGACATAATTATAATCAATCATGTTAAATATTTTGAGTAGGTTTGAAAAAAATGGTGTTTGAGATGCATTATTAGATTTGTGATTTTGACAAATAATCATCCCTAAAAATGATTTGGTAGACCTAAATCAATCATTTCAAAATGTTGTCTTAATTTCTCTTTGATTTTAAGAATTAGATTCTTATCACTACTAGTAATCATGAGATCATCAACATATGAGATAATAATGATAACATGATTGTTTTCATATTTTACAAACAAATATTTTTCAACAAAATAATTTTTAAAACCAAGATCTTGAAAGAAACTATTTATTTGAGCATACCAAGCTCTAAGAGCTTGTTTAAGATGATAAAAATATTTTTTAAGCTTACACACAATAATTCCTTAAAAAATTGGAAATTGGAAAAAAAGTTGTTCCAAGCCGTGATCTCATATGATAATAGCACACCACAATAGATTTGCAAAGCAGAAGAGCTAAAATACCATATATGGAAATCCATCATAATCCATAATGCTCAATACATTACAATAGAATGACTTTAATTATTCAATAAGAAAGATGTACTTATAAGAGGAGGGAAGTGCAACTACTACCTAAATCAGTGTGAAGAACTCCCACTAACTGATACTGGTAGTTAATTTAACTCCAAAGACTAGTAAGCTAACTTCACATAACTGAGAAGCTAACTCAACACAACTAGTAAGATAACTCCACACAACTAGTACACCTAAGCAAGCTAACCCAACAAGTGTAGGCTAACACAAGTGTAAGAATTATCCTAATAAATAAATAAAAGGATAAATAATAACCTACACTAACACCCTCCCATAAGCATAGCTTAGGTGGGTGGAAAAGAAGGTGGGTCCCAACAACAAGGCTTGATGAGGTACCCACGTACAACAACTGGGAAAAATGGACACCGCAAGGTACCCAAAACCAATAATAACAAAGTAGAGAGCAAAATCCTGCTACAAGATATCCTCGGCTCGCTCGACTCCAAAAAAACATAAAATGTTGAAGAAGTGTGGTGCACACTATGGTCTGAATCCACTGCTCGATCATATAACTCAAAAAAAACTGACACTGGGCTTCACTAGAATAGCTCCATGCAAGGAGACTGTCAATGGAGTGATGTCGAAAAGTGAAAAACAAACACCAAACATAATTTGATCAACTGCTACAAATAGGTGTGCCACGATCCAAGAAAAACCAAGGCAACAAGGCAAGGACACGAGATCCAAATAAATAGGAGTGCCACGATCCAAGAAAAAGCCAAGGTAACAAGGCAAGGGCACGAAACCCAAAGAAGTAGTATCAACACCACACCCTCCCATACTGTAGAATGGGTAGAGTGACACCACAAATCTATATGAGTTGTCAAAATCAACTACTTGAACACTAACAAACTAACACTGGGCTCCACCAGAATAGCTCCCCCACAAGAGACCGACTCAAACATGCCAAAAAAGTGTCGAAAATACAGATCCAAAATATCTCAACAAACAAGAGAGATATAAATGTATACACCCATAGATACAAGAATGCAATACCCAAAATTTTAGAACGTTGGGCTCAATCGAAAATGCATCCACAAGTGATCACAACACCCTCCCAAATTTGGCACTTTATAATTGAGTGCATGTAAATATTACAATGAGTAATAGTACCTTTTACATTTGAAATATGTGTATAAAAATATCACCAATACGTAGATCTCGAAAAAATACACAATTTCAAAAAAAGATCACCTTAATCCGAAGTTACGGATCAAAAGTTATGAGCTCTCTACAGGTTTCTTATTAAAATAATATTTTAATGCTTTGATCTTTTAAAAGGTACACGTGACACCCAAATGTCCAAAGGGTAAAAGAGTGCATCCACATGATACATGCTTGCGACCAAAGGATAAAAGCCTGCGCCCAAAACCTAAAATGTCCAGAGGGTAAATCATTGTGTCCAGAGGGTACACACTTATATCCAATGGATAAAAGAATGCACCCAAAGGGTACAGATCTGCATCCAGTGGATAAAAGACTGCATCCAAAACCAAAATACCCAGAGGGTAAAATAATGCATCTAGAAGGTACACGCTTATATCCAATGGATAAAAGAATGCACCCATAGGGTACAGATCTGCGTCCAGTGGATAAAAGACTGCATCCAAAACCAAAATACCCAAAGGGTAAAAGAATGCATCCGAAGGTACACACTTATATCCAATGGATAAAAGAATGAACCCATAAGGTACAGATCTACGTCCAGTGGATAAAAGACTACATCCAAAACCAAAATACCCAGAGGGTAAAAGAATGCATCCGGAAGGTACACACTTATATCCAATGTATAAAAGAATGCACCCATAGGGTACAGATCTGCATCATCGGATAAAAGATTGCATCCAAAACTGAAATACCCAGAGGGTAAAAGAATGCGTCCGGAAGGTACATGCTTATATCCAATGGATAAAAGAATGCACCCAAATTTGACTGTCTCAAAACATGGTCGAGTTTATAGTTGATTCTAGGGTTTTGGCACCTTCCAAATCCAATTCCGCACTCCGTTTTGCATAAAAATGCATGCTGCAAAAAATTGCTAAAAAATTCCATATACATGAAAAAATAAACCCTTGCTTGCAAAGAAAAACTTACTGGATGTCTACATCATCTATAGCTCTGATACCATGAAAGGAACGATAACCATATCGTACCAAGCCAAGAACACAGATGCTAATCAAACACCATGATCAATAAGATGAAAGCAATTTGCCAGAATAGCTTTACATAAAACCTTTGCAAACAAATGAGCAGCAATATCATATATTATTATGGAACTCAATGCAATACATTGAGAATGGGCCTTGCTTAAATAGGTAAGGAATAACAATCTAAGAACCAGTCAAGGTCGTAGATCAAGCCATAAATCAAGGAAATAACTAGTCATCAAAGAACTAGTCAAGACCATAGATTTAGGAGAGAACTAGACATCAAGATCTAGTTAATACCATAGATCTAGGAAAGAACTAGTCAATACCATAGATCAAGGAAAGAACTATACCTAACAACTAGATAATATCTCCTAATATCTAAATAAGATAAAAGAAATATCCACACACATAAGTGGGTGAGGATAAATACAATAAAGGTAAATAAAGTACCTAGGCGAACATGAGCTAAGGTAAATACCTACTCTAACAGAAGTTTCAAGAAGTTCATTTTGGGAAAAAGTTGTCCAAAGGAGTTGTTAAATAAATTGACATTTTTTTAGTATGGGAGTTTTACTTGATTTCCATGATGGTTTCAGATCATGGTTGAGCTTATAGAGGGAAAAGTGTGCCCTATTTATGAAGATTGGTCTTAAGACAGTTTTGGGGCGTTCTAGAGTAGTTTTCGAGAGATTAAATCGGTTGAAGGCCTTCCACTTAGAGTTTGAAGGAAATGTAAGATTTTATGGAAATAATATTAAGAGATATTTCAAATGGTATAATTTTTTTATATTTATGATGAGGTTTAATAGGTTAACGAACTTATTTTTGAAGAAGGATGTTTGTTTCTCAGGATAGGATTGCTCTTACTCAAGATTGAGGTAGATGATGTATGAGATGGATTAGTTGATTATTGATATTAGTTGGAGAGTTAATAGGGATGAATTTTTTCATAGTGAAGGAATTTAGAGGTATTCAAATTGAAATCAATGGTGCAAACCAGTTGAGTTTCTAAAACTGATTTCTTGGAAGCTTAGTTTGATGAAGAGTAAAGTTGGTGTGGTTTACATGTATGGATGTTTCATGAACTCTAGAAATAATGGATGTGTTATAAATGTTAGATGATTTAAATTTATTGGTTACATTCCATATTTTAGGTGTTTTGGTGTGTTCTTGAGGTCCATAGGTGAAGACTAGGACTTGAAAGAAGCTGTTTTGAGAAGGATATGAACCTTCTTGAGTGAGTTATGAAGAATTTGATTGGTGCAAGATAATTTACAACCATGGATGGTGTTTTTATGTCATATTTGACATGTGTGATTAATTTTGGATCTTTAATAATCATGGTGATGAGGTTTTTGGTTTTGGTCATCTAGGTGATGGGGTTTTGAGTTGTTTTTGAGCTAGTTTGGTGCATTTGGGCATGGCCAACCTACATGGGTCCATTGTGAAATTTTTAATGAGTATAGTTTTATGTTTTTGAGTTTTATTGGTTGATATCTTGGGATAGGACCTACATATGAGGTGTTTGAAAGAATATAGTGGTATAAAGCACATGCTTGAATTCAAATTTGCTCTAGTTGTCTTGAGAGGGAAAAGTACAACCCATGTGTGAGAGTGTACCATGTATGATAACATAATTTTAGAGCTGTGGAAGTGTGTTACGAGGTTGAGGAATTTTATAGAGCATGGTTGCAAGTTTTGAAGCCAAGACAAGTTGTGAAAGTGTGTGATATAACGAGTTAAAGAAGAGAGGGTTTGAACAAGGGTTTGAAGGTGTGTGATTTGAAGTTGTGATCTTCATCAGTTGTTGAAGAAACAAGACATCATATATCTTAATTAAAAGGTTGTTAAGAGGGTTATTGATCATATTAGGGGCTTGTAGCCTCCTTTTGGAGTTGGTGCTTCACTAAAATAGGAGTTGGTGCTCCTTGTGGGGTTGGTGCCTCACTAAATTAGGGGTTGGTGCTCCTTGTTGAGTTGGTTCTCAACTAAATTTGAAACATGGCTATAATAAAGTTTTGTTTCAGTGGGTTTTCTTCCCCTTGAGGGTTTCCCACTTAAATATGGTGTTCTTGTGTACTCTCTTGCTCTTTCTCTTGGTTATAGTTGATTCAATGTTTAAGTAAACACACATATGGATAATGTATGGTTAAATGGTTGAATGAATGATAATGAATTTTGAATGGAAAAATTAAATGATGAATGCATGATTTGGTAAATGAAGTGAAAATTATTGTAGGAATGATTCACGCCCCTTCTTAGTCCTCTATGCTTCCAACAATTGGTATCAGAGTAGGTTCCTTTTGGAGAAGTTTAATCACTTGACGAAGATCCTATTGAAGCACATGTATGGTAGTTATTTAGGCTCAAGTTGAAATTAATCCTCTTGTCATAATGAAGACATGATTGAAACCCTTAGGGTTTGATATTTAGAAGAATGTTCTTGGTGTGTACACTCCTATTTCTAGATTTCCATCTAATTTGACTAATGTTAAGTCCCATGAAGGAGATAGAGAAGATTACTATGTTGATCTTAAAACATGTTATTCGAAAGTGAAGGTGATGGATATGACCTAGAAAAAATCTTGAAGATGTGTTTGAATCTATCATATAAAAACAACCAACTTATTCATCTAATGAAATAAGTGACAATGATGTATCGATTCTAAATTTGAAGATGGTTATATTGGTGATGAGATTATGTTCATGGTCAAGGACACCATGAAGTTTAAAAATAGTGACTCTATGCAATATGAGGGTGTAGAAGAAATAATCTATGAATCTAAATGTGTGCTTAGATTGAATTAGAACATGCCAAGAAAAAGATAAGAAGTTAAAAGCAAAAGTCAACGACTAGGAGGCTCAAATTAGTCTACTTGAGAAGATGCTTAGAATGGATGCAAAAGAGTTTGAGGAAATTAACAATCATCTTTAAGGGAAACTTTACAAGAACTAAACATATCTAGAAGCTAAAGAAAAGGACACTGTTTCCCTAAAGGCAGAGATACAAGAGTTTGCTAGCAAGTTAGAGACAATTAAGAAGTTTGAGTAAAACTCCAAGAATCCAAATTATCTCTTAGAATGTTAGAGACCTGTAGGAGATAAGACTGGTTTGGGATTCAAATATGACACCAAGGGAAAATGAATGATGCAAGAGGATATTGTTCTCAGAGTAAGGAGATTGAATATTGAAATATCAAAAAGGAGAAAAAAGAGAAAAGTGCTAAAGACAATGTGAAGACAAAGTTAGCTAGGCAACCTAATGCTTCAAGGTATGAAAGATCATTTAATGAATATTGTTTCACTTGTAATGATTTTGGTCATAGGTCCGAGGAGTTTAGGAAGTTTTATAGAGATAATCACCCTTAGAGGGATAGTAGGAGTGAGAAAATAAAGAGTGTGGTGTGCTACAATTGTCATGAAAGAGGTCATACTACTAGACGTTATCTACATAATCCTTCAAGTTAGAATTGGGGTAATGAGGGCTATACGAGGAGAAGTAAAGTAGTTTGTCTTAGTTATGCAATAAGTATGGACATGTTGCAAGGGAATTTTATGGAACTATAAGACAAGGGATGAGATTTAAAGGTCCTAATATACATTCCGAATGAAAAATAGGTTATGGAAGCCAAGAATGAACAACATGATTCCACCAAGAGCAAATGTGGATGAAAGACAAGGTGTGTCTCAACGAAGTGATCAAAAACATGATGGAAAAAGTGAATTGCAGGTATTCAAGAGTCCTTGGGACCTCTTTAGGTCACTCTTCTAGTTTTAATCATGAAGTGGCATGTCTCTACTAGGATTATTAGAGACATGCTCATGCATATGAAGCATTGGAGGAAGGGGAGCTGACTAGGTTGAAGTATGAATCCTCCAAGTTGTCAAGGTATGTTTTCATTGTTCTAAATTATGTTCTGTGGTATTCCTTGGTTTTTCAAATAGTGGAGATTGTATGGTTACTATCAAAAGGTATTTGAGCTTGTACAATCATGTCCTCAAGTTTAAGTTACCACTTTGGAAGTTTTAGGTTGAGTTATTGTGTAGTACAACAATGTATCATTTGCTAAAATTATGGTTATGATTTGTATAAATTTGCTTATAATCTAAGTACGAGCCATGATATGAAATCTATGAGTTAAGATGTCTTTTTGATACATAAAGATACCAAGATAATTCTATGTATGATGATCGAAGGGTATGTAAATCATGAGAAAAGATGTAATGGTCAAATTATGTCACAAAAGTGTCAAAACAATGTTTTGAGGTATGCAAAAAAAAAGGTGTGTCATATAGCTAAAGTGTGTCAACAAGAATGATAAGGTATGTATTGTATGTCCTATGGTGTTGTTATGGTATTTCAAGCAATGAAAGTGTGTTTTATAGTGAAGAAGTCATTCTAAGAGTGCTCAATCAAGTTATTGAGCCTATGTTTGTCATGATTATTGGTTCAATTAATTGAAGTCGTTTCCTAGACTATCAAGGTTTGTAATGATATGAATTTGAGTAGTAGAAGTGAATACGTGTTTTAGTTTAAGCATGAAGTCATGATGATTCTTAAATTTTTATGGTACGCCATCTTGTGTCATGGCTATGTTGTGTCTCGAATCTTTAGAAAGGTCTTTTATGTCATGGAAAGGTGTCATTTGTTGAACCATGTCCTTGGTATGTGTCAAGTAATGCTTGAGGTTGTTAATCTACCTTGAGATAGCTCGAGTACTCTAGAAGGTTATAAAGTGGTATTAGATCAAGAAAACAATGTAAAGAAGTGGACATGGTGTATAAATATCTAAAGAAAAGGAAAAATCATTTCATGAGGGCATAAAGTAGGAGTTATTGAAAGAAACTGCTACATATTGAGAAATGTCAATTAAAACAATGAAACACGTATGAAGAAGATTAAGAGACTATGCAAAGGTACTCTAAATCAAAGTTGACAGAGTAAGACAAGGCAATTCAGTGTACAATTAGGTTTGAAGAAATGTATAATTCTTCCTTCAAATATGAAAAGGTTTGATTCTCCCTAGGTATGTGATGTAAACTCTTGAAACAAGGTTGATATAGTGCCTAGTGTACTTTTACATCAAAATGTATACATGAAGAGGTATAAAGATCTATCGGGTTAGTGTCAATGTTCTAAATTTCATATCAAGCTTATCTACTTGTGAATGGAAAATAAATGCTTGAATCTTGGTTCAAGCTTGATGTGACCTAGGAGTGTATGTGCATAAAGGATATGGTCTAAGGACTTTAGAATATCGGAAAAAGATCCATGATAACATAAATTATTCAAAGTCCGTGTCGATTACAACTCGAGTTAGAGTAGATTCAATGTAGTAGATGATGTGATGAATTTCTCCGGCATGTCTTGAGTGGTCTTGATCTCAAAATATGTATCAAAATATTTAAACCTTGAGTTTGAACTCTTTAGAGTGTATATCTATGTAGAAAGGTGTGTGAAAGCAATACAAGTCAAGAGTAAGTCTATGAAAGAACAACAAGGTAAGGCATGTGATGATTTTTTTTTTTCCAAGTATTGATGAATGTAACATGATCTCAAGCAAGTATATGGGTTTGCATGGTAACTCAAAATATATTAAAGACTTAAGTAGATAAGGTGCATTATGTTGATCATTATTGAAAACCAATCAAAGTATGCAAGATTTTTCCACTTGGCCGAGTGATTGAGGTTTGTAAAGGTATTATCCAGCATATATTGATTGTAAAGGGCATAAATGTTGAGTATATTACTTTGAATCTTGTTTTAGAAAGTTTTGATGTGATCATTCATCTTGAAAGTATAGAAAGAAGGTTGTGTTTAGGATCAAGAACAAATAGGTGGGCTTACGGGATAATGTGACTGTTTCAAACTCATGAATCGTAAATTTTAGATCAAAATGTGTGGCTACAGGGATTGCTAATGCATTTAGAGGCAAAGGGAGTAATTAATGAATTTGACCCAAGAGTTTCAAGTGTCAAGATGTCCTAGTAAGATAAGAAAAAGGAATGTAACTTGAAATAATGTAATTTAAGAGAAAAGGTTTGTTTGGAGTAATATTCTCTTGAATGATTCTGATATGTTGTATGGGTAAGAATGCAAACTACGAGCCTATGACGGTATTCTAAGGAAAAAATTTTTCTTGATATCTTATAAATGATCTAGATGCCAAGGAGGTTAGTAAGGAAAAGTGATAATGATTTAAATCAAAGTGTGTTGATCATGTCAATCTCATGACTAGAAAATAAGAAAATATGGGTACAAGAATCATCTATAGGTTTGTGAAGAGACATCAAGGCAGTGAGAGCTTGGTTTAGTCTTAAATTAGGTTTACAATGTGGTTAGAGAGTTTATGTAGAATCATAGAATGTGTTTGCATTAATATTAGTTTATGGAGTAGGTTAGTTGTCTAAGAAGAGTGATAGGCATGTTTTAAAGGATGAAAATACTAAGAAAGAGCTTGAAGGCGGTGATAAAGTGGTTGAGCCTCTCCCATTGGATGATAAAAAAATTAAGCCTAAAATTTGTTCTTTCTACTAGAGAAGGATGGCATAAGTCTACGGGGATTCATGTGGTATTGTGTCACATTGTGTTTGGGTTCCTAGAGTAAGGAAAAATTTGTCCAAATTGTTCTAAAGAGTTAGGGATTTCAGTCCTTAAGGAGGTATGAAGTCAAGACCAATTTGAGATTTCTCAAGTGAATATAAAACAAGAGAGAGGTAATCTATATGATTTTATCCCTGTTTTATCATTATTGACATGTGTGAGTTCATGTATGCTTCTGCTCGGGGGAGTTCAATGGTTTCTAGTTGAGAAAAGAGGTCAAAATTAGAGTTTAATGAGAAATGACTAGTTTGTGAGCTAGTTTGAAGTATTTGGTTGATGTTTCCAACCAAGAGGTGATCATATGAAGCTATGAAAGATGAAGATCATGAGGTTTAGGTATTGAATTTATCATAAATGTAAAAAGGAGGAGAATATTATGTGGTTTTCCATCAATGAAAAAGGGAGATTGTTGGCATGTTGAGTTTAGGTGTTGTCATTGATGTAAAATCTCATTAATGAAAAATATGATGATGGAGAAGGGTGTCATAGGATTATAGGTAGGATAATGACATGGATTTTTATATGGTTTCATGGTTGCATGAGTGGATTTAGTGAGATTGGCTTGGTTTAGTAAGCCTAATCAAGTGACCTAGCTAGTCTAGGTGATAGTGCATAGTGTTTGGAGTTACATGGTGACTTTAGGAGAATGGTAGTAATATGGAGATCATGTTTGGAGATTTTTAGGCACTCAAATGAGTTTTAGGTGTAGGTATAGGTTGAAGACCCAATTTCAAGTGCTCATCTAGACCTAGTCTAAGTGCTTAGAGACAAAATGAGGAGATATAGAGCCATGTGAGCTCATGGAGTCATGTAGGTAAGTGATAAATTATGTATTAAGGTTTTTTGGTCCATTTGGAGAGGTTTATTGATGATTCAAAGTGTTGGTTCAGTTGACCCTATCCTAAACCATGTAAAACCCTAAGGGTTAGTCATGTAAATGAGATGGGTTGAGAACATGCAAAGATTTTTTTGACTTGATTAAAATTTGATATGTTAGTATGGTATGTCATGAAGTTGTGGGAAAAATTTTAGGCTGCCATGATCAAAATTTTGTAAGTTACATTAATTGGTGGAATAAAGTCCAAGAAAGAGCATTTTCTAGCTCGAATTGCTACTTCTGATGCTCACCATGAATTTTGTAATTTACATGGTAACTTTTGGATTTCAGGGATGATTTTCCATTGAGTTAAGAAGATTTCAAAAAAATAATGGAGTGGTTTCATTGTCACATGTTTATGAACGGATATTAAGAAGGTAAACAATTTTTTGTGAGTTTGAAACCCTAGCTAAAAAAATGGTAGCAAAAATGTGCTTTATAGGTGCCTATAAATGATTTATTGTGCTATTATGATGATTTGATGTTGTATATAACTCCTTAAAATTTTGAGAAAGGTATATTAGAGAATGTGGTGATATGTGGACCCCACTCAAAAAATCAAGTTTATAAAGAAGTTCAGTTTGGGACAAAGTTATCCAAAGGAGTTGTGAAATAAATTGACATTGTTTTTTTATGGGAGTTTTAATTGATTTACATGATTGTTTAATATAATGGTTAATCTTATAAAGGTCAAAATGCACTCTATTTATGAAGACTGGTCTTAAGGTAGTTTTGGGGTAGTTCTGGAGTAGTTTCAGAGATGGACCTGGTTGAAGGCCTTCCACTTGGATTTGGAAGGAAATGTAAGATGTTATGGAAAGAGGATTCATAGGGATTTCCAATGGTATAATTTTTTTTTTTATTATAATGAGGTATGATAGGTGAACTAACTTATTTTGTGAAGAATAAGGATGTTTGTTTCTCAATACAAGATTGCTCTTGCTTGGAAGATGAGTTAGATGATGCATGAGGATGGATTTGTTGATGCTTGATATAAGTTACAACATGAAGAGGGATGAATGTTTTTACTAGTGAAGGAATTTTGAGGTATTGAAAGTGAAAGAAAGGGTGCAAACCAGTTGAGATTCTAAAACTTCTTTCTAGGGCAACTCAATTTGATGAAGAGGAAAGTTGGTGTGGTTTGCATGTATGGATGTTTCATGAGATATATAAAGCATGGGTGTGTTATATAGGTAATATTATTTCCATTGAGTTGTTACATGCCATATTTTAGGTGTTTTGGGATGTGGTTGAGGCCCATAGGTGAAGATTGGTTCCTGAAACAACTGTTTTGAGAAGGATATGAGCCTTCTTGAGTGAGTTATGAAAAATTGATTGGTGAAAGATAATTTACAACCATGGATGGTGTTTTTATGTAATATTTGACATGTGTGATGAATTTGGGATCTTGAATAATCATGGTGATGAGGTTTGTTTTTTTGGTCATCCAGGTGATGGGGTTTTGAGTTGTTTTTGAGCTAGTTTGGTGTATTTGGGAATGACCGACCTACATGGGTCCATTGTGAATGTTTTTATGAGTGTGGTGTTATATTTTTAGTTGTTTTGGTTGATATATTGAGATATGAATTACCTATGAGGTGTTTGAAATAAGAGAAGGGTATAAAGTACATGTTTGAATTCAAATTTGCACTAGTTGTATTGAGAGGAAAAGTGTGACCCAATTATGAGTGTGTAACATGTATGATAGAATCATTTTAGATATGTGGAAGTGTGTGACAGGTTGAGGATGTTATATATAACATGTTTGTAAGTTTTGAAGCCAAGAAATGTTTTGAAAGTGTGTGATATAGCGAGTTAAAGAAGAGAGGATTTGAAATAGGGGTTGAAGGTGTGTGAGTTGAAGTTGTGATCTCCATTAGTTGTTTGCAGAAAAAAGGCATCAAATATATTCATTCAAAGGTGGTTAAGTGGGTTCTTGATCATCTTATGGGTTTGTATCCTCATTGTGGAGTTGGTACTTCACTAAACTAGAGGTTAGTGCTCCTTGTGGGGTTGGTGATTCAATAAATCGGGGGTCGGTGCTCTTTGCTAAATTAGGGCTCAAATTAATTTGAAATGTGGATATATAAAGTTTGTGTTTTAGTGAGTTTTCTTCTCATTTAGGTTTCCCACTTAAATAAGATGTTCTTGTGTAATCTCTTACTCTTGCTCTTGGTTATAGTTGATTCAATGTTTAAGTAAACACACATATGACTAATGTATGATTGAATGATTAAATGAATTATAATGAATGCTGAATGGAAAAATTAAATGATGAATGCATGATTGGGTAAATTAAGTGAAAATTATCGTAGGACTATGTAGACACAAAATCATGCACTTTGAGTAATTATTTAGTCCCAGTATCATACTACTATTCATATGGTTCTTAAGTGAAAAGAGTAATAATTAACCGATGTATTGGCCATTTTACATTGTTTTCTATTTCTAATTTTGATCTTGCTCCCGTACTTTCCCATTCTATATACTCATATTGTGTTTTTCCTATTTCTCGAGTGGGGTGCCCAACCAGATTGGGGTGCCCTAGGTGTCTTGGTCTTTCTGGGTGCCCTTATCCTATTTGCACTTTCCTCTCACTTTTTGGGCACTTTCTAGCCATTTGAGATTCTTATATTTTTGGTGGTTGGCCTTTTCGGGGTTAATTATGAAATTAGATCAAGAGAACCATATAAATATAAATTTATGTGACCATAATGAAGGACCAAACACTAGGCATCTACTATCACCATCTAGAGTTTCATCCATCAAAGGAATTTGAAGCTACATTTTCATCCATATAGCTCCATCACAAGGCACATAAGTCTGGTTCATCTGCATCACACTTCATAAGAGGGGAGTTTATTGTTTCCATGCACACATTTACTACATTTTAGATCTAGTTATTTTCTCGTTGCTTCAAAAAGTGCGTTTGGAACAATAGAAACCTAGGGTACTATTTGCACACACACACACACACACCTAGAACTATATTGGGTCTGAGATTTAGTGTAGTGTTCAATAATAAGTCCATCAATTTGGTAGCTGAGGATAGTCCAAACCCTTCATATGCATCTTAATTTTTTTAGGGTTTTGATGCTTTTTCTTGGGTTTTACAGGTGATTCTTTCATCTCCTATTCACAATGACATCCGGTGTAGTTCAATGACATTAGTGCGACATGAAACAAACATAGGTAAACATCTAGCGACACTCCAGAGGAGGTTTTTTGTTTATTTCCATAGACCAGGGCACCCAGATCTCAGACCAAGGTGCCCACGGATTCCCCTATCCCTTTTTAGGCACCCCGGTCTAATTAGATAACTCATATTTGTACTTTCTCGACCTTTATGTGGTTGTTTCCTCCTCATGTTCATATGGTCTCCACTGTGAAAAAATCCCACGATGACATTAAATCGGTTAAGGATTTTCTTAACCCTTCTTGCACACTAGGGTTTCACATTTTCTAGCTTAGTTTTCTTGGGTGTATTTTGATATTTTATCATTTCATTCATTTATTTAGTCATTTTACTTCTCTTATAACATTAGATTACACTAGAATATTTCTATTTTAGTTAATCAAATTGGTGAACCCATACTCGATCTTCAGACTTTTAGGATCCTCATTATTTTCTTATCATTCTAGAGTATAGCCATCATGAGTATTTCAATCAATGATTACTTGCTTGCAAATCCTAATTTAAGGCATAGAGTCCAACAAATTTCTTGCTTACTTTCATTCGTGGCCGATATGCATCCCGAATTAGTATATAAAACTTTTGTTGATGCATTTTATCAACACATGGCATTCGAACTTAATCTTCCCATTGATCTTAACACTTTTGACAATGAACCATCCTTTCATATTATGATTCACATTTACAATGTGGGTATCAAGTGCACTTTAATTGATAATGGATTTGAACATAATCTTTTGTCCTATGTCATTCCTTGAAAATATTAGACTTTCCACCGCCAATGCTAGTCCATCATCTCTTTCACTTCATGCATATGATGGTTCAATTCACCCATGCATAGGTCACATTGTTCTTCCTATCACTGTAGGGACAAAAATCTCAATACAGTCTTCTTTGTCATTGAATTTCTGGTCTCATACAACTTGCTTACTTGGTAGACCATGGCTACATGCTATGCAAGCCATTTTTTCTATCGTACATAATTGTGTCAAATTCATACATGAAGGTGTTGAATATACTATACTTCACAACTATGATGCATAAAAATATTGTGGGCGAGATCCTAATACTAATCTTCTTATTCCACAAGATAGTAATATAGATGATCCTTAACCAATAAACAAACTACATCATTTTCCACCACTTTAAGGTGAAATTTTGTGCGATAGATGCATTTCTTCCACCCCACTTTGCTTCCACTCGCTTACTACTACTACTATGATTCTTTATCGGGGGCCTTCCCAACATATGGACATCAATCTATCCCCTACACCTTCACATGTGCCTCCTCCATTGGCACATACGCCATTCACATGTATGATTTTCATGAATGATTCTTATTGGGAACATATTCCATTTGATCCTACTTATGATGACACTTGTATGTACACATGAGGGCTTGACTCGTCTAGGTTTTCTTTTGAGGATCTTTACCCTCCACCGCATGCTTCTCATCTCTATTATGGGTTTGTTCGCATCACCACTACTTATGGCCTACATGTCTTTCATCTCACAATATTTACATGAAGACCTCATTCTTCACCACTTACTTTAGGACAATCTTGGCTCGATTACATTGGGGGCACCCTTGACCCTGATCATACTGATATATCATTTCCCATGCCCTTTGGTCACATATTCATTTGTAACAGTTATTTTCTTGGATATACACAAAATATTACTCATTGGTATGCACATGGATGTCCATTACCACACTTCACTAATGAGGAATATGCTATGGGTATGTATAATTTACACCTCAATGGATTATTGCATGATCAACCAGACACTATTATTACTTACAGTGACTAATTTTTACCCCTTTGATTTTGACCATGATACTAATGAACTCTTAGATGATATTACACGATTGGATTCTGCATCTTACACACATTGGGGGCATATCATACACACATCCCCCCCTCACCCTACTATCAACACATGTTTCATGCTCTCATTACCACACATCAAACTCCTAGCGAATGTATTGTCATATACACTTTAAGCATCATCATTACCCGATGACACACTCTTATGTTTTGGTTCACACTTGACTATTGAGGGAATTATCTACGCATGAAACCAACACCCTACACAATAGTCACTACATATCATCACATCATCCTACATCATCTACGTATTGTACACATCATTACAAGCTACCAACATTGCACGTCTTCATACATTATACATTTTGTCCTACATACATCACCCCATAGCTATCACATATTGCGTGTTTTTACACCTCATACATGTCATCTTAAATTTCATCTTACATATACTATGCTCCACATCTTAGGTTTTCTACGCATCTCACATTATATACCATACAATTTACTATGCACATTACACATTTTGCATATTCTCCTCTCGCACGCCGCACTCATTACCCAATGACGCACTCTAGTCTCATGGTCCATACTGGAATGTTGAGAGTATACATAAAAATGGACCTCATCACCCTCACATGTACATCATTCAATCTTATTTTTCTCATGTGGCATTCCTAGGATTAGTGATATACACTTTAGGCTATAGAGTCACTTCATTCTATCATCACCTTTTCATAGGCTACATCATCACATTCACTTACATTGTTTAGTGGTATATGATTTAGGCTAAATCACCACTCCTTTCTACTCATCTTATCATGATATACACTTAGGCTACAGAGTCACACACAGTTCATCTCTATGTTGCATTTCATCACCACATACTCATCACAACGTGCTACACAAAACACATAGTTCGACCATTTCTCGATGATGCACTCTCATTTATGGTTCATTCTTGATTGCTGAGGGGGCATACTAAATGAACCTCACTACATATAACTCCATTCACTCGGGGCACGTAGATCCTATCATCCACACTACATTCCATTCCATCCATCCACAACATACTACATTTTATGGTTGCATTTACTATTACTTGTACTTGCTCTTACATGTTCACTTTACTACACATGTTCGATAGATATATTGTATGATATTATATTTACCATACAAAAATACATGTTCACGTCCTTTTCTAGTTGTGATTATAGATAAAAGTATTTTACATGCAACATGGATGTTTGGATACTACCAAATCCCATAATTGTTACTTCTTAAGGTGCATCCACTTTCGTCCACTACAGGTGTTATTGTTTCATTTTGTACTTAGCACTTTCCATTATTAGGTTATACATGCTTTTGACATACTTGTTATTTTTATAACATGCTAATGGGTGCTTCATGTGTAAATTATTTTATGTAGGGATATTTGCTTCCATACTTGTTTGTTACATTGTTTTCTACTATATGTGGGATTTTCCCTTTGTTTGGTGTGCACACTTATTTGTTTGTATGCGATCACTATGGCCTTGAGTGTCTTGTGACACCATGAGTGGTGTCCCATGTTTGCAACCTAATTTTCACAGGTATATGATTGGATTCTTGCGTGTTTACTTACATTTTAGCTTACACATTATTTTTCTAGCTTACACTTGTCTTCTATTTGCAACACTTGTTTTCTAGCCACTTGTTTGCATGTGCCTTAGAATCTACCAAGCACATTCCATTCCCCCTACAGGGGAAGAGTTAAGGTTTATGAAGTAGGTCCTCTTTTGGGGCTACATTATCCTATCCATGATGTCACATGCACCCCCAAAGAGGGGGCACCATTTGGGTTTACACACTACACAACACAATACTAGTATAGTTCAGTTTACATTTTTCATCCATGACACAATGGGTTATACAATGAGTGGGTTCATACCAGTCTACAAACCCCATACACAAAAAAATTATAGGGAAGATTGTCCTTAGCATTATGGGGACTAGTTACAAGTTGGAGGAACATCGAACTTTCCTCCCTACACTTTTTGGCTAGTGGCACTAGATCACCCAAAAGATAAGGCGGTTTGTAGATTTAATCATATATTCTCCAGGAAGCGATTACGAGTTGGAGAATAACACAAATTTCAACTTACACTTCTTCGAACATAGTGGCGATAGATCACCTAAAAACTCGTACTTCACTAATAACTACATGATATCCTTTCTACACCCTTTTGTCTCATCATGGATCAGGTGCACATGTTCCTTTTTCATTGTCATTTTCATACTATTTTCACATGTTTCTTTACATATATACATGTGTTTTTACACATATACATGCATATTTGACTACTTGATCATCTTCTCTTTTATAGGTCTATTTGTATGGGAAGCAAGAAGTCAAAAAAAAAAACACACTCATGGCGGGTACATCACACACATGTATTAATGATGTAAGTACACTTCACACATTGACATCTACACATGTGCTTTCGCCCTAGGTTCACTTTCATCATTTTTACACTTTTGCATCTATAGTCTCCATGCTCCATCATTTTGTGACTCCACGTTTTGTCTAGTCCTTTTGTATGTTTGTTATATCACTCTACATGGATTATTAGGTACACATCTCTATTTAATTAATGTTATCGAAGCTTTTATCTCACCAACATAAAGTGGGGAAATTGTAGACACAAAATCACGTTCTTTAAGTAATTATTTAGGCTCGGTCTTATACTACTATTCATATGGGTCTTAAGTAAAAAGAGTAATAATTAACATGTTGGCTAGATTTTCTGCATGGCTGAAAACCTAGGTAGTCATGAGATAAAATTTACTGGGGTGAGGCCTAGGCCAATAAAATATGCATGAGATAAATCTCCCATTTATAGTTTTGCCGGTGAGGCTCCCAAAGAAGAAGGTAGTCACCAGATTTGTCAATAAAATATGCTAGTATTTATTTACGGGTTTTACTTTAACCATGCACATTTCATGAACCATAGTTTTAGTATAGTTTTTTGTTTCCAAGCAAGGGAATATTTAAAGAATATTTAAAGAAGAAGGAGTAAAAAATGCTAATTAGGGTTAAGAAATAGGAAGATGTGCAACCCAATCAATGTAGATAACAGAGTTGATTGCATGCACATACGAAGAAACCAATATATATCAACACACATAATTATAAGTAAAGGAAAGTCCAAATCTAGATCTAAAATAACACAAAGTTTATTAGAAGATCTAAGATATAAAATTAAACTAGAAACAAAATGCACCGTGACACAAAGTTCTCCGAAAAGGCTAATATTCCTTTATATTCCTTTGCTTAGGGTACAAGTGGCTATCGTGGGTTTCAAGCGTGGAAAGACAAAGTTAAGCTGGAACAAAAGAATGCTGCTTACAAATTCTGATCCTTAACCCGGAGTAGGTTCTTCCTCTACTTATAGAATGTAGAGGGGGGAATTACAAGTCGAAGCTTTTAGTTGAACTGTCGCACATGTGGAAGTGGGAAAGGAAACAACTGGAAATCTCCTCCATGGAATTCCTCTTTCTTGCATTATGACATGTATGATTTATCGGCAGTAATCAAAATAGAACCATTACTGATAGTAAGTAAATTCCATTAGGTTTTCAGAAAGTACTATCAGAACTTACAAGTTCTATTTTACACGTCCACGCCACCTATCTCCAAGTAGTTGACTTCTTCAAGTAATGGATTTTAAACCAATCACTTAAGTTTTATAATTTAATTGATCGCTCAATTAATTTTTTACAAATTCTGAGAGGTTCTTCCTCTAAAGAAGAAATGAAGAGGAAAGAGAAACAGCAAATCTTGTTCTTTTTCACATTTTGATGCAAAATAGAACCTTGATTCTTTTGCCACCTTCTCCAGATTCTCACCAATGGATTTTAAACCTAGGAGCGGATTGGATTTGAAAAGAGAAAGGCTGCTGAGTCTTGCTTTTTCACATTACGGCTTTTTCCCTTGAGATTTGGAAGTGGTTTGGATCTAGAATTTTGCTTATGGGTGTTGCTTACTTGTTGCCTTCACCTTGTCTTCCCTTTTATCCTTGAAGCTTTTGTGGTTCTTCTCCTGTACATGCATCAGTGTAATGTCTGCCGTAAATAACTCATCATTTTTATTTTTAATTGCATATGAGCAATTAAAATTTTTGGAAAGCACTCTGGGTGAATGCAACTTCAATGAAGGCTTCAACTGGAAGATTGGGAGCACATGCACAAGATCCTGGAAGAAATTTTCCACGCACTGACTTCTACACGGGCTGCATCAGAAACAAGAGGATGAATTTTTATCGGAAGCTTTTACAATTATGAGATCTATCTGATCCGATCTTGGCTTGATTTGTGTCTCCGATGTCAGAAAATATGGAAGTAGTGCATGATTCTGTTGAGCTTTCTCATTCATCCCGCTTTGCCATGGCTAGAGCAATCTTTGTCTGAACAATTCTTTTCCTCTTTATTCGGCAAAATTCTTCACAACCGGTGTAGATCTAGATAATTCTTCAGATTCGAGAGGATATGTTCAATGTATTGGACATTGATTTAAGCTCCCTTTCTCTTATAAAAGCACCTATGATGAATTCCTGCAATTAATTCAGACAAAGATGGCAACCGAACATGAACAATGGATTTTAATCATAAAAATCTGCATATATCAAACCTGCTGCCCCAAAATTTGATGCTTTATTTACATGCAAAGCAAGCATGAATTTTACCAACTTCACCTGAGCACCTGTACCACTATGCAGACAATTATTCAGACACAAATCAACCTCCTTCAACCTTGGCGCCAAATTTGGAAGCTTCCAACATTAATTACACCTTCTTCTGAGCAAAATTCCTCTCCAAATGGGGCACACTTTTTGTCTGGGCTGCACTTCTCTGCTTTTGAATTAATTAATTCATCCTTATGGCAGCCCCTACTTATATAATCCTCATAATTCTATAATTAATTAATGCCTTTCCTATTCCTAGCAATTAATTAATTATTTAATAAGCTTTACTCTTCAAATGGGGTGCCTATTTTGTGCATGCTCATGGCTGCCATTAAATAAATTAAATTTATTTAATTTTAGACTTCTGCTTCCAGTTAACTCAAGCCTCACAGTATGCTTTGACCTTAGCCACTGAAAATAGGAATTAATTAAATCAATTAATACTTAAAAAGTATTATTTCTCTCCCAAATGGGGCACACTTTTTGTCATGAAGGGGCTGTATTAAATAAATAATATTTATTTAATTTTAGAATTTCTAATTCCAATTTCCTTTATCCACTTTTCCCTTGTTGACTTTTCCTCATGTTTGGGCACCAAAATTGGGTGAATAAATATTAATAAATATTATTAAATGCATTATTATTCACCCAAGGTGGGTCACACTTTTTGGCAAGGGTGAATTCTATTTTTAAAAGCCAATTAACAATGGGATTATTCACCTTGCACCGTAGCTCCAAAAATCCCATGATCCACTTAAGTTGTTTGACTTTCATAATGGGATTATTTACCTCATAAAATCCCATTAATACCTTTAAGTGATTTTTCTTTTATTTCACAATGGGAATTTTTACCCTGTAAGGCAGGTAAGAAATTCCCACCTACCTGCTGCCTCTAATTTTCCCATTGTGACTTAAGTGGCGTTGCTTTCATGGGAAAAAGTACCCTGCTAGGCAGGTACAAAATTCCCACCTGCTTGCTGCTTCCAAAAATCCCATGATTCACTTCAAACCCTCTTTTTCCAAAAATGTGGCTTGCCTAGAAGAAGCTTTTTTGTGCATGACTTCATCTTTTCCGAGAGAACTAGACCTTCAATGGCAAATTCCTTCTGGCACAATGTGCATAGGTGATCTCCAGATACTCCAGGCCAAGAATCAAGCCAAACCGGAAAAGGAATTGATCCAGAGAAATTTCACAGAAAATGAAATGGGAAAACACAAAAAACACAAAACGTTGCCAGAAGTCACAAATAAAGCCCAAGATTCATTCCTGGTTAAAACCCTACTGGTATATGGGAATATTGACATGTACGATCACAACAGGGTTAAACCGAGCTCAATTTGTCTCAAACGGGCTCAAAATAATTAAATACAACTTTCCCGCAGGCAAACCCCAACGATAGAATAAAACAATTTTGGGCATCTGGGTATTTGTCAAAATGGCTTATATGGCTCTTTGGGAATATCTTGACACAATATAGACACTTTTTGGCAATTAACACACAAAACCACCCATTATTTTAAAAGTATAATTTTTTTAACATGGGGTGGTCTCAAATTTCGTGAGTGACATCCTGGGACACCATAACCCATGTCTTTGGCCATTTTGCATTATTTTTTGTTTCTACTTTTGATCTTGCACCCGTAATTTACCGCCTATATTCTCATACTTCATTTTTCCTATTTCTGTCTGGGATCCCTAGGTGCCCCGATCCTCTTTGCATTTTCCTCTCACTTTTTGGGCACTTTATGTCCTTTGAAGCTTCTTATGTTTTTGGTGGTAGGAATTTTTAGGGTTAATTATGAAATTAGAACAAGAGAACCATATAAATATAAAGTTATAAAGATGTGTGACCATAATGAGGGACCAAACACTAGGCATCTACTATCAACATCTAGATTTGTTTCCATCAAAGGCATCTAAATCTACATTTGCATCATATAGATCCATCACAAGGCACATAAGGCTGGTTCATCTATATCACACTTCATAGGAGGGAGTCTATTTTTTCCATGTACACATTTACTACATTCTAAATCTAGTTATTTTTTACTACTTCACAAAGTACACAACTAACACAAGAGCAACCTAGGGTACTATTTACACACACACAACTAGAACTACATTGGGTCCGAGATGTAGTGTAATGCTCAATGATAAGTCCATCAATTTGGTAGTTGAGGACAAATTCTGAATCCGTCATATGCATCTTTTTTTTTTTTAGGGTTTTGATTCTCTATCTTAGGTTTTATAGGTGATTCTACCATCTCCTATTCACAACGACATCCTGTGCAGTTCAATGACATTAGTATGATAGGAGTTAAACAAATGTGAACATACAAAGTGACACTCTAAAGGATGTTTTCAGTGATTTTTGTAGAACAGGCACTTAGATCTTAGACCAGGGATGCCCATGGGCTCCCCTATCCCTTTCCAGGAGGCCCACCCGTTAGATAGCTCGATCTGTTCTTTCTTAGGCCTTTGTGTGGTCATTTCCTCCTCCTATTCATCCGGTGTCCACTTTGTGACACAACCCCGTGATGACATTGAATCGATAAGGCTTTTCTTGACCCTTCTAAGACATTAGGGTTTCACATTTTCTAACTTAGTTTTCTTGGGTGTATTTTGATATTTCATCATTTCATTTATTCAGTAATTTTACTACTCCTATAACATTAGATTACAATATAAAATTTATATTTTAGTTAATTAGACTGATTCAACCCCCTCTCATTCCTTTGTGCTTACAACATTTTTTTGGGTCTTGCAAAGAATGGTCTAAATTGTCTCATGAGGCCTATTAATTAGGTTTGAGAAACAAAAATGCAAATGTGGATTTATCGACATAATCCTTGAAATTTGGTGATTGAATATGGAGTAGAGGTATCCAAAGGTGAAATTTTCATGGTTTTGGTTTAGCATGAAAGTGAAGTATAGTGTGTTAGAAGCCTCTAGGAAAAAACTAGGTTTTGGTGTCCTAAAACCCAATGTGAGCAATCTTAAATATAAATATTATCTATGTTATATACCTTGAAATGATGAATGTTATGGACCTGATGAGATGTAAAAATATAATAGATTTCTAGATATGTTCCATGAGAGCCATGATCGGTGTTTAGATTAATAAATTTGATAAGTTTGTGAAGAATAGTTTTTCTATGTTTGCAAACTCTTTGAGACCTTGTCATAATCAACATTCCATTATATGAATGAATATGGTGATGCTTATCTATGCATTTGAATATGAACCAGAGGTCATAAATGACATTCTCCAAGTATTACAAAGCTCTACAAGTTCGGGTATCGGTGTTGGTCAAGTAATCTTGTGGACTGTGATTTTAAGCTACCGTGACTATGAGTATCAAGTTGAGAAGATGAGTTGAAATGGAGGTGCTATAACATAACCTGCAATACTCTAGGTAGATTATGAGTTTTTATCATCTTGAAGACTTATCCATCCCATTTTCATTTCATGACTTGAGATAAAAGTGTGTCTATTGTATTCAAGTTGAAGGCTTTGTTTTGATGTATACAAACCTAGTTGAGCTTATGAGTGCTAATGAAGGCTTGATGGGAGAATGGTGAGTTAGAAATCTTGTCATGGATATAGATATCATGGAGAAGGATTTTTAACATACACACATACTCATAGCACATGGTGCATCATTTGGGATAGCTAGAAGACAAAGAAGACCTTGATAAGGTAAAGACAAAAAGGAATAACCATTACAAAGAAGGTTGCAAATGTTAGTTAAAGATGGATATTTCTAGTTTCTTCAGGTATCAAATTATCATAGGAGTGTTTTCAAGTTCCTCATAGGTAGGATAAGAGTCATGATAGGTTAAGAAATGTTAGTACCTACAAATTGACATTCTATCATTGTTATGATGACATCGTGGTAGATTTAAGATGATGCCATCTAAATCTCTTGTACGAGTTGGAGAAGCTAGAATATGAAGGGGTCAAAATTTTAGGTTTTATAGGTGTGAGAATGTGTCATCCTCATGTATATGAGTGTATCAATGTGCATGAAAAACAACTTTTGAAGATTGAGTTTCGAAGTGTGTGTAATTTAGCAAATAGTTGATTTTAGGTGTGTGAAGAAGGATGATGAGCATGTAAGAGTTGAGTATGAGATAAAATTTTTTTTTCAAAAACAAGGAGGATAAATGTGACTAAAAATTTTGAAGACTAAGTAGGCACTTAGTAAAATAGGGAGTTGGTGCTTCCATGCAAGTAAGAGCTTGCAAAAGGTGTCAAGTAGGTGTTTGACTTGATTGATTGGAGTTGGTGCTTCAAGTTGAAAGGGAACTCAATAAATTGAAATATCTACAATATTTTATAGGAAAATTGTCCATATTAGTGCATTTATTTCATTAGTTTTTTCTCTCTTCAATGTTTTCCCAAATTAACCTTTGTCTTCATGTGTCTTTGCTCGATATTTCCTTTGTTTGGATGTCATTGGTTCTTCATGGTTAATGTTGATTAAGAATGGATGGTTTGCTGAGGTTTAGAATTGTTTTCAAATGTTGAAGGAGCACCGAGTCACCCCTCCCCTCTTAGTGCTTGTGTTTTCATTTTTTTATCGAGAGCTAGGTTCTTTTGGAGCAAGCTTAACAACTTGAAGGAGATCCAAAAGCACAAGCATGGCTAGTAATCAAAGTGGTTTATCTACTTACAAGGCACCTCTCTTAAATGGATCCAATTATAATGAAGACATATCTCATGTCTCTATGATTTGATATATGGTAGTCAATAGTTGATGGCTACACCATTCTAGCCATACCTCCAATTGATACAACACGTAAGAGGGCTAGTGAGAACAAATCAAATGAAATGAATGCAATCTTATGTGGAATGGATGAAGTAGAGTTTGTGATTTTTTTGATTGATTGTAATACAACCCAAGATATTTGGGAAAAAATAAAGACCATATATGAAGGAGAAAACAATGTTAAGTAAGCTAATTTATAACCTAACATAGTCATTTTGAGATCCCAAGAATGAAGGAAGATGAAAGAATTGCATCTTACTTACAAAGTGTTGATGAGGTGATAAATATCATCAAAGGGATATGAGAAAAGTTAGAGGAAATAGTGGTTATTCAAAAAGCGTTAAGATATCTAACAACTAAGTATGAATCCAAGGTTTTAACTGTGGAAGAAGCAAAGGAATTTAGCCTTCTAAATATGGATGAAATATATGGCATTATAATAGCCTATGAAATGAGAACAAAAGAACCAATACTAATCAAGAAAGAGATTGCATTCAAATCTAATAAGGAGACCCAAAAAAGAAAAGAAAATTTGAATCGAATGGACGAGGAGGATGAGAAAATAAAAGCTTGTTTTTAGGAGACTAAAAAGAGGGCCAGGAAAATACAAAGGAAAGACACCCTTCAAGTTTTTAGTTGTGGTCAAGAGGGTAACTCTACATCCAAATGTCCTAACATGAACAAGGAAGAGAAAGATGAGCATGATGAATAAGACAAGACTTCTCATAGGCACAAGAATAAATTCAAGAAACATGAAGGTAAGAAAAGGTTCTGTAAGAACAAGAAGAATTTATACACAAAAGAGGAATCAAGCTCATCAGATTTAAGTGAAACTAGAAAGCTTGACAATGAAGATGATGATATCCATCATGATACCTTATTCATGGTCATGGAGACAACCTCTGAAGTAGCTCAAAAGACAAGTATCTTAGTGAAGATGAAAATTCATATGAGGATGATGTTATAATGAATCTTGAAGCTGAACTGATTAGTGGCCTTAAGGAATTGAATCATCAAAATTGAAGAACCAAACGTTAAAGTCAATGTTGAAAGAGTATGAAGAGAAAATTAGTATTTTTGAGAAAAGACAGAGAAATAATGATATAGAGCATGATGATGAATTCAAGGAGCTTGATGTAGAAATAATCATCAAAAGAGGAAGAACCAAATGTTAAAGTCAATGTTGAAAGAGTATGAAGAGGAAGATTTCAACATATTTCAAATCCAAAGAGGAAGAATTCCTCAAACTCAAAACAAAGATGGTGCTACTAAAAATAGAACTAGATCAAACATCAAGCAAGTTGAAAGCATATAACATATTTGACAAGATCTCAAGTGACCTAAATGAGCTTCTAAGCAATCAAAGGTATTCAAATGACAAAAATAGTATAGGGTTCAAAGAAGATAACATGGATGACAAGAAAAATAATAATAATGATGAAAATACTACTCAAGAACCACCTCAAGCAAGGGAGACTAATAACAAGCAAGCCAAGAGAAGGACCAATCCAATCGACATTCTCATGTAATAAGCTAAACTCACACTTTCTATAGGTATTTTATTTCTTATAACCTGTTTGGACATAAAGCTATAAAGTGTAGAAGGTATGTAAGGGGTCATGGAAGGCATCTTCACTCACAATAGATGGGAAGAAAAAAGGAAACTATATATGATAACTTTCAAAAGCTGGTCACATAGAACAAAATTTCCATCAGATATTCTCAAAGCAAGACAAGAAGGTGTAAGTGGTTAGGACCGATCCTACAAGAAAGAAAAATTAAGGCCTAATATCTCAAACAACATTTCATACTCAAAATGAAGACATAACATGGTACATTGATAGTGGATGTTCAAGTCATATGACAGGGAATAAGGGAAAATTCATCTCATTGAAAGAGGATGCCTCAGAATGGTAAGGTTTGGAGATAACACATCTATAAACATTGTAGGTAAGGGCACATTGAGTCTAGATAATGGAAATATTGTGACTGAGAATTTCTTATATGTAGAGGGCTTAAAACACAACCTATTAAGTGTGAGTCAGATGTGTAAGCAAGGGTATACCTTGGTATTTCATGACAAGGGTTGTGATATAAGGAAGAAAAAATCGGAAAGCTAGTTGGCAAGGCCAAAAGGACCAAGAACAACATGTATGTCTTGAAAGAGATCAATAAGGAGAAATGCTTCACAAGAAATGTTGATGATAGTTGGATTTGGCATAGAGGTTAGGGAACCTAAATTTTGACAATCTTGTCAAAATTATCTCCAAGGGATGTGTGAGAAACATGCCCAAAATCACTAAACATGCTGATACTCTTTATAAAGCATGCTTACATGGAAAAAAAACCAAGAGAAGATTCAACTCTAGGGAGTACTCCACAACAAGAACACTAGAACTGATCCATACTGATCTTGTTGGACCTACAAGGACTAAAAGTATTCAAGGTGAGTTAATTCATGCTTCTAATTTATGATTACACAAGAATGACTTGGTTTGCATTCCTAAAGGAGAAATCGAAAACCTTACAAAATTTCAAGAAATTCAAATCTCTAGTTGAAAATTATTAAAATGTAGACACAAAATCATACATATTAATATTTTATTATCTTTGTCAGTATGTTTTTTTATATGCATGGATCTAAGAAATAAAAGTATTCATTGGTGATACCATCTTGTCCACCTATGTCATTGATTGATTTTTACTATACTTTGTTCTTCCACATCTGTATTTCTTTATCCACTTCTCGGTTAGGTCACAAGGATCCCTATTTGTATTTCAATTCACATCTTTCATTATTTATCTTAGGACACCAACGCCCACTCTGATACACTAGTGCTTAGGCGCTTGTGTCCATTCTCAATGCTTCTATCCTTTTTGTTCTTTTTACACATTGTAACATTTGTGGTCGGGCTTTTCTCCCTTTTTGTCTTTATCTCATGCTCATATTCGGCCTTTCGTGTCACTGGTGTTGAAATTAAAACAAGAGATTCATATATATACACAACATACATACTATTATTCTGTTGGCAATTCTAAGGGGTAATAACATCTACATATTATCACTACCATCAAAGGGACATTATTTTTGGGCTACATACACTACATAGGAAGGGGAAGTGTTGAATTTCACACCACACATCTACATATAATATAGCTATAGATTGCTATCTTGGCATCATTGGTGCAATGGAAACCTAAGGACACTATATCACATATAAGCAAACAAAACTACATGGAGTTTGGAATGTATTGCAGTGGTTAGTAATAATTTCACTCTTTGGGTGACCACCGGGTTAGTATGACTTCACATTTTTCATATTTCATTAAGATTTGATGTGTTTGTGAGTTTTTACAGTAGCTAGGGTTTTTTTTTCGGGTATAGGTGTTGTCAAACCCTAACACCGAAGGTAACATGACAAAATATACATTAGAGTGACAATATTTGGACCAAAAATGAAATAATCTAAGGATTAGCACAATCACTTGGTGCCTGAAATCAGTCACCACTACCCAGTGCCTTTATCCTCCTATGGGCACTCTTTTCTACATTAGTGTAGAGTTACAATATCTTAATCTGAGTTGTTGTAGCATCGGTTCTATCGGATCAATCATATACAAAGTCATGACTAGCTACAAATAGAAAAAAAACCAACTAAGTCATTTACTTATAGTCTTGCATTTCTTGAGTGCTCAACATTTGTATTTCATTGTATTTTATCATATTAATTACTTGAAATTAGATTTAAATATATTTTTATTAAATCATTTGGTGAACCCCACTCTTATTTGAACTCCTTTCCCTAGATCCCAAAAATGCTCATGGCTAAAAAGAGGTCATCATCTCCCAAGCATAATATGGCCTATACATGCATGTAACCTATTTTTGAAAATACTTCTATAGAATATGAATTTTGTGATCTCTTCCACAATCCTCAATATGATCCCACAGTCCTCCAAAACTCATTTACTTTCAATAAACCCTTCATGTTGGCCTTGACACCCCTGATATTTACATAGTCTCCCTTGACCAAATATTTGCATCATGTTCTCCCTCACCTCCTATAGCCACCAATGTTGTTCCATCTTCCTCTCCTTATCTTATAGCAAATGATACAATTAATATAGATTATTTGCATGATGAGGTTCTTGCTTGTGACAATATGGATGCTAATAATTCTACTTCTAATGATGAAATGTAAATGTGAATGATGATGCTTCTATTAGTAGTCAAGATGAATGTAAATATATATCTCCTACTCTTCCTACTTCTAAAATTATTTCTAATGATTGTAATGATAAATCTGATGCTAGTACCCCTACAACTTCCTTGTATGTTGATGATAATCTTGATGAAATACTTGCTTGTGAAAATATGTTTGATAGTGATGTTGATTATGCTTCTGATCATGAACATGTTAGTGATGATGTTACTTCTCTTATGATTGCTGAATGTGAATTTACCACTCCTATTTCTTCTACTTCTGAAGTTATTTCCAATGTTTCCCATGATGATTCTACTCCTACCACTAGTGCACCTCTTATTGTGTCTCCTGAGCCTACATCTAGCATTCCCGTAGAGCCTCCATGTTCCTCTCCTCCTCTCACACCTCCTTCTCCTCCTTCCACATCCACTCCTCCTTCTCAAGTTCCCATGATCACTCACAATGGAAAGGTTCAACCTCTCAATGTGCCTCTCATTTCTCCTACCATCCCTTCACATGATATCATATCCCTCATGCATGTTGTTGGTAATTTGCAAGCTCAAGTTCATTCTCTTACCCTCAAAAGTAAAGCCTATTATGCTTCCATTGATAATAATTCTCTTCCTAGCAATATTATTCCCAAAAATATTCACAATTCCACTTTCCTTAAAGTCTTCATCATGCCTATCTTCTCATGTTTTGATGGCATAGAAAATCCTTATTTTCATCTCAAACATTACCGATTAGCCATGGCCTCTCATTCCAATGATCACTTGTTACTAAAAGATTTTTATCATAGCCTTGTTGATCATGCTCTCCAATGGTATAATCACTTTCCTAATGGATCTATTAGTACTTACTATGATATGGAGGATGATTTTATTAGGCATTTTATGTCTAAAAATGGTCCTAAAGTTACATATGAGCACTTTCCTACTTTGCATCAAGGAAAGAAAGAACCAATTATAGATTACATTTTATACTTCAATTCTTGCATACATCAATTATTATTTCAACCCATTGATTTAGAAATGTAATTTATCTTTTGTCATGGTTTAATTCCTCCATTAAAAGAAAAACTATTATATGATACATGTGAATATTTTACTCTTTATGCTACAAAGTTATTGATTTAGACCAATATTTAATTACAAAACATATTATACCACCCCCTTCTACTTCATCTACTACTTCCTTGCATATTAATTCTTCTCCTCTTCTATCCATTGATCTTCCTCCGTGGTCACCATCTCCTCCTCCGTGTAAGCTTCTTCCTTCCCCACCACCGCATTGGCATACACTTAAGTATTTTCCACCTCCTACCCATGAACCATTGCACTTTTCACATGCTATTAAACCTCATGATGTCTTGTGTGCTTTGCTTGAAAAGTGATTGATCTGTTTACCTTCTAACCATCATCATCCTCCTCATCACCCGCATCGCCAACATGACCACTCTTTCTATAATTTCCACCACATCAATGGACTCGTGATAATGAATGTTGTGATATCCATGAAAAATTACAACAATTAGAAGACAAAGGTGTCATTGCCTTCATTTCTCGCTCTTGTGAGAACTCTCTTTCTCCTAGTCTATATAAGCAAACTTCTACCAATTTCACTTGTTTCCTTCACTTCCTCTTAAGGTTATCATTCATCCACCTCTAAGGTCATCATCCATCCACATCCTCCAATTGGCCCACCTATTTCCACTTCATCCCACCCCCTCACATTGCTACTTTGCATCCAAAAGCCATTCCAAACTTCCTATAACTATACCTATCATCATTGACACCATTTTCTTTGACATGCAATTTGGATCTTATACTCACACTGTTGTTGCTTCACATGCTCCTACCATGCCTCGCCAATCTCTTCATCTCTCGTAGATGATATCCATTTGAAAAACCATTTCTTGATGATGCAATCTTATTCTATGGTTCATTCTTGACTACAGGGGATTTATAAATGAACCTCATTCTCACATTGGGGGAAATCATTCTTCTTCCCCCTTCATTCTCATCACACACAATTACAAACATTATTTTACATCTCATCATTATTCCATTATCAACACATCATTATTGCTACTTGTATTTATCTACCACATTACATCACATCCATATATTTATACTTATTACATGTTATACCATACATTCCTATTCACACACATTATTTATCTAGTCCATTACTTGGTTATTCTTTCCACATCATAACACATTTCAACCATCAACAATATATATCAAATCAACCATCCCAACAATGCCTATAGAATCTATCAAACTAAATAAACACTACCAAGAACATATCATCATCATCACATAGTATATAATGCACATCAATAATAAATGCCACATCAACACAAGTCAATATATATATATATCTCCTCCAAAATCATAAGTTATAAAATACAATCGTTGGGGGGAAATCCCCATGCATCAATACATCATATACAATGCATCATCTATCATCCTCGCTATCACTATCTACAATCGTGGGAGCTCTAGAACTAGAAGCTTCACCGCTCACTCTACACCACTAATCTCAGCCTCTATACCTCTCTAGTTGCCTCTCGTAACATAGCAACTTCCGTCGTCTACTCTGCATATCGACCATGTAGCTCCACATATCATGAAAATATATCCTAAGCCATGCCTCCTCCTACGACCTCTCTCACTCACTCTTCCTTTGCATGAGCCTCATCATGCTTGCTCAACAAAACTATGCATGTCACCATTATTATAGCCATTGGCTCAAATAAATGGGCATGCTCTCCTACAATAACATCAACCCACTCTATCATAACTCCTCCCATGAGCACATATGGGGGCATGTTTTGAGTCAACGTGCATATGGAGGTATCTACAATCAATGACCACTAAACATCCCCTACAATCCCACAAAAATATTAGCCATTACACATCTTTGCATCAATCAAGCAATAATCAACATATAACACTAATCTATACTTATTTTCCACTCTCACCACTACTACATCATCTACATCAGGCGGGTTCCTACCCTCAACTCCTCTAACTTCTAGCCCACCATCCACATCCAAACTACTAGAAATAGAAACACCCATCGATGTGTTTCCCACTACTAGATATACACTTAAGTGCACCCTAAATCATCCATTTGTATAGTTCATGTGGCTGGATTTAACTCATCTGGACTCATATGCACTAGCCGTGCTCCTTTTGGGCTTGGTCTTGCCCCTGGTCATCTCTATATCCTAGTAGATTGTTAACATTTATATGGCTCTGCAGGCACATCTTGGGCCATGCCAAATTGCCTCAAATACTTGCTCACCCCGGAATAAATCAGTCACCCTTGGAAAAAATCCTCTAACCACATGGTGCTTCGTATTCATTGCAAATCCACACCATCCTCCACCCATCCACCATAATCTCTATACGGTCTCCATATAATGGCCCCATGTCCCATCTGATCTATCATCAACCTATATGCGGTTGTACTGATCCTCCTACTATGAGTGCCCACCCACCTCACTGTGAATATCTCGGTCAAGCTCAATTGGCCTGTGGCCCACTGAGTGGCCTCAATATAACAATATGCTCATATGCCCACACATGTAACAAAGTAGTGGCTCCTAGCCCACCACCATGATCCTCCTGTGTAAATCTATACAAGTCCCTGTACAAATGGGCTAATACACACCATGCCTATGTATATCTAGTACCATGCCCTCAATGTTGCAAAGAACTATCATGCATCCTATTAAAAATCGGCACTCCACCACCCTCTATTTCCATCGATAAAGCTATTACCACTCTAATAAATTTATGTAATCACAAACCCCGATATCAAAATGGCATCCAAACTAATATGTGTCTCATCCTAAACCCGTGTCATTGTAAAATCGTGCCATACTTCCCTCATCTTACTAAAAACATCCAATAAAGCCATAATATGAACACTCTCTCCTACTATAGGCAACCGTCGTATCCTATATATATAACGCTTATTTCACTAAATCGAGATTAAATTTTTTGGAAGAAATCCATCTCCGTTTTTGCATATATTGGATTCCATTTTTTTATATTGGATTTCATTATTACTATTATTGGATTCCATTAGTATCAATATTGGATTCCAATATTTTCATTATTGAACTTATTCGAGTTCCAATTTCGTATTATTGGATTTCGATTTCACTATAATTTTTCTTCCCTATTATTGGATTCCAATTTAATATTATTAGATTCAATAACACTATTATTGGATTCCAATGTCGCCATTATTGGAATCCAATTTCTAAATCCTGATTTTTGGATTTCAGTTTCACTATTTTAGGATTTATATTTTTATTATTTGATTCCCCACATAAGCCTAGCGGATGATATCTTACATAAGCCTAGCGGTTTCTAACTTACATAAGCCTAACGATTGCTATCTTACATAATACTAGTTGTTGCTAACTTACATAAGCCTAACATGTGCTAACTTACATGATGAAAGCACATACTTAGGTGAAATAAGCCTAGCACCACTAACTTACATCCGCCAGCTAATTTACATCCGCTCACTAAGTTACATCTTGCATTACATGCCACTAAGCCACAAGCTACATTGCCCTAATAACTAAGTTACATAAGCCTTATGGCCACTAAGTTACATAAGTGGTCGATAAGATACATAATCCTTGTGGTCGATAAGACACATAAGCATAAAAACCTACTAAGATACATCTTATTTTAACACTTATTTGATCAATTTTGTAAAATGGAAATCATTGTAACAAAATTAGCGGTCGCTAGGAATTTCAAAATAGAAGATAATCCAGATAATGTGAACTAATTTTATGCTTTTCTAGTCTATAAATCATACAGAACAACAAAGAGTTAAGAATTACATTAAACATGTTGTTTTGAAACATGGATTTCATAGTTTATTAGTTCCTACCTATGGCAGGTTACTATACCTTTCACCACAACTTATTAGTTCTTACCATATCCTCCAATCAAAGACATTTATTTTTTCTAGTGTCTATATTTCAAATGTTGGAATATAAATTAAACAATTTGATAATTTTAAAAATCAATAAAATTGATTTATTTGATTTTCTATTGGTTACTTTTTCATGATAAGACAAATTATGGGTCATATTCAAGTACATCTTTTTCAATAATATTTGAAGGAAAAATATTCAATTAACAAGTGTCACAAAATTATGACAAAGAGCTTTAACATCAACATTTAATAAGTGTAAAAATGAATTGTTCTTCATTTTCAAAATATAATATTAATAAGTACATGCCACCTATTCAAGAATGCATGATGTCATTATATTTATTATTTTTACTTATCAAGCATGTCACACTCAATATTTTTCTAAATCGTTTATCATAACTTTATTACATTATAATTTTATTAATATTGTGAATTACAATTTCCCACTTCGATATATATTTATATATTAAAGACTTCAAACATTGAAACTAATTGTAACTAATTTTTAAACAACATTTTAAAACTTCTCTTGAACAACATTTTTAACAATTTAATAGATTTATTGTTACATTTGAGAATAGAATATGTGTCACAAAGAATTATTTGATCTCCTTTCCATATTTTTCTTGGTGTCCATGACCGGATGATGTTTTCTATATCAATATCTGATGTTTCCCTTCATTTTGGCCACCATTTCTTTTTCTTTAAGCATTCATGGTACCTTTACTTTTTTATTTTATTTTCTTGTGGGTTCCCACCAACTTACCCTTATCTATTGAGCCTTTGTGTGGACATCATGTATTGGAATTTGTTCTACCTTTCCCATCCATATAGGTACATTACCATCATGATATTTACTAGTATCATCTTCCCATCATGTATGAGCATAGTAAGTTGAATGAAAACTTTGAAATATAATCAATTTTCCATTTTTAACATTGATCTACTTGTGCCACTATTTCTGACATGAAGTGGATGCACATTTGTTCTTAACCTCTTGTGCACTCATCACATTTGATGAATAAGTTATTCTTGGTGATTGAAACATGGGAAAATGTTCCCACTTAACGAGACATGTGTGGTGATATATCAGAATTTCTCTCCACCATTATGGATATCAATGCAATAGTTATGACACTTTTTGGCAGTTGTTTCTATTTTCTTGTATTTCCATTTATTGCCCATTGTGTTTTCCTGTATTTCCATTTACTTCCCTCCTCTCGCCATTCATCCAAGATTGTTTGTATCCATAATGGGTGCTCTTCGGGATTCCATGACATCAGTACAATTATCCCTTGTTTTCACTTTCTTCTAGGGTTTCAAAACCATTAATTGTGTATGGCAGTCTCACTCTGCCATTGAATACAATACTTATTATGATAACTGAATAAGCTAGACCCCATTTCTTTGTGCAATGGAGTGTAGTTATGGATGGATATACTAGTCCCTCTGCAACTATCACACCTTTGGAGGGTAAATCCACATATGATCCTCCTTCAATACAAAGTTCATTTTCAACTATATCCACACATAAAAAGAGAAAATTAGTAGTGTGGCCACTTAAATCTTAAACCTAGTATGGAGAATTTGAAAATGAGAAATATCAATAACAATTCCAAGGTTAAATCAAATGCTTGAAATCACAATGAGAAAATAAAAATAAACATCTTATATGAACATATCTTAAACCTCCTTCAATCTAAATCTTGAACAAATGTAGAATTTGGGTAGCATTCAAGATAATACGTAAGTGATTGTTGTCATTTATGCCACATATCAATCTTAATATCATCATACATATATGACTATTTATGCATACCTTATTCAAATCAATAAACATTGACGTTGAAAATCCTATCCAAATTATACTCTAAGATAGATGTCATCTATTTTAGAACTTAACATCCTTGAATGGTGTTAAATTTGATGGTTGTTTAGATGTTTTTTTCGTGATTTTAGATGTAACATACTTTCAAATATTTTATAGAACCATCACATGTGACTTGCATGTTTAAAATGTGACCGTCAATTTTTATATACATTTATATAAAAAATTTATTCGTATATATTAAGCATAGTTAAAAAAATATGGAATAGTCATTTATAAAAATTTTAAAGTAGTGTATAAGTAACATTGTTTTGTACACACACTCATGCAGATATTTACTAGATTGGAAATTCAAAATGCAGTGATCACACTTACAAGTGTGATCATCGACTTCACACTTCTAAGTGTGAGCCTCGAACTCGACTTCAGTGCGAGTCTTCACTTCTAAGTGTGAGTCTCGACTCATACACTCTAAGTGTGAGTCTCGACTCACACATCTAAGTGTGAGTCTCGATTCACACATCTAAGTGTGATCACTCACATGTCAAAGTGCAAAGCACAAGAATTAAGGGCTTTATTTTACCCAAATTATATAAGGGCTTTATATAAGCTCAAAATATTATATTGTGGAAGTATTAGCTTACCTTAGCGGGCACTAAGCTCAAAACATCTTACTTTATTAGTTCCTACCTCCTGCAGGAATACTATACCTTTCATTCAAACAAATAATTTCTCCTCAATCCACCAATCAAAATTAAAAAATTCTATAACTTTTCAACTTTCTAATGTTTATATTTTATTTAAATAATTTTTAATCTACAAAACTTATTTATCTTTTTCTTTATTGGCTAGTTAGTACTAATTTGACAAATATGAGGCCTTGTTGCAACATTGATTTATTCTATTTAAAAAAATAAAATTCTAAGAAAGACATGTGTCCAATCTTTAAATGAGATATGACATTTAGAAAAAAAAATAAATGTTAATAAAATATTCACTACATTTAATGTTTATCCAAAAAGGAAGACTTATTTACAAGCTTGGACAAGTGGCACATCCAAAATAGTACACTATTCATAAAAATTAATAAACTTTATTTAACAAATCACATCATAAACATTTCTAAATTAAATCCCATCCCACTCCTTATGTATATATATTTTACTATTTTGGTTTTTCTAGTCAAAAAGTTTGAGCTTTGCTTTATCCCCGTTTGTAATAAAAATTAGATTTGTAAGTTAAATTTTTTAAATTCAATTTTTTCTATGTTTGTATTAAAATTTTAACAATACAAAAATTTATATGAATTATATTGTGTTAAAGACAAGAACAATAATACTATTATTAGTTCCTGCCAAGGCAAGATAATATACCTTTTAGTTCATCCAATTAGCAATGTTACTGTGAGCCAATAATATGCAAGAATTTTTCTACTCATGTCAAGATTTCTAATGTATAAATTTTGAATTGACATAATTACATGAATATACTTTTTGATAAATTGTTTTTTTGTTATTTTGATTGGTGAGAAAGGATGATTTGACTATTTTTTTCCCTTATTGAAGTGCATGATTTTCTTTATTTCTTAAACCAAAAAATTAGAAATGGCCAAGTGGCCTGGCATTTATTAATGCCTATCAATTCATCTAGCCTTCAAAATTTCAAAACATATATGACATGACAACATTTATTTACCACAATGACATGAACAATGTGTTGGTGAATATTGTCAATTTATTAAACATCCCATACTTTACATCTTCCAACATTATTTTATATAATTTGACCATATTACAAATTCTTCCATTTAAAAGTTTGACTCATATTTCCATCCATCCATTCATCTATGTATTAGAAATAATAGAAATATTGTGGGTGCTTATGCGAAAATATAATATACTAACCACCCAATTAGTGAGAAAGGATGATATGTAGTTTACAAAAATGAAAATGCCTAATCAAAACCAAGATTTTCAACAATGGAATTACATAAGAGCTTATTTGAAAATTTGACATGTCCGAGTATGAGGAGAGGAGGACATCATATTTCATTCATTAACCATATGCTAATAGTGAATATTATTCTTAGTAATTATCATACATCATCTTCTCCCTACAAATTATCTACTCCATCATGTGGAAAGGGATGAACTTATTACCATTGTGTTGAAATATTATTCAGATCAACATCATCTTCTACCTACATATTATCTACTCCATCATGTGGAAAGGTAGGAACTCTAATACCTCTTTCCAAGCAAAGGATTACCAGTCAGGCTTCAAGTGAGGGGAAATTGACCATGTCATTGTTTCTCTAACTTGTATTTCCTTGTTTGGTTTCATGGTTGTGACACACTACATAATTCTTCATTTGGGTCTCTAATTATTTTTTGTTTTACTAATTGTCTCCCATTGAAACATTGGTGGCCCTTATACTTGTCTCCCACTGGAAACTTATCTTGTTTAGAATGGTTCTCTCAATAAAAACAATTATGCACTTATTGTCTACACTTATGGTTCTAGGATTTTATTCTCTAATTATTAAGGATAGGGATAGTTTAAAGAAACCCATTTGATTTTAATTTTATGATATCTTAAATTTCACAAATTCATTCACCATGACATATTTTTCTTTATTTGGCTCATCTCTTTCTAGATGCAATTTGGTTCAAACGTATTGTCATTCTTTCATAATATTACTTGAATAACACCTCCAAACCAATAAAGAAGCTATCTAGCTTATAGATTATATCCATATGTCTTAATCAATTGGTCATATTGTCAAATGGATCCCCAATTCCACTCATTGAACTATCAACTTCTATTAATCCAAAAACACTCGTAGCCTGCGTAGGAAGAACTGGCCTCTTCTTTGTAGCTCTTGTTTAATTTAAAATGTCATTAAAAAATTACTATTAATAAGGTTTATTAAATATACATGAACATAATGATTGGCTATTTTATTTATTGAAAGGGCTAATGCTTCCACCATGTTTTTATTAGATTAGGTAAGAAACAAGGATTAAGGCACCTAAAACCTTACAATAGAATGCATCATGAGCATGACCAAGAAGGAACAAAAAAAATAGGACAAAAAGGGATAAAACAACTTAGCCCAAACTACAGTCCATTAGATCAATACAAGGAAAAACCACAAAAAGAATAGGCCAGAGCAGATCAAAAATAGGGAGGGGAAAACATCCCAAATGATACAATCCACAAAAATCAAAAAAATCTCCAAGAGCCAAGAGACTAGTTAGTCTTCAAACGTTTGTACACCTTTGGTTGATGCTCTTCCTGTCCTTTCATCTAATCATCCTACTTGCTTTCATGATAGGGATGTCATCTTCAACTTGCTCTTCCTCATCAAAACTACTTGAGGTGGAGATTAAACCTATGAAATTTGTGTCCCTGCTCTATCTTGACCACATGCCCCTACAACTCCAAAACCAAAATTTTGATCTCAGACCATATCCGACCTAATAGAGTTTTGGGAGATGCAATTTTTCTTAGAGCATCGATGCAATTCATGACATTGTTTCCCATATCCATTCCAACTTCACCTAAGGCCTCCATATCCCTTTCCACCTACCTCACCCTGAGAGAAATTTTATCAAAAGTCACATTCCAATCCAGCTCCTCTCTCTTCTTTCCTTTAGATGACTCCCCTTTCATATCAACTAGAGAACCTGCAGCCCCAGTACCAAGATTTCCCTTCCCCTAAGAATCCATACTCTTCTTTCTCCTCAATATGTTCATATGGTCAAGCAAGAGTACAATTGTCATCTGAATCCCCCGATTTGGGCTCTAATTCCTTTTCCACCACTAGTTTACCATTATTAAAAAGAAAAATAATTAGACCATGGTGTAACGGGTTTCAATCTTCCCTTGTTGAAAATCATTCACCGATGCATAGAGAGCGACATAAACAAGAAAAAGGAAGGCTCATAGAAATCTTATGCCTAAACATATTAAGCATAGTAAGATGGTGAGTATATATATTTCTATAATTCCTTCAAGAGTAATGTACCTCATAAGGTGGAGGTAGACCATATTCCAAATATCAGGGATGTAGAATCTAGCTATACCATCTACAAGAAGGTAAACCTTTTCTTTACCATGAAGAAAGTTTGAATTTTTGTTTGTGTCTCGGTGTGGTATTTGAATATATTTAATCCCTCTATCTCCATTCCATTTCCTACACTATTGAAGCCTCTAAAACCTGAATTTCCATGCTCAAGATCACCATGTTTCGCCATTGTTCCATGCTCGACCAAACTCCAACACAAGATAAGGATCAGACCCATGATTTTTGAGATGAAATTCCTAAACCCCCAATTTTTAATGTGCCACAAGGAGGGGTTATCCTTTAGGCACCATAGCTCATGGGATCTCGGTTCTCAAATGACCACCTCCCATGGTTTTAGTTGATTGAGAATGAAAATTGAAGAAACAATGGCCAAAATGAATCTTAAGAGAAATTAATACAAATCCCACCATATATCCTACACATGCAAAGGGTCCTGCTAACCATAAGAACATGATGACATCCCAACAAGGGAAAATATCCACCCACACATTAGTAATGTTATTAATGATATTAATAACATTGGGGATATCATCTCCCCTCTCCCACACTTTAAAATTATTTCCTTTAGCCCCCAAATTGGCAAGATGATCCACACATTTATTACCCTTTCTAGGGGTATGAATAAGATCAAAGCTATCAAACTCTTTAAGCATTTCTTTAGTATCTTTAAGGATATTTCTTAAGGTCCAATTATGAATTCTATCCTTTCTCATATTCTCAAGGGTTAAAATCTTGTTTTGAATAGACTAACCAAAAAAACATGTTGACCTTGGGGAGTAAATCCTTAATCCAAATTTTCCTCCAAAAATCCTTTTGTTCCAATGCTTCCACCATGTGAATGACTTTTAAGACAACATATGTTCTGACAATGAATATGTTTGGTCCAATAACTGATATGTCAGGTGTTATACTTAAGCATTGTAGTCATTGATCTCCATCAATGCATGTAGGAAAAGCATTTTTGTGAAAATAATTGATCTAGGATGTTTAAAAGACATCAAACTATTTTAGAAACATGTTCAATATTTTTCATTCAAACAACAACATATTATAAGTACACCATAAAAATAGTTTGTAGTAACTAACACATCTTTCAAATAAATACAATTTTCATCCTCCAATCTTTACAATTCAATTCCAGTTAAGGCAAGACTTCAACTTGTCAAAGTTTCCTCTAGACCAAATGCCATAGTTGAAGAAGGCCAATGGGGAATTCATTAGTCTAATGCTTACATGCATAGACATTTTTTTAGTCCCTCTCAGATTTATATTAATTTTCAACATTATCAAGGTCTACAACATTAAACTATAGAAGGAAGAACTTGCCACTACGTGGCTCTTGTTTGTTAAAACCTAGCACTTATTAGATTAAAATATATATTTTAGGTTATGTTATCTCATAATCTAGTAGACGCTAAGCTCAAAATATCATAAAGTAACTTGTTAAATGCTAAATGTAACTAACTATAAAGCTTGAAATTATTTAACATAAGCTCTAAATTATTTAACCTGTGGGAAACTAAGTTCAAAATATCGTCCTCTAATTTGTTAAATGATGTAAATTATCATAATTGAAATATTAAACCCTATGGAATGCAATCTCCAAATAATATGTTGTGGCATAACCTAATGCATTTGCTATAAGCTCAAAATATCTTAATTTAACTTAGTAAATACTAACAACCTATATGCTCTCAAATATTATGTGGTGGCATAACCTAACTTTGCTCAACAAAGCTTTTGAAAGCTCAAAAATCTAATTTAAAATTCTTAAAATCATAATTTAATTCAACTAATTTATACATATCTTGATATGTTATAATTCTCTTAAGTTAATATCTCTCTCAAAATATTAATTAGTTGTTCAACTAAGAGGTCAAAAGCTCAAAATATCTTACCTTAATTTGTTAAAACCTAGAAAATTCAAAGAGTACAATATCATTCAAATTAGGTTATGTTGAAACATAACCTAGTGGCCATGCTAAACTCAATATGTCTTTCTTTAATTTGTTAAATGCTAGTGACTCTTTAGCTTGAAATATTATATTGTTTAAATACGTAAATGAATATATTAATTTCAAAATTATGATTGATTTAATTTGTTAAATCCTAGTGACCACTAAGATCCAAATATTATAGTAGAGACTAGTATTTATGATGGGTTATTTTGGTTAAGTGAAATTAGTCTTGAATCCTCCTTTCTTCTTGCTCCAAGTGTAGATGTGTTTTAAGATTGCCATTTTAAAGTAACTTTCATGAGGTTTGAAATGACTAAGGAATGTGAGGATATCGGGAGGATCTTTTTAGATGTAAATCACTCAGACTGATCATACATGACCATGCCTTGAATGTGTGTCCCGATTCCCAACAATCAAAAATAATTTTTTTCATTAAATGTTGGCAACATAACTACCTACATAGTACTTACCCCTTTACTTAAATCTCTTGTATCATGACGAGGCTTCAAAATTTTTGGTGTTCATTGTGCATCATGAGTATGTTGTGGTATTATTTCAATGCACTTATTAAGATGAAATTACTATTTTTAGGAACCTAGAAGAGAATTCCTACCTATTATAGTTGAACAAAGTGTTCATTTTGCATTGAAAGAAATGCAATTAAGAAACCAACCACTGACTATTAACTGTAACAAAACAATCTTGATTCAAGTTAATATATATACCCATACTAGTCTTAAGTCACGTAAGATTTTAATCCTACAACTAAGAAGAACTTTTAACATCCATGAGGCTAGTTTGCACTTTTTTCTAGTTAGAGTAATAATAAATTTAAAAAAGTTACAAATTTCACTTCAATCCCCAATACAAGTTATTTTTGAATTCACAAAAATTAATGCAATAATCAATTACTATACCTTTTTTTGTTATATCAGTTCAATCCTCCAACTAGGTGGAAGTTCATCACAAGATTAATACTTGGACCTACATTTATGCTTTTCATGTCAACATGACCTAGGATCATGTAAGCAAAGCATTTAAAGAGAACACAAACCCAATAAGCATATTATTATTTTGTTGAAACCTAGAGACCGCTAAGATCAAAATATTATGTTATAAAATCATAAGTCAAAATAATGAAATGAAGTTAAAAACTAAACTATCCATTTAAAAACTTGATATACTTAGTTCAAGAAAATAAACTCAATATGTCTTTCATCTTATTTGTTAAATGGTAGTGACTCTTTAGCTTAAAATATTATATTGTTTAAATACCTAGTGAATTTAAACTAAGCTCAAACTATGTTGATTTAATTTATTTAAAAATTAATGACCACTAAATCCAAATATTATGTTTTTAACCTATAGTTTTGGTAAGCTTAATATATAATATTACTTTTTTTTGTTGAAACCTAGAGATCGCTAAGATCCAAATATTATGTTGTGTCATAAGCTAGAGATGCTAAGTTCAAAATATCATTCATTGTAACTTGATATACTAAGTTGAAAACTAAACTCAATATGTCTTTATTTAGTTTTTTTTAAATAGTAATGTGACTCTTTAGCTCAAAATATATTGTTTAAATACCTAAAACACTAATAATCTCAAACTATGTTGATTTAATTTGTTAAATCCCAGTGACCACTAAGATCCAAATATTATGTTTTGGCATAACCTACTGACGCTAAAGACTTAATATCTTACTTTATTTTTTGAAACCTAGATACCACTAAGATCCAAATATTATGTTTTGTCATAAGCTAGCAGATGCTAAGTTCAAAATATCATTCAGTAACTTGATATACTAGTGAAACTAAACTCAATATGTCTTTCTTTAGTTTGTTAAATGGTAGTGACTCTTTAGCTCAAAATATTATATTGTTTAAATACTAGCGTAGTGCTAAGCTCAAAATATGTTGATTTAATTTGTTAAATCCTAGTGACCACTAAGATCCAAATATTATGTTTTGGCATAACCTACCAATGCTAAGCTTATAATATCTTACTTTATTTTGTTGAAACCTAGAAGATACACTAAGATCCAAATATTATGTTGTGTCATAAGCTAGCGGATGCTAAGTTCAAAATATCATTCAATAACTTGATATACTAGTGGAAACTAAACTCAATATGTATTTCTTTAGTTTGTTAAATGGTAGTGACTCTTTAGCTCAAATATTATATTAATCTTAAATACCTAGTAATCCACTAAGTTCAAACTATGTTGATTTAATTTTTAAATCCTAGTGACCACTAAAGATCCAAATATTATGTTTTGGCATAACCCATATGGGTCATTAAGCTTATAATATCTTATTTATTTTGTTGAAACCTAGTGACCACTAAGCTCCAAATATTATGTTGTGTCATAAGCTAGTGGATGTTAAGCTCAAAATATCATTCAATAACTTGTTAAATGATAACAACCACTAAGCTTCAAAATAATATATTACACACAACCTAGTAGCAATGGATTTTTCCATGTGGCCACATATACAGTAAACTCAATATTCTTCCTTTATACTATATATATAACTAAATAAACTCAAGATTCTTCCTTTATAATATATATACTAGCAATTGCATGTGTACAATGCAATGTGAATGCCAAATGGTATAAGTTATTTGATTTATTGGGATTCAATAAATGTGGGAGGGGACCCATGTTGCATAATGGAGTACCTTTGTTGTGAAAAGTGTAGGGAACACATTTTTTACGTGTGGCTGCAAAGTGGAGAGTGACTTGTGACCAAACAAAGAAAGAATTCGATGCCATATTCACTTCAAGAAAAAAGTTTGTATTATTGTACATGATACTTGAATAAAATGCAATTAAGAAACCAACTTTTGAATGTTACCTAGAATAAAAAATCTTGATTCAAGTTAATATATACCACACACAGTATGAAGTCACGTAAGAGTTCAATCCTAAAACTAAGAAGAACTTTTAACATCCACGAGGCTAGTTGCACTTTTGTTAGAGTACTAACAAATTTAAAAAATTGGTTACAAATTTCACTTCAATCCCCAACTACTGTCATCCTTGACTTCACAAAATTAATACAATAATCAACTACTATACCTTTGTTTTTTATATCAGTTCAATCCTCCAACCAGGTGGAAGTTTCATCACAAGATTAATATTGGACCTACATTTATGTTTTTCCATGTCAACATGACCTAGGATCATGTAAGAAAAGAATTTAAAGAGAACACAAACCCAATAATAAGCATATTATTTTCATTTATATGTAATTATATCTACAATTAAGTTTATCTTGGTCTAACTACACACGATGCTCTTCAAAAATGTAGAAAAATTATATCAACACGAGCTTGCTCCAACTATTTTTCTTGTGGAACCTTATACAATTAGAGCATAAACATAAGAGTGTACTACTAGTAGTATTAGAAGTGGATTGATTTATATTTGATGAAAAAATTCCTCTTGGGCAAGTGGAAAAGGAAAAAAATCCCAAAATCCAATTTTTCCCCTTCAAAAAAATTTGAGACACACTTTTTATCTATTTTAAGGGTTTCGAGTGGACTGAATTAATATGAAAAAAATATGGGCTATTAAAGGAAGAAAAACGTCATTGTTTACTTGAAAATTGGCTCATCCATTTGAAAAAGAAACCTCGGATAGAGAGGACTCGTGGGGATGCATTTTTTCCCACTACAACATCATCCTAGTCTCATTCTAGTCAAAAAGTGTTTTGTGAAATCACCTCACCAAATATCACAAAAAAATCCCATCAAAAGTGTTGTTTGTGCTCCCTATAACATCTCTTGTGCTTACCATCTTCATGTCCATGTGCAGTATGACTAACCTTGGAGAACCTAAATGTAACAAATAGATGTGTCAATAAAGAAATTCTAATAAGATATTACTTTTTATTTGTTTTGTCTGATATATCTATATAATATGATAATCATGTTAATAGCCATGTTTATATATCACCTTGCTCCATTTTGTTTGTATTTCTTCCTTTATATATATATATATATATATATATATATATATATATAAATACATATAATATCGCTAACATTCAAACCTTCAACCTCCACTAAATGCAGTATTAATCGAGAACCATTTTGTAAGGAAAATGATAATTAATGTTGTGTTGCCTCAACATTAATTAGCCATTAAATCAACAATGTAAAATGTGCCATTTGAATGTACATGCACCATTTGAAATTACATGCACCATTGGAAATATGTGTGCCATTTGGAGTATTTAACTTTTGTCATCCATTAATTAGCCATTTAATCCAAAGCAATGTAAAGTCACACATGTGCCTTCTTAAATTTGTGCACCAAAGAAAGTGGCGGTTGGATTTTTCTATTGCAAAGCACTATAAATAGACATTTTTTTAGTCTATGTTTTGAAAATTTTCCTTTCTATTCTCTTCATCAATGCGTAAGCGTGACACTATGTTCATCAATTGAAAAATTTGAGTAGGGAAAGCATCAAAAAATTATGTGCATGATTTCTAGAAACTTTATAATTTTTCTCCGTGCCAAAAATTGGTATGCATTCTCACCATCAGGCCTTCCAATATTATGAAATTTGTTAATGTAAAATTTTCCATAGCTAATTAGGTTTTTATTCATTTACAACTTTTGTAGATAATTAAACTGAAGCAAGTTTTTATGCAATATTTTTTTTCAAATCACAAATGCATTATTTTGAAATTTTAGGGATTATTGTGGTATAGAATGTAGTTTTTTTATCAAATAAATAATTTTGTAATATATTTAATAGTTGGAAGAGAAGTGAAAGAGGAAGGAATGGAGCTCATGTTGACAAATAAATGACATAGATTAATCCATAATAACATGAGAGGAAGATTTGTAGACTTTTTACAAACCCATAACACCTACCAAGAACTTGTTCTATTGTGTTTTGAAAAAGAATCTTGGTGGTATGGATGGTGGATCAATATGCACAATACAAAAAGTGAATATTGGAATCGATTTATGGTCATGGTGGTGCACAAGAATCGATGAGAAGATGAAGTTGATAAATTTGATATTATTTTTTTGGCCTTATTTCTGTCCACAAATAGTCCTCTATGCACATACTTAATAAAATTCAATGGCTACAATGTCATTGACATTTTCAATGAAAATATTTTAGAAGATATTCATGTTAAGAATGAGTTTCCACTCAATGTGTTGGTGTTGGATTATAGTGAGGTATTTGTGAAAAAATATGGTAATGCAAGAGTAGGAGAACCAAACATATTTTGGAGAACAAAAGAAACGAATACAGATTTTGTGGAAGGAGATTTCGAGGAACAAGGAAACTCTAAGATGTTTCTTATTATCTTTAATAGAAGCACCACCATTACTACTATGGAAGCAACAATTATCCTAAAAATATTCACTAAATGTAAAGTTTCTCTTTTTGGGTCATGTGCCTTTGTGGCTTTTTTTTTTTTCTTGGGATTTCTCTCTTTTATGCTTCAATGTCATATTCTTCCTTAAGGGCCTTTTTGTAAAAGGATGTGGGTCCTTTCAAAACCCCCATATTTACCCTTTTCCAAAAACATGCATATAGTAGTTGTAAATCCAAATATGTTGTTGTGGCATAACCTAACAGACTCTATGATGACAATATCTTACTTTATTTTGTTAAATCCTATAGATCACTAATATCCAATTACTATGGTGTGGCATAAGCTAAGTGGATATGCTTAAGCTCAAAATATCTTAATTTAAAATCTTAAAATCATACAATAAATTCAACTAATTTATACAGGTCTTGATTGTTATACAAGATCTCCAAAGTTAATGTCGTTGATTAACTAAGATTACAATAAAATTTGTTAGGTTATGTTGAGGCATAACCTCTTTTGGTGGTGGTAAGAGGATATACATGTGCATTTTATGGGCATTTATGACAATTGATAGATTATGTTCATGTGATGGATGGATCGATTAATGACTATACACACGTGAGATAATATTACTAATTAGGACAAATTTCAATTCAAAATCTTGGAGACACATGTGGAAGATTGGAATGAAGGTGCTCGACATCTCTATTTAAGCATCATCTATATCGGGCCTTTGGAAATCACTCATCACAATCTCCTTGTTCACTATGGGTGGCACTATCAAATGCATTGAGCCTTCTTCTCTGTGAAGAGGTCAAGGCCAACCCAAAGTATGGAATATTTTTCATGATGGTGGTGTTACGTCATTTATGGAAAGATTGTCTGGTCACTCTATCCGAGTGACCAACAATGTGTTGGAAACCTAGAAGAAAGGAAGAGTCAAAGTGGGAAAGATGAAATTTCTTATTTTGACAGAGTCCATTATGGCTATGCGACGGGGCTCCCTGCGGAGGGAGACATTTATTTTAAACACTTGCTTTGGGAGAGATGGATGAGTTCCTGTGTCCTGGTGAAAAGTTGAGAAAGTATCACTTGGGCTATGAATGGGACTTGCACTTCCACAACCTTGGGATAGGGTTGTTGAGAAATTGATGAGGTACTTCACACTGGAGAGATGCTACAAATTGATCTATGGACCTCATATTTTTTCTTCTTGCATCTTTGGCATGATCGTAAGGTAAAATTTGTGGATTTTTTATTTCAATCACTTGAGAAAGTCCCTTAGACTAGCTAGAGAAGAGGAAGGTCCTTTCCTCCACCAAGGCCTTTTGTATTTTCTCTTTAAAATGGAAGCTTCCCAAAAATAAATCTCACACTTCCCCTCTAAGATAGGAAAGTAAACATTCATATCCCCCTACTCTCCTCTACAACCAACTCCCTCTATCCCACCTATTTCTATTGTCTTCTTTCTCATCATCATCTCCTCCACCTTCATCTCCCTTCCAAATCCAATTCAACATCATGATCATTATCCAAAGTGGTCTAGTGGTCTCCCCCATTCTTCCACTCATGTCTCTCCCTCATCTTCTCTAGTGGATCTTTTACCCTTCGGACCCTCGAGCAGCTCTCTCCATGGTCTCTAAACCACTTTTGGACCCACATCTCCATCCTCTCCACCTCTTTGCCAATGCTTCTCTGGCTTCTCCTCCCATCTCCCCAGACATTGTAATGGCTATAAAATGACTCAACTCACCTAGTCATGGAAGCAATATGCAACTTCCCCCCTCCTATTTCCATGGAAGTTAGCATGGACTCAAAAATTCTTGATGTGTTGTGGGATCTCTCCTTAGTTTACCTTGATTCTCCTCTATGGAGAAAATGGGCTCCCCACTACAACTTTGAGAGCACCATGAGCATTTGGAGAATATCACACCTGACCAACATGAGTCCATTGAAGATTATGTTACACTCAATATCTTATCAAAGAATGGAAAATCACATGGACATGACATGGATGAAAATCAACGAAGACTTCTAGAACACATTAAGTTAGTGGACGTGTTGGTTGAAGGAAGCCCTACTATTTTTACTAAGGAGGAAGAAACTACTCTCAAGAATATCCATAAAATGTAATTTGGCTTTGTTCGGTTTGGGCCTTTTTGGTTTTTTATTTTTTGTTGCATATGAGATTGTTCTCTTCTTGTTTCATTGTAATATCTATGGCCATGAGGATTTTTTGTACAAGGATGCGGGTCATTTCAAAACCCTCACTTTTACCCTAATTCCAAAAATATTATGTTTTGGCATATCGTAGCCATGGACTAAGCTCCTAATATCTTAATTTGTTTTCTTACATCCTTAAGATCATTATGCTCCAAATATTATGTCTTGGTATAACCTAGCATTCTCAGATCACAATATCCTACTTTATTTTGATAAAACCTAGTGACCACTAAGCTCCAAAATTTATGTTGTGGCATAACATACCATTGGCTAAGATCAAAATATAATTCTCTAACTAGTTAAGTGCTAGTGAAAACTAAGCTCAAAATATTATATTGTGGGTAGCTATCAACATAAGCTCATAATTTATTAATTTAATTTGTTAAATCCTAATGACTAAAAGCTACAAATATTATGTCATTGTTTAACCTAGCACCAACTAAGTTAAAAATATATTCCTCTAATTTGTTAAATGTTGTAAAATATCATAATTATGAATTATTAAACCCTAGCAAATGCAATCTCCAAATAACATGTTGTGGCATAACCTAGCGATCCGCTAAGCTCAAAATATCTTTCTTTTGTTTGTTAAATGCTAGTGACTTTTTAGCTTGAAATATTATATTGTTTAAGTACCTAGTGGTCGCTAAGCTCAAACTATGTTGATTCAAATTTGTTAAATCCCAATGACCACTAAGATCCAAATATTATGTTTTGGCATAACCCACTAAAAACTAAGCTAATAATATATTATTTCTTTTTTTAAACCTAGTGACCACTAAGCTCCAAATATTATGTTGTGTCATAAGCTAAGCTAGCTAAAGCTCAAAATATCATTCAATAACTTGTTAAATGATAGTGACCACTAAGCTTGAAATAATATATTGTGGAAGTACCTAGCCTCTTACTTAGTTCAAAATATGTTAATTTAATTTGTTTAATCCTATCGACCGTAAGCTCCAAATATTATGTCATTGTTTAAACTAGTGCCAACTAAGTTCAAAATATCTTCCTCTAATTTGTTAAATGTTGTAAAATATCATAATTATGAATTATTAAACCCTAGTGAATATAATCTCCAAATAATATGTTGTGGCATAAGCTAAGCTTGCTAAGCTCAAAATATCTTAATTTAATTTATTAAATCCTAACCACCAATAGTCTCCAAATATTATGTGGTGGCATAACCTAGCGGGTGCTAAGCTCTGAAATATCTTAATTCCAAATCTTAAAATCATATAAAAATTCAACTAATTTATACAGGTCTTGATTTCTATAAATATCTCCAAAGTTAATGTCATTGATTAACTTAGAGGTCACTAAGCTCAAAAACAACTTACTTTAATTTTTTAAAACCTAGTGACTTCTAAGATTACAATATAATTTGTTAGGTTATGTTTAAGCATAACCTAGAGGACATTGAACTCAAAATGTCTTTCTTTTTTTGTTAAATGCTAGTGAATTTTTAGCTCAAAATATTATATTATTAAGTACCTAACAACCACTAAGCTCAAACTATGTTGATTCAAATTTGTTAAATCCTAGTGACCACTAAGATCCAAATATTATGTTTTGGTGTAACCTACATCCACTAAGCTTATAATATCTTACTTTCTTTTGTTGAAACCTAGAGACCGCTAAGATCCAAATATTATGTTGTGTCATAAACTAGTGATGCTAAGTTCAAAATATCATTCAATAACTTGATAAATGATAACTAACCACTAAGCTCAAAATATTACATTGTGGATGTACCTAGCATCTCTCTTAGCACAAAATATGTTAATTTAATTTGTTTAATCCTACCGAACGTAAGCTCCAAATGTTATGTGGGTGTTTAACCTAGCTAGGAACTAAGTTCAAAATATCTTCCTCTAATTTGTTAAATGTTGTAAAATATCATAATTGAAATTATTAAACCATAGTGAATGCAATCTCCAAATAATATGTTGTGGCATAACCTAGTGGTAATTAAGCTCAAAATATATTAATTTAATTTATTAAATCCTAACCACCGATAGGCTCCAAATATTGTGTGGTGGCATAACCTAGGGCACTAAGCTCAAAATATATTAATTTAAAATCTTAAAATCATACGATAAATTCAACTAATATATACATATCTTGTTTGTAACTTCAAGATTACAATATCATTTGTTAGGTTATGTTGAAACATAACCTAACAGACACTAAACTCAATATGTCTTTCTTTAGTTTTTAAATGCTAGTGACTCTTTAGCTCAAAATATTATATTTTAAATTAAATACTAGCGACCAAAAGCTCAAACTATGTTGATTTAATTTGTTAAATCCAAAATGATGACCACTAAGATCCTAATATTATGTTTTCAAACCTAACCTAAACCACTAAAGATTATAATATCTTATATTTTTTGTTGAAACCTAGAGACCACTAAGATCCAAATATTACGTTGTTTCATAAGCTAGTGAGTTAAGCTCAAAATAGCATTTCAGTAACTTAATAAATTATAGTGACCACTAAGATCAAAATATTATATTGTGGAAGTACTAATCCGCTTTAGCTCAAAAAAATATTGATTTAATTTTTTAATCCAACCAACCATAAGCTCCTAATATTATGTCTTGGGCTAACCTAGTGGCTAAATAAGCTCAAAATATCTTTCATTAATTTTTTAAATCCTTTCCATAAATATTATGTCATCACCTAAAATAGTTTTTATAATCTCATAATATCTTAATTGAAATTGTTAAATCCAAAACACTAAAACACCACTAGGCTCTAAATTTTATGTGTTAGTATATCTAGCGGAGCCACTAAGCTAAAAAATATCCTAGTTTAAATTCTAAAATCCAAACAATAAATTTTACTAATGTATATAGATCTTTCTTTACCTAGCAACCACAGAGTTCTAAACATCAACCTTTTATGTGTTAAATAGGTATACATATAGATTTCTCTATTTCTTATGATATTTTGACATAATTATATAAGACATATCTACTCATTGCACCCTAACAGATGCTAAGCTATTATTAAAAGTAAATATATCATGTTTATAATGAAGTTGTGTTATGAATCTAAATTGTTAATCTTTGTGTATAAAATAGAGACAAATAACAAAGCGATCGTTAGGCCCAAAAATAGTGTGTTGCCTATATATTAGTGATATATTTGTCAAAAAAAATTTAAAATTTTAACCATTATTCATAACAGGCCATATAAAAACAAGTAAAATGAAGAAACGAAGACCTCCAAATAAGAATTATAGCCTAGCGGTCACTAGGGTAGGCAAAATTTTTCATGTAGAGTGTATTCATATAGAGTAATCATATTGAAAAGCTATAAATGATAAAAATAAATATGGAGTTTATATAATGGATACATAAATATACATGTACAATCATGTATTTTATGTGTTATATATATATATATTTCTCTATTTATTATGATATTATATATTATATATAACAATTTTTTAGATATGATTTATCATTGCACCCTAATTTGCCAAACTATTAGCTAAAAGGTAAATATATCATTTTCATAATGAAGTTATCATAAATCTAAATTTTTAATAAAATTGTGTATATAAATAAAATAGAAAAAACCCAAAAGCGATCATCTAGTGAGATATTTGCTATATAAAAACAATAATTTGATCCACATAGAGTGCCATCAAAAAGGTAAATGAAACTCATGTTTTCTCCAAATAAGAATTATATCTAATGAAAAAAGTATTAGGAAACATTTTTCATGGAGAGTGTATTCATACATGAGAAATCATATTGAAAAAATTATAAACATAAATAAATAAATCTAGAGTTTATATGGATACATAAATATATGTGTAAATAAGTATTTTATGTGTTATACAGGTATACATATAGATTTCTATATTTCTTATGATATTTTATCAGAATTATTTTACACTTAAGATGATAAAATAAAACTTTTGGACTAATGACTTATAAGTTATACAAGTTTTTAGATACAAATTTATATATATCTACTCATTTTGCATGCTTAATCTAAATGCCCATAAGCTATTCTTAAAGGTAAATATATCATGTTCATAAAGAAGTCATGTTATAAATCTAAATTGTTAATCTTTATGTATATAACAAGAGAAAAAAAAAAAGCAATCACTAGGCCCAAAAAATAAAATGTTTTGTATATAAAAACAACTATCCAAGGCCGCCAAGGTAAACAAATGTTTTCTCCAAATAAGAATTATAGCCTAATGCGGGCTAGGGTAGGAAAATTTTTTGTAGAGTGTATTCATACAAGAGAAATCATATTGAAAAGCTATAAATGATAACAAATAAATCTAGAGTTTATATAATGGATACATAAATATACGTGTAGAATCGTGTATTTAATTTGAAATAAATTTTGGGTTTAGTAAATTGGTTGTCAAAACAAAGAATTATATCATGGTGGCCACAAAGCTATGTGAATTTTTGGCATAGATTAGTGGGCTCAAAAGGAAGTATATATTAATTATTAAATATATAGTGATTAAAAATTATATTTAATAATATTTATGCATATATATAATATGTTTAACTTCCATTGTATAAAAACATAAAATTGTTGAAGACATTACATTTGGCTATTTCTACATGGAAACACATATATAATTGAAAATAATTATCATACAATTGAATTCTTAATATGGTTTTATAGTTTTAAAGTAATTTGTTAACCTCATATATTTTCCTAAAATGTCTAAGTGGCAACCATGTAAAAAATGTAATATGAACTAATTAGTGACGTTTCTTTGCATCATCTTAATAAACAACATTAAAATATTTTGGTTCTCCCAACCAAAATAAAATTTTTTTAAAAACTATATGCCACAAGCCATCATTATCCTAAAAAACAATCGCAGAATGAGAACAAAAATTCAAAACGAAAATACCCAGAGAGAGACATAGAATGGCAGAAATGGGAAAGTGTTAAACAAAGATAAATACTAGAGCAGAAAAGGGATTAAATTTTCTTTCATTAACACAAAAAAAAAAATTGTGTTTTCATGAAGAACAAGGTGGTTTGGCATGGAGATCAAAAGCAACTGGAAAATCAAGGCTTGATTGGAGCATGATTCAATAGGACAAAGCAGGGCTGGTGTGGATCATGATTGGATTGTCATGCAAAACACAAGAACCAATTCGAATACAGAAAACTAATAGATCCCACAATAAAAAAGGTACACCTTTACTATAAATACCTGATTTAGTAATATCTAGGATTATTTCATGCTTTATGTTGTCTGTGAAACCTCCATCTGCTACCTCAAACAAACTATCTATGCGTGATTCTATTCACAACCTCTGTTGCTTTCCTCCTTCATGTGTGTCCTTTTATGTGTCATCCTTTGTGTTTTGTGTGTCCTTCTCTACAAACAAAGATTATAATCACTTGCAAAAAACAACTGGGATTCAACACTCGGCCTACAATCTACTGACATGCATGTATTTTTTTAATTTGAAGACATGCTTTTCTATGTGACCAAAAAAATCAAAAACCCTAATCAATATTTCTCTGAGGTATTTAATAATTTTTTTGGCACATTCCATGAAAGAAATTTTAAAAATAAAAAGAGGGATATACGAAAAAAATTTGAAATTTTCACTTTCCCCTTTTAAAGAAAAAGTGTGGGCTATTGAAATTTCAAATATTCAAAATGTGGGGGAATTCAAATTTCAAATTTTAATTTTTCCATGGTTTAAAAATTAAAACTAAACATGAATTAAAAACAAATGTAATTTTCATTTTATAGCCTATAATAATATAAACATAATAACAAATATATTATATAACATATATTAAAACAAGCATAAAACAAGCATAAAAAAATATATATTATAAGAAAATAAAAGAAATAAATCCTAAACATAGTTTTAAAGTTTAATAGAATAATATACAAACATTTAATTTTTAATTTTTATCAAAATCGATATCGACATTGTTAGATATAGTGTGCGCTAATTTAAATTAATTCTCCAATTAAAATGTGCCACATGGCAAGTTCAAACAAGCTATTTGGGCTACATTATAGTTGACACATATTTCAAATCGATTATATATATAGAAATCAATTAGCAATCGCTAAGCTCCAATTGCTACAATTTAATGATTTGTTATTCAAACAATGACAAATTTAAAATAATAAAGTGTTAGGTATTTTTATTTGTTGTATCTTATTATTTTATAATTAAAAATAAGAAATTGTTGAGCTTAGGGCTTGTATGCCATTTTCTTTCAATAAGTAAAGGAGCTTAGTGGTCGCTTAAGCATTTTCTTTGATAGGAAACGATGTGAAATATGTGTTCATAACAATATATCTTATGGGAACTACATAATAAGGCTAGTGATCCAAAGTTGTTATATGATACAAGTATAATCAATGAAAAACACTAGTGTTACAAAACTACATATAGTGTTTATAATGACAAGAGGTAAAGGTAGGAGCCTAGCGGCCACTAAGCTATACCATGGTTTGTTATTTTATGGCTATTTTCAAAATAAGAAATTGTTGAGCCTAGGGTCTGATATGCCATTTCTTTCAATAAGTAAAGGAGCTTAGCGGTCACTAAGCATTTTCTTTGATAGGAAACAATGTGAAATATGTGTTCATAACAATATATCTTATGGGAACTACATAATAAGGCTAGCGATCCAAAGTTGTTTTATGATACAAGTATAATCAATGAAAAACACTAGTGTTCCAAAACTATACATATAGTGTTTATAATGAAAAGAGGTACATGTAGGAGCCTAGCATGACCACTAAGCTATACCATGATTTGTTATTTTATGGCTATTTTCAAAATAAGAAAATTTTGAGCCTAGGGTCTGATATGCCATTTTATTTCATAAGTAAAGGAGCTTAGCGGTCACTAAGCATTTTCTTTGATAGGAAATGATGTGAAATATGTGTTGAAAACCATGTATCTTATGGGAACTACATAATAAGGCTAATGATGCAAAACTATATAGATAGTGTTTATAATGAGAAGAGTAGTAATAATGGTAGGAGGTAAAAGGTAGCACTAAGCTATACCTATACCATGATTTGTTATTTTATGGCTATTTTCAAAATAAGAAAATTTTTGAGCCTAGGGTCTGATATGCCATTTCTGTCAATAAGTAAAGGAGCTTAGTGGTCATAAGCATTTTCTTTGATAGGAAATGATGTGAAATATGTGTTGAAAAAAAATTATCTTATGGGAACTACATAATAAGGCTAGTGATGAAAAAACATATAGTGTTTATAATGAAAAAAAGGTAAAGGTAGGAGTGTTTATAATGAAAAGAGCTAAAGGTAGAGCTAGCTATAAGCTATACCATGATTTGTTATTTTATGGCTATTTTCAAAATAAGAAACTTTTGAGCCTATGGGAAACACATAATACGTCTCGATCCCTCTCGAGGGTATGTAGTGCATGAAAACTTTCTCTCGCCATAGATAGCCTAGTGAATATGGTACAATTAAAATCAATGGAAAACACTAGTGTTCCAAAAATTGTACACATAGTGTTTAAATAAGAAATAGTTGATCCTAGAGGCCATTATGTCATTCCATTCAATACATATAGAAAGCTTAGCGGTCACTAAGCATTTTCTCTCATATGAACATATGTGAATTATATGTTACAAACAATACATCTTGTGAGTACTACATAAGTTTGATCCCTCTTGAGGGTTTGTAGTGTAACACTTGGATCCGCCAAGGATGGCCCAACCAATATGTTACAATTATAATCAATGAAAAAACACTAGCGATCCAAAGTTATACATATAGTGTTTATAATGACTAGCGGTAATGGTAGGAGCCTAAAACCTAAACTAGACCATGATCTTTTATTTTATCACTATTTTCAAATTATGAAACTATTGATCCTAGCATCTCACTATGCCATTACTTTCGATAAGTAATGAAGCTTAGCATTTGCTAAGCATTTTCTCCCATAAGATCCGATGTGAATTATATGTTACAAACAATATATCTTATGGGAACTACATAAGGCTTGATCCCTCTAGAGGGTATGTAGTGTGCTATTATCTCCGCCAGGTACATTCCAACCAATATGATACAATTATAATCAATGGAAAACACTAGCGATCCAAAGTTGTACATATAGTGTTTACAATGACCATAATGGTAGGAGCCTAGTGGTCACTCAACTAGGTCATGATTTATTATTTTATCACTATTTTCAAAATAAGAAACTATTGAACCTAGCATCCATGTGCCATTACTTTCGATAAGTAATGAAGCTAAGTGTTTTGTAAAAAATTTCTCCCATACGAAACATTGTGAATTATATGTTACAAACAATATATTTTATGGAAACTACATATGGCTTGATCCCTCTCGAGGGTTTGTAGTGTAGCACTTGGCTCCACCATGGATAGTCCATCAAATATGATACAATTATAATCAATGAAACTAGTGAGCCAAAAAGTGTACAAACATTGATTACAATGATAAGATGTAATGGTAGGACCCTAACGTGGCCACTAAGCTAGGTCATGATTTGTTATTTTATCACTATTTTTAAACTCTTAGTGCTTTTTACCCTCAATCAATACAATGTATCGATAGTAAATGTTTGTAGCCTAAGAATACTGATGCTCTAAATGTGTTAACATAAGTTTGAAACAATTTGGAATAAATTTCTTCAATTAGTATTGTAAATCTAACTTATAGTCGAGTAAGAGATAATAGACCCTTGTTTTAGTGGTACTCAATAAACATTGTTAATAATCAAATATTTTCTCAAATAGGTATAACCCACCATGACCTTATAGAGAGCACTGTTTCCATGAAAAATGACTATAGTGATGAGGGCCATACTTACATTTAGGAAAAGTGTAATCCTTCCCATTTGTATTTGATAGCTTGTTGTGGAATTTCCCACCAACCGCTACTATGCTTTAAATATCATACTTAGACTAGTTACATACATTTAATCCTCATGACTACAATATGTCCGATATACATATATTTCACATTGTCTTATATAACAAAAATGTTGAGCTACCACTAACTCTCATTAATGTGATTTGTTTCTCAAACACTCTCCTCAAAATACCAAACATTAGATCTTCTGACCGCTACACTTTAAATATCTTCCTTAGTCTTGTTACATAGGAATTTAATCCTCATGACTACAATATGACCGATATACACATAATTCACATCATCTTGTAAAAAAAAAATCCGAGCTACCAAAACTCCATTAATGTGATTTTTTTCTCAAACACTCTCTTCAAAATACCAAACATTAGATCTTAATGTCCTCTACGCTTTTCCATTCAATAGGTGTAAATGGCTAAAAAAATGTTTTAAGTTGTTCTTTTATATGTCGACTAGAAGTCTATCTGCCACTAAAGTGTATATTTTTTAACATTCCTATCATGCCATCTATGGAATGTTATAGATTGTCCAGACTCATAGATAATCCTTTCAAAAGGTGCAAAATGGTTTCTTATCTTTTAATGCATCATAATTGGCTATCAGACTTTTAGAAAAATTATGTTATTATTGATTTGATCCACAAAATATGAATTATTGTAACCAGTTGAATGATACATAAGATGTCTTGTCATCAAGCTAGCGTCACTAACCATTAAGTTAATTACTCTCTAATGATACATAGTAAATAACTCTAGAGGTTGGTGACCACTAGGGTAGTATTTATATTCCTTATCAAAAATGCGAGAAAAACATTTTAAACTTCATAAATGACCTAATTATTAATGTATTTTACTCTAATTATAGGTAAAATGTCTTCCATTATTTGCTCCATTCACGAAAATTCCATTCATCGCAGGTGGTAATTGTTGGAAGAAAAGAGATGAGGAATGGTTTGTTGAAATCCATTCCCTAAACTACCACGTTGACATGTGGTTTTTTTTTTTATAGATGACAATCAAGAGGAAGTTGGTATTGTTCTATCCTCATAAGTTATTGATTCGGGGACACTACGTGTTTAGGTCAAACACATTGACTTTGAAAACAATAAGTGTCTTATTTTGGATATGGAGTTGGATGTTTCTTTATTCAGAAATGGAAATGCATGCCTCAATAAACAACGAACCATATTCCTATTCAAAATATGGTTGGAATTTGGGGATGCTTATAGATTATGAAAAAAATAGGTTGTTCAAATGCAAAAGAAATTCATAATGGTATATTTATAGTATTCAAAAATTGTATAGAAAAAAAAACCTCTTTTGTTTGTCATTTCTTGCATAGAAAAGGTTTTCTTTCACCTCCAAAACATGCCAAGTTGTTTACTATGTTGAGGTGAACATATTTGACTAAATTGGAGATAGACCCATCTAAATCAAAGTTGCATGGGTTGAAAATGAATACTAAATCAACTACATTGTTGAAGAAGGAAACCACTATATTTGAGAAAACAAACCTTCGACTATTCAACAGTTTTCATTTGTTTTTTTTCAATGGTGAAGTATTTTCAATTGATGTTTCAAGATGCCATGTAGCACCTCCAAAATATCAATATCATCTATATAGATGATGAAAATGTTGACCTTCTTGTCCACTCCATGTTGATAAATGTTATTCCTACATAGACAAATGTAATTCTTCTTCCCTTCTTGTAGTCTACAATAACATTGTAGAACTCCATGATCCGAATGACCTAGAAAGTGATGATGTGAAATTTTATATACTTGATGGCCAACATACAATATGTGTGCAAAAAAATATTTTGGGCTCGAAACTTACAAGTCTTTACATTCGAGGCTAAGGTTTTGAAAGGCTCACATTCTTTCTATGTAAATGCATCTACAAAGCCATTACTAATATTTGCAAACAACATAATGAAGTAAAAAAACTTGGATAGAAAACCAAGTTTATTGATTTGTTGTACAAAGCTAGATCAGTTTGGCAATCGCTAGGATGTCCTCAATGGCCCGGATTGACAAAAACAAAGACGAAAGATTGGAAGGTAATGTATTTTAATTGTATTGCATTGGTTATTAACATTTACTTTTTCATATAAAAATAAAAAAATATTTTTCCTTTGAATGCAGAGCTTTGAGAATCAATGCCTCTCATTTTTTGAGTGAAAAAAACAAAGAATTTATACGATAAATGGAATTTTCTATTGTTTCCTATGACATATGGACTAAATGGACAACAAAATTTTAGTTTTTAGATCAGGTGGCCTTTCTTGTTCACCTATTAAGGATAATCAAGTTAACTTTTAGCCAAATTCACTTGCAAGATTCATAGACAATCCATTCAGGGTTGTTAGAGGAATGACCAACAAAGAACTATCAGTACTAGTTGATAAAGTGTAATCAAGGGATGTCTAGTTAACTAGGTCTATTGAGGTTAGTGTAATAACAGAGACATTTGATTCTTACTACCGAGAATAAAAGGAGACAACAAAATGAGAGAAAAAAATTCTACATTATTTGAAAAATAAGCATCCAGATAATATTGTATTGACAACCTGCAGTGAATCCAATGTAATTGAAAATTTAAATTGCATGAATCACACTACCACTAGTTGTCTATACTTTTTGGGTGAAGAGAGAAATGGAAAAATAAAATTTGATTCCCATATAGGGGGAAAATGGAAAAATGGAAAAAATACCATGAGGTGGAAGAAGTTCTTCCCATCGAGGCTCAAACAATATTAGACAACTATGTGATGTCAATGGAAGGAAATATACCAAAAGGATGGAAGAACATAGAAGATTTTTTCTTGTAAATGTGCATATCCATTCCAACTTCCATCAACTTTATCATTATTCCTTCGACTAATCCTTTCAATGTTGAATGTGTGATCGCTGATTTTTGTAATTTGGCTAGCGATATTTCTTTTGATGTAATAATGGAGCTTCTAACAGTTATCAGAACTAGTGTGTTAGATTGTATTATTATTGTTCTAATACCAATTGATTATTCAAAAATGTTAAGAGACATAGTAAAAATATACATGGAAAAGGTTAAAGACAATGGAGAATCAATTTTGGATGGATGTTATAGACTCTACGACAACAATGAGATATTTAAAAGTTTTGTCTTATGTACACAATATCTAGTGTGTAAAACTATGATAATAATGATGATTATAGAGAAGAGAGTCACTAGGGATTGGATGGAGAAACTACCACAAAAATTGGTAATTGCAAGTGAAATTGGCCTACAAGGAAACATCCATCCTTTTCCTTGTGAATGATCTTATGAGTTTGGGATGAGATGTTCACTCGATGTTGTTCCAAAATTCTCTAGTACTAGTGCTTTACGGTGGTAAGTGTCACAATCCGTGCATTAGTTGATTCCAATCTATCTGATTTTTTTATTGTTGAGACACATAGTCAAGAATGTTTTTGAAACATTACTATTCTCATATGAAGAAAGGTTCATCATCGAAGAAACTTCAACAAGTGATTTTGTTTAATGGATTTGAACCTATATATGCTACTTATACATTTATTGTTTATATGAGACAACCACAAAGCTATAAAATTTGATGTACAACCCTTTCAACTTGATGTTACACAACCATTTCAACATGGTGATTTACCTTCAATCATTTTATAAATATGTTTAATGAGCTCTATTTTCAATTGCCATGGTTTTCATTTTTTAACAAACTTATGTTTTTACAATTCAATGATAGATGTGGAGGACGTAGGCACATATTCCATGAATACACAATCATATCCTAGTATGTTAATCATGTGAATTTACAAACAAAACCGCTAATAAGCCCCACAAATTTATAAGACAATAAATGATTATGCAAACAACCAACAACCGGAAGAACATAACCATGGAGGGTGTGGAGGTATCCAACATGAATAAACACTTGTTAGCCATGTGTATTTTAAAACAAAATCATTTATAAGGCCCACAAATTTATAGGAAACGATAACTAATAGACATTAGTTTATATGTTTGGCATACGATAGAAGAAAAAGTTTAAGGAAATCCATATAAATTTCCCGATTGTCCACCTACAAATTATTAAGTTCTTTCCGCGGTTGAATTACCGTTCGACCCTTTTAAGTTGGCTTCTTATTCTTTACAAAATCCTCCATAACTTGCATGCTTATTTGGCATAATTCAAATGCATATAAAATACTTAATCATCTTGTTCTTATGTTAAAAATTCCTCTCGAACATATATTCAATGTCTACCTTCTTTACTCTTATAACTCAAGTGAATGTGACTTGATGTACATATAGCGGTATTAGGATTAACGGAGATTTAAATACAAGATAGCCTTTTTACCTAAAACATTCCTCGATCATGGTATAGTTATTTCCCTACCATATTTATTCTAATTTAATGACTTGTGGAATTTCATTTTGATTTATATATGTATTTTATTTTCTCAAGGTTGCTCACACCAAGGCAATTCATATTCTTTGAAATAAAAATTAGGGTTTTTGCCCTAATTTTGCCGAAATCGTTGCTCGATACCACTTATAAGATACCACTTGTATAAATAAGAACATATACAACAAAATAACATGAGAGAACACGAAAATATTGATAAATGATGAAAATATGCTCATATAATAGCTTTGCCACTTCGAGGGGCCAACCTCTAATACCACTTCGAGGGGGTAACCTCCAAACCATACAATAACACTCCAATACTCAATATGATGATTAACTACAACCTTTTAACCCATATATATACCATTCTAACCTATGGAAAATATTGAGGCCGACCTCCTAAGTATAATAAATCATAAATGAATGATATAATAAGATAAGGGGATGTGTGCCACATGTTGGCATCTCCATCAATACATATACATCATAACATCCTTTCCCTAGGTGCATAACATTCCTTCCCTCCTTGACATGTTTCATCCCGAAACATAAGAAGAAACCATGTAATGAGTGTGTTGTAAATTTTTACACACTTTGCGCCATGATCGATCATCCATCCATATGTGATCCTGGTAGATGATACATATATGAACTAATATCCATATTCCGTTGCGCTACTCTGATTCCATTCATGACCATAGTTTATCATCCTTGGATTCCATGCATAACCAACATAAGGATTCAATGCATAACCATAATAAGGATTCCATGTATAACCATAATAAGGATAACCATAATAAGGATTCCATGCTTCATAATTGTTGCTCCATTGATCCCTTGTATAAAAATAATGATTATTCCTCCGATTACATGTATATCTATATTGTTGGAAATATGATGTGCCCTAGGATATCTCCATGATTTTTTTCTCTCATGTTGACATGGATTTACACATGCTGCGAGTTGTAGTATCCTCAACCTTATCAACCTATTTATGAACTTTCTTTTCTTCTTCCACCTTTGCATTTGATATTTTCTTTTTCTCTTGAGTAGATGAATCATAATTTCCTTCTTTTTCTTTATGTCCTCTTTTGAATCATCCTTATTCCCTTCTTCTCCATATTCTAAATCATCCTCATGGTCTATATTGACTTTTCTTTGATTTCCATTAATCTTTATATCCTGTAAAGTGACCTTCTTCTTTTTGTACCAAATCTTCATAAACTTATTTTTCATATTAATATTAATTGTCCCCAATGTCTCTAACCAAGGATACCCAAGAACAATATCCAAACCATCCATATATAAGGCAAAAAAATCTGAATGTAAAGTATATTTGTCCATAGTAAGTTTTAAATCTTCAAAAACTTGAATTTTCTTACCATTCACTTGAGCTTCTTTGATATTACTTTCTTGAATATGTAGATGTTGAGCCATATCCTTGTTGATGAAGTTATACTTGCTGTTAGGGTTTATGGAAACAATTATCTTATTCCTTTGAATGCATCCATGAAACTGAAATATGGTATCTTCCTTCTTGGGAGCTATAATATCTTCTTTTGCATCAATATCTTGTTTTTCTTCCTCTTCTTCATAGTCTTCTTCAACTTCTTCTACGTTTGATTCTTCAATATATGTTGCACCATCATCTTCCCTTGAATCTTCTTCACCTTCCTCTTCATCTTCTTTCTCTCTTGATTCTTCAATATATTCTTCCCCATCATCTTCCTTTGACTCTTCTTCCTCTTTGTGGTCCCATCTATCCATAAAAAGTTGTTCCATTTCCTCCCAAGACCAATCCTTCCTGTCATTTTTTAACTCAAAAAACCAAATCCATGTAGGACCACAAAGATAATGTGAAAACCTATTCCTTGTCATGAAATATGAGAAATATATATTCTTAAATTTTATCCACCATTCTTTAGCATCCATCTCACCATTTCCATAAAAATTGTTATCCCCATGATCATGATTAGGGTTTAGGAATTCTGAAAATATTTCGATAGATGGATAAAAACACAAAGAACAAACCCTAACTGAAATTTCAAGAGATTTCCGAAAATATAAATTTTGCTAAAAAATACAACAATTTGCTTCTAAAAGTGAATTTATGAAAAACCTAAAACACCAATAACATACGAAAAATAGATCCAATGCATCTAATATTTTTAGATATTCTTAATTAGAATGTTTCCAAATTATGATAAAAAATTGGGAAAAAATTAGATACCCTCTTCAAGATATATTTGAAACAAAAAATTAGGGTTTTTGCCCTAATTTTGGCCAAAATCGTTGCTCTGATACCACTTGTAAGGATATTACTTGTATAAATCAGAACATATACAACAGAATAACATGAGAGAACACCAAAATATAGATAAATGATGACAATATGCTCATATAATAGCTTTTCCACTTCGAGGGGGCAACCTCCAATACCACTTCGAGGGGGTAACCTCCAAACCATACAATAACACTCCAATACTCAATATGATGATTAACTACAACCTTCTAACCCATATATATACCATTCTAACCTATGGAAAATATTGAGGCCAACCTCCTAAGCATAATAAATCATAAATGAATGATATAATAAGATAAGGGGATGTGTGCCACATGTCGGCATCTCCATCAATACATATACATCATAACATCCTTTCCCTAGGTGCATAATGAACTTGTGGAATTTCATTTTGATTTATATATGTATTTTGTTTTCTCAAGGTTGCTCACACTAAGGAAATTCATATTCTTTGAAACAATGGAGTATATTTAATTGAGATATAAGGTCTCCGAGGGTGGCATTACTCAGAACCTCAAATCTCATTTTTACTCTTATATGTTTTATTTTCTACATCACATTATGGTCTAATTATTAGCATTGTCTTGAAAAAGGAGTTATGAAGTGTTTGTCGAACCTCTTGAAGACATATATGATTTGGAGACTTGAAGCTACACATGAACCCTAAGTTAAAATCCAAATTAACCGAGGTTTAGATTAACTCCAACTTCACCCGAGGGTCTACCCTCAACTATACATGTGTTTTAAGTGAGAGGACACATTTATGCTAAACCACCTTCATGAAAGGACCAAGGTGTTATGTTGAGAGAAACCAAGGTAACAAATTTAGCTTTGAGCGGAGCTAAGGGGTTCATTAACAAGAGTTTAAGACCTAGAACAACTAAGTCACAACCTCCATCTATGTCATCTGGATCCAACAAGGTTTTCACTTGATGAAGAACTTTAATTTTAAATCTATCTTCGGATGACAAGGTAGTCCACTAGGCTACGAAGGAGGAGTTAGCTCTACACACTCCAAGAAAAGTTTGACTGTGTCACTCCTATCGATGGGTTTATGACAATGTCACTAAACATACTGACTAAGACGATAAGCCCATTCTTGGGCTCTTGTTTACTCAAAATAGGAGGTTCCATCGAGTGCAGAGTTTAAGTCCATCCTACGGTTTTCAATGTCTTCTACGGTAAGGAGTATCACACATGAAAATAAGTTATGCTCCGATATTGAACAAGGGTAGAGTGTTTTGATTAAATCTCTTTATTACATTTACAAAGTATGAATGCACAAGATGACTCGTTAATCATTTATTGAACACTAAATATGCACTACAAGATATTACTTCAAATTCATTTACCTTATATAAATATCAACCCTTTTACCATGTGTACTATGAATCAAAATTGAACCTAAGATTAAATGCACATTTCCTAGATGTCCTTGAAACCAACATCTCATACATATCAACAAATTATCAAATATAACCTTTTGTAACATGATACTAAATTATACATTTATTCATTTAACAATGAACTATATAAATTACAATGATAATAAATGAATTACACATCACCTTTTCGTCATCATTCTTTCATCCTGCAAAACCACGTGAGCATGATATCAGCGATAATTTGCTGGCATGGCACCCACCCTAATCTAACATAATTATCATTTTTCAGTTTCCCATTTACATATGATAATAATTACAATTTTCAATGAAATTTGAGGTTGAGAGACATGTATTCCTTACATTTCATTTCACTTCATTTTGTAACCCAGGAGAGAGAAAGAGAAGGGAAGAGAGAGAAAACACCATTTGTCAAAAGTTCTATTTCACACAACAAGTTACACTATAGAGTTTTAAACAATTATTTGCATGTGTTAAAAGTTTCCACGGTGGTTTGGCAACCCGACAAGGGTCCCGGACTTTCTATTTTTACATTTTCTTACTAGCTACAAAACACGTTCAAAACGGGCTCGAGAGGCTAAGAAACCGCTTCCAAAATTTATCTTCCGATGAGAACGCACACCACGATTAACTTTCTACGTGTCCCTAGATATACCAAGAGTTCATAGCAACTGACGGAATTGGGAAAAAATGAACGGTTTATGTTTGGCAGCTAGTTTTCCGGGGCCACTGGTCGTAGTTGACCCAGTTACAAATGAACAAAAGTTAGCTCGAGGGCTCAGAAAACCACATCCAAAATTGACGTTCGATGGATGAACACGCAACAAGACACTTCCTACAAGTTCCCCTATATAAGGAGAATTCATCAGAGTCGATGGGGCTGAGAACTAGAAAACCATTTTCAAATGGTGACAAGTTTTTGAAGCCACCGGTCCTAATTGGTCCAGTTTGACCTTGTCAAACTGCGACCAGAGGCCTACAAAATGTCATCGTCAAAATATCCAGAAAAGTGTTTTTCCCTAACTAAAAGTTTCATGAAATTTTCTAGTAAAAACACTAGAGGTTTACGAAGACGGATATTAATTTCTCTATCCAGGTTTCAAATGGTTGTTCAAAATGAAAGCCAACTTTCTAGATTCAACATCTTTCTACTCATCAGTAAACCAAGATAACAGGGGATCCTATAAAAGCGTCAAAAAGATCACATATGTTCATTCGGGGTCAATCCAAAGGTCAAGGTGACTCCTCACATAAAAAGGTACATGAATGAAGCTTAACATCTCATTTTCAAAGTTACGAAGGGTACTTAATGAGTCTCCGAAAAATATAAAAATTAACTATTTAAACCGGGAGATGATCAACGTTATCACTGGGAAGTCAATTTCATCTTGTTGATAAAACTATGTTGTAGCGATCCAGTTGGGTAGGAATTTTTCTACATCACCTCAGAATGAGGGTGGAGGTTCATGTTTTAATGCAAACGAGTTATTTTGACTTCGTGAGTTACGACATGACATTTCATTGTTTTGCAATGAGTTGAAATAAACAATTAACTGTAATAAAATCCTAATATTTTAAAATTCTATTAAGTTACAAATGAGAACTAAAGCATAAGAATTATGAGAGGTAAGGGGAGATGAACCATGCCTAGAAGGAACGAAGTTCGGTCAAACCCGCAGCTTCGGTTCAACATCTTGCTTGGGCACTTCGTCAACTAGTTCACGAGCCTCGATCTAACCTCCACAACATCACACAAAATTCCCGATCACTTGAAGTTTTTCCAATAGAATAAGTTTCCCATTATGTTCTAAAATTTTCTAGGGCCTACACAAGGCTCCATTCTTGCACACGGGCTGAGAGAATGTTGGTAACGGACATGAGACTCTACACCTGTGAGTGTAGTTGCTTAAAAGTTTCTAAATCCTTTAGAGAAAATCCAGTATGTGCATATCCCGAAATCATGGCATTCTATGAGACACAACATTTCCTTGGGGCATTCTATCAAATAGTTCACACGCCTTTTCAACAAATCCATTTTGTGCATATCCTGAAATCATTGCAGTCTAGGAGAACACATTTTTTTTGGTATTCTGTCAAACAATACACGTTCTTTGTCTATTCTTCTGCATTTTGCATACATGTCTACCAAAGCAGTTGCAACTACAACATCTGAAAAATTCCTCTCTCCATTATGCTTTGATGGATATCATACCCTGCTCCAAAGCTTCCATTTTGGCACAGGTTGGAAGTACGCTGGCAAATGTAAATTGATTGGGTTAGAGCCCTATTTGCTACATACGGTGAAACAACGTGACTACCCTCGCGAGGAAATTGGTGTCTTACTGTAAACTTTGCCGTAAACATATTCCATGCGAAGCTATCTCGTTCTTTCCTTTGGTCAAACATTGCAACCGTGTCCACTAAAGCATTTTCAACTACAACATTTGACAAAATCCCTCTACCTTTTATGCTTTGAGAGAGGTCCACGCAGTTTTGGGGCTCATTTTTTTGATGTAGGCTAGGAGGATGCTGGCACAGGCTGCAACAATCCATGGCACTCCATGAGATGACATATGGCAGGCATTTCTTTGAACAGTCCAAAAAAATGCCCTTAAGCACATTGTTTTGTGTAAAAGTTGTGACCATGTTTCCTTCAGGCATCTTTCCCAACCCTATGCATTTTCCAACTACCACAAAATGATAAATCCCCTCCTTTAGTTCTTGATGGAAAAATACTCGATGCACTCTTATCCTTGGCTCACGTAGAGAGGGGAAGTGATAAAATAACCTGGTTTGCAGTGCCGCTACCCACCACTTGACTCCGTGTTTGCATTTCTGCCCATAGACTCACGCGACACCCATTCCCAAAAGCAAAAGAAACAAACCCTAATCGAATATTTTTGGACCTTTTCACCCTAGCCTCTAATTTAGTTTTATTTTATTTTATATTAAATTATATATGTATTTTTTTAGTGAATTAAGTGACTGTATAAGCTTATGTGTTTTTCATACATTTTCTTATTTGGTCTATGACATATATTTATTTATTTTTAATTTTCCTTTTACGCGACTCGAGGATCGATCGATCGGAAAGATAAAATAAATAACATAAGGATAAATAATATTAATGTTGATAACATTCGACGATAGAATACTAATAAAACAAAATTGTCAATCAACATACAAAATAATAATAATAATGTCGTTATTATTATTATTTTTACTGTACACCAATTTATTAACCATACTAATAATGATCACCCATCAACAATGAGTAAAATAATAATAAGCACAAATCAACAATTCAATATAATAATTATTATGTAGATGTTCCTTCTAGCTGGACACACCCTAACAACATCAAGACATCATTAAAACCTCCTATAGAATTTGAGAATGAGATTTTCCTTAACAAGGAAATTGAAAAGGCACTACGGAGGCCCTCCACTAGCAACATCGGAAAAGACATGGACAAGGGAAGGCCAGACGGGGAGGAAGGGCACAAATCATTCTCTGTGACACAGTCGAGGTCGACTAATGATCAACAAACTCACAACCACCACCTACCCATGCTTATCAACAGGGTCGTCGAGAAAGAGCTGGGGTAATGTTGAATGGGGCATTACATTCTCCTCCCCTTAAGAAAGCATCATCCTCGATGTGACATACAAAGAAGAAAGAGAGATGGTAAGCAACAAGGAAAAAATATGGGCGAAGGTACGCTCTAAGGTTAAGATTTCAGACACAAAGTCATGGCCACGGGGTGGCCCTAGGAACATCAGGTAGAAATTTTAACTTTCAAGGTTTTGTGGAGATTGGTAGTTCCATTTTACCTTATTACTTAGCTAGCATTTTCTTTTATAGTATTTCTTATCTCAAGATTATAATATTCATTGTTTAGAATTTTTCAATTGTCTTAAGTTCATGGGTGCCCAACCATAACTAACATCAAGATGTCACACAAAACTTAACACAACACAAACAACCCATGAGACATCTTGCTACCTACTTTCATGATTGTATCATATTACAAGGTCTTTTAATTCCTCCATGGAATGACAACAAGTAGTCCACATAGCAAATAATTTCCAACAATTACATCCTAGACATAGATCTAGTACACACATATGACTGACAAACATAATCATCACACTGATACAAAGGTAACTGGTATCACATGTCTCAAAACCATGACTGTTAACGACATAGTTCCAATCCAATATCCAATAGTCAATACAAATGGAAATGTCAATCCTCAACCATAACAATGTCTAACGAGACTCACAAGAGTACACATAACTCATTATACCGACTCCACACATAACAAGACATCATGATACAATCCCCAGATGTCTCCAAGAGCACAAAATAAAACTCCATATACCTTCCCAAAGCATCACCAAATAATCTCCATATATATATCTTGAAGCATCCCAAAACAAATCCATATACCTCCCAAACCATCACCAAATAACTCCATATACCTCCCAAGGAGAAATAATCATAGTGCCAAAACCAAGTCGGGTCACTCAACCATAGAGCCCCATCAAGAATATCAGGTCACTCCACCATAGAGTGCTATAAAGAATATCAGGTCACTCAACCATAGAGGCCCATCTCCTTTCTCCTTTTAATGAGGCCGGGTCACCCTATGGCCCTGGGCACATAGAGCCCCGTCACCCCCAACCCAAGTGACATAATAACTCGTGGTTCAACAACCCACTAGTTATCTGTAACTCCTTGGGGCGTACCCCCATACAACAAAGTGGGTCCATAGGTTCAACCACTCCATGGTTAATCCCATGACCCTATTCCAACACATTATGACATTAGAACCAACATAACAATCCATTCAAATGCCAAGTGGAAAAATCAAAAGCCTTGGGCTAGGCTACAAAAATTTTAAATATGAAAAGAAAGTTTTAAAACTAAGAAAAAACAAATGGCTAATTAGCCATGGTTAGTGTAAAATCCAAATGTTAATGCAACACTCAAATAAATGCCCAAAATATAAGAACATGTCAATCAAGAAAATGGCTGGTTCTAGCTAAAAGAGATAAATATTAATTTACGAATAAAATATGTATTGAGAAAATAACACATTACAATCACTATGTGGCCTCATATCGCCACCAAAGGGGTACTCATCGAGTTGCTGGCACTTGGACATCGAGCCTCAGCTCGTAAAAAAATATACATGTAACTAGAAATGAGTATATCAAATAATGTAACTGTCATCATCTCTGCCTGAATCATTCCTCCATACTCCCACAAGGATCAACATAGTCAAAATTACATAGGATTGTCCAATGAACAATCCAATAAGAAAGAGCAGGGAACTCTAGTTGCATAAGTTGAGCCTAAGGTGGTGCGCACCCACAATATATTGAGCAAGCTCAAAGTATACTAAACAGATAGAAGTGGGTTTTTAGTCTATATAAGACTCCACTTCCTCACTCATACTCAGCTCAAGATTATGAAAACTTGGTCCACGCCTCCTCTCTCCACACATACACTCTTGATAGTTTATCCCCTTAGGGTCATCTAGTGTAAGGTTCACAACATACACATAACTACATCACTAACACAATGGTGATTCACACACATTAACCATAACGTCTTACGCATGGTATTTATACGGGGTATAACACAATCATTACTTTCACGGGTTACGATACATCACATTACCACATCCTACACCCAAAGTGCAATCACTGTACACTAGGGATCATACTCACCATATGCCCCTAAATCACGACATGAACCATCACATATTACATGAATTATACGTATGAGGAACACAATGTCTAACCTTACCACATATAGTCAATTACAATACAACATGACGATGCACACAACTAATCACAATACGGTGATGACATCACGATAAAATGTGATTCACTTTACATCAATTTTGTCATGCAATACATCAATACACCTTCATATCACATAAAGCCAAAATGTTTTAACCCTCTGCAATCCACAATAACATTCCATTCACAAACAACAAGGCAATACATTACACCCGAATCCCCCATTGAATCAACAACATAGAGAGTGAATACTCTCATCACAAGCACATCAATAAGATAACAAATACACACTAAGTGACATGCACAACATGTGCATTCACAATTTCACAATTACGACATAGTTCACATCACACATATATCACATTACTCTTCCAATATCCACCACCATCATGCAACACCATCACAACTCCAATCTGCCCCAGAGGTTCGAGAGCATGAACCTTCGCTCTGATACCATATGTAGTGCCCACATTTTACACACACAATTACAACAGTAAAATACCAGGATAATTTTTTTGACTTACATTTCTCACTACACACAACACAACAAGGGCTCCAAGTACAGAAACTCGACTCGCATATGACAATCACATAAGTCATCGACTCACATAGACACATGAAAACAACTTAGGCATGTCGATGCCACACTTTTCCCAATGAATGGTTACTAGAAATGACCCAACCACAAGAAAAATGACTTCAGGAATGGCGAACCCACAACACATCATTTCTTTAATTACATTTTAGTTAAGATTAACATTCCAAGAACATTATAGTGCAAGGATAAATTTCCCAATTGTCCACCTACAGATTCTTAAGTTCTTTCCACGATTGAATTACCGTTCGACCCTTTTAAGTTGGCTTCTTATTCTTTACAAAATCCTCCATAACTTGCATGCTTATTTGACATAATTCGAATGCATATAAAATACTTAATCATCTTGTTCTTATGTTAAAAATCTTCCTCTCGAACATATATTCATGTCTACCTTCTTTACTCTTACAACTCAAGTGAATGTGACTTGATGTACATATAGCGGTATTAGGATTAACGAGATTTAAATACAAGATAGCTTTTTTACCAAAAACATTCCTCGATCACGGTATAGTTATTTTCCTACCATAGTTATTCTAATTCAATGACTTGTGGAATTTCATTTTGATTTATATATGTATTTTGTTTTCTCGAAGGTTGCTCACACCAAGGCAATTCATATTCTTTGAAACAATAGAGTATATTTAATTGAGATATAAGGTCTCCGAGGGTGGCATTACTCCGAACCTCAAATCTCATTTTTTTACTCTTATATGCTTTATTTTCTACGTCACATTATGGTCTAATTATTAGCATTGTCTTGAAAAAGGAGTTACGAAGTGTTTGTCGAACCTCTTGAAGACATATATGATTTGGAGACTTGAAGCTACACACGAACCCTAAGTTAAAATCCAAATCAACCGAGGTTTAGATTAATTCCAACTTCACCTGAGGGTCTACCCCTCAACTATATATGCATTTTAAGTGAGAGGACACATTTATGCTAAACCACCTTCACAAAAGGACCAAGGTGTTATGTTGAGAGAAACCAAGGTAACACATTTAGCTGAGCGGAGCTAAGGAGTTCATTAACAAGAGTTTAAGACCTAGAACAACTAAGTCACAACCTCCATCTATGTCGTCTGGATCCAACAAGGTTTTCACTCGATGAAGAACTTTAATTTTAAATCTATCTTCGGATGACAAGGTAGTCCACTAGGCTACGAAGGAGGAGTTAGCTCTACACACTCCAAGAAAAGTTTGACTGTGTCACTCCTATCAGATGGGTTTATGACAATGTCACTAAACATACTGACTAAGACGATAAGCCCATTCTTGGGCTCTTGTTTACTCAAACTAGGAGGTTCCATTGAGTGCAGAGTTTAAGTCCATCCTATGGTTTTCAATGTCTTCTACGGTAAGGAGTATCACACATGAAAAACAAGTTATGCTCCGATATTGAACAAGGGTAGAGTGTTTCGATTAAATCTCTTTATTACATTTACAAAGTATGAATGCACAAGATGACTCATTAATCATTTATTGAACACTAAATATGCACTACAAGATATTACTTCAAATTCATTTACCTTATATAAATATCAAACCCTTTTACCATGTGTACTATGAATCAAGATTGAACCTAAGATTAAATGCACATTTCCTAGATGTCCTTGAAACCAACATCTCATACATATCAACAAATTATCAAATATAACCTTTTGTAACATGATACTATATTATACATTTATTCATTTAACAATGAACTATATAAATTACAATGATAATAAATGAATTACACATCACCTTTTCGTCATCATTATTTCATCCTGCAAAACCACGTGAGCATGATATCAGCGATAATTTGCTGGCATGGCATCCACCCTAATCTAACATAATTATCATTTTTCAGTTTCCCATTTACATATGATAATAATTACAATTTGCAAACAAAATTTGAGGTTGAGAGACATGTATTCCTTACATTTCATTTCACTTCATTTTGTAACCCATGAGAGAGAAAGAGAAGGGAAGAGAGAGAAAACACCATTTTTCAAAAGTTCTATTTCACACAAGTTACACTATAGATTTTTAAATAATTATTTGCATGTGTTAAAAGTTTCCATGGTGGATTGGCAACCTGACGAGGGTCCCGCGACTTTCTATTTTTACATTTTCTTACTAGCTACAAAACATTCAAAATAGGCTCGGAGGCTAAGAAACCGCTTCCAAAAGTTATCTTCTGATGAGAACGCACACCACGATTAACTTTCTATGTGTCCCCAGATATACCAAGATTTCATAAAGAATCGACGGAATTGGGAAAAAGTGAACGGTTTACATTTGGCGGTTAGTTTTCCGGGCCACTGGTCGTAGTTGACCCAGTTGCAAATGAACAAAAGTTAGCTCGAGGGCTTAGAAAACCACATCCAAAATTGACGTTCGATGGATGAACATGCAATGAGACACTTCCTACAAGTTCCCCTATATAAGGAGAATTCATCAGAGTCGATGGGGCTGAGAACTAGAAAACTATTTTCAAACGGCGACAAGTTTTTGAAGCCACTGGTCCTAATTGGTCTAGTTTGACCTTGTCAAACTGTGACCAGAGGCCTACAAAATGTCATCGTCAAAATATCTAGAAAAGTGTTTTTCCCTAAACTGAAATTTCCATGCAATTTCTAGTAAAAACACTAGAGGTTTACGAAGACAAATATTAATTTCTCTATCCGGGTTTTAAATGGCGGTTCAAACAAAAAAGCCAACTTTCTAGATTCAACAGCTTTCTACTATTGTAAACCAGTGTAACAGGCTCCTATAAGAGCGTCAAAAAGATCACATATGTTCATTCGGGTCAATCCAAAGGTCAAGGTGACTCCTCACATAACAAGGTACATGAATGAAGCTTAACATCTCATTTTCAGAGTTACAAAGGGTACTTAATGAGTCTCCGAAAAATGCAAAAATTAACTATTTAAACTGGGAGATGATCAACGTTATCACTGGGAAGTCAATTTCATCTGGTCGATAAAACAATGTTGTAGCGATCTAGTTGGGTAGGAATTTTCTACATCACCTTAGAATGAGGGTGGAAGTTCATGTTTTAATGCAAACGAGTTATTTTGACTTCATGAGTTACGACACGACATTTCATTGTTTTGTGAAACGAGTTGAAATAAACAATTAACTGTAATAAAATCCTAATATTTTAAAATTCTATTAAGTTGCAAATGAGAACTAAAGCACGAGAATTATGAGAGGTAAGGGAGATGAACCATGCCTGGAAGGAATGGAGTCGGTCAAACCCGCAGGCTTCGGTTCAACATCTCGCTTGGGCACTTCGTCAACTAGTTCACGAGCCTCGATCTAACCTCCACAACGTCACACAAACTTCCCGATCACTTGAATTTTTCCAACAGAATAAGTTTCCCATTATGTTCTAACAATTTTCTAGGGCCTGCACAAGGCTCCATTCTTGCACATAGCGGATGAGAGAATGTTGGCAATGGACAGGAGGCTCTACACCTGCGAGTGTAGTTTGAAAGTTTCTAAAGCCTTTTGAGAAAATCCATTATGTGCATATCCTACAATCATGGCATTCCATGAGACAACATTTCTTTGAGGAATTCTATCAAATAGTTCACATGCCTTTTCAACAAATCCATTTTGTGCATATCCTGCTATCATTGCAGTCTAGGAGAACACATTTTTTTTGGGTATTCTGTCAAACAATACACGTGCTTTGTCTATTCTTCTACATTTTACATACATGTCTACCAGGGCAGTTGCAACTACAACATCTGACAAAATTCCTCTCTCCATTATGCTTTGATGGATATCATACCCTGCTCCAAAGCTTCCATTTTGGCACAGGCTGGAAGTACGTTGGCAAATGTAAACTAATTGGGTTGGAGCCCTATTTGCTGCATACGGTGAAACAACGTGACTTCCCTCACGAGGAAATCCACATCTTCTGTACACTTTTGTAAACATATTCCATGCAAAGCTTTCTCATTCTTTCCTTTGGTCAAACACTGCAACCGCATCCACCAAAGCATTTAACTACAACATCTGACAAAATCCCTCTACCTTTTATGCTTTGAGAGAGGTCCACATAGGTTTGAGGGCTCGTTTTTTTTTTTTTTCGCGTAGGCGGGAGGATGCGAGCACAGTTGTAAAAATCCATGGCACTCCATGAGATGACATTTGGCGAGGCATTTCTTTTGAACAAAAAAAAAAAATGCCCTTAAGCACATTGTTTTGTGTAAAAGATGCGACCACGTTTCCTTCATGCATCTTTCCCAACCCTGCACATTTTCCAATTGCCACAACTGATAAATCCCCTCCTTCGATTCTTCAATGGCAAAAATACTCTGATGCACTCTTATCCTTGGCTCACGTAGAGAGGGGAAGTGATAAAATAGCCTGGTGTTTGCAGTGCCGCCGCCCACAACTCGACTCTGTTTGCATTGCCGCCCACAAACTCGCCCATTCCCAAAAACAAAAGAAACAAACCCTAACTAAATATTTTTGGACCTTTTCACCCTAGCCTCCAATTTAGTTTTATTTTATTTTATATTAAATTATATATGTATTTTTTTAATGAATTAAGTGACTATATAAGCTTATGCATTTTTCATACATTTGCTTATTTGGTCTATGACATATATTTATTTATTTTTAATTTTCCTTTTACATGACTCGAGGATCGATCGATTGGAAAGATAAAATAAATAACATAAGGATAAATAATATTAATGTTGATAACATTCGACGATAGAATAATAATAAAACAAAATCGTTGATCGACATACAAAATAATAATAATAATGTCGTTATTATTATTATTTTTACTGCACACAAATTTATTAACCATATTAATAATGATCACCCGTCAACAATGAGTAAAATAATAATAAGCACAAATTGACAATTCAATATAATAATTATTATGTAGATGTTCCTTCTAGCTGGACACGCCCTAACAACATCAAGACATCATTAAAACCACCTATAGAATTCGAGAATGAGATTTTCCTTAACAAGGAAATCGAAAAGGCATTGCGGAGGCCCTCCACTAGCAACATCAGCAAAGACATGGACAAGGGAAGGCCAGATGGGGAGGAAGGGCACAAATCATTCTCTATGACACAGTCGAGGTCGAACTAACGATCAACAAACTCACAACCACCACCTACCTCTGCTTATCAATGGTCATCATAGAAGAGCTGGGGTAATGTCAAACGAGGCATTACATATGCATCCATGTTCAATACAATAATGGTTAGAATAAAAATATTACTTTCGTCAATGTTTCACTAATTTACAATTGCATATTGTCTACAATGTTTCATTGATTCACTACTACATATTGACTACTTACATTGAATTAACATTGTTTTGGCTTCAACATCATCATAAACAGAACTACATATGGCTTGATCCCACTTGTAGGTATGTAAAGAAGCACTTGGATAGCCTCATTAAAGGTTTTCCAACAAAGTGTAGTTCAGCCAATGATGGCATAGCCTAGCGGTTGCAAATCCTCATAAATAGCTGAGGATTGTTTTACACCGAAGGATGTTTCAAGAATATAAGCATAGCCTAGCGGCCACTAAATTTTAATCATAAAACAAATAATAATTGATATTATACTTACCATATCACCACAAAACCACTTTGTTTTTCCAATTAAGCTTTCATTTTCCACAACATGAAATCGATTATGAATTGATTAATGTTTATTTCAAATACATTATGCTCACATTTTCAATAACAAGAAATAGATTACGAATTGATGAATGTTTATGTGAAATAGATCTTGCATCGATGGATCAAAAAACATGTAAAGGTAGTGTAATCCATACCACAATCTCAATTGGTAACTGGTAGCTATAAGCTAAAATGTTGTTTATTTCAATTGGTTATAATTGATATGTGGACGATGAAAATAAAATTTGTTTACTTACATAGCAAAGTTGCGATAAGAGTTATTTACTTATTTTAGATATGGAAGACTTGCTATATGGGATAAACAAAACATAAAATAGGAAGATGTCATTCAAGTTTGGCATGAAAGTTGTCAACCTGCAAGGTGGCCTGCTAGAATTTATAAAAGTATTATCACCATATTGTGAATCTGGGATTATGGTATGACAATCTCGTTTATGTTGATGTTAAAAAGATATCAACAAACTTCAATAAAAAAATCGATTGTATTGAATCCAAGACTCACTTGGGGAAAGGAACATTGCAATATAGTCGAGGAAATAATAATAAGAGACCTAGAAAAGGTTTGGAGTAGAAATGATTTTTCGTACAGTTCTAAAAACAATTTGTGTATTACATAAGGGTGGAAAGGAAACCCTCCTGAAAATTTTATGGTTGGGATGAAAAGAGGATGCAAAAATTGTAAAAAGATAAATGGTTGATGGCTGATTTATACAAAAAAATGACAAATAGTGTCTCGTGGATTGAATTTGGTAGAGGGCATCAAATATTTGGAGCAAGAAAATGCTAAATAACTATTTTTCATTTCAAAATGTTGTTATGATGGTACTGCTTAACATTGTAAATAATATATACATTATTATGTTATTATGAAGGTACTACTTAACTTTATTATATTATGCTGAGATTGTAGAAATATAAGTTGGGAGTATTTATATTTTCACCATTATAAGTTTGAAAGTATAATTGAATAACATGTGTGGTGGATTATCGGAAAAACTTACCCTTCAAAATTTGTAAAATAATATTATTTTTACACTATTCATAAAATAAATATCAAATTATATTGTATATAATTAATTTTTAAAAATATTTTAAATATAATTAATATATAAATAAATCTCTATAAATATTGATGGTCATATCTAAAATATGCAATTCATATGTGACAGTTATTTCAAATATTTACAAGTATTTTATGGCTAAAAATGTTAAAAAACATCTAAACGGACATCAAATTTAACACTTGGTTGTGGCCTTTGTTGCAACCATTGAAGGACATGGAAGATGTTTGGGATGTTATTTGATAAAAAACCTGAATTAGAGGGAGCTTATTTTTTAGAGCTTTACTATGATTTATTTTGTTAATTTGGGATCCCAGATCTTCGAGAATAGTGTTACAATAAAATTCAAACAATTCTTAAAATGTTTTTCTACATTTCTATCTTTAGTAAAGCAATTTAAATTTATTTCATATCTATAATTGAATATGCAAATATATCTGGGTTGGTTTTATAGTTAATTTTAATTAATTTCATATCCATATTTAAATATGAAAATATATATGGAATGGTTTTACAATTAATTACATTCTCCTACTCTAAATAATCACCTCTTCTAGTTTCTTTAGAATATCTTTAGTAATTCTCTGGTTACATTGAGGTTCAATCACATCATATTGAATGAACCTAGAAGTGTCTCAAATCTCTTGAATTTCATTAGCCTAGTGGGTGCTTTAGGCCACAAGGTGTTTTAATTATTCAAATCTTCATAGTTTAATCTTAAAGACATTTAAACAATGATAAGAACCTTATTCCAAAACATTAATAATTCCTAGCAGTCACTACCCCGTATAAAACAGAAACATGTTCTATTTATAAAAATCATAAATAATGCCTAACATCCACTAGCTCGTATAAAACAAAACATGTTCTATGTATAACAAAGCCTAAATAATGCCTAGCACCGCTAGCCAAATATATAAAACATAAACATGTCCTATTTATAATAAAGCATAAATAATGTCTATTGGCCATTAGCCCTTATAAAACAGAAACATGTTCTGTATATAACAAAGCATAAATAATTCCTAGCGGTCATTAGCTCGTATAAAATAGATACATGTTCTCTTTAGTCCAAAGCATAGATAATGCCTAATGACCGCTATCTTGTATAACAAATTCCAATATTTGACTTTTTAGATTCCAATATTATGATTTTCGATTCCAATATATGGGACTTTGGAGTGCAATAAATTCTAATATATGTGATTTTGGATTCCAATATATGTGATTTTGGATTCTAATATATGTGATTTTGGATTCCAATATGTGAGATTTTGGAGTCTAGATAATTCCAATATTTAACATTTTGGAATCCAAAACTAGTAATTTTGGATTCCAATATTGGCTATATTTTTACTGCTCGGACTGGAATAAGTCCATATTTAGTGAAATAAGTGTTACATCCTCTAATGTCACCATCATCTCGCTTCGATAAGTAGAATGTACAAGTATCCTTACACCATCACTCACACAAAATAGTCAATATAGGTATATTATGGGGTATCTCCCATAATTTAGCAATGTTCTATAGGCCGACATGGTCCAATATATCCCACTCTACATCTGACAACCCCAAAGCAAGAAATGTACTCAAGTGATAACCCACACAAAAATCTTTACATGTCCTCTGCACAACACAAAACAAATGACATAATGACATTCTTACATTATGCACATCAAATTAATCATACACGTGAAATCACTCATCATACACATCAAATTAATAAAAATACTCCCATAATATTTCATAAGCCGACATGGTCCAATATATCCCAAAACCCTATTTACTGGGACATTCTGGAGTGTATGTTCCTCTACACAACACAAAACACAATGACATTCTTACATAAGCACACCATACATACTGTGAAATCACTCATCATGCACATCAAATTAATCAAAATACACGTATTTTATAAGATAGTGCACCCTATTGATCCCAAAAGTAAGTCTCGACACCTAGATCCAGTCACTAGCACTAGGAACTAGGCACTAGTGTCCCCAGAGACATAAATTCCCTATCCACTTTCATCACAGTCGAAATGCCTAAAACTAAAAAAGCTTAAATTTTACTAAAATTACTAAAAACCAACATATTGGACAATGTTTTTGAAAATAATTACACTTATCAGCTCCTTGGTTGTTTTAAAAGCCATAAATGCCACCACTCTCTCAAATCTCATTAAACTCGTTGCTCTTATACCTGAAATTTTTGTAGCTCACGACTTAAACTTTAACTACTCTTAGTTCAAATGAAATTACAATTCACCTTTTCACTATTACTATATGTAGTAATTCATATTTACCATATACTTTAGTCACGATTTGTAGCCACTTTTACAACTAATGCATGTTGCATCGTTTTGCTCATGTCTTGAGCCTCGTAGGTCTTTTTGTCTTGTCATTTGTGCCATATGGATCATAGTATCCTCTATCAATGTACCATACAAATTTCAACATCTCATATTCAAATTTGGCACATGTACTAATCAATATCTACTCATATTGTGACAATATTATCCCATACTATTTCTCATTTACCATTACAACATCTTATACATCTTGTTTTCAGCTCAGTGCTCATTTATCCGCTGCTCACCCTTTCTCAAAATGGGGAATACAATCGGGATCACCTTATAATCCCTTTCAAGATATAATGTAATCAATTGACATTCCTAACACATTACTATCATATTTTTCTCTAATCTCGTTCAAACAAATGTATAATAACTCGATACGACAATCAATACTTTTTACTACATCTATTCCCCCAAATGACCTAATCTGGGGAAAAACAAAAATCTCTCCGTGAGTAATCTTCTAAGTACATATTATTTCAAACAATATTCTACCACTCAAATCAAATCAATCAATTAGTACAATAAGAACATTTAATATATCTCCCAAATGACCTAACTTTGGAGTTACATTACATTATTATTGCTTCCAGATGACTTGACTTGGAAGCCATCTAACACTATTCAAATCATAACACTTGTTACTGTAGGAGTGGGGAAATGAGACGTCATTTCCTTTCCTATACTACTCTTATATGGGTTCTTCAATAGGAACAAACAAATTTTCAATCGGAACTAATCGAAACTAAATCAGAACTAAATGTGATCTCTATCTATCTGCAGTGGTTGGATATTTTGGGGATGGATGTGGATGAGTAAAAATATACCTCTCTCCCTAACACTCTTCCTCTAGCAGCAGGATACCCAAATCCTTCCATTTTCAAACAAAATAAGGTTGGGAATTGATCATTCCCTACCTCTTCTATCGCCCCAATAACAATTCAAAATCTCCAAATCATTTCAACTATTTCTCCAAGTGCTCCTTATGATGGTTTTCTATCTTCACTTACGCCACATGGGTCAAAGCGTTGATCCATGGTTCACCACACTATAATTTCTACATTTTACACGCACTTTGTAACATGGCTTCTCCATACTCTATACAAGTATGTTCCTTACTTCCTTTACACTACTTGAATTTCATTCAAATAACATAAAGGAGGGGAAAATGTAGACACAAAATCATTTACATATTACTATTTTACTATGCCGTTAGTATGTTGTTTATATGCATGGATATTAACCAAGAAAATTATTCACGAGTGACACCATCTCCTGTCCATTTATGTCTTTGATTGATTTTTATTGTGTTCATCTTCCACATCTTTTATTTCTATATCCGCTTCTAGTCAGGTCATAGGGATCCCTATATGTCCTGTCACTTCACATCTGTCAT